>CM027868.1:34279256-34879256 GCA_016097605.1 Eucalyptus guilfoylei | reverse complement strand
ATTTAGAGAGAGAGAGAGAGAGAGAGAGAGAGAGAGAGAGAGAGAGAGAGAGAGATAGAGAGATATGTCTACTCGAGAGAAATTTTGAGGATCGTTTATGTATGGAATCACCATCTTATCATTCACATTAGACTTGTTTTTTTAATACAAAAGCCATGTTTGATTCAAAATTTTATTTAGAAAGCTACTTAGGACTTTTTACCAGAAATTATCACCAGAGATACTTAAATGATCATTTTTCTCCAATTTGATTTTTAAGTAATTTGGTAAAAAGTTTGGGTACTAAAACAATCACCGTACGAAAGTAATGACACTTTTAATATCATTTTCCCAAGTCATGTAGGCAAACATAGTTAGAAAATCAACTGGATATGATGAGGTACCATAATAAGTTAATCACCGAACATTATTTAAAAAAGTTTTCACAGAAATGTTTTGCTTTGTTTTATCATAATAGTGAGGCGAACTGCACATTCCTCACTTGCATCGGTTGCGACAGTTAATCCATCAGGATAGCGTGAGGTCTAACCCCTCTTCCACATTCTGATGAGATCGGGCATTGCCTCAGGCAACACTCCGCCGGGTGTCGTTCTCTAAAGAATTTGAAAACAAATGCAAAGGGAAGTAAATTGTTTATATGAATAATCACGTAGTTAGGACTCTAAGCTTCAGCTGTTCATGAAGCTTGCTTCGTAACTTTGTTCATGAAAGATAATTACGTTGTCAGGACTATATACATGTACGTTCACATTATGCATTGAACCTAAAAGAGCGTGCTGTTTCTTGTAGATATCGATATTGCGCATGTGTAACATACATGAAATTGTAGATGTGGCTTATGCGTTTCCGCTTATTATATTATGAATCAGCGTTGACTCATCTCAAAGTTCACCAAAGAAATCTAACTTATATACATTATTTAGTCTGGTTTAAAGTTTCTTGAGCAGGATTCACTGCACTGGCACACAATTATTTTTCTTTTTTTGGTTGGTAGACACACAACTATTTGAAAATTGGCTCTTTCTCGTTTATGAATTTGTAGGCTTTCATGATCATCTTAGACGGAATCCATGAATTGCAGCTCAAGTTCATTGGTGAATACTAAATGACAAAATATAAACCATCATTATTGCTCATTTGGAATCACAATTACTTTAGGTGATAATCTCAATGCATGAGTCACGATGTCTGAAAGCGCATAGATATTATCGTCCCTTCATAAATAAGTGGGAATTATAATTTTTTAAGGGATCCCCGTGCCCAACACTATTCATAATCATAACTAAGTCTAATACTTTTCTGTTAAGAAAAGCTAATCCACCAACTTCAAAATTTTGTCATTATGCATTCTTCCACGTGATCGTGAGGACTCACTTTTGTCTCAATACAACTCACTTAATCAGAACACTTACAATCAAGTTGCCATCAAATATAACTCTGAGACCGCTAGTTATACTCCCAAGTACGTCCTGACGACTTATAAAACTATATTAGACAAAAAGATTATATTAGACGAAAGGTCGTTTAAAGAATCCTCTCGTACCATATTGCTATGAACATGCGCAGCTTGAACTCCCATAGTTTATCCTTCTACTCGTAGGCAATCCAAATGTGAACGCACGTAAGTTACTCCTTATTTAATTTTTTGTCGACATGGTCCTTTTTCTTTTCTTTAAACCAGATGTTCCATATTTTATTCCCATTTATGCTTAATTTTCTACCCCGTTTCCTGTTTCCGACAGATTGGAATCTAACCTTTTTGTCTCGCTCACAGCCTTTGCGTGTAAGAAATGTTTTCTTTTCTTAGCATTTTCACTAGAATTTGCACGCCTCAAGAAAATCACTTTTTTAAAGCGATCTTAAGAGCACACTTCCCAACATTAACTAGATACATTGAAGATTTCAGTACTGAAATACCCCTAACAAAACTTGAACTCAAGGCCAAACAGAGAAAAACAAACTCGCTAACCATTTATTCAAAAGCAGAATATCTTGGTTAAATTATTTTCGTGGCTGGATCATCCATACAACTTTTGCTTACTTCATACCAATGTTTGAAAGCCGTAGTAGAAGCACATCGTGATATTCTCAGAAGTGAACCATGAAAAGAAAGTTAATGGATTACTAAACAAACACTTAGCACGGACTCTCCCAAGTTCATATTAATTGCAACTTTCTTTCTAATAAATCAATTATTGATTATGCTAAATAAAGTGACTTGATTATGCTAAATAAAGTTGCTTCAATACCTTTTTCTCTTTATTTCAACAATATTATTGCAAGCAGTATTTGTTGATTTTAATTGCAAACCATTAACATGTGATGGGATGATCATGCGGGTACATAATTGTTGATACCTAAATTTTGGTTGCATATTATTGACGTCTTATTTTGTCAGTCAGGTAAGTCATCAAAAAATAGAAAGAATAATAACAGGTAGTTGGGTAGACTAGCAAATAACCATGTTCAATAAATTGTTTGTGATTCAGTAAATAAAATTAATAATAATCTAATGGCTCGCAATTTCAATTTTCTCATGTATTTGAGTAATCGTTGAGGATGTATGTTTCTATATATGGCCCTGTTTGGTTCAGCATTCCAAATGCTCATTTGGGCTCTAAAGTCCCTTGGCCAAATGCAAAGGTGTTTGGTTCATTTTTTTTTTGTGTGACTTTGGCGAGATGCAATTGCATCTCCAAGTGGCTCTAAGGGCCTTTAGCCCAATGCAGCTCTTGAGGTCCTTTGGCAAGTTGCATTTTTGGAATGCAAGTTCGGTACTATTCATCTTCTTCGCGGTACTATTCATCTTCTTCGGAGAGACGAACGGAGGCCAAGGAAAGGCCCGCACCGGCGATCGTCGCCTGAGGCATCACCGACCTCGGCGACCGTCGCCTGAGGTCGCGCGACCTCGGGCGTCGCCTGGGTCGCACAGCCTGGTCGCCGGACCTCAGGCGTTGCACAACCCATGACGTCGCCTGGGTCACGCGACCCAGGCGTCTCCTGAGGTCCGACGACCTCAGGCGGTGGTCGCCTGGGTTCGCACGGCCTAGGCGACGTAGGCTTGAGGTCACCGAACCTCAGGCAACGCCTTGGTCGCACGACCCACGACGACCGCACGACCTAGGTGACGGCGCTTGGGTCGCGAACCCCAGGCGTTGCCTGAGGTCCGACAGCAACAGGCGACCCCTGCCTGAGGTCGCCGGACCTCAGGCGAGGCTGATCTAGCCGCCGGACATTGGCCACCGATGGCTACATTTAAAAAAAAAAATTAAAAACTTTTTTTATATATAAAATTTACCAAAAATCCTTTACAAAATGTAGTTTTTACCAAACGGTGTTTAAGCTAAAATTCTTTCACAATGCACTTTAAAACTACAATTTACCAAATGCTATTTGCATTTGCACAAACCCCTTTAGCTCAAAGGTATTTGCATTTTCCCAATGGCATTTGCTCAAAGCTGAACCAAACGGACCCTATGTACATCGAACAAGTTATGGCAAACCTACGAATTATGCTATTTCCCAGTTGGGGAATGTATCATATAAAAAAAAGAAAAAAGAATAGGTAAATGTATCCATAACAATAATTAGAGTAACCAAACATTATGTGTGGTTATACAAATTTTGATCTTTCGGTATGCGTCACATGCATCAGAACACTTTGAAGACGATGAAGTTCCTTATTAAATCCCGTAAATGTTCTTGTATAAAGTGAAATAGTTGGATGATTTATACCCTAATTAAGCGAGGTATCAGATCAATGATTTATCAGAAAATAACCATCTAATGTACTAGCGCATCCGAATCATCTTATAGATCTTAACAACAAAATTTACTGTACAATTATGGAAATAAAAAAAAATTACGATCAATGTGCGTTACTCCAAAAAGGAAAAGAAAAAAAAAAAAAAAGAAACAAACCGCTCGATCAAAGTATAGAGTTGAAATGAAAGCAACTGAGTCAACCCTAGTGACCATCCTCATAATCACAGTAGGTTCACCCGCTCATCTTTAATTTCGACTCCGAGTGCAATTTTTTTTATTTTTAATTACCAGTGATAAACTATTTGTGTATCAAATTCTCAAAATCTCTAGGGTTAGTGTCTGTGTCCCAAAAAATAGCTAGGTGAAAACTGGATCTTCAGATTCGTTAACCTTGGAATAAAATTATTAACCCAGATTCCCATTCAGGGCAATCATCTGTATACAAGCAATTAGGACATAAATCATTACACTGAATCTTAGTACGAATCTCCTGCGAAAACCTTCGTTTTTGTTTGGCTGTTGAAGTGAAATTAAAAAACTGCCTGCTCACATCAAAACTTGTAGTAATTAATACTTTAAACTTGAGGAAGCACAGCCGGCTAACCAACCTCATCCGGAGTCGTGAAGTCGCCTGGTCGAATTAGTTGTAATCTGTCAAAAGGATTTTCAATTTGATGTCTTCTTACTGAATACTGACAAATGTAAAGTGTAAAAAGTGTTTAGGGTTTATCTATGTTGGAGGTGTAAAGAAGGGGACAACTCACGCCAATTCTGTAGTCACCAAAGGAGTCACACTCCTATTCTGACATGGGGTCCTTCTTGAAGGGGAAGGAATCTGTATATCTGCGTCATCTCTAGTGTTAATGTCAAATGATACATGATATTTGTTTGCCTCACAACTAGAACTTCCTTCCCTGAAGATCTGACATTGAAAAATGTTAAGGTGATCAGTAGAAAAAAATATAGTGACAACCTAATTCATAATAATCACTAATTTTGCCAGTGCGATTCATCCTGTCAAGGTAGGCTTAATTTATAGTTCACTCTACATCATGGAACATTTTGCTTAGGGAAAAGATCAGCGAAATGTCGGTACACACTGTCAACTTTGTGCAAGTATTCTCATCATTCGAAACAAATATCCTCATTTATAAGATGAGAACCTCGTAATGTAACAACATTCAAAATAATATCAGAGAATTCTGCATTTTCTTTGTCAATAAGATTCACCTTCTCTTGCATCTCCATATTTTCTTAATGAATGAGGTTTCTCTGCCGTAAATTAATCCAGAATTAGCTAACTTACGGTTGAACTAGGAGAAATGATGATTGTGATCTATAGCCGAAGTAAGACCTTACGATGGAGCTCATTAATTTGATCCGCCATAATCTGCTCCCGCATCACAGTATTACATGAGATGATTACGGCCATAATTTGTTGTTTGACCATAAATGGGATGATAATACTATGTCCAAAAGTACCTTTTGAAGGCGGATAGTCGATATAAGCTCATTTCTAATTGGTTCTCCAAATTCTGTATATCCTTCTCACTCAAGCCAGAGACGTCTTCACCCATCAGTTGCCTGCAATTACTCAAATAGCATCCATATGTGCAACTGGAGTATGGTTTAAACTAAAAAAACCAGAAGACTATGTCTTCTATCTGGTTCAAACTAAGAAAACCAAACTTGAGTATGGGTTTCTTGTAATATAATAACCAAACCAAACAAATCAAAAACTTATGTATCATGGACTCATCTTGGCTCCGAAAGTACGTCAAGGATAGGCAAAACTAAGGGAGACATATGCCCAACCAAGAAAGGTATGAAGAATCTCATAATTATCTCTAATATCACTGAAGATAGCCCCACTTAAGGGTGAGCATGGTCCAGGTTAGATTGGTTCAACACTTAATCTAGGGACCAACCTGCACAGTATTAGTTCTCAAATTTTAGGACCAAGGATTGACCCTGTTGAGCTTGGGACTGAGGACTAGACTAACCCTACGGGTTCCAATTTCAAAATCAACCTAGGAACAATCGTTTTTTTTTTTTCCTTTTTTATATTTCTTAAAAAGAAAAACGTACTATTTCAAATTACATATGCATCAACAATGCGATATTGAACAACCAAATTATGAACATTAATACATATCAAACATAAATATAAGATAAAGTAACAATAGAAACTTATACTTGCTCAAAACAACAAACCATAAAAATGAATATGCGAGGTGAGAGAATAAAGGCGAGCAGCGAGGTGAGTCAATAGAGACAAGCGACAAGGCAAGTGAGGCAAGCAAAGAGAGCAAGTTGTGAGCAAAGTGAGTGAGGCCAAGGGGAGTGAGCGAGGCCGAGGTGAGTGGAGAGGGTTTCTATTTTTATTTTTTTTATCGAATTCACTCTAGGTTTATACTTTGTAATTTATATGACAAATATAACTATGAAGAGAATAGAAGAGGACGTGTTAGAATTTAAAATAGACAAAAGCATATATTGTATAATATATTAGATATAACATTATTAGGGTTGTTTCAATAGATCAACTCTAAACTTTCACAGTCGATGACCAACCCACACACTACAAGGTCCAGGGGTCCTAGGACTAAAGACCGGCATAGTCTCCCTAAGAATTGGACCAGGATTGGCTAGGTTGGGCCAATCTATGGTTGGTCCAAGGTTAAGCTCACCCCTAGTGCCACTCATGTTGATCGACCTAGGTAAAGCTTCCAATAGAACTGTATAAACTAGTGAAGCGATTCTAAGGAAGAAGTTGAAGAGGGTTGATGGTTCGGATTTGTGTCCATAGGATCACAGCGACTAAGAAAAAAAAACATTTTACTTTTCTATTGAAAGTACACAGTTAGGAACACAACAAGAAGGGCATATATGAAAACGAAGACAGGCCAAGGAAAGAACTGAGGAATTTGTATCGAAGCTTAGTGTTGCAATGGCGAAAGATTTGGTCACATCTCGAAAATTCGCTAACCAAAAAGCATATATGTAGTTAATCTCTCCAAAGAAAAGGATACTTTTTGAAACTATATTTCAATGCTCTATAGAATTAATTATTAGTGTTGAAAAGTGATCAAAGTTTATAAGGCAACCCGACTCAGTTCGGTCGCTTGCATAACGTTGTTTGCTACTCACCTGTGTCATCATGGTTTTGAAACGCCTCAAACTAATTTGAGACATATTTGATACCTTACATTCCCATCCTGTCTCTAATACCTCTGAAGGCAGCCCCACTCAAGTCCGTTGCTAGTGCAATATTGTCCTCTCTAGTCGAGACTCACTCATGCTTGCATGATTTTGCAAGGAGTGGTGCTAAATTGAGATTTGCGAGACTTATCTATTAGCACAACAGCTCACACACAAGTGATATGGAGTCAGAGATATACCTCATGCCTGATAATTGATAAGTTAAAACCAAAAAGATGTGCATGGCAACTGAGAAGTGATAGAACGTGAAAAAAGAAAAAGACATTTGACGCTTTAAGTAAAGTCTCCAAATTAAAAGCAAGCTGAAGCATGTTGCTAAGCCATAAGTATGGATCAAGCACTACTATCATCCGTTATCAAAATAGCCATAAATTTATTACAATTTTTCAAATTCAGTCATAAATCTCTTTTTTTGTCAATTCAATTATAAAACTTTTGAATCATACCAATTTAGACCATTTGGCCATTTTTTGCTGGCCGACCGATGCTAACGTAGATAATTTTTTAATAATATTTTATGTTTTGAATATTTTTAATAATATTTTATGTTTTGAATATTTTATTAATTTTTTCTTTTCTCTTTCTCTTTCTTTTTTTATTCACTTCCTTCTCCTTCCTCCAGCTGATCGCCAATGACAACCAGCCAGAAACAGTGCTGGCAAGGGGCCTTGCCAACCTCAGGGAAGCCTAGCCATGGTTGGGCGACCTTGCCCAAACCGCCCGCTGGGCTAGTGAGGCTTGCCCTCGTCGGAGGCTGCAAGATTGAAGGCTGCAACGTTGCTCGACCTTTGGCAAGGGCTGTTAGTGGCTAGGCGAGGCTCGCCCATGTTAGCCCGGTCAGTCAAAATTGGTCGAATGGACTATATTGTCCAAAAAAAAATTAGGACTGACTTAGAAAAATTGCAATAGATTTATAACTATTTTGGTAATTTTTCCTACTATTATCAATACATGTAAGCCTACAGAGGAGAATAGTGAACATTTGAGAGAATTGAAGTGGGTAACAAAAGCACCAACAAATTAGGGTGGTAGAGATTAAGTTGATGTGAGTACGAACATAAATGTGAGCACTATAGTCTTAGAAGAGAATTTTATCTAGGCTTGCATCAAAGAGAAATGTTACAAGAAGTTAAATAGCGTGATTGCAAAAGGCATTTTTCCCTAACCATGGTATAACTTAGAGCAAAATTTTGCTAAGTTTATGGTATCATCCTAGTTTCCTATCTGGATAGAAGCTATTAATTAAGGTATACTGATTGGTTCTTGAAAACGAAAATACTAAAATGTGCTTTAATTAGGCAAACTAAGGAGTTCTTGACAAGAGGAAAGACTTTGCACTTATCCAAATGCCTCTCGACTTTAATTCATTCACTTCTTTCTACTTCACAGATACATAATTGGTGTTTAACCATCAGGATTCTAGCATTCACACTATTGTGGGAAGCTCTTGGGTTGTGACACTGAGGTACCTGAGGTACTCTTGCAGACCTTGGAGTTGACGATTCAAGTTTGCTATCTCTTCTTCTAAAACCTGCAAATGGTATTTGAAGGAAACTCCCAGATAATTAATTTAACATTAGTGGGTGTTCTCCTATGATAATGTTGAAAGCTAGGTTGTTTATTTGATGTACCTTGGCATCAATGGGTGGCCGATCCAATTCTGGTTGGGCTTCCCGCTTCAGATTGTTGTAGCGTTCGATGACCGAGTCCATGCTGAACACAAACAAGAGTCACTTGATGAGATCTATATCATAATGATTGATGTAATCAAAATGGGAGACGGTATTTGGTGCTTTTGAGGCATATAAAAGATTAATGGACTTTTGACGATTCCTTACTTGGTTGATTCATAGGAGAAAAAGGAAAAGGAAAATTTAGGAAAATGTTCAAATTCGACTCGCAAACGGTTGAAGGAATGAATAATCATTTTAGCAAGTTTCAATGAAACAGAACATATGAAACTTCAGTAACACAAGAGAAGAGATAACAAAGAAACTCAAAAAGTTGATTAGATAATGATACTCAACTCTAAAACTAGGTCTAAGTTGAAGCAGCGTTGTTATCCCAGAAATCAATTTCGACATGGAAGAAAAAGTTGCGCCAAAGTAGCTGCTAAAGCTGCAAGAAGAATAAGCGCATGTATCATGGTTCGTGTGTGCACGTGTGGATTCGTTGGCGCATGTGCGAGGAAGAGAGAGGGAGATGTCGCGAGTCAAGTCTACTGATGGACACTGACCTTGAGCTCGAGTACTCATAGAGCTGTGCAGTGCAGGAGAAGATGATGATTCCAACCTCGGCGTCCCAGAGTTGCGATAGATCCTTGGCCTTCTTCATCAGCAAGTTCCTCCTCTTGGCGAACGTGATGTGCTCGTTGCTGCTCGAATGCGGATTCATCTCCGAACTGGGAATCTTTCCTCCTCCTCCCTCGATAGACCTCGCCTTCTCCTCCGACATCACTCAAAAGCCCTCGGCGATTATCTTTCTCAGTGGAAAACCCGATTCAGGAAGCGCGATTTTATCGTTGAAGAACATAGGGAAACAAAATGAAACTCCAAGGAGACATGTTTAAGGAGAACAAATCATCAACGGAATTAAAAAAAAAAAAAAGACAAAAAGCAAAAGAGAAGGAGAGGAGTTAAAAGTACACAGTCTCACCTCTGCAGAGAGTCCAGTGTTCATCAGAGAGACGATTTTGAGATTGAAATCTGTGTGGTTTTCTCAGAGTCAAGACAAGAGAAAACCAAAATCGAAGTGGGACTTGTCAGATTTCAAGACAAGCGGTTTTTCTACAACTTCTGTTTTTGTGGGGTGGGGCTCTTGGGCGTGCCTACTCGCGCGAGTCCGGTTTGCGAGTGGCACTCGCACCCCTCTTGGTAAAACCCGGGAGTCTCAACTTGATTACAAGAAAAGGACATCAGCCTAATTACCAGAAAACGACATGCGACAATTTATCATCTGATTATGACCGACTAGACTTGAAAAATGACGTTTTAGTAATTGAGCTTACAAGTCATCAATTATCATCACAAGTGGGCCACGTATGTAGGAAATTGGCACCTTCACCTTCTATAGAGGACACTTATAATCTTTTCCAATTTCGTCTCTAACAAATATTTATGTAACTATTCTTAATGTAATTTAATATAATCTAATGTAAATTTGCGAAGGGTGCTCACCTAAGCTCAACTTAAAATTAATGAGTCAATTTTTTTCATTGAATTTTACGAACAAATTAGTAATAATTCTCGAATTGTTTAGATTTCACACCCATGTAATATGATATAATCAAGTGTCTATCCATGATATACTTGTTCGGCTTATTAAGCTCTTAGATGGAAAAGCTTTGAGTTCTTAAGATCTTCCGGCCTCATTTATTATCAAAGAAACATCTAAAAGGAAAAGAGGATGACAATAACATGCAAGTCATCCTAAAAAGTTTCAAACCTCTAGAATATATTATTTCGGATACATTATCAATATCACGGGATATCTTAACTCAATTCATGCTCTTTAAATTGAGAAAATCTCAATTTATGATATAAACCATGAGGGAACTTAGTTTGAGTTCAATAATAAGTTTATTCAGACCAACTGCATATCTTGATTAAAATCCCCAACTAGGGGTCTATGATACATAACTCATCTCCTTTTAGCTAGTTTTCTGGTAAACATTGCAGGCCCCCTGTTTTTCTCCATTCTTAAATGGAGGAAGCAGATTCCTAATTAGCGAGTGATAAAAATATGGATATCACTTACATCCATATTTAACTATATATAAACATGAGTGATGTCCGTCTTTATAACTCATCAACCAAATGCTGGACTGAATGAATATATCCTCCAACTGAGGATGCAGAAAATATCGGAATTTCCCTATTTTAATGTTATGTTCAAATTAAAAATGGAGTTTTACAAAATTATAGTAAACACTAGATCTTAATAAGCATACGACTCGTGATAGAAGGCAAACCGTAGCTAGTTTCCCTTAAAGATAGACCTTTAAATTTTGGGAAAATGTCACAAATGGTTCCTAGACTTCTACTTAATGTGCAATCTCGTCCCTGAACTTTCGATTTGCTCAATTTGGTCTTTGAACTATCGATAAATGTCCGATCTAATCCTTGACTATTTGAAAATTGACCAATTTCGTCCTTCCGTTAGTTAAAGTTAACGGAATTGGGCATTTTGGTCTTTTCATTTTTTTTCATTTTTTTTCTTCTTCTTCTCTTTTCCTTCCGCTGGCCATGGCGGAGGGAAGCCGGCGTCCAGGGAGGGTCGCCCTCGCCGGACGCCGGCTCCGCCATGGCCGGCAGAGGGAAGAGAAAAGAAAAAAAAAAGGAAAAACAATCATCACTTAACGGTTTGAACGGAATGACTAGATCGAACAATTATTAATAGTTCATGGACCAAATTGAGCAAATCGAAAGTTCAAGGATGAGATTGCACACTAAGTAGAAATCCAGAGACCATTTGTGACATTTTCTCTTAAACTTTTTTGGAACGTTTTTCTACTACTATAGGTACTTTGTTGCCTTTCGCCTAAGGTTTTGATACTTCTTAATAAAATAGATATTGAAAAGAGAACATTTTTCTTTTTTCATCTCCATAGGAAGGAAACAAATTTTACATTCACGCACCACTGTCGAATAGGTTGTCTGTCGCTTTATCGAATATAATATAGTAGGTCTTGTTACATTATTGTTGATAAATAAAAATAGTATTTGCGATGGTAATTTTCCTAATATCTTTGTAATTTTTTCCAACTTGTGTATCAGCAATTTTTGTTTTTGAGTTAGTAATTAACTTTTCAAGAGGATAAAAAATACTGATCAAGGACCATAGAAAAGTCTGAATAGTCATATCATCTTAACCCTAGTAAAAGAACCCAGTATGTACACCGAGCACTCCACTTTGCTAACCTCTTGCGACATTTAATAGGTATGCACAATTGGATTTTGTCAGACGACACGTTCAACTTTGGAATTCTAACCCTTTTAACAATTATAATCTTATTGTCGTTTAGTTTATGCAGCAGATGACCGAAGCTTGTAAATATATCCTTGCTTCCACGTAACACAACGTACTCACTGGTATTATTATCACAATAATGTCGGCTTGACTTATTCTTTGTTTATCAGTTTGACTACATGTAATCCCATTGGACAATTTTACAATCCTTTTTTATTGACAGCGTGATTTACGCATTGCCCGATAATTATGGAACTTTTCTCCACAATTAGTACATGCATCTCAACATACTCTGTGGACAGAGGTAATTGAGATTATAACATGGAGTCCCGTGCTCGAGGCCGTCCCTAATCCAACGGAGCCAACGCCTTGGAGTTAGTGCTTTTTCGTTTCCTTTCTTTTCTTTAATTCTTTTGTACGAGGTCCGAAGCAATCATTTTAGAAGCGGATTGGACTGGCCGGTTCAGCCAGTTAGACCTCCGGTCGCGTTCGTGCCCGTTTACCGATGGGATCAAAACCGATCACGAACCAGCCGAACTGATCCAACTGTTTTAGATTTAATCAGTCTTGATTTTTTTTTTCTTTTGATATTCAGATCCGGCCTAGCACACCTTACAAGTGCTCACGGCTGCCGCCGGCCCGACTAGCCCAACAGAGACCACCAACTATACCTGGAGGAAGGCTAGCACAGGACCCCATCACCATGGCCTTTCATTTAAAACGTATATAGCAGTGCGGAGATTTGAACTTTCGTTTTCATCTATTGTAAAAGAGAGATTTTGGTTGCGGAAAGGGCAATTCAATCCACTGACTTTTTGGAGGATACATGTACTCCTCCAGCCAACCGGGCTCCGTGATTCGTTTAAATTATATTTGGCAAACTTGTAGTTCACACCATCTCTCACCTTTTGTATTAAAATAATGTGTAAAAAGCCAAACGCTTAACCAACGTAGCTATGCATGACTGGTGGAAGCACGATGCGCTATAACATATTTTTATCATTCCACTAACCGCTCAATTTCTCCGATTAAATTGGTTGAACTGCATGCTGATGGCCTATCAAGTTCTGTGTGATTGGTGACTGCATAACGCACTATATTACGTATTACTTATTCCTCCAGTCGTCCAGTTTCTCCGGCTAAACCGCCCACTGTGTGTTGGTAGCCTATCTAGTATGGCCTCCATTATGGTTTTCAAACATTGATGTGAAGTAAGCAAAAGCTGTACGGATGATATAGCCATGAAACTATTTTATCCACCTTATGTCTGCTTTTGAATAAACGGTAAGTGAGCTTATTTCTCTCCTTCAGGTTTTGGATTCAAATTGTAATGGAGCATTTCGAGAGTAAAAACTTCAATGTAATCGGTCAATGTGAGGGAGTGTGCTTTTAAAATCGCCTGAAAAGGTGGTTTTATTGAGGTGTGAGAAATCTGGTCCCAACATCCCCTGAATGTTGAAAGGAAATGAAGAACATTTTTTTGCCGGCAAAGTTTGTGAGTGAGACAAAAAGGGGAAAAGTACCTAAAAAGTCTTAAACCTTTTATATTAGTACAAATTCACTCCTAAACTTTTTTATTGGACCAATTTAATCCTAAACATTTTTATATTGATACCAATTCAGTCCATCTGGTTAATTTAAGCCGGAAATTGCTAACGTGGCAACTGGCGGTCTTATGTGGCGCCATGTGGATAAATTTTATGATTTTTTATGATTTTTTTAGATTTTTTTAATTCTTTTTTTTTTCCTTTTTCCTATTTCCTTACCCCTTGGCCGGCGAGGTCACCGGCCGACCACCACCGGCCAGGTCACCGCGCCCTTGCCAGCCACTGGGGAGGGCCGCCGCGCCCTCGTCGGCCACAAGCGAGGGCGTTAGCCCCCGCCCAGATCCAGGCGAGGGCCGAAACCCTTGCCCGTTGGCCGACGAGGGCCTCTGTGCCCTCGTTGGCCTCAAGCGAGGGCGCGGCGGCCCTCGCCCAGATCCAGGTGAGGGCACGACGCCCTCACCTGCCACGAGCAAGGGCATTAGGCCCTCGCCCAGATCCAAGCGAGGGCCACGGCGGCCTTGCCTATAGCGTTGCGACTCTTGCTCGCCACAAGCGTGGGCCTTCACGCCCTCGCCTATGGCTGACAAGGATGCAACGGCCCTCATCAAGGACGCAGAGGCCCTCACCCTTGGCCGGCGAGGGCCGCCGCACCCTCTCCTGTGGCCGACGAGGGAGAAGAGGCCCTCGCCGGCCAACGGGCGAGGGTTTCGGCCCTCGCTTGGATCTAGGCGGGGGTTGACGCCCTCGCCTGTTGCCGGTGAGGGCGCAACATCCCTCACCTGACTAGCCTGTGGCCGGCGAGGGCTCGGCGTCCCTCGCCTCGACTGGCGATGGTCGCCGGCGAAGGGGTGAGGAGAAAGGAAAAAGAACAAAAAGAAAAAAAATTAAAAAAATCTGAAAAATATAAAAAAAATTATAAAACTTGTCCACGTGGCGCCACATAAGATTACCGGCTGCCACGTCAGCAATTTCCAGCTTAAATTAGCCGGATGGACCGAATTGGTACCAATGTGAAAAGATTTAGGACTAAATTGGTCAAATAAAAAAAATTTAGGACTGAATTGGTACTAATACAAAAAGTTTATGACTTTTTTGGTACTTTTCCCAACAAAAAGCTTAGAGTCGGAGCTGTTGAAAACATTAAACAGGAGAGTAAATTAAGCGTAAATAGGAATAGAGTGAGGACCATTTGGATTGAAGAAAAGAAAAATGACTGACATCATTTGCGTTCACGCCGTAAAAGAACATAATCACATGACCATGTCCACGCCTAATTAAATAAGGAGTAAATTATGTGCGTTCACATTTAGATTGCCAACAAGTCAAAGGATAAATTGCCAACAAGTCAAAGGATAAACTATGAGAGTTCGAACTGTGCATGTTCATAGCAATATGGTACGACAGGATCGTTGGACAATTTTTCGTCGAAAATAATTTTACAAAGTCATATGGACGTACTCAGGAATAAAACCTGCTGTCTTGGATTTATATTCGATTTCAACTCGAATGCGTGTGTTCTGATTAAGTTATGGGTTACCTTTCCAGACCTGCATGATTATTCTCATCATGATTCATTCCTCTAAGCTCATGTAGGCTCTTTACTCATGTTCTTCTGCGCGGCTCAGATACAAATTCATATCGTTGGATCGATAAAAAAAAAGTCATGCGTAATGCATGCAGAGAGGTATTAGTTCGAACTCTAGATTTGTTGAAATAACTTTTGGAGACAAAAGTAAGTTCTAAGCTCGCATGGAAGAATGCATATTGACAAAATTTTGAAGTTGGTGAATTGTCTTTTCTTAACCTATAAGTATAAACTAAGTCATGATTTTAAATAGTGTTGGGCACAGTGATCCTTTAAAAAATCATAATTCCTGCTCAATTAAGGGTTTTGAATGGACAACAATGTTTATATGCTTTAGGATGTCATGGCTGACGCATTGAGATTATCACCTAAAATAATCGTGATTTCAAGTTCGAGGTGGCGATGATTTTTATTTTGTCCTTTAGTATCTACCAATGAGAAACATTGGACGACACTCGACTCTACCGTCTTAGGCTTCGATCGTGGCTACTGACAAAGATGATCATGGAAGCCTACAGACTTGTGAGAAAGAGTTAATAGTTTAAATGATTGCATGTTCACTTAGTGATTCCTGCTCAAAGAAACTTTGAACCAGACTATTTATATAAGTCAACATTTTTTTCGGTGAATCTCTTAAGATGAGCGACGCAGTTTATAATATAATAAAGAAGGAATGCAGAAATCACTTTTACATTCTCATAGAATGATATACATGTGCGATAACTAATCACACAAGAATCCCCACGCTCTTATAGTTTCAAAGCATAATGTATGCTCATGTACATAGAGCTTATAGTCGTGATTGCATGATTATATTTAATGAACAAAGTTAAGCAGGCTTCGCCAACAGCTGAAACTTATAGTCCCGTCTATGTGATTATTTTTTTCACATTTTATCCAAACAATTCAACGCAGTTTGCATATGTTTTCAAATTCTTTTGAGAACAAAACCCGGCGGGGCTGCGTCCTGTTTTGGCCGCTGGTGCGAGTTCGAATCCTCCATGAGGCAATGCCCCGATCTCACCTGAATATGGAAGACGGGTCAACCTCACACGCCAAATTACTTAAATTTTCGAACTGACTACCTATATAGGGTACTATAGTTCAATTTGATCTTGTTGGGTTGAACTAGTTCAAGTTGGGGCTCCCTAATACTTCAAACGCTCAACTCCAATAATAAAAAGTTCAATCTTGTTATGGATGGAAATTAGGTTGGTTGGGAAGGGAGAGAGAGAGAGAGAGAGAGAGAGAGAGAGAGAGAGAGTATTATCAAAATCGAAAAAAAAAATTAAAAAATGACATGTCAAAGTCTGCAAAAAAATATATTTAAAAGATGACATGTCAATGTCGACTAGACGGCCAACACCGGCTGGCGTCCATGCTTGCATCAATCGGCCAAATTTGACAAGATGGATTGAATTAGCACAATTGTAAAAAGTTTTGGATTGAATTGGAAAATTTGCAATATGTTTAGAACTGTTTCGGTAATTTTCCTTAGATTGGTAGAAGGATTCAAAGTATTCATATTGTCACTCCTAAAGAATAATTCTTTTATCAAGATTGACCACTCATTGTCAGATGTTCACACAATTCACTCAATGATCACGAAAAATTAATAACCTCAAGATGTTACAATGAGCAAACTAGAAACTTGAATATATTATTCTTCAAGATCCATAATTGCGTAATTTGTAGTTTGAGTTAATATATATTTCCAAGATCTATAGATCCGTAGTTAGACTAAAGTGGTGACACAACTCCAAAAATAACAGGAGATCGATGAAGTTCCATCGCATTCTCGAACCCAATATTGCCAAGGGCTTAGTCATTAGGTATGTACTTTCTAGTCCATCGTATAGTACAAATCAATTTGGTAATTTCTTGATCAGCACATTTTGACTTGGTATACTAACGATTTTATGGAATGTGCTGTCCAATAGAGTAAAATGCGCGATAAATACTTCAGCATAGACATTTCTGAAGATTTCTAGAGACGATGTTGAATTATACATTTTGAGACAGCTTTCTAGTTCAGCAACCAAGATCAACCAGCGTCTCGCCCTTCATTTATCCTCCTCAATAATAATAAAGCCAAGAACAAGAAAAATAAAGACGCTGGGAAAAGACGAGAAACAGAAGCCATGCGTGTTCATGTTGCAACCCATTTTGACAACTCTTTTGCCCCATATAAGTCCAATATTCTTATTTGTTATCAAGAGTTTACTGTACATGTGACACCAGAAGATAGTTTCAAACAACATTATGCTTAAAACCGTTCATCGCTCGGGACTAAAATTTATATCCCGACATCTAAATGATTCTCCTTTTCCACTAATTCTCAACCTTGAGAGGTTCATCATGTCTCCTTCTTATCTAGGGAAGAAGCTTTATCCCACAAATAAGCCCATTGTAGAAGTGTTGAGATTTGTGTTAGTAACCATAATGAATATCTCTGAAAACTTAAAACACAGGGGAGCGGTGAAAGAAAAGGATTTTGAAAAATGGATTATCATTAATTTTTTTGGCAAATTTATAAAATATTGGAAATCTTTTCTATGGAGTATGGTACATTTCATCAACCATTGACTTATATCATCAAACGATGGAGCTTTTTTTTTTACATGTACAAACTAATCGCATCAGAAAGAACACTCATCCGGGGGACAAAATCCTGCATAGAAGTCCTCATGAGGTTAAAAAACTGTCAACACAAAATCCCCCAATGAGTACAAAGAGATCTGTGAACAGCGTGGCTATTAAATGAAGCCCATATCTAATGTCACATTGTGTAGCATGAAGAATCTCATGACTTGTGATGGTAGAATAATTTGAAGGTGATGCACTCATAATGCACACAACTCTACTCTAATCAAGAAGAGAATGAGACGAATAGGTTTATTTTTTATTTTTATTTTTGTTTCTTTTCTTCACATTATCAAAAATGATCATAAGACTTGCCTTTGTATATGCTTATTTACATTTCAAGGAAATAAATTCTTGAGAACTTACAAAATATTAAACTACACATAGAAACACTAACAATCAAGATGCATTCAAAAAATGTTGACTAGACATAGAAACACGAATAGTCAAGATGCATGTAGCACATTTATGAATTTCAATTAATTACTAACATTTCCCGTTAACAAATCTAAAGAGTTTTAGTAAAAATATATGCTACTTGATCTCCCGTCTTGACATATGTAACTTCAATTTCCTCCTCTCTCACTTGTTCTCGAATGAAGCGATATCGAACAACAATATGTTTGCTTCGTTAATGAAAAACTAGATTTTTTCTTCAAAGCAATAGCATAAATGTTATCAACAAAAATCTGTGTTGCTTTCTTATGCTCCATATGAATTTCTTTAAGTAGTTTTCTCAGCCATATTGCATGACAAACACATAAAAATGCTGCTACATATTCAGTTTCATAGGTCGAAAGACTAGCGCTGAATTGCTTCTTTAATGACTACGTAAAAGCAATGTCACACAAGAAAAATACAAAGTCTGTTGTGCTTTTTCAATTGTCAATATCTCCATCATAATCACTGTCTAAATAAGCTCTAAGTTGTAAGAATTTGGACTAATGGTAGTGTAAGCCATGAGCAACAATCCCTTTGAAGTAGGGAAGTATCCTTTTTGCAGCTTTTAAGATGAAATGACTTTGGTTTCTCCATATACCGACTCACAATTTCAACACTATACATGACATTTTGTCAAGGTGAATGGTTCTAGGTTCCGTACAAGTTCCACATAAAACCTAGAATTTACTTGTTGGAATAGATTCCTCATTTTTTAAAATCTAAAATCTACCTTGCATACCCTAAAACCCGAAACTTATCTTATCATAGGTTCCAAGGTCGATTTTAGGGTTTATCTTGGTTCCACCTATATTATTATTTAACGGTTACAATTTTCTAACTATAACTTTTATTTAGACATATGAAAAATATGAACATTAATAAAGTAAAAATCTTAGTCATAAAATAGAAACTCATACTAGTACTTTTAAATTATACACTCATAATCAAATGACATGAAATATCAAGAGGTCGCATGGAGATATGGAGTAACAAAAACATTAAGACTTGTTCTAGATTCTAGGTTACAGGTTTCGGGTTTCATATTTCTCTAATTAAGAACCCAAAACTTACTCGTCAAAATAGGTTCTTCCTTTTTTGAAAGTTGGATATTACCCTGCATACCTTGGAATCTAAAACCTATAGTTTCTCACAGATCTAATTCTCAAGTTCCAAGTTCTACGGTGAAATCATGCTCACCCCTAATATCCTGTCTAGTACATGTCAAATATCTCAAGCTTCCTATCAAGCTTCTATTGTACATTGAATCAACATCAACACTATCATCAAACTTTGAAAGCTTGGTTTCGTTCTCCATTGATGTATTGACTGGTGTATAATCTTCATATTGAATTTTTCAAGAATATTTTTTGCTTATCCTTTTTGGTAAATAAAAAACTCATATGCACGTTGCTTTATTCTATGCCAAGAAAATAATACATGTGACCGTTATCAATCATTTTAAATTCCTTTTATCATGGATGCCTTAAAAGCATCGTTGGATTACTTCATGTTAAAATAATGTCATGTCCACATTCTGTGTACGCTGAATATTCATGTCCACATTCTGTGTACGCTGAATATTCTCTCGTCTGTCCTGTTTCCAATAGCTCGAGCTCTAACCCTTTTTGTCTTACTCACAGTCTTCGCACGTAATAAATTTTCCTTTTCTTGGGTGATGTCGAACCAGCTTTTGCACGTCTTGACAAGACACTTTTTGGGGCGATCTTAAGAGCGCACTCCCTCAAAATGGCCTGATACATTCAGAATTTTAATCCTAAAGTTCTTCCAACAAAACTAAACTCGAGACCAGAGAAAAAGAACAAACTGTCTGACCATTTAAGCTAACGGTAGTTAAAGAAATGTTCAAACGCAAACATATCGTAGATAAATTTTGTTTCATGCTTTGATCATTCGTTCAGCTTTTGCTCACTTAACACTACTGTTCCGAAAACTGCAGTGGAAGCCATAACAGATAGACCATTAGTATGTTTATCGGAAAACTAGCAAAAAAAAGATAATTAAGGAAATTGATGTCCATATTTATAACTTGCTGATTAAGGAAATTTCCTCCAATCAGGAATGGAGAAAAACACAGCCCTACAATGTTTATCGGAAAACTAGCAAAAAAACGATGAGTTATCTTGCAGTTGGTGTGAACAAACAAATTATTTAATTCAAACTAAGTTCTAAGATAGTTTATATCATGAACTCAGATTTTCTCAGTTTAAGAACAAGATTTGAGTTAACTTATCCCGTGATCATGATACATTATTCGAAATAGTAGATGCTAGAGTTTGAAACTCTTTACATTGACTTGTACTGTCTTAATCGTCCTTTTATCTTTTTAGTTGTTTCTTTTATAATGAGTAATTAGTCGAAAGATCTTGAGGACTCAAAAAAATTTCCCATTTAAAAGTCGAATAATCACAAAATTATCATATGGCTGGACATTATATTTTATTACACGTGTGAAAAAACTAATATGCTCTTAAATCTCAAAGAAAAGACGACTCTTCAATTTTAAGTTGAGCGTAGGTGAGTGCCATAATTATATTCTACTTATTAATTTACATTAGCTTATATTATATTACATTAATAATTATTACAAATATATCTAATATGAATACATTGGTGGAAATTTACAAGGTGCTTGTAGTGTTTCCTACATATCAAATACTAAAACATGATTTTAAGTCCAAGTCAATCTTAATAAGATGTTAAATTTTCTTTTAGGGAAAAGGAACATGCAGATGTATCCCAATTGATAATAGGGTTGTGTAACCAGACCGGTTTTACCCCGAACTTAGACTAGGCCACCCTAAAACATATCCAATTCCCAAGTTGGTTCTTAGTTCCAAGTGAAGAACAACTCAAGAACTGGATCAATTGAAGCAAATTTGGAATCGGTTTCATAAAGCCTAAAAAACCTAATTTTTCTCTTGGTATCTTTTTCTCTATCTCTCTCTTTTTCTCTATTCTCTCCAACCAAACTCAAACACTTCACAGCTATCTCTCACTTGCAACTCACCCTCCTCCTCGCTCGCTCATGACTCGCTCTCAACCGTTCAAGCCTCACAACCCTCATTTGTTCCTTACTCACCTTTGCTTACTCTCCCTTGTTCATTTTATATTTTGAATGGTTTTGTTACTCATATTATTTTGCTATAAAAAAAGAAAAAAAAAAAGAAAGAAGGAACAAAGTAGAAATATGTTCTCAAGTAGATCTTAGAATCGGACTAGAAAAAAGAAATAGGTTCCAAGATTGGTTATAAAGCAAATAGGATAGGCTCCGGGTTCCAAAAACTGGGAACCGGTTCTAATAGGGCAGGCTTTAGTTTTCAGGTCTATAACCTATCCATCCTAAAATTAATTATCCCTAATTGATAATGTGTCATTTTTTACCAAGTGATGTGCAAGTGCAGTTCGTAAACCCTACTTGCGCGAGTTGGCACGACCTAGAGCCCCACCCCACAAGAACATAAGTGATAAAAAAACCTCCATGGCGGTTTTCAGTTTCTACCTTGAAATTTGACAAGTCCTACTTCGATTTAGGTTTTTTCTTGTCTTGACTATGAGAAAACCACTCAGAGTTCAATCTCAAATCGCCTCTCCAATGAATACTGTCCTCTCTGCAGAGGTAAGACTGTACTCTTAACTCCTCTTTTCTTCTTCTTTTTCTCTGTCTTTTTTGAAATCCGTTGATGATTTCTTCCCCTTAAACATGTCTCCTTGGAGTTTCATTTTTTCCCCCAATCTTCTTCAACTATAAAATCGCGCTTCCTGAATCAGGTTTTCACTAAGGAAGATAATCGGTGAGTGGTAGTGAATGACGTCAGAGGAGAAAGCGAGGCCTATCGAGGAAGGAGGAGGAGGAGGAGGAAAGATTCCCAGTATGGAGATGAATCCGCATTCGAGCAGCAGCGTGCACATCACGTTCGCCAAGAGGAGGAACTTGCTGATGAAGAAGGCCAAGGATCTATCGCAACTCTGCGACGCCGAGGTCGGAATCATCGTCTTCTCCTGCACCGGACAGCTCTATGAGTACTCGAGCTCAAGGTCAGCGTGATGTCTCCCTCTCTCTTCCTTGCACATGCGCACGGACGACCCGTACGTGCACACGCGTACCACGATACAGGTGCATGCGCTTATTCTTCTTGCAGCTTTAGCAGCTACTTTGGCGCAACTTTTTCTTCCATGTCGGGATTGATTTCTGGGATAACAACGCCGCTTCGACTTAGACCTAGTTTTTGTGTTGAGCGTCACTATCTAATCAACTTTTTGAGTTTCTTTGCTCTCTTCTCTTGTGTCACTGAAGCTTCATATGTTCAGTTTCATTCAAACTTGCTAAAATGATTATTCATTCGTTAAACTGTTTGCGAGTTGAATTTGAACATTTTCCCAAATTTTCCTTTTCCTTTTCTCCTATGAATCAACCTAGTAAGTAATCGTCTAAAGTCCATAAATCTTTTATATGCCTCAAGAGAAGCAAATACCGTCTCCCATTCTTGATTACATCAATCATCATGATATAGATCTCTTGGAGTGACTCTTGTTTGTGTTCAGCATGGACTCGGTCATCCAACGCTACAACAATCTAAAGCTGGAGGCCCAACCGGAATTGGATCGGCCAACCGTTGATGCCAAGGTACATCACATAAACAACCTTGCCTTCAATACTATCATAGGAGAACACATTTGACGTTCAATTAGTTATCTGGGAATTTCTTCTAACAACCGTCTGCAGGTTTTAGAAGAAGAGATAGCAAAATTGACTCGTCAACTTCAAGGTCTGCAAGAGTACCACAGGTACATCAGTGTCGCAACCCAAGAGCTCCCTGCAATATTGTGAATGCTACTATCCTGAGAGTCAAACACCAATTATGCATCTGTGAAGTAGAAAGGAGTGAATGAATTAAAGTCGAGAGGCATTTGGATTAGTGCAATGTCTTAATTATTTGCAAGAGCTCTTAGTCTGCCTAATTAGGGTACATTTTAGAATTTGGATTTTCAGGAACCATTTAGCTTATATTAATTCATAGCTTCTATCCAGATAGGAAACCAGGATGATACCATAAATTTAGCAAAATTTGCTGAGTATTACTATGGTTAGGGAAAATGTTTTTCGCAGTCACGTCAGTCTATTTCCCAATTTTATTTAACACAAGCCTTGATAAAATTCTCTTCTAAGACTATAGTGCTCACATTTATGTTCATACTCTCGTCAACTTAACCTCCACCACTCTAATTTGTTGGTGCTTTTTTTACCCACTTCAATTCTCCCAAATGTTCAGTATACTTCTCTCTCGGCTTACATGGACTGATAATAGCGGTCCTCAGTGATATACTTCAGCATGCTTTTCATTGGAAACTTTACCTAAAGCCTCAAAAGTATTTTATTTTTTTAACGTTCTATCACTTCTCAGTTGCCATGCACGTATGTTTGGTTTTAACTTATCAATTTATAGCATTAGATATGTCTCTAACTCCACTTGCTCGCATATGAACTGTTATGCCAGTAGATAAGTCTCACAAATCTCAAATTAGTACAATGCATTGTAAAATCATGCAAGCGAGGGTGAGTCTCGACCAGAGAGTATATCACACTAGCGATGGACTTGAGTGGGACTGCCTTTAGGGGTATTTGAGCCTGTATGGGAATGTTAGGCATCATACGCCTTTCATTCCACATCGCCCGTGTCTAGATTGTTATCCATGGTTTCACAAGAAAATTATCCAAAAAAATCCTAAACTCATTGCACTTTTACCAAATTAATCCTAAACCTTTCAATTTTGTTAGTTGAGTCCTACACATCTTCACCTTTTTGTCAGTTGAGTCCATCTGGCCAAAATTGGCAGAAAATTGCTAACGTAAAGGGTCGGCACTATGTAGACATTTTTTATTAAAAAAATTATGATTTATTTCTCCTTTTTTTTTACCTTTTCTTTGCTTTTTTTTTTTTTTTTTTGGGCTTTGGAGAGAGGGTGGTGAGGGCCATGACAAAGCCGGCAAGGGCCACCAAGCCCTTGCCTGGCCATATTTAGCGAGAGTGTCACGGACATCACCTAGACTTGACGAGGGAGGCGATGGCCTTGCCTAGAGCTGGTGAGGATCATCTAGCCCTCTTTCCAAAAACCTTTAAAAAAAAAAAGCAAAGAAAGGGGAAAAATAAAAAAATTCATGAAAAATTCATAGAATTATTAAAATACTATTTAATAATATCTACGTCAATGCTGGTTGTGCCACATAGCATAGCCGGCCTCCACATTAGCGAATTCCAACCAAAATTGGTCAAATTGACTCAATTGACAAATAGTGAAAATGTTTTAGACTCAACTAGCAAAATTGAAATGTTTAAGATTAAGAGGACAAAAGTACAATAGTTTAAGGACTTTTCGATAATTTTCCCATGGTTTCACACTACTTCAAATTAGTTTGACGCATTTCAAAACCGTGACAACGCAGGTGAGTCACAACCAAAAGAAAACAAATGTTAGGCAAGCGACTGAACTAAGTTGGGTTGCCTTAGAGACTTTGGTCACTCTTCAACACTCCTTATCCATTCTATGGAGCACTCAAATATAGTTTCAAATAATCGACTTTTCTTTGGAGAAATTAACTACATATATGCTTCTCGGTTGGTGATTTTCGAGATTTGACCAAATCTTTCACCATTGCAACAGTAAGCTTTGATACAATTTTTCAATCCTTTTCTTGGCCTTTCTTCATTTGCATATATGCCCTTCTTGTTGTGTTCCTGCCTGTCTACTATCTATAGAAAAGTAAAATATTTTTCTTAGTAGCTGTGATCTTTTGGACATAATTCCGAATCGTTAACCCTCTTCAACTTCTTCTCTAGAACCAGCTTCACTCAGGTTGATCGCCAGTTTCAATGGCTCTATTTGAAGCTTCACTCAGGTTGGTCGACCTAAGTGGGGCTATCTTCAGTTGTGGTAGAGAAAATTATGAGATTTTCCATACTTTTCTTGATTGTGCATATATCTCTCTTGATTGTGTAAATCCTTGACGTATTTGCCGAAGCCAAGATGAGTCTATGGTACTTAAAGTTCTTGTTTTGTTTGGTTTGATTATTAAATTACAAGAAATCCATACTCAATTTTGGTTTTTTTTTTTTTAGTTTAAACCAGATAGAAGACAGTCTTCTATGGAAACATATATGGCATGGCTCATATTATGATGTGGATGATGTGCAAATGCAAACTATCTTCTTTGATCAAGGGTTATAGTATGAGCAGTTACACATATGGAGGCTATTTGGGTACTTGCAGGCAACTGATGGGTGAAGACCTCTCTGGCTTGAGTATGAAGGATATACAGAAATTGGAGAGCCAATTAGAAATGAGTTTATCGACCGTCCGCCTTCAAAAGGTATATTTGGACATAGTATTATCATCCCATTTGTGGTTAAACAATGAATTATACATGTACGTCTGAATCATCACATCTTATACTATGATTCAGGAACAGATAATGACGGATCAAATGAATGAGCTCCATCGAAAGGTTTTACTTAGGCTATAGATCACAGTCATTCTTTCTCCTTGTTCGACCATAAGTTAGCTAATAATGGATTAATTTACTGCAGAGTTCCCTCATTCATCAAGAAAATATAGAGCTGCAGGAGAAGGTAAATCTTATTGACAAAGAAAATGCAGAATTCGTGGAGAAGGTGTCGATTATGTATGTGTAGAAGCACAAAACTCGGGCTCGCAGGCTGACCTTCTCTGATATTGTTTCGAATGTTGTTACATTACCGGGTTCTCTCATCTTATAAATGAGGGTATATATTTCGAATGATGAGAATACTTAGACAAAGTTGACAGCGTGTACCGACATTTTGCTGATCTTTTCCCTAAGCCAAATGTTTCATGATGAAAAGTGAACTATAAATTAAGCATATGTTGACAGGATAATTCGCACTAGCAAAATTAGTGATTATTATAAATTAGGTTTTCACTCTATTTTTTCTACTGATCACCTTAACATTTTTCAGTGTCAGATCTTCAGGGAAGGGAGTTCTAGTTTGGAGGCAAACAGATATCATGTATCATATGGCATTAACAACGGAGATGATATAGATATACCGATTCCTTCCCCTTCGAGAAGGCCCCCACGTCGAAATAGGAGCACGACTCTTCCAGTGACTACAGAATTGGCGTGAGTCGTTCTCTCCTCTACACCTCCAATATAGACAAGCCCCGAACACTTTTTACATCTTACGATCTGTCGATATTCTATAAGAAGACGTCAAATTAAAAATCCTTTTGACAGGTTACGACTACCTCGATCAGGCGACTTTACGACCTTGGATGATGATGATTAGCCGTCTGTGCTCCCTCAAGTTGAAGGCACTGATTGCTTCAAGTTTTGATGGGAGCAAGCACATCTTTAATTTCACTACAACAGCTAGATGAAAACTAAGGTTTTCGCAGGAGATTCATATTAAGATTCACTGTATTGATTTTATGTACTAATTGCTTGTAAACAGATGATTACCCTGAACGAAAATCTGGGCGAATAATTTTATTTCAAGTTTAATGAATCCGAAGATCCAGTTTCCAACTATCTATTTTTGGGAAACAGACACTAACCCTAGAGATTTTGAGAATCTTGATGCATTACTAGTTTTTCTCTCATGGTAAAAGATATAAAATTGCAGTTAGAGTCGCAAGTAAAGGTGAGCGGGTGAGCATACTATTATCATAAGGAGATGGTCACTAGGCTTGACTCAGTGGCCTTCATTTCGACTATAAATTTTCATGGAACTGATTTATTCTGCTTTGGAGGGTAACGTACCTTGATCATAATTTATTTTATTCCCATCGTCCTGTAATCAAACTCACATGGCAACTCCACTCGTATGACTTGGATTTGTCGGTATATCTACATGGATACTTTCTAGTAAATCATTTCTCCGATATTTGGCTTGGTTGGAGCATTTGACGCATCTTCAATCGAAATTGATGTTCCTTTTCGGTGATGGACCTTAAGAAATGGATCCATTAGCATCAAGCTATTTCACTTCATGTGAGAACACTTATGGAACTTGATGAGAAACTTGATTGTCTTGGGAGAATTCTAGTGCATGAGTGGCATATCAAAAGTTTGAGGGATGTGCAAATATGCATGATACTCGTTACTTTCATTATTGTTGTGGAAACACTTACTTGTTTTTTTCCTTATATAATACATTCTCAAAAATGAGAAAAAAAGGTAGGTTTTGTTATAATTTTTTCAGTCCACAAATATGGAAATGTACATCAAAATGCAGTGGAATTCGCGTCACTCTTTAGATAATTCATTGATACTATTTTCCGTTCTATTCTTTAAAGTCCAATAGGATGATGATACTCATTCAAAAGGGGTGACGATACTACTACTAAAAAAAAACGAATCATTTCTCGATAAACATATTGAAGAAGGTCTAGTTATATCCTTAAGATAATTTTTGGTCAAGTGTTTGATTATCCTGGAACTAAAAGGAGGGAGAGAGAGTGATTATGCCTTGTGGGTCTACATCGATCTTTTATTTGATTTTCCTTCACAAGTACCTTTGTATTGAGTCATATCAATCGAGTTAGAGAATTGTTACTTGTGGATAAATGACCTATGAAGAAAGAAGGCAATTATTTTCAAATCTTTGGCTTTCAAACTATGATGGAAATGTAATGCACATCCTTGGCGGGCCTAGGCACTCAATTGTTTGTTAGATTTAGCCCGCCTATTTAGGCCTATTAAGCCCAGTCATTTTATGAAGAAAATTTCATAGTTTCTTATAAAAAGGCATACTCGAATTATCACCACTTTATCATTGTGAATCATCTGCTTTGAAAAGGCAAGTTTGCGTCTTCAACCCTATTTAGCAAAACTGAACCCGCTAAAATACCCCTTTTGCATAAGAGGCCATTAAAGAAAAATCCGATCACTCATCCGCCCACACAAGCTCAGCCTTAACTCAAGTGTGTGATCACCTTTCACCATTTTCAACCAAAATTTCCACCACCTTTGACCATCAATGCCGTTACTATCAACACCTATCTCTCTCTCTCCTCACCACTGTTAACAGGGTTGCTGCCAGTGGTTTGGAGTCATGACTGTAGCTAAATTTTGTATACAATGATCAAGTTATTTTTACATGTATAAAAAAGGAATAGGCGATTGCCCACCGAGAGGAAAGTTATTCCTCTGTTGGTCAAAAATGGACATACACATTTATCTTGAATTTCTCATGGCGCTCATCCTAGCACGTGAGTTTTTAAATTAAAAAAAAAAGAATAAAAAAAGAAGAAGAAAAAACATGGTTACATGCTAACTCATGTTTTTAGCTAATTCTCCCAATTCAACTAAAAATAAAATAGAACTCAACAAACGCAAGACCGAGGCTTCTCCGAAGGGCCCAACCCGCTCCTCGGCTCAGTCCAGTCGCATGGGTCGGGTCGGGTCGGGTCGTAAAACCTCTGCTGCCTGCCTTGTCCCCTGGCTCGTTGCTTCTCCTCCTGCAATTCCGCTGCTCAGGCAAGCAAGAGAGCAGCAGCGATCGAGAAAAGTTTGGAACTTTCGGTCTGCAAGCTCTCAAAATGAAGACTTGTAGAGCTGGGTCATCTTGGGTATGCCTTCGTCCTCGCTTGTCCCGGTGCTTTAGATCGGACGCCGCTCTGGCGGCCATCGCCAGAGCCCGCGACGAGCGTGTCCCCAACCTCGCCCTCTACAACTACCCATCGTTCTCGGGTGCATTCTCCGCCCTCTTCGCCCGCCTCTTCCACTCCCGCCTCCGCGTGCCTTGCCTCATCTTGCCTTTCTCCTCTGTCGAACCCTTCAGGTGATCTGCTTGCTCTTCCTCTGTGTCTTCCTTTTGTCCCTTGAAATGGGCAGTTTCTCTGTTTATTTGGGTTTCTTGTGGTGTTCTTGAGCTTAAATGTTACTGGGAATTTTGGAATGGTGGGCTTCAAGGGAGTAAACACCGTTGGATTCGTATGTGGTTTGGATTCTGATTGATGTTCTAGTTCTTCGCGTACTTATTGGTTGTGCCTTGTGATGAAATTGTTTATGAAAGTGTGCCCCTGCGTGCAACAAAAGTTTGCACAAGTTGATGGGTTAATGATTATGTTGTTAAGATCTCGATTTTTTGCTGATTAGGACTTTGCAAGAAATTTTATTGCATTGACTGCCCTCTTTCTGCTCATGGAAACCAGGTGGACTAATTGTATCTTTGCTACAGAGTTGAGGATTTGCATATCCCCGGACTGGAAAAATGTTATCTTCTTGACTTTCTTGGCCCTAAAGGATTTGCAGCGAAGCTTGCACAGCAATCTTTCTGCAAGTAATTTGGCATCGTGTTTACTATTAAATTTGTGAACCTTCTGTTGACAGATTTTTTTTTTTAATCGCATTCTTAGCTTTACTGTCTTCCTTCTTTTCTCAGCCATCTGTGGTTGCGAAAGTTTGGTAAACATTCTTCTGTTTTTTCAGGATAATTGCATTTGAGCACAGAAAGTCAGCTTTTTCACATACTTCTGCCAAAGAGGATTGCCCTGAGAACCTTGTCATCCATTCCAATACTGAGAAGAGCAGCGTAATTGCTGTCTATGAATACTTTTCTGCTCAACTTGCAGAAAACAGATCTACTAATGTAAGCTGAGAAACTGCTCCATGCATGGTTGATGCTTCGATTCATGCACTCTCTAAAGAAAGAATTGCTTGTTTTGAACAAAATATTACCCTGCAAAAGGAGGGGCCAGGTCTTTTAGACCCCCAGGATCAAGAGCGCATGGAGATGGTACTTAAGTACATTGAAGATGGAGATCTTCGCCGTTGGACCTTACCAGACATCAAGGCTTTTAATATTGGATTGAGCGAGAGGCGTTCAAAGTTAAATTGCATCACTAATCCATTCATGTATGAACAGGTATTCTGTTTTATTTTCTTCATTGTGTTTTATTTTTCCTTTTTCTAAGAAAATGAATAGAGTAAAAGACTCCACCGCAAGACTGAGCCTTCAACTTTAGTTCTGTTTTAGTGAATTCTGTTGCTTACTAGTTTTAGCCTCTAATATGTGTCTATGGTTGTGGATCGTTTGAATTTCCCTTGCAGTTATTGGATATAAGTGCCGTGGATTTGATTGCTAAAGGAAATGCTTACACCACTGCTAGACAGAACTCTGCATCTAAATTTTTGGAGAAAGTTTTTAAAGTTCGATTAGGCAGGGGGCTTTATGGGGAATGTCTGGTATGAAGATTCAAGACTTCAGTTTTGTCCCTCTCATCATTGCACTTATTTTGTCATTGTTTGTCACTGTTTCTTGATAATTTTCTAATCATATGAAGCAAAACCCACATACTGTAAGTGTTCAGAGTCAAGCTGCTCCTAACTGATGCTCCTTGAAGCTATTATCTTGTAAATTCACTATTCCGCTCCTTTAGGTTTCAAGATATATGGTTCATAAGACCCTTGTCATCCTATTTTTTTTATCTCTTTGTTGCATTCAATTTGATGTTTTTGCATCAATGCCCTTTTTTGTGGTCTGCAAGTCTCTGTCCTTGTATAGCTTTTTCTCTTATTTATTGATTATATGCAACCGTTCCAATGTCTATGAGATGCTCTGTCTATCTTATGATACAGGGAATCAGGGCTGATGGGATTTCTGATTCAAGTGATGAAATTGGGAAGCAATTAAGTGTAAAAAGTGCGGCATTGGGCTTGAGGTGAACTGGCAATTTTGTGTTTGGCAACTTTGTATCTTGTCATTATAAAGTCCGAAGTTATGAAAATTAGTCCGTGCAGTGTACCATGGGTTCAAGACATATAAATTCTTGTCAATGTTGATTATTCTTGTTGGTTGGGTTTTTCGGTCCTAAGTGCCTCAGTTGACTCCAAACAAGGTCTATTATTATGAAAAGAAAACCTGAGACCAATGGGGTGCTGAGTGACCTTTTACTCCACTTTGGTTTTCTGCCTGATGTGTTTTTTCCAATGCCAATCGTTTCAAAGATTAAAATTGTCAAGTTACTGCCAAAACAACTTAATGGTAATTTCCTTGGCTTGTATTATGAGTACATAGGCCTATTGGAGCAGTGGTGTACATGCAGCGGAATAACCTGAAGATGAGTTTGAGAAGCACTGATGATGCAACTGATACTTCAGAAGTTGCAAAGGTCCATTCTTTGCCGTTGACTTTGTTGAGCTTTCATACAGAAGAACCAACCACATTTTGCTTACGCAAAATAAATGCAGGCATATGGCGGAGGCGGTACCCCTGCTTCTAGTTCCTTTATCATAAGGATGGATGAGTATAATCACTGGCTTTCAGTAAATTCACCCTGAGTACATATTGGTAAAGTATCTACTTGCTCTTGAATTCCCTTGTATCTTTATTGGCCATTAGAGAGAAATCTCCTTTCTTGTGTGTCGTTTTTTTCCATTTCTTGTTATAAAGTACCCGTTTGCTCACTGCCAGAAGAGGTAGACAGAGAGTATTTTTTGTCCGTCTTTATATACTCTCTCATAAAATCTCGTTTCTCCATAAATTGATTAACTTTTAGACCTTCTGGGACAAGAACTTGCCTATTGCGGTGTCGTGATCAAGCTACTTCTGGATTCCTCTGTTTATACTTGCTGATCGAGTTATTCTATGTAATATATTGCTTTGAGTGTATGTAACTTCAATAACTTTTATATACCTATCGTTAGTAACTACATGTCCATGAGTGCAATCTTAAATGAGAGAGAGTATGTGCATGATAGATATGTCTCGGTTGGGTTTTTTGTGAAATCTGGAATGCTATAGTAACAGATTAAGTCATAAATCCCACAAGGTTCAGCTATATCAGGTGAAACACCTAAAAATGTCCAGTAATTGGAATATTTGTACAACTCATATATAACCACACTGATTGTGACTAAATTTTTTCTGTAAGTTCTGCATCTAGAAAGAGCTTCATGCATTAGTTGACTGGGCAACCATCAACCTCTATGCCTTTGGCTGTTGGACATGCTGCTAATTCACAATGTTCTCCATTTGTTCCCCACCAAGTTAAACTTTTATTCTCAATGTTGACCGCAAAGTATAAAAGCACAGCCATGAATGCCACTCCTGCATCCAGGGCTGCTGAGAGAACATAGTTGTATCTCTGCCACCACTGCTTTCGATACCGGAAGATGAAGAAATTGAATATTGTTCCTACTAGAATCCAGGCATTGTAGTTTAATGGTGTAGCTGCTGGCATCATTCCTGTTGCCCCTAATAAGACTGGAAGGTTTATAAGAGGAATCCAAGATTGCTTGGGGAACGTCTTGTGTAGTAGCCATACTATAATAGGTCCTATTGCACCTCCAAGGAAAAACCAATTCATGGCTTGATAGTTTCCAAGTGTTCCAAAGATCCGTCTAGGTCCAACTAACCCCCATATGACAGATGCATCAAAGAAAACTCGGTCACCTGGACACGTCCATGGACTATCCGGTGGAAGGAGATCATCTTGGCATATGTTGGTTACAGAGTTCAGCAGCCACCATGCCACTGCAATGTTGATGGTTCCAGCAAGAATTGTACCTATGAACTGTGAGGACATGAGAATAGAATACTAAGGTAGTTTCGGAATAATTAGATGCCAAACATACTTATTTGATAAATAGCAACAAGAGGGATGATACTTAAGAATCTTGTCACACCCTTGAAAGTCTAGTAAGATTTGATTGCTAGCTTTTGTAAATGTCATTTCAAGAGATCCAAACTATACCCTGAGTGTTATTTACGTCTATGAGCTTTGTGAGTATTTCCTTTTTGCAAGTGCACATGATGTCAATCTTGATTTGGATGATATATGATGCTGCCACAAGCAACGTGCTTGTTCTAAAATGCCAACTGCATCATCTTAATTCTGTTGAAAACGGAAAGTCTAGCTTAAATCCTTGAACATAGAAAGTTGTGTTTTTTATATGCAGATCTTCACTGAAGATTGTCTTCCTGGAACAGTAAAAGAGTTATCCCGAAGATGGGGGAGCGTTAACTATAGTAGTGTAAATTTGTAAATGTTCTCAAGTTTATACTCTCCTATCACGGTTCAATCTCACCTTTTAATCAGGTTTGATGAAAAAATATGTTTTAAAGAAACAAGAAATTTGATTGATTTGCTTCTTGGGCTATTTTCATCCAATTTACTTACTATGGATATGATACCAGAAATTCATGGTAAAAAATTTGTTACTGGAAATCAGTAATTGTTTGTTGGTTGTCCACATCAGTAGCACTAGATAAGTCAGTGGATCTATATTAAGTTTGGTTGGCTTACTTTTGGCATAGTTGATAAATGGTATCCAATGGTTAGGAGCAGTTACCTGAACTAAGAACATCGATCTTGGAGGTATCTTCATGTAGTGTCCCAGCTTAAAATCATTGAGAAAGGAAACAGCCTGAGCCATGCTGATGTATCCATATGTTTTAAAGCAAACATTTGCTATAGGTCTTCCTGGCAATATGATGCCCATTATGTATTCTGTGATTATATTTAGTCCCGGTGTCTGTAGATAGAGAAAGATCGTTGTTGAGTATGATGTCTTTTTACATAGAAATTATGTCAAGAATAAACAGTCGACCAAAAAAAAAAAAGTCAAGAATAAATGTGCCATAACTCTTGATTCATACCTGATTTGTTGTGGCAGTGATGATACTAATGGGAAGGGTGAATACAAATGCAAAGGCGCTACCAAAGAGAAGCCCCCACCATGGCATTTGGACCTGATCATTCAGGAAGATGCATAGAGCAAGAGACACCACCAGACTTACAATGAGCAACAAGTGAAACCACCATGAAGGTATTTCTTTGTATCGCCTCATCAATTTTGTATGGATATCTGCCTTCCCTTTGTGAGAATCACGATAGCGCTCATAGATCTCTCTGTCGAATGTAATTGTACATCATTGTCTATATGTCTCATGAATTCAAGAAAATCAAATACTTTACAGGGAAAAAAAAATCATTCTGATTCTTGAGAGTTTTTTCATTATCTTAGTCAATTACATCTCTGTGTTATAACTATAAGGATCACCTTAGTTTGCAGAAAAGTTATTTGAAACTGTAAATTCAGTTTCTTTCAAGGTTCCATTTTCAGATCTTTACAATCTTGCCCTGGTATTTTCTTTGCACATGCTGCTTGATGTCCTAATCAAGTACTCGAGACAAAGTCTAAATGAACTTATCAGGGTGAAAAGATGTACCTGCCATAGAAGAAGGCCACATGAGTTATTGTTGATGCAATGGTCGCAAAACCAAAGCCATAGGAGAGAGCAAAGAACATGCTTAAATGAATTTGGCCTTGCTCCTCATACTTTGGAATGTCCAACTCAAACTTGTCGTTTACAATTGCTGTTATATCGTACCTTTCACCTTGCGCCGTGAACAAGTGCGAGGAAAAAATGGGGAATCTATTTGCACCATACAGGTTAAACCCCCAATAGGCTATGGGCATTACAACATAGATTATTAATGCATATCCCACAAAAATGTTGACTATGGCAAAGAAGGGGCAGATTAGAGGGCTGAACAGGAAGGATGCCACTGCTGTCCAGTCGAGTGTCAAGGCTCCAAGTCCAAGGCCTCGCATACCCGAGCCAATCTGCTGGGCGGTGACTGAGTTGGAGAATGCCCAGCAGACCCATGATATATTGGTGAGCGTGGTAAAGAGGTATCCGGGGACAACGTGCCATGAGAAGCTGCAGATCAGTGCAATGACAAAGAATTTTGCCCGTGACATGCGCTGTCGTCCCTCTCATGTAAAGCCCTGCATCAATTTGAATAGAATGATCGACTTTAGGTCAAGCAATTATTATCTACAAGAAATGCACACTCTGGATATTTTATGACAGTTGTGAAAGATCATATTATTTTGTGAATGCATCCATCGATTGACAATAACGAAGGACAAGGTGATCGACTTTCCATATATGTATAGTGTATCTTCTGAAACTATTTAGATCATGCAGATAAATGACAATTTGTTGTTTATAAAGATGTTCAAATGCAAGAGCGAAGGCTTTGGATGTCTCTGCAGCGAGTTGCAACCACTTGCGTGCTGCAATACACAACTCAGTTCCTTGTTAGAAAGGATTTACACTTTTATCTGATCCTAAAGCAGGGGATGAAAGAAAGCGGATGTTAGAATCTGTATTTCCATTAGTTTCGTGGGCGAGACAGTTCAGGTTTGTCCTCGGAACATGGGGTACTTGCGAGCATCATTAGAGTTTAAATGGTGGGGGCCAATTGGTGCATGTAGTTCCTCCCAATTTCAAGGTACCAGAAGCAGCAAGAAGTAGAAATAGCGAATGGGATCTTGTGAGACTGAGGCTGAAGTGGGCTTGATGGTGTCTGTAGTTTGATTGAGAAGCTCTTGGCTTTATCGTCCTGTACAAAGTAGATTTTCCTGAATCTTTTTGTGGGGGGTGTGAATACATTGTGAGATATTTTTTAGTGCTGAACTGGTATAGCCTCAATTTCCACACTAAGTGACATGGTTTTGTGGGTCCCTGGTGCCTCTTATCTAGAACTTTGACTAGAGAGAGATGGGGTTACGGAGCTTATGGTCCATGTTGATGGCATGGCACATCCCACCATTTTGGTCAAGACCCGAGAGAGCGAGAGAGAGAGAGAGAGGAGCTGGTTGTACTGCATGTGACCCACATATTCAAGTTGCCGTGACAAGACAAAGGAATCGAGTAGAAGACAGACAATCCGAGAAATCCCAATCCACATTCACAGATCGCGGGCATCTTCGGACAGGCACTGACAGTGACAAGATGTGGGTTTCCATGGTATGGTTTTGGTATTCAAGTGACCTTGTATTGGGGTTTAGAAAAAAGGAAGAGTCTGAGCTCCGGTCGAATCAATGCGTTGTCGGTGTAGTAACTAGTTCTACTCATGTTGGGTCTCTCTGTCTATGCTATCTTGCCATTAGAATCGTCTCCATGGAACACTTGACTTCCACCAGTTATATCTCCTTCTGTTTTCACGCGAATTTTGATAAGCAAGCAAGGAAGGGGAGGCAAAAGAGTGGTAATTTACCGGAACAAGGAGACTTGGACGAGGGCAGCAGGCCACCACATGTGAGCTGGTTCCACCACGTATTTCCTCAATAGCCCTGCCCATCCGTATCCCAACACCTGCATCTATCCAATTCCACCATTAACAGGATTCACCACTCATCTCCAGCTCCACTTCACGAGTTACCGTCTTGTTTCTCTACATCTAAGTTTCACAATTTACCCTAGTGTTCAAGATTGCTGTGCCGTTTAAGATTCCAGCACAAGGATCGCGACAGTTTCCAATAGATACTGTGGATTCCTCGTGATATGTTCAGATATTATCAATCTTTACTTCAAAATGGGCTAGAACGATTCGGAGCGTCGTGGAAAAAGCAAAATCTAAACGAAAATTATAACGAGTGAAGCACCGTAACTACACCTACGAAGTACAGGAAACAAATCAATCTTTATTTTCATGATGCAATTTCTATTTGACTTGTTCGATTCAATGCACGAAATGGAAACTTGTGTTGAATCCAATGGTTCTGTAGGAGCGATCTTGTCTAGCTATCCTTTTTTTTCCTCCCTTTTTCTTAGTCTTACAGGTGCATTTATTGCTGTTGAGGAAATAGTCGATAGAACAACCTTGCTCATGATGGAAAGGATAATTAGGCCGATCTATGTAATTTATAATTGCGGGTGGCATTCATTGAACCGCAAGAAATTAATACTGCCGAGGAAAGTATGCATCGAGTTGCAAAATTTATGATGTTTATAAGCTAAGGCTCTATTTGGTAAAAATAATTTATGTTCCCGGAACAACTATTTCTGTTATTTTGTTCTAGGAAACGAAAAAAGAATAAAAACGTGTTTGGTAAAATTTTGTTCTCGGGAATATTTTGGAACAGAAATAAGAAGTAGAAAAAGGTAGTTTCTTGTTTCAGACATAAATTTTTCTTTTCCCTTCTCTTTTCTCTTCTTCCCTTTCCTTTCCTTTCTCTTCCTTTTGGCTGGTCGCTGGCCTCAGCCATGACCAGCGATCAGCCGATGAGGGCCGGCGACCTCGCCGAAGCATTGCTGAGGGCCGGCGACGCCGAGCCATGGTGAGGCTTGTTGGCCCAAGCCTCTACCTCTCTAGGTTAGGGCGAGGCCAACCTCGTGCCATCTGGGCAAGGTCGAGGCTCGTGGTGGCCAAGCGAGCCTCCGGCGAGCTCATTGGACCTAGCCCAGCCGGTCACCGACCGCCGCCGTAACTAGTGACCGGCCACAAAGAAGGAAAAAGGAGAAAAAAGAAAGAAGAAAAAAATGAAAAAATGAAAAATATAATAAAAATATTAAAATAAACAACAAAATTATACAATTTTACCAAATGCATTTCTATCCTGGGAATATAAATTTTTTGTAATTATCAAGCGAGTTCTTATACTCAAAAATTGTTCCCGAGAACAAAAACAAAAAAAAATTATTTCTAATCAAAAATTGTTCTCGGGAACAGAATCGAGTCGTCGTAAGTCTCTCTTTTCTCAGCTACTCCTTTGCAAAAGGCGAGAAAGAGAAACCCAAGGATTGGACAAATACGAGTCAAGCAGTTGATGATAGGTTTTATCTATTGAATTTCGAAAGAGAATAAAAGAAAAACAAATAAACTGACCTGCGTCGTGATGATGAGAAGCCACCCGGCAAAGAACGAAATGCTTCGGTGATAAAACGCCTTGATGATGGTCACAATCCCGATGCCATAAGCCGACCCGGATCCGAATGCAGTCCCAGCATTGGCGAATATGGAGATGAGCACGTGTTCCTTCAAGTTGAACGGGCCAGGGTTGAGCGAGAAGAGCTGGGACCCGAACCCGGGGATCCGGAACTTGGCCTTGGGCAGCGCCGCGGCCATGAAGCGGCCGATGGGGAGTGTGGCGACCTGGACAGTGATCTGGGTGACCACGAGGGGCTCAGTTCGGAAGGCGAAGAACTGGTTGATGAAAGAGAGGAGGGCACACGAGAGGAGGCCCAAGAACCACATGCGGAAGGTCCAGACCGGCAAGGTCGGGTCGTCGGTGTTGGTCACGGTGAGGCGGACCTCCTCGATGGGCGAGAGGTCGTCCTCATCAACGGCATCGTCGAGCTCGGATGGTCTGATGGTGGGTGGTGGTTGGAGCTCCAGCGTGCCCATGATTGTGGGCGGCAGAAAAGTGCACTCGAGCGCAAGAGGAGGGTGGCGGGGGTGGTGCTGCTGCTGCTGATGTGTCGAGAAGGTCTGGTTTTATCCTACAACGTACTTGACTTTTCAGTTCTTGTAAGTGTAGATGGTGAAGGAGACTATTCTTTTGTGGAAAAATAGAATGGAGCTAGAAAAGTTTTGTCTAGCGGGCCACTTGCGGCGCATGGTCCCATCCATTTCGTGCAATTAGAAAATATTGAGAAAATCTAAAGTCTTGACCCCGAAACCAAGTTCTTAGCAGCAGATCCGGGGAATCAAAGGAGAAATTTTGTATGATTCAATTTGGTATCAGTCCTCACAGATGGTCCAGCAGACGACGTCTCTCTCACCTTTGAAATGCGACAAACAATTCTACAGCAAAAGCTACTTAAGTGAGAGGATGAAGCTATGTCATATAATGGTGTTTTAGGACGGGGATGATAACCATTCTATTTGTGGACATAAATTCCGGCTAAAAATAGATCTTTTTATCTTTATTCTCTAGACAAGTTTCTGGGCAAAAATATATGTTTCATAACGACACAAAATTTCTTCTTTCTAAATCTCAGACAAGCGATGGGGTGAGGTGGGTGAGCGGCGACGACGGATGACAGGGGGAAGCGGCCAGCAAGCAACAACAATTAATGAGTGACCAATTAGTAGCGAAGGCGAGCGATGAGAGAAATTTTTATTTCTCATTTATATTCTAAAAATAGAAAAATGAAATTGTGTTACCAAATAGATTTCTACACCAAATTTGTTCCTTGAAACAGAAATATAGATTTTGTCAGAAATAAAATAGTACCATGGACAACCTAAGATACGAAAGTGTGGAATCATGTGTATCGCTGCAATAATAAGCGTTATGTTAAAAATGATAATGCAAATAAGGGGCAAATGACATTAGAAGTGACATAACTTTCGCATAGCCAGAGTACTTCAACACTAAGTTGAAGAAAAAATGATCGTTTAGGTTCTTTCGACGACAAATTCTGATGACTCGTCCTACTAGCATTTTCAATAAAATTTTAATTATTACCTAACTTTTCTTATGAAAAGTCAACGTGGTGATGACCTAGCCCTCATGTTAAAACTTAGGGTTAATATCACCAAAAATTCCGAACCGATACACACATATGATAAATTTATTATAAATTAATTTTTTAACTATCAAAAATCCTAAATTGGTATATTTGTCACAAATTTATCATCTGTTAATTTCTGTTAAATTATATTAATACAATGAAAAATCATAAATCGATACACCTGTGACAAACGAAGGGTAAAATCCTAAATTGATACACTCATCAACTGTCACATGTCATTCAACTCAGCAATTGATAATTCAAAATTGACAACTAAGAGAATCGAGAAGTTATAAAATTTTTAAGACTTGACATTCTACAACTAAGAGAATACGTAAATTAACAATCGATAACTTGAATAGACAATGTAATGAGTCAACCAACACTTAGTTGGAATTACAAGAGTATCACTTTTCAAGTTTAATTTTATCATTTACACTTTTTATATTATTAAATCTTATGGAAAATTGATTAATCACGACCTTGGCATATAAAGACTCATTGATTCAAGTCAAACAAACACATCGATTGAATACACAATCATTGAAAATTTCCACACTAACATCAAAGATCAAACTAAAATTGACAACCGTCAAATAACGAAGTCAAGAGTAACACGTATATTAACCTAGTTTAGTCCCTAGAGTTTCACTTACATGAATAAATGACTTGAGTAAATCAAAACTTTAATTACCTTCAAATCAATATGATCAAGGACATAAATTAACAAACCTCATTCTTTTTAAGCGACAAATCGAGTTTGATAAGATGAAGAGAAAGTCCAAAAATTCACCTTGTATATACTTGAAATATCAATTTGGAAGCTTTAGAAGCACAAACGGGGCTTCACCTTTTTCTTCAAAAGGGTGGAAAATGAAAGAATCAGAACGTGACGTGAGATTTCTTCTCTTTCTTTGTAAGAACAAGTCGGAGTCCTCGTTGAAACTTGGATATTTGTAATGGTTCGTGTGATCAAGAAGGGAATGTATCTAGTAAATTATGCAAGAGATATAAAGAAAGAAGATTAATTAACCAAGGCTAAAAAAATGATGACCTTGAGTTAAAAACATGTATTGAAAAATGGATGATATATGGTCAAGTAAAAGTACTACACATTACCACATTTTGATCGCTTGATGAGGATATCTTATAAGATATTTTGTATTTCAATAAATAACCAGAGAAACCAAAGTCCGTTCTAAACATGAGTAAATCTGTAAAGATATTTTAAATCCACTAAAATTATAAGTGAAAGATAAAGTATGCCAGAAAAATCTAAACTCGGTAAATTTTAAAACTCAAAAATCATCCAAAACATATTTCGAAGCGTATCAGTCCTCATTAATAGATACCATGGCAATGCATTAATCACCGTCACTCTACTCAATCAATGTATATGTCAACATCATTAATTTAATATTAAAGCACTGCACTCCAGGCGACTACCGTCGCAAAAAAAAAAAAACATCCTCTACACTTTCCATAACAAAATTAATGACACTCCCGAGATACAATACGTGTTATCCAAAACTCTAAGCTAATTAATACTTAACTTTATATCCTAAATATTTCTGTTGAACATAGAAAATTTCGGATGTCGCAGGAAATGGCACTTAAATAATTGTTTTTCATGGAAACACGCTAAGTAATCACTCAAAAAATTTTAGCACTAAAATAAGTGTTGTACAAAATTAATGGCACTTCTAATGTCATTTTCCTCATAGATAAAACTTGGTAAATTTCATTTCAAGTGGCTTGAAGATTTTTATTTTTGTAGAGAGAGAGGGAGAAAGAGGGATTACACCCAGAATTGAAGGATTAGTTTCTCGATCACAAAAACTAAATTGTAGATCAGTTCAAGTTTAGATTATCCTTCCACAATCATCTATTGATCTATATGTACGTTGTGATATCCTTTATGCTACACTTATCTTGTGTATATATGACGTTGGATATTTTGAAAATTTGAATGTCATTTTTTCATAATAGCTTCCATAGATTATAACCACTATGGAAGTCATTATTTTATAAATAATGGTTTACTAAAGTTTTTGGTAGTCTTGACCGCAATTAACTTGTGGCGATTTTCAAATTGATCCAAGAATTCATGATCGAAAACAACCATCTCTTTCTTTTACCTATAAATTGTTACTCTGAATATTATTGAAAAGTGATATACAAAACTAGGAAAATCTTTACTCTCATTCCATTTTTCTTTTTTCTTTTTTTTTTTTTTTTTCTCGGGTTATACATACAATTTAGTGGTTCTTGTTATTAATATTATTCCATGCAAAATAAAAAAGAAGGTCTATTGTATCTTGGAAAAATAGTCGCTAAAGCCCATCATACCGAGTTTCATATTTCAAGAGGCAAAATTATTCTATAGCGCAGTGTTTGCATGTCTATTTTCCCATCTTTTCCAATAGATTTCTAACAATTCTCATTTTCATATGATCTAATTTTTTTCCAATATATGAAGTTCTCGATTTTTTTCAACTGTAGCATAATGGCAAACAACACCAACACTATCCAAGAACCATTTTGTACCATTTTTCTCGGAAGACCAAATTAATTACATCTTTCATCCGGTCCCATAATGTCTATGAAGTTCTCAATTGTTTTTACAAATGCAATTCTCTATGTGGTCAAACAAACATAATGAGTCAATAACCCGAATCCACATCACCACGAAAAATATAAATGGCGGGTGAAAACCGTGAAAGGACGAGTGAAGAAAATCAAATTCAAAAGTGCGATGATTTTCTTTTTCTCATCGAAGGGACAGATCGAAATCGTTTGTGGCTGTAATAATGGCGCAGCCATGCTTTTTATCGATACTTGGCAAGAAGTAGCTCCAAGTCCAACCAAAAAATCAAAAAATAAAAATAAAAATAAAAAGAGAGCAATTCCCTCCATTAGAATGAAGGGTCTTGTATGGTATGTTGCACGGACACGTTACACGTGCTTTCGTGTCGTGTCCAACACATGTTGAAGCGTGTCAGACACGTCGACACGCTTGGACACGTGTTGACCGTGTGTTGGATTTGTCAACACGTGGTCAACTTTTGTCGACATGTTTCGACACACGTGTCCGAAAGACGATGGAGGGTGGAGGCAAGGGTGAGGGAGCAGAGATGAGGCCGCGAGCAACGGTGAGAGAAAGAGCAAAGGTGAGGGCTGCCACTCTATGATGCTGTGATAGATCAGCGACGTGGCTGCAGCTGCGAGGAAGGAAGGGCTGGAGACGAGGCGGTGAACGATTGTGATAACTGATGAGGGCTGAGAGCAAGAAGAAATTGAGAGGAAGAGGAGAGGAAGGAGGGTCGTGCGGCGAGGAGGAGGAGAAGAAGGAGGGCGCACTAGGGTTTTGAGAAGGGAACTAAAAGAATAAAAAAAAAGGGACTTGCGTGTTGTAGGGAGGGGGGAGTGATGGGAGGGAGGGGGAAGTGACCGGCTGATGGTCTGTCAGGGAAAGAAAAAGGCAAAAAAATTTGGGGGTGGAGGGAAAGACACGAGGGAGGAGTTTTTTTTAAGGAGGGGGGGGGTGGAGACCGCTCAAGGACTTTTTATTTTTGATTTGGGGGGGGGGGGCCGTGGGAAATAAAATTTAAAAGTAATTTTGAAAAATAAAAGTACTGAATGTTGAATGATCAGTGTAAATTCATTTTAGGTTCTTTTTTTAAATTATTTATTTATTTATAAATTTGAGTCAAATTAATTAAAAATAAAAATATTTATTTAATATATAACGTGTCTCAGCATGTCGGAATTTTCTATTTTTTAGAAGTGATGTGTCGACGTGTCGTATTATGTCATATCGCGTGTCCGTGTCGCGTGTCCATGCAACCTAGCTTGTATGGACTAGGAATAGTAAGTCCTCTTTGGCAATTCAAGAACTTTAACTATGCTTTTCAACTTTCTCAAAGGATGCACGTGTCATCCTTACGATCGTATATTAGAATGAAGAAGTTATTATATATTATGAAAATATATGTACAGACATGTGTGTGTGTTCGAACAGTAGAAAAGAATGCGTTTCTTTGCCTTTTTTTGGCTCCTTGAATGTTTAGACTTTCGGATTAGATTTACAAACATGACATTAGAGTCAAGTTATACCCTGATTTATTTCATGTGCACTGAGACTTTTCATTTGTCGAGTTCTACGCATCATTCCTAATTCGACTTGCACGTGAAAAAAAGTGTGAAGAATCATGAATTGCTTGTTTAAGGAATTTATATATGCTATTTATATTCATGTAATTTATCTCCATCTGTCAACTTAACTTTTTGGGTCGGACTTTTTAAAGATTGTGTTTCTTTTCTGGGAGGATATTTTGGGAGATGAGTTGGCAGTGCCTAGCAAGGGATGGCATTGAAAATTTACTTCAGTTTCATCATTAGTCAATATATATATATATATATATATATATATATATATATATATATATATATATATATATCATAATTCCTTATTTCCCTAAAATATAAAGTCAGTCCTTAATATTATTTTCACGAAGCATCACCATTCAAAGAGCTGGAGATTCCACTTTTAGCCTCTATCTCACAGCTAACTTGTGAAAGTCAACTTCCTATGTTCACCAACTCGATGAAATGAGGCAGGCTGCTCTTGGAAATATACCTCTCTTTGCCTTTTGTGATGTTGATGATGCACAGATGAGAGTCCCCCGCCTGAAAAAGATATCTTTATTTTTATTTTTAATTTCTTCCCTTTTGCTAAACTAACATATGTTTAACAGCCAAAATGGAAGAATTCATCTATAGTGCATCTAATAAATTATCTAACTTTTTGGCAAAGCATAATGTGTACGTGTATGGTTCATTAAGTCATGAAAGAAACGGCCCTTATACTTTTCTAGCAAATTATCAGTTACATCTCTCTTGTGATTACTAATAAATTCAAGGTCGTGACATCACCTGAGATAACTTTAATAAAAGTCCTAACTGAAGTAGGATGAATGAATTATTTGTCCCAATACTATTCCAAAATCTTTTTTCCCCTTTACAAGTTAGTAAAATATCTATTGCACCAACATAAATGCGGACGTAACGGAGAATATATGTGTTGCGACCAACCTTTTTCCATTCGGAGGGGAAAAGACATAAGTTTAGGGGTATTGCCTTAAAAGTGGGCCCATGAGCCTCATTTTAGATACAAGCTCTCTCAATCCTATATTTCGCTCGACGTTGCGATATTCAAATTGACACTTTAAGAATTTTCTAATGAAAAGTCACCATTAGCCCATTGGGATAAGTTAGAAATTAAGTGATGCGCGAGAGTACACATTACTTCCTACACAACTAGAGAATCTAGGGTCAATGACTTAATAATACTAATTAATTAACTAGTGCTATTTCGGTACTCAATCTTGTTCATTAACGAAAATGTGTGTCAGTCAATTTAAATTGATTTTAAACCTATCTACTAACATGTGAGATGATCATGTGGTGTACAATCATTAAACTAACAATTAGCAATTAATGAAGTGTTAAATAAGTTGAAAGGAAAAACAAAAATCTAACCCTAAGAAATAAGACAAATCACATTCCTATTCCTAATTAGACTAACAGGAAACCACAATCAACGTATTGAAAGTGCGCAATCACATAACTGTTGAAATGGAAACACGCAAACGACAACTTATCATTTGTTTTCAAGAAAACTTAAATCATGAAACCCTAAGAACTTGTTCAATTTTGAGCACAATTTTTATCTAGGATTTTTACACATTTTAACAGAAAACTACTCAAAAACTAGTTTTTAAGCTTTTTCATAATTTCTTTTTTTTAAAATTGGAATTTTTAATGAGAAATATATTATTTTATTTTTAAATCCGAAAATAGGGTTCGGACTGGGCCCTAGGGCCCAATTCGAATATGGACGCATATAGTTTCGCGGGGCCGGGCTATGGACATGAAAATTGGGTCAGTACCTCAGGCCCTCCCCAAACGAACCAAACCCACTAAAAAATTAACCCAATCAGAACTATCTAAGAATGTTATTATATCATTTCCACTTTTGTGATTGCAATAATAAATTCAGATATAATAACATCATATTAGATACATTATTTAATATAAACAGCATATTAATATAAATGAACAAATTTTTTTTTTTTATAAATAGAGATAGTAAAAATTTATCGCGATACTCTTGCATACTTTATTTTTATTTTATTTTTTATTTTATTTTCATCTCCTTTTTTTTTATATATTTCTTCTCCTTCCATCATTCTATAATAAAAGTTTATTAAATAGTAAACTATACTAATATACCTAAAATACTAAAACGCCTAATATATGTAATAAATATAAGTATACATTTAAATTTATATTATAAAATAGAATTAAATTCGAATATATAAATAATTGAATTGTTTATATTAGAATTCAAATATTAATTATATTGAAATATAATTTGAATTTTGTTAATTTAAGAAGTTTGTTACTTGAGAAAGAATTTTCCTATTATAGATATTATAAATCCTATTCACATTTATCTTATATTAAGCATGGGATACTTTTATCCGGTCTATATCTCATTTATAACGAATTCTATCATATCCTAAGCAAACATAGAATAAGATAAATTATATTATATCTTGTATTTTATCACGAATGCCAAACCTAGCCATAAAGCCCACACTAATCCCTTTTCCCTTCACCCCTTTTTTTTTTCAAACCTTCCACGAACAAGAGCCACTCGAGCTCCTGCCTACGCTCGCTCATCACCAAGCCGCCACTGTTGTTCATCAACCATTCAGGATTTCGCAAAAATACGTTCGCAAGTAACTGGAGCAAACAGGGCATTAAAAAGGAATTCAATAAGCAAACCGGTGAGGACTCATTCAGGAACCGTCACGAGGCCTTTGTTTCACTGGCACACCCCATCGCTTGACCACTAGCATGCATACAGCTCATCCAAAAAATGGAGAATGTGGGCAGAAACTTTCAGGGCAGCACGATTCGGCGAGGGAATAATCAACATCAACAAAGGATGGCATAAGCGAGCCCGTCGAAGGACCGTCTCGGTCTCATTTTAGACTACGACTAAATGGGGCATTTTCACAAACAGTTGATGTGCGCCATCAAATCGTAAGGTTTCCGGCTCAACCGGGACTCGAACGCGCGCCGAAGATCTCGACGCACAACGTACGGGGACTATGGAAACAGAATGCAAGGGCAACGAGGGCTGAAGCTCTCATGAGCCGAACGGCCGCGAGGGCCGACCCAACGTCACTCAAAACGGGGCAAACAGAGGACTCGCAGTAAAGAGAGAAACAGGGGCGGTCGCGGCAGCGGCCCTACTCTGCTTGGCGGCGGCAAATGGAGGACAAGCTTGACAGATCGGACCGCGCCTAATCGTCTCGCACGCCTACGAGCCGAGATCCTCGGGAATCGACACAACCCGAAAAAAAAAATAATAAAAAAGAAACACACCGAGACCTACCGTGGGGGAGAGGCACGCGTCGGCGAGGGTCGGCGGCCAAGGTCCAGACGCCGCGACTACCGGAGGAGGCCCTTCGCTCACGGCCTTACCCTTCGCTCTCTGTTTCTCGCTCTCTCTCTCTCTCTCTCTCTCACTCTCAATCTCGGTCTCCCTCCTCTCTCGCGGCTCTCTCTCTTTCCCCGAACGAACCCCCTTCTGGTCGACTCTCCCTCTCTCGCTTTTAAGCTCGGCCAAAGATGTCGCATGGCTGCCTTGCCGGCCTAGCTCCCAACCTGGGATCATGCTGCCCGATCCTCTGCCTCGCCTGTTCCTCTGGCTTGTACCTTGCTTTTCAGAGAGCGTAGGAGAGAGAGGAAGAGAAAAAATGGGGGAGGCCGGGCTAGGCCCAAGCCAAAGGAAATGGACAAAGAGAAAAGGAAAGAAGGCCGGGCCGGCCTGGCCCCGGCCTTGTCTCGCTTGTTTTTTTCTTCTTCTTTTTTAAATAATAGTTCTTTTAATTAATTTTCTTTTTTTTTCTTTTAACAAAAAGTCTCTATTACTACTAATGCAAATGCTCATAATGTCTATATGCCATGCAATTTAATTGAAATTATTTTTGCTAGGGTTTAAAATTTAATCTCTAATTTTTTATGCAATTAATAAATGATCAAACGGGTTTCCAAAATTTAAGTATCAACATTAGGTATGTACATATGTTCATTTAATCTATATATACATATTAAATCATTATAAGGAGTGTTTCAAAGTACTGGCTGGCTAAGTATATCCAACACATTCTCTTTGAACTTTGAGTTAGTTTGAAGATTGCAAGGTAATGTGGATCAAAACCAAATCTTTTTAAGGTGGCCTTGATTGAATCGAATTATTGAGTTCAAGATTTGAGAAGAAGTATTTTCAAGAGACTGATAGGGGTACTTGACGATTCCTTACCACATAATATAATCTTTTATCTTACAAGTAACATAATATCTTCTTGATAAATCACAATCATTAAAACCACACTCATCGAGGCTAATTTATTCCTTGTAGATTGTACATCTAGAAAGAGCTTCGTGCATCAATTGATTGGGCAACCATCAACCTCTATGCCTTTAGCTGTTGGACATGCTGCTAGTTCACAGTGTTCTCCATTTGTTCCCCACCAAGTAATGCTTTTATTCTCCATGCCCACTGAAAAGTATAAAAGCACGGCCATGAATGCAGTTCCCGCGTCTAGGGCTGCCGAGAGGACATAGTTGTATCTCTGCCACCACTGCTTTCGATATCGGAAGACGAAGAAATTGAATATTGTTCCAACTAGAACCCAAGCATTGTAGTTTAATGGTGTAGCTGGTGGCATCATTCCTGTCGCCCCTAATAAGACTGGAAGATTAATAAGAGGAATCCAAGATTGCTTGGGAAACGCCTTGTGTAGTAGCCATACTATGATAGGTCCTATTGCACCTCCAAGGAAAAACCAGTTTATTTCTCGATAGTTACCGAGTGCTCCAAAGATCCGTCTAGGTCCAGCCAACCCCCATATGACAGAGGCATCAAAGAAAACCCGGTCACTTGGACACGTCCAGGGACTATCCAAGGGAAGGAGATCATCTTGGCATATGTTGGTGACAGAGTTCAGCAGCCACCATGCCACTGCAATGTTGACGGTTCCAGCAAGAATTGTACCTATCAACTGTGATGACACAAGGATAGAATACTAAGGTCGTTTCGAAATTACCAGATGGCACGATTACTTAATTAATGAGTAGCAACAAGAGGGAGGATATCTGACAATTAAGTCTACTAAGATTTGATTGCTAGCTTTAGCAAATGTGTCATTTCAGGAGATCCAACTTATGCACTACGATTTACTCGCGTCTATGATTTCTGTGAGTATTTCTTTTTTGTAAGTGCCTAGGATGTTGATCTTGCTTTGGATGATATATGATGCTGCGATGAGCCACTTGCTTGCTCGAAAATGCCAACAGCTTCATCTTAGTTCTGTTGGAAAATGGAAAGGTTAGCTTAATCTTTGAACATATAAAGTTTTGTGTTTTATATTTGACAGTTCTTCACTCAGGATAGTCTTTCTGGAACAGTGAAAAGAGTTACCCCACAGATAGGGGATCTCTAACTATAGTAATGTATATTGTAAATATCACGAATTAGTTCTCGAGTTAATACTCTCCTATCATGGTTCAGTCACTTTTTCATCGGGTTTGATGAACATATTAACACTTTTAAAACAGCAAGGAAATCAACCGATTTGCTTCTCTGGTTATTTTCCTCCAATTTATTTTTATAAATGTGATACCTAAAACTTATGGACAAATATATGTTACTGGTAGTTAGTAATTATATATAGGTTGTCCACATTAGTAGCACTAGATAAGTCGACTGATCTATATTGAGTTTGGTTGGCTTACTTTTAGCACAGTTGAAAACAGTATCAAATGTTTAGGAGCAGTAAAAAGTACCTGAACTAAGAACATTGATCTTGGAGGTATCTTCATGTAGTGTCCCAGCTTAAAATCACTGAGAAAGAAAACAGCCTGAAGCATGCTGATATATCCATATGTTTTAAAGCAAACATTTGCTATAGGTCTTCCTGGCAATATGATGCCCATTAGGTATTCTGTGATTACATTTAATCCCGGTGTCTGTAGATAGAAAGAGATCATAGTTGAGTATAATATGTCTTCTTACATTGCAAATAAGTGAAGCATAAATGTTATATAACTCTCGATTCATACCTGATTTGTTGTGGCAGTGATGATACTAATGGGAAGGGTGAATACAAATGCAAGGGCACTAGCAAAGAGAAGCCCCCACCATGGTAATTGGACTTGATCATTCATGTGGATGCATAGAAGAAGAGATACAAGCAGAATTACAACGAGCAACAAATGAAACCACCATGAGGGTATGTCTTTGTATCTCCTCATCAATTTTGTATGGATATCCACCTTCCCTTTATGAGAAGCACGATAGCGCTCGTAGATTTCTCTGTTATGATGTAATATTATCTCAGTGTCCGTATGTCTCATGAATTCAACAAAATAAAGTACTTAACATGAATAATAAAGTCATTCTTAAGTATCTAGTTGTTGCTTCTCTGTGTTATAACTATGAGGATACCCTTGGTTCACAGAAAGGTTTTTTGAAGCTGTGAGTACAAATTCTTCCAAGGTTCCATTTTAAGACCTTTACAATCTTGCCCCGGTTCTCTTTCCGCATGCTGCTTGATGACCCTATCAAGTACTCAAGATAAATTTGTCTAAATGAACGTATTGAGGTGAGAAGACAGTACCTGCCGTAGAAGAAGGCCACGTGAGTTAGTGTTGATGCAATGGTGGCAAAACCAAAGCCATACGTGAGAGCAAAGAACGCGCTTAAATGAATTCGACCTTGCTCCTTATACTTTGGGATGTCCAACTCGAACTTGTCGTTAACGATTGCCGTTATATTGTACCTTTGACCTTGCGCTGTGAACAACTGCGAGGAGAAAATGGGGAATCTATTCGCACTATATAAGTTAAACCCCCAATAGGCTGTGGGGATTACAACATAGATTATAAATGTGTATCCCGCGAAAACATTGACTGTGGCAAATAAGGGGGAGATTAAAGGGCTGCCCAGGTAGGACGAGACCACTGTCCAGTCGAGCGTCAAGGCTCCAACTCCGAGGCCTTGCATACCTGAACCGATCTGTTGGGCGGTGACTGAGTTGGAGAATGCCCAGCAGACCCATGATATATTGCTGACAGTGGAAAAGAGGTATCCAGGGACAACATACCATGAGAAACTGCAGATCAGTGCAATGAGGAAGAATTTTGCCCGTGACATGTGTTTTTTGTCCCTCTCATGTAAAGCCCTGCATCAATTATGATCTACTTCAGGTTGAGCATTTATTATCTATATAAAATGCAAAACGTGGATATTTCAGGACAGTTGTGAAAGAGCATATTATTTTGTGAATGCATCCGTTCGATTGACAATAATTGAAGGACAAGGCGATCAACTTTCTATATTTGTATATTGAATCCTCTGAAACCATTTAGATCCTGAAGACAAATGATAGTTTGCTGTTTATAAAGATGTTTGATGCAACAGAGAAGGCTTTGGTTGTCTCTGCAGCGAGTTGAGACCATCTGTGTGCTACAATACGCGACTCAGTTCTCGAATAGAAAGGATTTACGCTTTTATCTGATCCTAAAGTAGGGAATGAAAGAGAGCGGATGGTACTTTCTGTATTTTCATTAGTTTCGTGGCTAAGACAGTTGGGGTTTGTCCTCGGAACACGGGGCACTTTGGAGCGTCATTCTAGTTTGGCGGGAGCTAACTGGTGCACGTTGTTCCACCCAAATTCGAGGGACCAGAAGCAGCAAAAAGTAGAAATAGCAAATGGGTCTGTAGTTTTGATTGAGAAGCTCTTGGCTTTATTGTAGTTTTTCCTGATTCTCTTAGTGTTGGGGTGTGAATACGTTGTGAGATATTACTGAGGGAAAATACTCGTGTAGCCTCAGTTTCCACACCAAGTGACATGGTTTTGTGGGTCCCTGGTGCCTACAAAAAACTACCACTAGGTAGAGAAAGAGAGAGATGGGGTTTACTCAATCCAGTTGACATTAAAAATATCGGATTTCTTATGACGTCCGAAAGCTTATGGTCCCTGTTGATGGCATGGCATACCCCACTATTTTGGGCCCGAGAGAGAGAGAGAGAGAGATGGGCTGGTTATACTGCACGTGACCCACATGTTCAAGTTGCAGCGATAGGTCAAAGGATTCAAGTAGAAAACAAAACAGTGATGAGGTCGTCCTCGAACTTCAACGCCTAGACTTATCGCAAGCAGGCATCTTAGGACGTCCTAATCTAAAGCTAGACCTGTCAAATAAGTGAATTGGGTTATAAATGATCCGACTCAAATCGACTCATTTAATCCGTTTATAATTCATTTATTATAATGCAAATTTTTTTATTCATATCCAACCCAATCATTTCCAACACATACTCAACTTATTTAACTAACTTAAGAAAGCTTATTTTTTATTATTATTTTTTAAATGATATTGCTAAAATACTTTTAAGCAATACAAATTTAGTGGACAATTTTTATAATTTTTTTTAAATAAGCCTTCGTTTGTTTCTTAAATATTTTCCAATAAGTTTTTTTAGGAAAATAACAATATATTTTTTTATTTTTATCTAAAATTTGAAAATAAATTACAATTTTTTTTTCCTTTTGGTATGAAAAATATGATTAAATTTTCCTCCTGGACTCCTTTTAGTATTTTTCTTTAAAAAAATCGAATTTTTAATTTTTTTAAATAGAATTTTTAATTATTTTTTTTTTTTTTTCTTTTTTCCTTTTCTTCTTCTTTGGCCGTCAGCCATGATGACAATCGGCGACTAGCCACCGGTAAGCTCGAGCTCACTCGATGCTGGCGAGGCCTTGGCCTTGCCAAATTAGCGAGATTGAGCTCACTCGACCCTAGCGAGCTCAAGGCTTAGATTCGGCGAGGTCAAGTCTCGCTTGGCCCATCACCAACTAAGGAAGGAGGAAGAATAAAGGAAAAAATAAAAATAAAAATAATTATAATTTCGATTTTTATAAAGTTAAAGAGGGAAAGAGAGAGTGTGAGGCTTGGGTGGAAATGGGTTCTAAGTCCAACCCATTTAAGACCCGTTTGTTTTAAGTTTTCAATTTTTAAACCCATTTAACTAGTCTCTTTAAATTTAAGTAACCTATATATGATCAATTTATGATTTAAAGGGGTTATGTATAGGTTTAAAGACTCATTTTGACACCTCTATCTAAAGCTATAGATTGTGGCAGCTACTCATGGTAACAACATGTCCATTTCCATGATATGGTTTTGGGACTCGAGTGACCTTGGAATTGTGGGCGGAGAAAAAAGAGAGAGTTTAAGCTCCCCTTGATTCATTTCCAGGTCAGTATAGTAACTTATGTTGGGAATGTCTCTATCTAAGTTTCGAGTTCAAATCTTTTATGGCCCCAATTGCCTCCCCAATTAAATTCTACATTTAGTACTAGACCAAAAAAAAAGGACCAGACTAAGATGAGAGAGAGTGATCGCAATCATCTAACTGTTTAAACTTTTAGTAAGAGTGAAGGGCAAATATAAAATATTTAAATATTGAACTACGCCTTCATTTAACAACTTAAATTTTTAGAACAATTGACATTAGTTATCAAAAATCTCACAGCTATCTTGCCATTAGCAACTCCACGGAATACTAACTCCCATAAGTCGTATCTCCTTCCGTTTTCACGTGAATTCTGGTAAGCGAGCGAGCGAGCGAGCGAGGGGTGGCAAAAGTTTGGTAATTTACCGGAACAAGGAGACCTGGACGAGGTTAGCAGGCCACCACATGTGGGCTGGTTCCACTACGTACTTCCTCAGCAGCCCTGCCCATCCGTATCCCAACACCTGTATATATCCAAAATCCAACCGTTAACAGGGTTCACCACCCATAGTTCCACTTCATGAGTTACTATCTTGACTATCTACATCTAAGTTTCACAATCGACCCTAGTCTTCAACTGCTGTGTCGTTCAAACTGTTCTTAGGGAGCAACATATACTGCGGGTTCCTGAGGATATGTTTAGTTGTTTGAACCTTCACTTCGAAGGGCGCAAAGAAATCAATGCAACCAATGAAAGTATGCATCAAGTTGCAACATTTATGACGGTCATAAGCTAAATCGTCGAACGTCTTTCTTGTCTCGACTACTTTGTTGCAAAGGGCGAGAAAGAGAGACTAGAATATCGAACGAGTACGACTCGAGTAGTCAATGAAAGATTTATTTTTAGGATTTCGAAAAAAGTGAACGAATGCATGGACTTCACCTTCCGTCAAGAAAAAAAGAATGGACTTTACCTGCGTCGTGATGATGAGAAGCCACCCGGCACGGAAGGAAATGCGCCGGTGATAAAACGCCTGGATGATGTTCACTATCCTGACGCCATAAGCCGACCCGGCGGCATTGGCAAATATGGAGATAAGCACGTGCTCCTTCATGTTGAAGGGTCCCGGGTTGAGCGAGAAGAGCCGGGGGCCGAGCCCGGGGATCCGGAACTTGGCCTCGGGCAGCATAGCAGCCATGAAGCGGCCAATGGGGAGTGTGGCGACCACGACGGTGATCTGGGTGATGAAGAGGGGCTCAGTGCGGTAGGAGAAGAACTGGTTGAGGAATGAGAGGAGGGCACACGAGAGGAGGCCCAAGAACCACATGCGGAAAGTCCAGACAGGCAAGGTCGGGTCGTCAGTGTTGGGCACAGTGAGGTGGACCTCCTCGATGGGCGAGAGGTCGTCCTCATCGACGGCGCCGTCGAGTTTGAATGGTTTGGCGACGGCAGCAGTCGGTAGCGGCGGTGGTTGCTCCGGTGTGCCCATGATTGCAGCAAGTCTGCTTTGAGAGGGAGAGGAAGGTGGTGGGGGGTGATAAATGTCTCGAGTAGGTCTGGTTTTATACTTCAATGCATGGTGTTTCGTCCCTTGACTTTTGGTGTGCGGAGGTGGAAAAAATTCCGAGATTCTTCTATATATATCTCACTTATGTATGTATATATTTATATTGATATATATATAAGGCCGACAGTAATACTTATAATTAAAGAATTTAAAAAAAAAAACACATGTATTCGCCGCGAATCTAGCAACGAATCAAAGAATCTTAAAGATAATTAAAGATTTCTCTCGAAAATAATTATATAAGTATGATAATTGTTTTAACAATTGCGCGTGCATACCTCATTTTAATAAAACACATCTCAATCAATACTTTAGATGAACTCGTGTATTTTTTGTCCACTGTATTACGTTTTCAAGCCACGCGAGAATCAATTCTCTAAATCGATTCCCATATAGATTATTGAATTCATGGTTCATGTACCGATCTTATACCCATGTTTGCGGCGTGAGTATGAATGCCTCACCATTCAATACTTTCTTCTGCTATCTAGCACTAGTTTTGTCGTAGGTTGCCGACCGTTGACTTCCCTGAACTGCCGGCTATTCTAGCTGGACTTTGACCAGCCGCCTCCACCCCAAAAAAAAATTGGTGGTCCCAGACCGTAAAGTCAGCATGTCTCCGACCACTCACAAGGCACCACGTGGAGTAATGTTCCACAGAAAAAGCGAGTCAGCAGAGGAGTTGAAATAAGCGGGGCCCACAGAAGAAGAAGAGGAAAAAATCAGAGAGGCGGTAATTACAATGGACGATCGGGAGAATGGCATTGGAATAATATTGACCGCCCATCAGCATCAGTTAACGGCTGTCAACGACCGCGACATCGCAACCAATCCAACGGCTCCACCAGTCAACCACAAGGGCACCAAACTCCAATTCCCGAAACTGCCCCGGAGAAGCGAGGGCATTCCCGTCACTTCACCCGAGCCGCACCACTCCCTCCCCCTCTGTTTCTTTTTCAATTATTTTTTTGTCCTCCCCCCCCTTTGACCACCAGAAAAATAAGTTAAAAACTTAAATCCGCATAACATTCATTAAAAAAAAAAATCTTCATCTCTACAAAATTCAGATTCCATCAAGGGGGCGAGTGGGAGTCACCATGGATTTCTGGCGTTTGTCAAGCAGCCATTTCCCCGCCATCGCCGAAGAATCACACATTAAGGCCGTAATAATCGCGCTTCGTCAATCAACCGGAGGAGGAGGGATGGGGGCAGAGATTTGGCCATGGTGGGGGCGGGAACGGAGCCTAAGACACGTGTCCTACCACTGCACGTTGCAAAGCTGGTCGTCAAGACTCAAGTCCCAAAGTCGTTGACTGGCTGAACTCCGGCATTCAAGGGCTCTTCTTTTCAGTTCTTGAACAATCGAACCGGACATTTAATTCGCCCCTCTTCAGTGCTTCGTTTGATTTAATACAGTTTTGCCTCTCGGTGCTTTCATTTTAAATAATTTCATCCATTTCTTTTTGCGGAACGAGGTTCTGTGTTTTCTCTGCCTTTACGGTTATAGAAAAAATGAAAATGTCCATATACTAATGGGCAATTCCTTATGTTTTCAGTGACCTTGAGTGGTTCTTGTTTCCGTTTGAAAATTGCTTGCCATGGCTGTGTGTTTATTGTGGTTCTGCTGTTCATATTATTGCAAACTGATGATGATCTGGGCTGCAGGAATGCCTTTGCAAATTTTAAAGAGCTGGTTGAGAGCATCGGAATCGAAATGCCCTCAAATAATCTTGGTTATAACCTCTCATGGCTGAACTTGTCATTTTGTTAATGGATTGGGCTTTCCTTAGATGTATTCGGACCCATTATCCCTATTCGTATGTTCTCTTTGAGAACACTCTGAGCCCCGATGATCTTCTGTGTGATGCAATTCTTCTGAATCTTTGGATGTTTGGATATCATTGTTTTGCATTACTTCCCCTTCGATTTAGTGTCCTTTTATCAAGGAATGGAATGTGTCGTTGATTTCAGTTTTAAGAATTGTATCTTTGCATGTCGATCATCTGAACAGCAGCATCATGCAGACAGTGGCTTTTTGGCTAGAGAAGGTGCACAAAAGCTGGATATTGGGTTCCCTAGTGTTTGTACCCATCATCCCTCTTAACATATTTTCTATCTTGTGGTCTTTTTCCTTACACTGATACTTTTGGATCTGTGGTAAATAATTTTGTGTCATTCCAATTGGACTTGTAATTTATTTGTAACCTTTTTTTTGTTCCACTTTTCTAAAATTGAGTTTGTTGACCTGAGTATATCTTATCGTTTAGCCTTTTACCATTCTTATGCGATTTGGGAATTAAGGGCCTTAGTATTGCCAAATAGCTTTAATGTTCCATTTTCTTTTTGGTTTTCTGTGAGACGTCCTTATAAGTACAGCATCATAAGACCGATGTAAAAACTTGCTGAAAAGTTTATGACTTGGCCGGATTCAGAGTGAAAATGATGGGAGATCCCAGTTTTTCGGTTGCTTGATGTGGTGTTCGTTAGCAGTTATGAGCACTTAACTGTCTATTTATTCTCCTTTTTTGTTGCTCTGTTTAATTATTTATTGCTTCCACAATTCTTTTCCCCCTATTCAGGATTCTCTGACTGCGAAACTGGATCATTCTTCCAAGGAGATCCAGTGGGTATGCTCGGCATGGACATGCTAAAAAAGAAAGAAGCGGAAGCACTTTCCTTCATTTCTCCGTAGAGGTGTCAAAGTCTCTGTAAGTTCTATTTTGATCTTGGTTTCTTTTTCTTCATCCTTACTCTTTGTTTGGCATGAATGTCTCGCTGTCTCTTACTATATTCTCAATAATTTCAGGTTCATGACTTTGTATATGTTCTTGCCGAAGAGGATAAACAACTGGTTGCTCACTTAAACGATATGTTCGAGATTTCCAATGGCAATAAGATGGTTGTAGTACAATGGTTTCACAAAATTGATGAAGCGGGGATTCATTTGCCTCGCGATTTTTATGACAGAGATTTTCTTTTCTCTGTCTTCAAGATCTCAGCATTGAATGTATAGATGGGTTGGCTACTGTCCGCAGTCCCCAGCATTTCGAGAAATATATGAATGAGGCTTGCAAATCTTCATTGGAAATATTGTTTGCCACAACCTCTTCGAAGAAGATGACGTCAAGCCTTTTGACATTACTCAAGTTGAAGGTTACTGGGATCAGGATGTCCTGAAACGTATGAATTCTTTTCCTCTACCAAAACCTCCTTGAAGATCTCGGCCAAGTGAACTTCCACGAGATGTGAAATGCAATGTTGTTGAAGATGGTGGGATCAGACCTAGAAAGAAGTGACGCCATGTGAATGAAAGTGATAACGTTGAGATGCATAGTTTGAAAGAAGGGTCTGAGCATAAAATTGTGAAGAATGACCCTCCACATCATTTGATTGTAGGTTCTGAAGTTGAGGCTCTCTCAAGAGTCAAGACAGTGGCCATCAAATAACCTTACACGTGTGAATTTACGGGCACATAGGCTTTACCTGATCAGAAGGGATCTAATGGGCAGAAGCAAAATGACACGGAATCAAATATCAAGATTAGTTCAATGACAATAGGCATAGAACATCAAAGGTTGACATCACTTAACCACTAAAACTGAATTTATGGAAACAAATATACAAAAATAGATTGGCTAAACCATCACCCAATTCACCCCTAGATTGACAAACAGTTAAAACTATTCAAAGAAACTATCAAGCTTACTTCCAGTTATCTATTCAAGAATAGATTGACGAATGTTAGTGAACTCTTTAAATAATTCAAACCGGGAAACATTGTCTTCTTTAGTTGCAATGTCCATCCCTAAGTGCGCCTCCGTGTGAGGGACAGCCTAAGAAACAATCACGCCAAACAAGGTTAAGAATTTTTTAGTGCAAATGAAAGCAAAGAAAAGAAACTACGATAGGGTATAGGAAATTCCAATATGCAATCCAAAAAACTATAGTCAAATTAGTACTAATTGAAAAGAGGGGCCAATTCCCCCCTCCCCAAAAAAAAAACCCAAATTTTAGATCTAGTCCGAAATTTGCTTTGAATTTTTTTTATCTCCTAAAATATCCCGAACTTTAGGTCCAGTTCAAATCTACCTTGAACTTTTCTTTTGTCTCAGAAAAAACCACAAACTTTAGCTTTAGTCCCAAATCTGTCCCGAACTTTTCTTTTATCTTAGAAAAAACCCCAAACTTTAAGTCAAATCCCAAATTTACCCCAAATTTTTTTTAATCAAAAAGAAAATCACCAATTTTTACTCTAATCCTCAATCTACTCCCATTAGCCCTCTGTCAAAAGTCACGGCTTTTGTTCCTAATTTTTTATATCCCAAAACAGTTTTATTGTAAAGATAATTTTTCATGTCGCATTGTCAATGTGTACTTATTATCGATGTGGAAATACCATGTTAAGTTAGGATTGGATTACGTGGTAGATTTGATAATAGATTAAAAATTGGTGATTTTTTTGGTAATAAATGGAGAGTAAAATCCCGAATTGGTACCCAACCATGGGCAGCTGCGTTGGTATTCGTTCTCTCTTCCACCTACAAGGTCGAGAGTTCGAATTCCTGCGTTGCTAAAGTGTCTTAAACGGGGGTTCCTGGTGTTGGGGTCCTGGGCTAGCATCCCCCGAGGTTTACACCTAAATAGTGGCTTACGACGATGTCCGACGATGCCACCGGGCATCGGAGAGCAGTGTGACCCTATTAGCGTAAGCGAAAGGGAGTCCCCGGCGGTTCCTCAATCACAAAAAAGAAAAGAAAAAAGATTCCCGAATTGGTACACTCATCAACTATTATATGTCATTTAATTTAGCAATTTAACAATAAAATTTAACGGAAACTAACGGATGGTAAAATTATCATAGGTATACCAGTTTAGGATTTTTGGTGGTCAAAAAATTAACTTTAGGTAAATTTGTCACATGTATACCGGTTTTGATTTTTTCAATGTCAAAAAATTACTTCTAGGTAAATTTATCACATGTGTACCAATTAGAGATTTTTCATGATATCAACCCCTTTTTTAGATAAAATAAAGTTCAAAACAGATTTTGGGATTGGACCTAAAGTTTAGATTTTCTTTAGACAAAAAAAATCGGGGCAATTTTGGGACTAAACCTAAAGTTTGAGACTTTTTTTTTTTTTTTTTTTTTTTTTGGAATTGACCCTTGAAAAGAGGTGGCCGTTGTCAACCTCAACTCATTTAAAAAAAAATAGAAAACTCAAAACCCCAAATATGTCTATGGCATTAAAAAACTCTTATTGCAAAAATCAATGGATCCTACAACTGGTATTGATGGCATCCATTCATCATACTTCATTTCTAACTAACAATAAGCAAGAATCATGTCTTACATTACAATCGGACCATGAGAAGCACAAGCCCGTCACGATAAGATGAGATAAACAAAAGATTCCTCTCATAGCACAAAAGGAAGGAGAGGCTAAACCACCCCTGCTACAACTTCATTCAACCAATCACTACAAATGAATCAACCAAGTCTCACTTAAATAACCCAGTTGAGATTTTTCCAAAATAAATAAGTTATCTAATGCATAGTCCAATAGAGTTTTGGCAGCAACTTGCATCTAGAGGTGTTAAAATGGGCCTTAAACCCATAGATGACCCATTTGAAACATAAATAAATCATATATGAGTCACTTACATTTTGAAGAGACTAGTTAAATGGATTAAAATTGAAAGTTGAAAATAAACGAGTGTTAAATGGGTTGGACTTACAATCCATTTCCAACCCAAGCGTCACACCCTCTCTTTCCTCTTTAACTTTATAAAAATATTTTTTATAAAAATCGAAAATATAATTATTTTTTATTTTTTATATTTCATTTTTCTTTTCTTTTTATCTTTCTCTTTTTTCTTTCCTTCTTTTTTTTTTCCTTTCTTCTTCCTCCTTCCTTAGCTGATGGCTGACGATCGGAAACCGGCCAAGCAAGGCATGAGCTCACCAACCTCAAATGAGCTCGAGGTCGCCGACAACTAGTGAGGCCTTGGCCTCATTGACTTCTTTCTAGCGAGGCTCAAGCTCGTTGAATCTAGCGAGGCCGAGGCCTTGCCGACAATTGGCAAGACTCAAGGGCACCGGCATTGGGCAAGCTCAAGCTTGCTGACATCTGGCGAGACTTGAGCTCATTGGTGTCAGGTGAGCTCGATATTGTCGATTTGGCAAGACCGAGGCCTCGTCGATGACTAGCGAGACTCGAGCTTGCCAACATCGGGCAAGCTCGAGCTCACCTATGGCCGGTCGACGCCGATCGTCGTCGTGGCTAGCAGTACCCGGCCAAAGAAAAAAAAAAAAGAAATCATTAAAAATTAAACTTTAAAAATTAAAAATAATTAAAAATCGATTTTAAAAAATAAAATAAACTAAAGATTCTATTTTTATAATAAATAAAAAAACTAAAAGGACGAAATTTTAATGATATTTTTCATAGCAAACGGCAAAACATATTTTTCTAATTTATTTTGAATTTCAAGCCAAAACCGAAAAAATTGTAATTTTCTGAAGAAATACTTCTTGGAAAATATTTAAGAAACAAACGAAGGCTTATTTAAAAAAAAAAATTATTCAATTTATCCACTAAATTTATATTGCATGAAAGTGTTTTAGTAATACCATTTAAAAAAAATATCATAAGAAATAAGCTTTCTTAAGTTTAGTTAAATTGGTATGATATGAGTTGGGAATGAGTCAAAAATTTTACACTATAATAAATGGGTCATAAACGAGTTAAATTGATCAATTTGGGTCAGACCATTTATGATCCAACCCACCCGTTTGACAAATTACTTGCATCAAGCCTGTTTGATAACTTCTCTTCCCACACATACTGAAACCGAATTCACATAACACGCAGCCACCCGCTAAGCATAAATTGGACTAATCTTTCGCCTCACACTTAAAGGTTATTTCTTTGCGCTCACTCGAGCTCGAAGTACATTCATGTCAAAGCAAAAAAATCGGTTCTTTCGACGATGTGAGTGCTATGTTACATTTAAACCAGAAAAACATGAAGCCGGCGACAGACGATGATCGATCCCATGAGTTCACTTTCATGCTCCGTCACTACTTGCGTATTTACAAGTAATCGAACAACCCGACGAGATGAAGAAACAACCAATTCGGGATTTCGGCTATGCATTCCAAAACCAGCCCATGAGGGAGGGAAGAAGAAGGAAACTCGCCAGAAGAGAGAGAAACATAGACACTAGCAGAATGAGAGTATCAGTCAGAGAGAGAGACAGAGAGAGACAGAGAAGTGCGACTAAAAGTCAAAGAGAGAGAAGCAAGTGAGTGCTCGAGTGGGGGCACTTGCTTCATTGGTGACGACAGAGTGTGACTGAAAGTCGAAGAGAGAGAGGCGAGTGAGCGCCGGAGTGGGGCCACTTGCTTCATTGGTGACGGCAGGGGAGCGGCCGCCTGTTGAACAATGGAGTAGCAACGAGCGTGGAGAGAGAAGTGAGCGAGCGCCAGAGCAAGGGTGGCCGTAATTGGCAACAATGGGGGAATGGCCGCTTGACGCACAGTAAAGCAGCAACGAGCACGATTAGAGAAGATTTGGGATTCAAAATTTTGAAACCTTCATCAAGAGAAAGAAATAGTGGTTTGTAGTCGCTAGAGAGGAACCGGAAAGCGTATGTTTTTCTTTCCTTCTCAAAAGAAGGAAAGAGAAAAGTTTCATGCCGTAATAAATGCATTGCAAATGAGAAAGAGCGTGTGTAGGCTAGGAGGAGAGAGAGCGTGTATAGCCTGGGAGAGAGAGTGGAAAGAAGGCTAGAGAGAAGAGAGAAGGGAAGAAGGCAGAAGACATCAAGTGGGCCCATGCCTCCACGCAGCACCTCGTGAGCAGTCAGAGACCACATTGGCTTGGTGATCCAGGACCGCCTAATGTTTTTTTCTAAGTAGTCACTTCCACATTTATTAATTTTTTATTTCCATTTTATACAATAAGTCCAAGAAAATTCCTATTTTATATATACACACACAAATGCGATTCCCACGTGTGGTTGAATTTGAGCCGTTTGTAGTTTGTGTCTCCAGCTCAGCTAGAGTTAAAAGCACAAAAATGAGTAAACAGAAAACCAAGAAAAGACGAATGGAAGAAAAATCAAATTCGAAGGCGCGATGATGTTTTTTCCTTCCTCGTTGATTTGCGCGAAACGGGAGAATTCGTCCCGATTGAAGATGTATCCGAATGCATTCAACGAATTACCAACTCTTTTTTTGCAAAGCATATATGGGTATGCACACTTCTCGTGTATAATTCATTCAAAAAAAAAAGATAGCGTGAATGGTAAAGATTGTAAAGGAAGTTTTGAATTTTGATTTTTCTTTATGCTTCTATTGATATACAAAATAAGTTTAAATAGATATACAATTACATGATGAGATTAAAATTGATTCCTTAAATTGAGGAAAGAATCCTCAAATTGAGGAAAAAATTTTAAATACAAAATTTGGATTTGAATTTAAAATTTTGAGAGAGGCGGAAGAGATCAAGTTGCTTAATTTTAGGATGATATGTCATCATCCCCTCGCAAGCAAGCTGAGCACGGTTGGTTGAAGGTGAAGTTTGGTCTACAAAAACCTAATGTGATGAGAACTAGATTGTAGGCGATAGAGATTGTAGAAATGTTATCATGCCAGATGGTGGGTGGTGTAAAAAGTGGACAATGTAGTTCACGTAACAAAGAGCGTAACCAAACTAATTCAGTTGTAGTGCGAGCCAGACATTGGTACTTAGCTTCAGATGAAGAACATGCCACCGTGCCCTACTTCTTAGCACTCCAAAAAATGGGGTTTGAACCAAAGAAAACATAGAACCCACCAATAGAGCGTCGATCAATGGAGCAACTTGCCTAATCGGCGTCACAATGAGTAGTGAGCTAGTGTTGGCCTAGACGAAAGTAAAGATTGTGAGTGATTGTGCCTTTTAAATAACGTAAAAGGCATTGGACTGCCACAAGATGAACCTCAGTGGGTGACTTCAGGAACTAGCAAACTTAATTGATGGCAAAAGAAATGTCTAGACACGTCAGAGTAACGTATTGCAATGCTCCAACAAGACTCCAATAAAGAATGAAATCCGACAGTAGAGGGCCATCAACTTGGCCAAGCTTTTGAGATACAGCACGCATTGGGACTAGTTTACATCCCTCCATATTTGCACACTTCAGAACATCCATGAATACATCAATTGATTGAGTTGTATGCTTTCGGAATTATGTGTTACCTAACACCAAGAAAATAATAAAGAAGTTCGAGGTCCTTTATGTGGAAATGATACCCAAGATATGAGATTAATTACTGCAACACTGAAGTATCATTGTTAGTGAATATAATATTATCAATGTATAGGAGGAGATATATGGTTATGTGTCCTTGGTGGAAGATGAACAATGATAGATCGAAGTTGGAGATGTTGAATCCAAAATCATTGGGTTTTGAATTAAACATTTTATAATAGACTCGAGGAGCTTGATGGAGGCCATAAATGAATTTCTTCATATAACAGACATGATTAGGTTTGCATGAATCAACGTAGCCTAGAGGTTGGGACATGAACACAACTTCCTACAAATCACCGTGTAAAAATGCACATTTGACATCCAATTGCCGAAGTGGCCAATTGTGAGAGACCATAAGAGATAAAATGGTTCGAATAGTGGTAGGTTTCACCACGAGACTGAAGGTTTCAATAAAATCAACACCTGGCTGTTGATGAAGCCCTTAGCAACAAGGCGAGTCATGTAGCGATTTAGGGTACATTTAATAACATTTTTATTCCGAGAAACAATTTCTTTTTAGAAATAATTTTTATTCTACTTTTAGAAGAGGAAGAAGACGACCGGTGGCTGCAACGGTACCAAGAAGCAAGCAAAAATCGACAACAATGATCAATTAGAAGAGGAAGAAGAAAAAAAGAAAAAAAAAGAAGAAGAGAAAAGAATGACTTATTTTAGAAATTATTCCTAGAAACAAGAAACAGTTTTTTTTCCACTTCTTATTTCTATTCAAAATATATTTCCTAGCTACTTTTTTATTTCAAAGAATAGAAAAATTAGCTGACTTTACTAAATGGAATTATGTTCTTTTTTTGTTCTGGAAAATAAAAGAACAGAAATTTAAAGAAATAGAAACGTTTATCGAACGGAACCTAAGGGCGCGCATGACAAAATTTCTGTTCCAGAAATTGATTTCTGGCTAGAAATTGATTTCTCAATTTCTATTCCCCGGACAAGTTTCTAAGCAAAGAAACCCGGTTAATAACGACTCAAAATTTCTATTTCGAAACAGTAAATCCGTTTGATAACAGAATAAAATATATATTTCTAGGAATATAAATTGATTAGATAACAATATAGGAAATCCTCAAATACAAAATAATAGTCCAAATAATACTAAAACAACATAGGAAATCCTCAATTACAAAATAATAGTCAAAATAATACTAATACATTACAAAATGTGGAAATACAATTTCATGGAATTTCTAGCATATTATTAGCCCTTGTCATTTTATTGGCAATGGTTTTCCTAAGCATATTTATTTGGTTTTCCTCCTCGATCAATGGATCGTTTGCAAACTCATCCTGCGTAGATTCAGACAAGTACTGCGGATCTCCATATAGGGAAAAGTTCTTATTCATCTTGTCATGATCACGAATGTAATTATGGATGGCACCACATGCAATTACAATATGTGCTTGCTTTCGAATTGCAAATGAGGGCATGTGCCTCAATATGAAAAAACGATTCTTCAATGCCGCAAATGATCTTTCAATGACATTCCTTAGAGAAGAATGCATATAGTTGAACAATTTTCTTGCAGTTGTTGGCCGTCTCACTCTACCCCTATAATCATTTAAATGATACCGTTCACCTTTAAAAGGAGTTAAAAATCCCGGAGTTGCTGCATTACCAGAATCCACGACATAGTATTTGCCTACAACAATGTATTCATACATTGGTCATACTTTGTAACTATAAATATAATCATAAAGAAAATTGCTCCTTAAAGGACAAGTAAATACTTGGTTGTGGCCTAGGAAATTCCAAGCGAGGAGGCAATTACTCCTTAAAGAACAAACAATGCATCGATCGAGCTCGGCGCAAGAACGGCGAAACCCCTCCAAGGAAAATAGAACAAACAATGCGCAACCCGGAAACACTAGATAGCAGCACAGCACGCATCGATCGAGCTCGGCGCAAGAACGGCCAAGAACAACAAAACCCCAACCAAGGAAAACAGAACAAACAAATCGCACAGAGAGAGAGAGAGAGAGAGAGAGAGAGAGGGGGGGGAAGACCTCAAATCGGAGAGGAAGGAAGGCACAATCCAAATCCGAACGGGGACGCGGACGGAGGAGGCAAGTCCGATGGGACGACCGGAGCAAATTGGACGGTCTGAGGACGGCGACGGCGAGATGAGCAACGATCTGACCGGCAAGAGGACGGCGACGGCGTCGAAGTCAATAGTGGCAAGAAGGATGGATTCGGAGTCGACGGCGAGGATGGACAGGTTGTTCAGAGTCAACGGCACTAGGGTTTGGTTGAAGCGTTGAGAGGAGAAGGAGAAGCAATGCCCAAATAGAAAAGCCTGTGAATGAAGAAGGATGCCCAAATGGAGAAAATAAAAAATAATTTCTATTTTTACCTTATCAAAAAAAAATTCTATTTCTATTTCAAAAACTGAGAAGTTAAAAATTCCAGCTTTTGATTTCTTCGATTTTTCTATTTCTGGAATAGAAATTTATTTCAGAAATAGAGAAATCAAATTGCGTTACCAAACGATTTTATGTTCCAAACATGTTCCAAGAAACAGAGAAATAAAGAAATCGAGAAACAGAAATTTTAACATGCGCGCCCTAATAGAGCCATCCGGATTTCGTTTATCTCAAAAAATCCATTTGCAACCCACTATGTTCATAATAGAATTATAAGGGACCAAACACCATATTTGTTGCCATTGAAGAGAGGTAAACTCTTGATTCATAGCATGGCGCCATTGAAGGTCCTTAACTGCTTGGGAGTGACATGTTGGTTTCAAGATATGATTGGCAATAAGTGCAAGCAGAATGTTGGAAATGGCCTTTGGTTTGATAATACTAGACTTAGATCTTGTTTGCATTAGATGAGTGGAAGGAGGGACAGGTTAATTGTTAATAGGAGGAGGAAGGGGTTGGCCAAAGGTCTAGAAATGTTTGAAATCACGATGGGTAGGGATTGAATTGGGGTATTAATAGCGCTAGTGCTTCAGAATCGGTGGAGAGAGCCATGAGGAAGAAGAAGCAGAATCATAAGTAATGTTGTCATGCAAAGCACTATGATACCATAAAGACTGTAAAGGACGCTTTAAATTTTAATTTTCCTTGATGCTTCTATCGATATACAAAATGAGTTTAAATAGATATACAATTACATGATGAGATCAAGAATGATTCTTTGAATCAAGGAAAGAATCCTCAAATTGAGGAAAGAATTTTAAGTTCAAAATTTGAATTTGAATTTGAATTTAAATTTAAATTTCGAGAGAGGCAGAAGAGATCTAGTTGCTTGATTTTATGACCATATGTTATCAAATGGTTGTTGAACTTCGACTCAATGCACAACGTCAACCCTCACTTTTAATTTGATCAATGTGGTCCATCACCTATTGCTAAATATCCAATATAATCCTTCTATTTGCTTTAATGACAAATCAAGTGTTATCCAATGACGTGGATTAACACGGACTAAGTTAAACTCCTAAAACTAATGGGTCAAATTAACATACCCATCTACTTTGGAGATGACCAAAAAAAAATGGGCATCAATATGTCCAACATTGTTTAATGATGTGAATTATTATATCCTAATTAGAGATAATATCTTACTTGGATAATTCACATGTGACTTTTTGTTTTTGCTCACTATTCAAACTTTACATGATTGAGAATTATGACTGTAAATTTCATGAACTTGTATTAATGGAAAGACAACATTAAACATATGCTTATAGTTTAAGAACTATATTGAACATTTACTAATAATTTAAGGATCACATTAAACAAATTAAAAATGTATGAACAACACTATACATTAGACTAAATTTCATGGACCATTTGCATCATTTCCCTTTTATTAAGTTGCGAAAGGACTTGTGTCATTTTCTAGCAGCTTTTCAATTACATCTCTCGCGTGAATGGCGTGATGTCGCATGAGATAACTTTACAAAAATCCCCAGCTGAAGTTGGATGAAGGGACTATTTTCTCAGGATTTTTATGAAATTCTTTCCCCTTTATAAGCTATTAAACAATCTATTCGCATCGATAGAAAATGATGTGAAACGTGGAATGTACGTACATACATACATACACATATACATAGATATATACACACACCTACGCATTGAATGGTGCTAGTCAGTCTTTCAAAATACTCATTAAGTATGCCAAACATGTCCTTTTGGGCCCAAAAGAATGTGTTGGGCCTATCTTGTAAATATCTCCCATTAGGCCACCGAATTGTGTTGCTGTTGGGCCAGTATGCTCGGACATGCCATTTTGAATTTGGGTCAATGGGCTAAGCTTGAGAGGTTGGTGGGGGTATGAAATCGAGATTTGTTATTTCATCCGATTGATTGGTTTGCCATATGTCATGATTACAAATGAGAGGCATTGACTTTAAGGTTGGACATAGATTATTGATTATGACGAGGATGATGCCACTTTATTTTCTCCAACATAAAAGTGAAATTATAAAAAGTTAGAAACTGCTCCTAGCACTCCCTCAATTGAGTATGAGAGAAACAAAGGATTTATGTACTCGAACCATCTTAAAGATTTGTGTAATCATAAGTTAAGATATAGTAAAGTTCAAATTGAGACGCGAGAGATTTATTTTATTTTGTAATGATCATTGCGACAATTTCAAATCGAAATTCTTCCTACTTTTCTTCTTCTCTCAGCCTTTAGGCGAGGCCTAGGGCCGTGGGCGAGTCAACCTCATCGGCTGCACACAAAAAAGGCCTTACCCACAATAGGGAGGTCATGGCGAGGTTGGCCGCCCCAAATTGAGGTTGAAATGTGGCGATGAGGCTCAATCAAACCTAAAAACCATCGGTAGAGAGAGAGCACACCTAAGATGGAGGGGCAGGACCATGAGGCGCCTTGTGAGGGTTTGCGGGTTGGGGGCAAGGCCAACCTCGCTAGCCACAAGTAAAGGTGGCCATGGCATCCCCAGTTGCGAGCGAGACCATTCTAGCTCATGGCCAGCAAGTTCATGGCTAGGCGGCCTTCGCCCAAATTTGGGCAAGGCCTTCACAACCTTCACCAACTACTATGGAGGAAGAGAAGAAGAAAAGTAGGAAGAAAAAGAAAATAAAAAATTAGAAAAAATACATAAATATTATTAAAATTTTGCCATATCAGCGTCAATCAGACGGTCGGGGCCTACTAACGTATACATTGGTGTCGGTCAGCATCCACATCGGAGTTGGCCGGCTCAAATTAGTCGAATAGACTGGATTAATACAAATATAAAAGGTTTAGAATTGGATTAACACAATTGTCATAGGTTTCGGATTTTTTTTTTTTTTGGAAAATTTTCCTTCTTAGAATATACCTCTCTTTACCATTTTGGGCCCAGAGCAAGCTCGGCTGACAACCCCCACCCTAGGGGTTGTCCCTTCATTGCCCGTTTGGGCTTGTTCATTTCTTTTTAGAATCTGGGTTGTAAGGATCAACCCATACCCAGTGATTAAGGCTGCATGGGCTTAGCCAGCCATTTTGTGACATTGATGATGCATAAATGAGAGCTCCCCACCTGAAAAAGAGATCTTTGTTTTTATTTCGTTTTTTTTTTTTCCTTTTGCTGAACCGATAGATGTTTAACAACCTAAAATGGAAGAATCTATAATGATTGAAAGAGATTCTATAATGCATCTATTTAAGTTTTCAAATGAATAGATGAATTACCTAACTTTTCGGCAAAGCGTAATGTGAACGTACTTTTCTAGCAAATTATTAGTTATTATTGGATGCGCGTAGCAGAAGTCTGATACCTTCACTTGGGGAGATCACTAAGAGGGAGCCCACACTCAAGCCCGTTGATATATCTAGTTGAATCTACCTTCACTCAAAAGCTTGAGCCAATAAGTTATCAGCCAACTATGATATATTAATTGCTTTACATCACATCAGTTAACTAATGTGGGATTTCTCTAATACAACTTACTCACACATGTATCGTAACAATGTCTCCCTCACATATAAACTTAGTGTTAGGTTTACTCCTCCTTAATTTAGGCATCCTTATGCATCAATTTCCTATAGGCCCGCGTTGCTATATGACTACACCTACCTACCCAAAAATTGCAACCATGGGCTCTAATACCATTTGTTGAATAAGTCATTCCCAATTGGAGAGGCAATGCAATAGTGTATATTTGTAGTAGAATATGTGTAGTAGTGAGTGTGTAAAAGTAAAAAAGGAAAAAAAAAAAAAAAGGGAAAGAAAATCAAGAGATATCAGGGAATAAATCAACATGATCTTTCATATCCAGCAAATCAAGAAAGATTAAGAAACAAATCAAATTGATCTTCCCACGTCTAGAAAATCACGAGAGATTAGGAAATAAATCAACATGATTTTCATGTCATACAATTCCAAGTGAGATTGTATTTGCTCCTATAAATAGGAGTCCTTCTCAATGGAAAAAAATATATATATACAAAAAAGCAAGAATATCATAGCAATATAGCGTAGTGGAAGAAATAGTCTTCTTCTTCCAAGAGAGAGCTATCTTTGAGTAAGTTATCCAATTTGTGAGAAGTTCATATCCACAAATTGAAAATAGTGAGAGATCCACCTTAGGATGGAGTTGTATCCCACTTATCATAGTAGAAATTTAAAGTGGACGACGGTCCCATGGTTTTCCCTTCACCTTGGAGAGTTTTCCACGTTAAAATTCTGGTGTTATTTACTATTCATTTATATCACTTTCATCTAATATTTTATCCTATTTAATTTTCACAGAAATAGTAGTTGGAAAATTATTTGGGCCTTCTTCGCAAATATCGTTCTTTTTCCCAACGAGTGGTATATATTAACGGGCTCAAATTTAGGCTCCTTCTTATCGATCTCCCTAGGTGAAGGTATTAGATTTCTACTGCGCGCTTCCAATAGTTACCTCTCTCTTGTGATTACTAGTAAATTCAAGGTCGTGAAGCATGGGATGTCTTTAATAAAATCCATAATTGAAGTAGGATGATTGAATTATTTTTCCCAATACGATTCCAAAATCTTTTTCCCCTTTAAAAGTTAGTGAAATATCTATCTCACCCACAGAAATGCATACATCACGGGGAATACATGTACGTACAAACATATTATACATACATACAAATATACATATATGTATACATATGTATACATATGTATACATATGTATATACATATAAAATCATGCTTATAAGTAATTTTAAATACTGGTTAAGTATATCCAACACATCCTTTGAGATAGTTTGAAGATTGCAAGGCAATGTGAATCAAAACCAAATCTTTTTTAAGATGGCTTTAATTGGATTGAATTATCTAGTTCAAGATTTGAGAAGAAGTAATTCGATATCAAGAGACTGACAGGGGTACTTGGCGATTCCTTACCACGTAATACAATCTTATTTCTTACGAGTAACAGAATATTATCTTGATAAATCACAAACATCAAACCTGACACCAGTAAAAGAAAACAGAATTGTTGAAACGCCTAAAACTGTCCAGTGATTGGAATAGTCTGTACAACTAATGTAGAACCACACTAATCGAGGCTAACTTTTTCCCTGTAAATAATACATCTAGAAAGAGCTTCATGCATCAGTTGACTGGGCAACCATCAACCTCTATGCCTTTGGCTGTTGGACATGCTGCTAGTTCACAGTGCTCTCCATTTGTTCCCCACCAAGTAATGCTTCTATTCTCCATGCTCACCGAAAAGTATAAAAGCACGGCCATGAATGCTGTTCCCGCATCCAGGGCTGCCGAGAGAACATAGTTGTATCTCTGCCACCATTGCTTTCGGTATCGGAAGATGAAGAAATTGAATATTACTCCAGCTAGAACCCAGGCATTGTAGTTTAATGGTGTAGCTGGTGGCATCATTCCTGTCGCCCCTAATAAGACTGGAAGATTAATGAGAGGAATCCAAGATTGCTTGGGAAACGCCTTGTGTAGTAGCCATACTATGATAGGTCCTATTGCACCTCCAAGGAAAAACCAGTTCATTTCTCGATAGTTACCGAGTGTTCCAAAGATCCGCCTAGGTCCAACCAACCCCCATATAACAGATGCATCGAAGAAAACCCGATCACCTGGACACGTCCAGGGACTATCCGGTGGAAGGAGATCATCTTGGCATATGTTGGTAACAGAGTTTAGCAGCCACCATGCCACTGCAATGTTGATGGTTCCAGCAAGAATTGTACCTATGAACTGTGAGGACACAAGGATAGAGTACTAAGGTCATTTCGGAATTACTAGATGCCACACATACTTATTTAATAAGTAGCAACAAGAGGGAGGATAGTTGACAATTAAGTCTCCTAAGATTTGATTGCTAGCTTTTGTAAATGTGTCATTTCAAAAGATCTAAACTATGCACTAAGTTCTACTCACGTCTATAATTTCTATGAGTATTTCTTTCTTGCAAGTGCCTAGGATGTTGATCTCACTTTGGATGATATATGATGCTGCCATAAGCGACATGCTTCTTCGAAAATGCTGACAGCTTCATCTTAGTTTTGTTGTCTAATGGAAAGGCTAGCTTAAATCTTTGACCATAGAAAGTTTTGTGTTTTGTATTTGACGTTTCTTCACTCAAAATCGTCTTCCTAGAAGAGTGAAAAGAGTTATCCCGAAGATGGGGGATCTCTAACTATAGTAACGTGTATTGTAAATATCACAAATGAATTTTCAAGTTAATACTCTCCTATCACGATTCAGTCACAGTTTTTCATCAGGTTTGATGAACAATTAATAGTTTTGAAGTAGCAAGGAAATCGACCGATTTGCTTCTCTGGTTATTTTCCTCCAATTTATTATTATAAATATGATACCTAAAACTTATGAACAAAAATATGTTACTAGTAGTTACTAATTATATATAGGTTGTCCACATCAGTAGCACTAGATAAGTCGGTGGGTCTGTATTGAGTTTGGTTGGCTTACTTTTAGCATAGTTGATAAACAATATCAAATGGTTAAGAGAAGTAAAAAGTACCTGAACTAGGAACATCGATCTTGGAGGTATCTTCATGTAGTGTCCCAGCTTAAAATCACTGAGAAAGGAAACAGCCTGAGCCATGCTGATATATCCATATGTTTTGAAGCAAACATTTGCTATAGGTCTTCCTGGCAATATTATGCCCATTATGTATTCCGTGATTATATTTAATCCCGGTGTCTGTAGATAGAAATAGAGGATCGTTAAATATAATGTCTTCTTATAATGGAAATTAAGTAAAGCATAAATGTTATGTAACTCTGGATTCATACCTGATTTGTTGTGGCAGTGATGATACTAATGGGAAGGGTGAATACAAATGCAAGGGCACTAGCAAAGAGAAGCCCCCACCATGGCATTTGGACCTGATCGTTCATTATGATGCATAGAAGAAGAGATACAACCAGACTTACAACAAGCAACAAGTGAAACCACCATGAGGGTATGTCTTTATATCTCCTCATCAATTTTGTATGGATATCTGCCTTCCCTTCGTGAGAAGCACGATAGCGCTCATAGATTTCTCTGTTATGAGGTAATATTACATCAGTGGCTCTATGTCTCATGAATTCAACAAGATTAAGTACTTAACTGGAAAAATAAGGCCATTCTTCAGTATCTCGTTGTTGCATTTCTGTGTTATTAGGTATATGGATAACCTTGGTTCACAGAAAATTTATTTGACAATGTAAAGTTCAAATTCTTCCAAGGTTCCATTATAAGACCTTTACAATCTTGCCCTGGTTTTTTTCTTTCCGCATGCTGCTTGTCCTTCTCAAGTACTCAAGATAAATTTGTCTAAATGAACGTATTGAGGTGAGAAGACAGTACCTGCCGTAGAAGAAGGCCACGTGAGTTAGTGTTGATGCAATGGTGGCAAAACCAAAGCCATAGGTGAGAGCAAAGAACATGCTTAAATGAATTCGACCTTGCTCCTCGTAATTTGGGATGTCCAACTCGAACTTGTCATTTACGATTGCCGTTATATTGTACGTTTGACCTTGCGCCGTGAACAAGTGCGAGGAGAAAATGGGGAATCTATTTGCACTATACACGTTAAACCCCCAATAGGCTATGGGGATTACGACATAGATTATCAATGCATATCCCACGAAAACATTAACTATGGCAAAAAAGGGGCAGATTAAGGGGCTGAACAGGAACGATGCCACTACTGTCCAGTCGAGCGTCAAGGCTCCAAGTCCAAGGCCTCGCATACCTGAACCGATCTGCTGGGCGGTGACTGAGTTGGAGAATGCCCAGCAGACCCATGATATATTTGTGAGCGTGGAAAAGAGATATCCAGGGACAGCATACCATGTGAAGCTACAGATCAGTGCAATGAGGAAGAATTTTGCCCGCGACATGCGCTGTTCATCCGTCTCATGTAAAGCCCTGCATCAATTTGAATAGAATGGCCTATTTCAGGTCATGCACCAATTATATACATTATGTGCAAACTGTGGATACATTGGGACAGTTGTGAAATTATCATATTATTTTGTGAATGCGTCCATCAATTGACAAGAACGAAGGACAAGGCGATCAACTTTCATATTCGTATAGTGTATCCTCTGAAACTATTCAGATCCTGCAGATAAATGACAATTTGTTGTTTATAAAGATGTCCAATGCAAGAGCGACGGCTTTGGATTTTTCCATATTAAGTTGCGACCCTGCATGCTACACCACGCAACTGGAAGGATTTGCGCTTTCATCCGATGATCCTAAAGCAGGGGATGAAAGAGAGCGGATGTTACAATCTGTATTTCCATTAGTCTCGTGGCTAAGATAGTATGAGTTTGTCCTTGGAACACGGGGTACTTGAGAGCATTATAATAGTTTAAAGGTGGGGGCTAACTGGTGCATGTAGTTCCTCCCAATTTCAAGGTACCAGAAGCAGCAAGAAGTAGAAATAGCGAATGGGATCTTATGAAACTGAGCCTGAAGAGGGCTTGATGGGGTCTGTAGTTTGATTAAGAAGCTCTTGGCTTTATCGTTCTGTACAAAGTAGATTTTCTTGAGTCTTTTTGTGTGGGGTGTGAAAACACCGTGAGATTTTTTAGTGCTGAACTCGTATAGCCTCAATTTCCACACTAAGTTGGTTTTGTGGATCCCTGGTGCCTATCTAACTTTTTCTCGAGAGAGATGGGGTTTACTCAAACCAGTTGAACTTTTCAGTCGTCGGAGTAAACATTACGGATTTCTTATGACCTCCGAGAAGAGAGAGAGAGAACTTTTCAGTCGTCGGAGTAAACATTACGGATTTCTTATGACCTCCGAGAAGAGAGAGAGAGAGAGAGAGAGATGAGCTAGCTATACTGCATGTGACCCACATGTTCAAGTTGCAGTGACAGGTCAATAGAATTAAGTAGAAAACAAAAAAGTGATCCTATGGTGTTTAAAGCAAGTCGTCCTCGACTTTAACGCCTAGATTTAAGCAAGTAGACATCCTAGAAAGTCCTTATCTAAAGCCACAGATCGCGGGCAGCTTCTCACGGTAACAACATGCGCGTTTCCATGGTATGGTTTGGAATTGTGGGCGAGAAAAAAGAGAGTTTAAGCTCCGGTCATTCAATGCCTGATGGGAATAGTAACTCACGTTGGGTCTCTGTCTATGCTATCTTGCCATTAGCATCTCCATAAAATACTCACTCCCACCAGTCGTATCTCTTTCTGTTTTCACGTGAACTCTGATAAGCAAGCAAGGGGAAGCAAAAGAGTGTGATTACCGGAACAAGGAGACCTGGACGAGGGTACCCGGCCACCACATGTGAGCTGGTTCCACCACGTATTTCCTCAGCAGCCCCGCCCATCCGTATCCCAACACCTGCATATATCCAGATCCACCATTAACAGGGTTCACCACCCATCTCGAGCTCCACTTCATGAGTTGCTACCTTGATTCTCTACGTCTAATTTTCAAAATCGACCCCAGTGTTCAAGATCGCTGTGCCGTTTAACAATTCCAATAACGAGGATCGAGACAGTTTCCTAGGAACCAACAGATAAGGCGGGCTCCTCGGGATATGTTCAGTTGTTTGAATGTTCACTTCAAAGTGCGCAAAGAAATCAATACAGCCAATTGAAGTATCCATCAAGTTGCAACATTTATGACAGTCATAAGTTAAATCGTCCAACATCTTTATTGTCTCAACTACTTCGTTGCAAAGGGCGAGAAAGAGAGATCAAAGTATTGAATGATCACCACTCGAGTAGTCGACAAAAGATTTATTTTTAGGATTTCGAAAGAAGTGAATGAATGGATGAATAGACTTTACCTGCGTCGTGATGATAAGAAGCCACCTGGCGAAGAAGGAAATGCCCCGGTGATAAAACGCCTTGATGATGTTCACTATCCCGACCCCGTAAGCCGACCCGGATCCGAACGCGCTCCCGGCATTAGCGAATATGGAGATAAGCACGTGCTCCTTCATGTTGAAGGGACCCGGGTTGAGCGAGAAGAGCCGGGGGCCGAGCCCGGGGATCTGGAACTTGGCCTCGGGCAGTGCCGCTGCCATGAAGCGCCCGATGGGGAGCGTGGCGACCTGGACGGTGATCTGGGTGATGACCAGAGGCTCCGTCCGGTAGGCGAAGAACTGGTTGAGGAAAGAGAGGAGGGCACACGAGAGGAGGCCCAAGAACCACATGCGGAAGGTCCAGACGGGCAAGCTCGGGTCGTCGGCGTTGGACACGGTGAGGCGGACCTCCTCGATGGGCGAGAGGTCGTCCTCGTCAACGGTGCCTTCGAGTTCGAATGGTCTGGCGGCGGCGGCGGTGGTGGGTGGCGGCGGTTGCTCCAGTGTGCCCATGATTGCGGGTGGCAGCAAGCCCGCTTTGGGAGAGAGAGAGAGAGAGAGAGAGAGAGAGAGAGAGGATGGTTGGGGGGTGATGGAGCTGAAGCTCTCGAGTACGTCTGGTTTTCTTTTTTAATTCATGGTGCTTCGTCCTTGACTTTTGGTGTGGAAGGGGTAGCAAAGATTCCGAGATTCACCATTTATATATATTTTTTCACTTATATATAAATATATATTTATATAATTTTCATGAGTGTAAGTATAGAATGATAGGGTGTGACTATGCTGAAGAAGGGAGTCCAATGGAATATTCACTGGTAGGGTAAAATATATATATTTATATTTATATACGACAAACTGACGGCAATGCCTGTGATTAAAGAAATTTGGAAAAAAAAAAACATAAATTATCCGTCGCAAATCCAATGAATCAAACCAGGAATTCTCTTGAGGATAATAGATATGTTTGATAATTCTTTAATTATGTATGTCTTGATTGATACTTTAAATAAAACTCATGTATTTTTTTTTCGACATACATCATACACGCAAATTCTATATTTCTTTTCACAAAATTTGGCTTGATATTTAAGTCCACGGCTAGATCGTGATAATTGGATCGAATTTATTGTCTTGAGAAAATGAGTCGAGGAGTGCAAAGGGCCATTGGATAGTGAGCGATGAGAAGTATTCGTTGGGCACGGTAGAATCGTGTTTGTCGGTGCTAAAAGAAGTCACGGGCGTCGTTTTCAAGCGAGAATTAGTACCAATTTTTTTAGATCGATTCGCATGTGTTATCGAATTTGTTGATTACGTATTGATCAATCTCCATGTTGCGATGTGAGTATAAATGCCCCACCTTTTGATTATTTCTTCTGCTATCTAGCACTGGTTTTGTCATTGATTGTAGACTGTTGACTTTTTAGAAGTGGGGCTCTCCCAGCTGGACTAGAGCAGCCGGATCAGAATTTATTATTAAAAAATTCTCAATAAAAATATAAATCATTTTTATTTTCTCAAATAAAGATTTCAAATGAATTTTATTTTAAATAATAGCAAAATCTAGTCTGTCGACAAAATATTCTAACTGATCAAGAATATTTAAACATAATTTAAATTTAAATTAAATAAGTCCAAGATAAATGAGATTACTATAAATATATAAAAAAGAAAAAGAAAATACAAGTGCGATTCCTATGCGTGGACCGTGGTTGAATCCGAGCCGTTCGTGGTTTACCCTTCCCGCTCAGCTAGAGTCAAACGGACATTAATAAGCCGGTTCCGTATTTTGCTACGAAAAGAACAAATTGGTGATGAAAAATCAAATTCAAAGTCGCGATGATGTTTTTCTAAGTCCTCGAAATGACAGATTTGAAGTTGCTTATCTCTGCAATAATGGTGGTGGAGCCCATGGCTTTTTGTCCTCTGAAGGATAAAATTACACTCCTTATGTTTTGGCAATCTCTGATGTTGATGATGCATTGATGAGAGATCCCCACCCACCTACCTTCATTTTTGCCCTTTTAATTTCGGCTAAATAGACATGTCCTTTGTCGGATCATGACATGTCGATTGCGCGTTATAGGAGAACTCGTGCCAATTGAAGATGGATTTGAATGCATTCAATGAATTACCGGCTTTGTCTACGCAAGCATAGGGGATCATGACATGTCGATTGCGCGTGATGGGAGAATTCGTGCCGATTGAAGATGGATTTGAATGCATTCAATGAATTACTGGCTTTTTCTAGGCATGCATAGGTGGGTATGCATATATCCCGTGTAGGGTTCGTTTAAGGCAAAGATGAAGCGAATCATTCTTTGAACTTCGGTTAAATGCGCAATATCGTTCCTAACTTTTAATTTGATCATATGGTCCATGAAACTATTGTTAAATATTCGATGTAGTCATTCTATTTGCTCCAATAACAAATTAGGTGTTATCTAATAACGTGGATTATAATACACCGAGTTGGACCTTAAAACTGATGGGTCAAATTAACATACTCATCTACTGTGGAAATGACCAAAGAATAAAAGAAAAAAGGGGCGCTAACATGTCTAACATTGTTTGATGACAAGAATTATTATATCATGATTTGATGTAAATATTTTATTTGGATAATTCATGCGTGACTTTCTTTTTTCTTTTGCCCACCATTTAAACTTAACATGATTAGGAGCCTAGGGACCCGAAACTTGGCCTCGGGTAGCAACATGGCCATGAAGTGGCTGATGGGAAGTGTGGCGGCCTAGACTATGATCTATGTGATAATGAGGGGCTTAGTCCGATAGGTGAAGAACTAGTTGAGGAAAGAGAGGAAGCCACACGAGAGGAGGTCCAAGAACCATATGCGAAAGGTCCACAAAGGCAAGGTCAGGTCATCGGTGTTGGTCACAGTGAGGCGGACCTCCTTAATAGGTGAGAGGTTGTCCTCGTTGACGGCATCGTCGAGTTTAGATAGTCTGGTGGCCGGTGGTGGTTGGAGCTTTAGTGTGCCCAAGATTGTGGATGGCAGAAATTGCACTCGAATGGGAGACGAGGGTGGCAATGGCGGTAGAAGCAGCAGCGTCAACGTGTCGAGTAGGTCTGGTTTCATACTTCAATGGCAATTGAGTTCTTGGGGGAGGGGGGGACTGGCGGTGCATGCGAGGAGTCACATCCATTTCATGCAATTAAAGAAAACTGGGAAAATCCAAAGTCTTGACCCCGAAACACAAGTTCTTGGCGCCAGATTTAGGGAATCAAAGAAGAGAAATTCTGCAAGATTCATTTCGGTATTAGTTCTCACGGATGATCTAGGAGACCACGTCTCTCTCACTTTTGAAATGAGATAGGCGATGATCCTACGATATAAGCTACTTAAGTGAGAGAATGAGGCTTATGTCATGACACTAGAGAAAGTGTAGAGAAGTAGGAGGTAACGCGAGTGAGAACTAAATTAGATAGGTCGCTCGCCACTCGTAGGAATCCAGCTAAGAGATAAGAGCACGACAAGAAATCCTTCTTGTTCTCAAGTCAAAGGCTAAACGAATTATCATTCAAAACAAGTCTACATTCTTATGTCATGTAAGGGTGTTTACGATACGAGAGTGCAGAATCATGTGTATCGATTCAAGATGTTGAATGATTGAGCTAAAAAGGATATTTTCTTGCGGAAAAATAGAATGGAGCCAAAAAAGTTTTATGTAGCGGGCCATTGGTGTTGCATGCGAGGAGTCCCATCCATTTCATGCAATTAAAGAAAACTAGGAAAATCCAAAGTCTTGACCCCGAAACACAAGTTCTTGGTGCCAGATTCAGGGAATCAAAGAAGGGAAATTCTGCAAGATTCATTTCAGTATTAGTTCTCACGGATGATCTAGGAGACCACGTCTCTCTCACTTTTGAAATGAGACAGGTGATGATCCTACGATATAAGCTACTTAAGTGAGAGAATGAGGCTTATGTCATGTAAAAGTGTTTACGATAAGAGAGTGCAGAATCATGTGTATCGATTCAAGATGTTGAATGATTGAGCTAAAAAGGATATTCTCTTGTGGAAAAATAGAATGGAGCCAAAAAAGTTTTATGTAGCGAGCCATTGGTAGTGCATGCGAGGAGTCCCCTCCATTTCATGCAATTAAAGAAAACGGGGAAAATCCAAAGTCTTGACCCCGAAACACAAGTTCTTGGCGCCAGATTTAGGGAATCAAAGAAAGGAAATTCTGCAAGATTCATTTCGATATTAGTTTTCACGGATGATCTAGGAGACCACATCTCTCTCACTTTTGAAATGAGACAGGCGATGATCCTACGATATAAGCTACTTAAGTGAGAGAATGAGGCTTATGTCATGACACTAGAGAAAGTGTAGAGAAGTAGGAGGTAACGCAAGTGAGAACTAAATTGGATAGGTCGCTCGCCACTCGTAGGAATCCAGCTAAGAGATAAGAGCACGACAAGAAATCCTTCTTGTTCTCAAGTCAAAGGCTAAACGAATTATCATTCAAAACAAGTCTACATTCTTATGTCATGTAAGGGTGTTTACAATACGAGAGTGCAGAATCATGTGTATCGATTCAAGATGTTGAATGATTGAGCTAAAAATGATATTCTATTGTGGAAAAATAGAATGGAGCCAAAAAAGTTTTATGTAGCGGGCCATTGGTAATGCATGCGAGGAGTCCCCTCCATTTCATGCAATTAAAGAAAACTGGGAAAATCCAAAGTCTTGACCCCGAAACACAAGTTCTTGGCACCAGATTCAGGGAATCAAAGAAGGGAAATTCTGCAAGATTCATTTGGTATTAGTTCTCACGAATGATTTAGGAGACCACGTCTCTCTCACTTTTGAAATGAGACAGGCGATGATCCTACGATATAAGCTACTTAAGTGAGAGAATGAGGCTTATGTCATGACACTAGAGTAAGTGTAGAGAAGTAGGAGGTAACGCAAGTAAGAACTAAATTGGATAGGTCGCTCGCCACTCGTAGGAATCCAGCTAAGAGATAAGAGCACGACAAGAAATTCTTCTTGTTCTCAAGTCAAAGGCTAAACGAATGATCATTTAGAACAAGTCTACATTCTTATTCATCATCGCATGTTTATATAAAACGAACTTCGTACAACCCTCCAAATATGAGTAATTACTAAGACACTTTGGGAAGACAACGGACTCATAAATAAGGACTCTAGAAACTTTAAACGACATTTACTAAATCTGGAAAATATAAGAAATAAATGTTGTTGGGTTTAGGTAACCAAGACTTGCTTGATCTAATGAATGTGGACACCCTTCAAAACATGCAGCTTACTGAAGTATTGGTCGAATGGAAGCTCCAACATCCAACGCTTTTGTCGCGCGTAAACTCGCCCTTAAGTTTTCATTGTCTTCATCTTCATGGTAGGGAGAAAGATCTGCAACATTGAACGTTGCCGAAATAGCATACTCACCAGGGAGTTCAATCTTGTAGGCGTTGTCTCCAATTCTTTACAACACTTTAAAAGGACCATCGGTTTTAGGCTTCAACTTTCCGTAATGACCTCGGGAAATCTCTCCTTTCTAAGATGTAGCCAAACCAAATCTCCTTCTTTAAAAGTCATGGGGTTCCAATGCTTGATGGCTCTCTCTTGATACTTTGCATTATGCTTTATGATCTTCTCTCGAATTTGCTCATGAAGCTTCTTCAAATAGTTGGCATGACCCTCAACATCTCCACTAAAATGTTAAGAGATGGAAAGTGGAGCTAAGTCCAAGGGACTAATAGGATTCTTCTCATACACAACCTCAAAAAGACTTTTTCCGGTTGTTTGGCTTGAAGACTGGTTGTAAACAAATTTAGCTTGAGCTAAAGTGGTGTCCCATTGACGCAAGTTACTTCCAATTAAGCTCCTTAAAAGATTTCCCAAACTCCGATTAACAACTTCAGTTTGCTCATCGTTTTGGGGATGATGAGAAGAGCTAAATTGAAGAGTTGTGCCAAGTTTCTTCCAAAGTATGTGCCAAAAATGACTAATAAATTTTGAATCTCGATCGAATGTCATTGTCTTTGAAATACCATGAAGTTTCACGATCTCCTAGAACTAAAGATTCGCCTCATGAGTAGCATTCAAGGTATTGTTACATGGCATAGAATGCGCCATCTTGGAGAATCGATCAACGACTACCGTAATCGAGTCTTTGCCCCTTTGTGTCCGAGGTAAACCAACCATAAAATTTAGGCTCACATCTTCCTAAGTGGCAAGTGGGACCAGTAATGGAGTATACAAGTCAGTGTTTTGACTATGGTTTTTGGCAATATGACAAGTTCGACACCACTCCACATGTCTCATAACATTTTTCTACATGTGAGCCTAATAAAAAAAAAATTTGATAAGAGAAGGTGTCTTGTCTCTTCCAAAATATCCGGCTAATCCTCTACTATGGGCTTCATTGATAATGGCTTCCTTTAGAGAACTTCTTGGTATGCACAAACAATTATTCTTGAAAAGAAACCCATCTTGTAACAAGAATTGCTAAATTTGACCCTTTGAAGAATCTTTCCAAATTTGCCCAAAGTCTGGATCATCTTCATAAAGTTTCTTAATCATGTCGAAGCCTAAGACTTTCACTTGCATTGTGGATAGCAAGGAGTGCCTATGACTTAAACCATCCGCCACTTGATTAAGAGTTTCAGCTTTATGCTTGATAAGAAAAGCAAAAGCTTGAAGAAACTCTACCCACTTGGCATGTTGATTGTTGAGCTTATGTTGAGTATTTATGTACTTCAAGGCTTCATGATTCAAATAGAGAACAAACCTTCTTAAACAATAGATAATGTTGCCAATGATCTAAAGCTCTAACAATAGCACAAAATTATTTATCATAAGTAAAGTAATTCTTGCATAAATTATTCAACTTCTCACTAAAGAATGCAATAGGCTTTCCTTCTTGACTAAGAACCGAACTACTTCCCACATTAGAAGCATCACAATCAACTTCAAAGATTTTACTAAAATCTGGAAGTGCAAGAATAGTAGCCTCGGTTACCTTCCTTTAAGGAGTTCGAAGCTTTGTTGTGCCTCTTTAGTCCACTTGAAACTTCCTCCCTTCAAGCATTTGGTGATAGGAGAAATAATGGTACTGAAATACTTGATAAAGCAGCAATAGAATGATGCCAAACCGTGGAAACTCTTAATATCATGAATAGATGTTGGAATGAGCCAACTTATAATTGCCTCCACTAGAATCCATCTTGACGACTTCCTTAGAAACAACATAGCCTAGGAAGATAAGGGCTATCGGTAAAGAAGTGACACTTCTTTTGGCATATAACTTTTACTCCCAAAGAATTCTGAAAACTTGGAAAAGATGCTCCAAGTATTGCTCATGAATAGAGTTATAAATAAGAATGTCATCAAAATAAATAACAACAAAACTGTCAATAAATCATTTAAAGATATGATTCATAAGGCATATAAGTGTACTAGGAGGATTAGAGAGGTTGAAAGGCATGACCGTCCATCTATAGAGGCCATATCTAGTTTTGAAAGCGGTTTTCCATTCATCTCCAGCCCTCTTTCGAATTTAATGATATTCACTTCGAAGATCAATCTTAAATAAGATAGTAGCGCCATAAAGTTGGTCAAGAAGATCATCGAGTCGAGGAAAAAGAAAACGGTACTTGATGGTTATCTTGTTCACCACTCGACTATCGATGCACATACATCATGACCCATCCTTCTTTAGCATAAGAAGAGCAGGGACAACACATGGACTAATGCTTTCTCTCACCATTCCTTTAGCTATGAGTTCATCCACTTGTCGTTGAAGCGCCTCATGCTCTTTAGAGCTCATTCAGTAGGTTGCCTTATTTAGGATGATGGCTCCCAAAACAAAATCAATACAACATTGAATTTCTATTATGGGTGGAAGACTAGGCGGAATCTCTTCTGGAACAACATCCTTAAATTCTTAAAGAAGAGGTTCTACTTGAGAAGGGACATCATGGCATTCTTCATTCTCTTTCAACACCACAAGAGCATATGCCTCCGAGGATTCTTCCAAAGTTCTATCAACTTCAGACTTAGAGAGTAAATTATTTCCCTCCCCATTACATGGTTAGGAGTGCTCTCCATCTTGGAAGGACCCAAGGTGATTTTGACTCCATCTTTCTTAAAAGCATATGTAATCTTGAACCCATCATGCTTAGCTTTTCTATCAAATTACCATGGCCTCCCAAGAAACAAATGACAAGCATCCATGGAAACAATATCACACCACACTTCATCTTTATATGTTTTTTTCAATGGAGAATTGCACAAGACATCACTTATCAACCCTTACCTCATTTCCTTTGCAAAGCCACGAGAGTTTGTAAGATTACGAGTGTTTTTCCGTCTTGAGACGCAACTTGTCCACCATTGTTGTAGCCACTACGTTCTCACAACTTCCTCCATCGATGATAACATCACACACCTTTCCATGAGAAGTGCGTCTAGTATGAAAAATATTATGGCGAAGCCACATACCGTCCTTACTAGGAATAACATTCAAGACTCGACGAAGAATTAAAGACTCTCCTTGGTCCCATAGATAACTTCATCTTTCCCATCGGATGTTTCGTCGGTATTGAGGGAATCTTCACATTGCTCTTCCTGAAGCTCTTTTTCTACTAGAGAGACGATTTTGTGATTTGGACATTCGGATGCAATATGTCTTGATGCTCCATCATTCTTAAAAGTCGACTTTGAAGCGGTCGTGCTAATCTTAGAAGTAGATACCTCTTCACCCTTAGAAAAGTCTTATTTGCTTCGATACCCGACCACGAGTCTCTTTAAGTTGCCGTTCCACATTAAATGTGTGTTAACAAACATCAATATAAGTCCAATAAGGTTGAAGTTGGACAACATTATAGATTTCAGATCGAAGCCCACCAAGGTAACGGGCATTAGTTTGCTCCTCTCCTTCGGAAACATCATAAAGTATCATGAGGTGATCAGATTCCGTAGGATATTCTTCCATAAACAACTCCTTTTGTTTGAAATTGCGAAATTGAAGGAAAGTATCTTGACAGTAGTTTGGTGGTAAAAACTTCTTCTTCAATTCTTTTATCATCTTCTCCCATGTTACGATATGGCTTCTTCCTTCACGAGATCTTTGTTTCTTCAAGTATTCCCACCAAATAGAAGTGTGTTTTTTGAGTTTGATAACAACTAGCTTCACCTATCAATCATTCAGGATGTCTTTGTAGTCAAAGACTCTCTCTAAAGCACGCAGCCAACCGGTTGCATCTTCCCCTCAAATTCAGGAATGTCAACCTTTACATAGGAATCTTGCTCTATTCCATGGAACCTTCGATATTGACGTCAAGAAAGCTGTTGCTCACTTGAAGCATCACTTTGAGCACTGGCAAAGGGGTTAACATCCTCTTCATCAATGGGAACATCTTCTGAATCATGACGCAAATCATCATGTTCGAAAAGTTCGAAGCCTTTCAAACGCTCCTGTAGTTGCTACACTTGTCTCGTTAAATCATCCACCTCCACATCTCGTAGGTCTTTTTCCTGAGCCGTAGAAGACTCAACGTTTGGTCTATGTCGATCATGACCAACCATTGAATCAAAGCTCTAATGCCAATTTAACACCAGAGAAAATGTAGAGAAGTAGGAGATATCACAAGTGAGAACTAAATTGGATAGATTGCTCGCCACTCATAGGAATCCACCTAAGATATAAGAGCACAACAAAAAATCATTCTTATTCTCAAGCCAAAGGCTAAACGAATTATCATTTAAAACAATTCTGCATTCATCATAGCATGTTTATATAAAACGGACGTCGAACAACCCTCCAAGTGTGAGTAATTACTAAGACACTTTGGGAAGACAAAGGACTCATAAATAAGGACTGTAGAAACTTTAAACGACATTTACTAAATCTTGAAAATATGAGAAATAAATGTTGTTGGGCATAAGTATCCAAGATTTGCTTGATCCAATGAATGTGGACACCCTTCAAAACATGCGGCTTACCGAAGTATCGGCGGCATGGATGCTCTGGCATCATGTCATGTAAGGATGTTTATGATACATGAGTGCAGAATCATGTGTATCGATGCAATAAGCACTGTGAAGAAATGATAATGTTAATAAGGGGAAAATGACATTGAAAGTGCTATAGCTTTTGTACAATTAGATCACTTCAATGCCACGTAAGAGAAAAAACGATTGCCTAAGTACTTCCAACAACAAATTATGATGATTCATCCTACTCGCATTTTCAATATAATCTTAATTCTTACTTAACTTTTCTTATGAAAAAAGAAGGTCAATGTGGTGATGACCTAGCCCTCATGTTAAAACTTAGGGTTAACACCACCAAAAATCCCAAATTGGTATATTTGTGATAAATTTACCTTCCATTAGTTTATATTAAATTATATTAATAACATGAAGAACCGCAATTCGGTACACTTATGATAAATTGAGGGTAAAATTTCAAACTAATACACATGTCAACTGTCACATGTCATCCAACTCTGCAATCGATAGCTTAAAATTGACAACTAAGACAATCAAGAAGTTGTAAAAAATTTTACTTAGAGAATCGGTGACTTAACATTCAACAACTAAGAGTATTCATAACTTAACAATCAATAACTTGAAATCGATAATGTAATTAGTCAGCCAACACTTAGTCAGTATTACAAGAGTGTCACTTTTCTAAGTTTAATTTCACCATTTCCACTTTTTATACTACCGAGTCTTATGGAAATCAATTAATCACATATTTGGCATGTAAAGACTTATTAATTCAAGTCAAATGAACATGGTGATTGAACACATGATCATTGAAACTTTCTCACACTTAACATCAAAATTCAAACTAAAATTAACAACTTTCAAACAACCAAGTCAAGAGTACCAAATAGATCAATTTAGTTTAGTCCTAAAGTTTCACTTACCTCAATAAATGGCTCCGGTAAACCAAAGCGTTAATTACCTTCAAAGCAAAATAATCAGGGACACAAATAAACATCTCTCATTCTTTTAAAGCAACAAATCCAGTTGGATAAAACGAAGAGGAAGTCCAAAATATCACCTTGTAAACACTTGAAATATCGCTTACCAAAAAACAACACTTGAAATATTGATTAAGAAGTTTTAGAGACGTAAACAGGCTTCACCTTTTCTTCAAAAGGGTGGACAATGAAAAAGAACGAGAATTTGAGGTGGGATTTCTTCTCTCTCTTTATCAAAATAAGTTAGAATCTTCTTTGAAACTTAGATATCTGTTGTGGTTTGTTTGCTCAAGAAGGGAATGTATCTAGTAAATTATACGAGAGGTATAAGGAATAAGATTGGTTAATCAAGATTAAAATAATGATGACCTTAAGTTAAAAACATGTGGCAAAAGATGGAGGAGATATCATCAAGTAAAAATACTACACATGGCCACATTTTGGTTGCTTGATGAAGATATTATACAAGATATTAATTTATTTTGTATTTAAGTATATAACTGGAGAAACCAATGTCCATTTTAAACATCGATATCTAGTAAAATATTTTGAATCCACAAATTATTAGTGAAAGATAACGGATGCTAGAAAAATCTTAACTTTTTTTTTTTTGTAAAAGGTAATAGATATAATGAGGAAAGGCCAAATGCACAAAAGATCACGGCACCAAAAACTTGCATTCAAGATGAACAATCATAATGAGTGGAAGGATGCCATAATGTAAAACACAAGGCAGCGCCCAACAAAAGGCAAACAACAACAAAAAAGGCATGGCATGAACAACTGGCAAAGAAACAAATACCTCAGCGAAGGAGGAGAGAGACGTCGGCTCCAGAGTACCAACAATTCCTTAAAGCGTCAGTCGAAACTAGGGTCGATTACGAGTCCCCCGAAAAGATAATGGGATCGATGCCCCAACTCCTTTGCAACCTTCTGTTTCTGAAGCTATCATCAACGTTTCTGAAGGTGCTAGCTCTATCCCTAACCACCTTAAAAAGATGGTTCTTCATAGCCGGGACGGTAAGTGATTGTTCTCTGAATAGGATGTTATTCCTATTTTTCTAAATAATGTGACAAAGAGCCCCAAAGGAAAAGCGAGCAATGTATTTAAAGAAGTCCTTACCCTTCAAGAAAGAGGTTGCCCAATGGAGATTCTTTCCCCAAGTCCTGTTCCGCCAAGGCAAATTGCATCTCGCCGCCCAAAAGAAAGTAACACCGGCCGTGACAGAGCAATCAAAAAACAAATGATTTATGGAATCAAGCACCCCATTGCAGAACGCGCAGGATCCCCTCTCTATTCTACCATGAGACAATAACAAAGATTGTGTGGGCAATCTGTGCTTGGCCATAAGCCAAAGGTTAAGTTGATACCTTGGCGTGATTGCATTATCCCAAATGAAATCATGCAAAAGACGATGTTCCACTTGCACCTGATGGTTTCCCAAGCAATTGCTACTATGAACCGGCCCGACGGGTTTTCCCTTCAACAACAGCAATCCGCTACCTGGGTAGGGGTCGAAAGAGGATAATCCCACGACTCAAGGACTGTTTTGAGAGCCTGGCCAGCATCAGAGAAAAGATCTGAGAAAAGATCTGCAACTGAGGCCTGTCTAGATAATCATGAGCTGTAGATAAGTGAGATTGAGAAGATTAAATTCAGTAGTCCCCTAGGGTGCCAGTTGTCGAACCAAAGAGAGACCGAGCGGCCATCCCCAATCCTCCAAAAGAAGGCGTTCCGAAATTCGCTCCTAAGACTTAGAAGCTTCTTTCAGGCCCAAGAACAAAAGGTTGGCTTCCTAGCAACCCAAAAATTCTCGTCCTTTAAAAACATGGATTGAACCCACTTGCACCACAAAGCCTCTTTATCTGAGAACAAGAGTCATATATGTTTCAACATGGCAGCCTTATTGCAATCTTTGAGCCTCCTGATACTAAGCCCTCATTCCTTCTTTGGAAGAGACATCATCCCAAGCAATCTTGGCACCCCCTCTACCTAACTCCGGGTCTTTCCAAAGGAATTGTCTGAGGATTTTTTCAATTTGATCTTGAATAGCTACAGGTAAAACAAAAACACTCACGCAATAGGCTTGGATAGCTTGAAGAACTGACCTGATGAGCTGCAAACAGCCAGCCAGACAAAGGAAGCGATGAGTCTAAGATTGAACCATCACCGTGATGTGATTGACGAGAGTGCAATAGTCAGCCTTAGTGAGCCTCGATGTAATGATAGGAACCCCCAGATAGCGAACCAACAAGTTACCTTCATGAAAACCCAACTCAGAGATAATCTGGTTCCTTAAGGACGGTGTGCCTCTAGCAAGGAATATTTCACTCTTATTTGGATTTGGGAACAAGCCACTCCAAGTAGAGAAGGTTTGAAGGCCTTCTTTAAGGAGAGCTATAGAGGTCAAATCCGCCTCCAAAAATCAGAAAACGTCATCCGCAAAGAAAAGATGCGAAAGGCTTATGGGCTTGCATCTCCAGAAGAACTTAAACTCTGACTTTAAAGAGCATCTGAATAAGATCCCTGATAGGACTTCCATCAATAAAGAAAATAGATAGGGAGAGATAGGATCACCTTGACGAAAGCCATGACCACTCACAAAGAATCCATGAAGCTCCCCATTTAATGCAATCGAAAATTTAGGAGTGCAAACACATGTCATAATCAGCCGAGTTATAAACTCGGGGAAACCAAAAGCCAAGATGACTCCCTCGAGGAAACCCCAATCGACCGTGTCATAAGCTTTTCTAAAGTCCATTTGATCGCACACTTAGGCAAGTATGGTCGAAGATGGAAGCCAAAAAAGAGCTCTTAGGCCAGTAAGATATTATCTCTAATCCTCCTGCCCTTCACAAACGCGTTCTGAAAAGGGCTAATGACGTCCTTCAAGACTGCTGCTACCTGGTTGGCCAATATTTTGGTAATACACTTGTAGATAGTGTTGCAACAGGCAATGTGCCTTTAATTCTCAACGGAGGACGCATTCAGCACTTTCGGCACCAACACCAAAATGGTGTTATTGATCTCCCTCAGGAGCCTCTCGATGGAGAAGAAGTCCAACACCGCTGCAGTAATCAAGTGCCCAATCGTTTCCCAGTTCTCTTTAAAGAATTCGACCGTGAAGCCATCCGGTCTCGGTGCCTTACCCCTAACTAGAGAGAATAAAGTATCCCAGATCTCCAACTCCGTAACCGGATGAGTTAGAAAACTAACCAGATCAATCGAGAGAGGATGATGGATGACTTCGCAGATCTCCTCAACCGAAAGCCTAACCAGCTGAGCTTGCGATGCCAGGAGGTGTTAGAAGTACTGAAGAAAGCGTTGCTGGACCCGCTGCGGATCAGAGCCAAGGTTCCCCTCCGAATCCTGGACAGAAAGTACTCTATTCCTCAACTGTTTCTTTTTGACATACTGATGGAAGAACTTAGTGTTGCGGTCTCCCTCTTTGAGCCACCTTATTGTCAATTTCTGCCTAAAGAAAGACTCCTCCATGGATCGTAGCCTAGCAAAGACACACCGCTGCTCCATTTCCAGCTCAGCCAAATGAGCAGAAGTAGGCTCCTGCTGTAACTCCGCCTGCGTGGTCTCTACGGCCACCCTCGCTTCCGACGTTCTGATTGAAATGTTAGAGAATGAATCTCTATTTAAAGTCTTAAGTCGGTGTTTGAGAGCCTTCAGCTTGCATACAAGTCTAAACATAGGAACTCATTCCACAAGAGCCTCCCAAACTTGAGAAACAATAGCATTAAACTCCGGATGCTTCATCTAGAAGTCATAAAACTTGAACGGCTTCCTCCGAGGAATCGGGTTAAGCACCTTGACCACCATAAGAGTGTGATCAGAGATACCCGGCGTCAGGAAGGAAGCTTCAGAGTAAGAGAACTCATGGCTCCATTTACAATTCACCAGAACTCGATCGATCTTTCTTGCCTTCCTGTCAGGGCCCACTGAAGTTGTTTAAGTGTATTTGAATCCTACATACCTTAGGCCTTCAAGTTCCGCTTGTGCCAAGCACTACCCAAACTCGTCAAAACACGGTATCCAAGTATCGGATCCGCCAACCCGGTCAGATGGGTCTTTAATAGCATTGAAGTCCCCCATCACAAGCCAAGCCGAGTTTTGCAAAGAAATGCTTCTAAGAACAAGATCCTCCCACAGAGATCTCCTGAGCGTGAACGTGTGCTCACCATAAACCACTGACACGCAACAAGCCACTCTAGAGTCCAATCATTTAAGGTTCCCATGCACCGCTTGAGCTGAAATAAAGAGAGCTTCAAAATTAACTCGAGCCGGGTCCCATCCAACCCAAATCCTACCCCTAGGAGAGAACTCATAGTTTGAAACCCAAGACCAATCTCTCAACAAAGTCCCAGAAATGGAATTGAAGAGATTTTATGGAACCTTCATTTCCAATAAACCAATCAAACACAACTGGTTTGAGAAAGCCAAGGTTTGAACCTCAGCCTATCTGGTGAGGTTAACAAGGCCCCTCACATTCCAACAACCTATATACATATATACAAAGAAAGAGAACTGAGATTACCTCCTCGTCCGTAGCTTGCGTCGACTAGAAGGTGGAGCAAGCCGAGAGGAGCGAGGCGGCAGATCAGGAACTAGAGCCATCAACTTGTCTTGAATGGATTTCACACCCGTAGAAATAGGAGGAGCTTTCAAAGACGGGCAAGGGGATAGCAGGTTATCTAAGCTAGCAATCCGGTTTGCCGATCCATCTGACTCCTCCCCAAGGCTCACCGACTCTATCGAATCTTCATCGGGACTGATCGGCTCCTCTTCAACGGTGGGGGCATGTGCTTCCGTCTTTGTAATAATCCGCAATCCTCTTTGGGCATTACGAGTTGAAATAGAAGATAAACTCCTGTCTACTGCAGCTGCCTTCTCATTGTTTGTGCGAGCCTCATCCCCCGAGCTAACCAGAAGTGCTGAGACAATTTCCCTAGGAGGAGGGTCCTTCTTATTCTTCCCTTTAACAAGATTCCACCCCATCTCAGCCTCCCAAGGTCTATCCTCCAACACAGGATCATCAATAGGTAGACGTGACGCAATAGGAAGGGCGGAATCAGCATACTCTTATTGAGCCTACCTTCATTGGCCTTCAACTTCTGCAGGGGCTTCAACCGAAACAGGAGGAGCTAAGGCTAGAGACGTAACTTGGGGAACAGGGGAAGCAGCGATCGGAGCCTGTTGAGCAGCACCTGCAGCAGAAGGACGAGCAGGGGCAGGGGCACATTTGTGTCCGAAGATACCACACCCTGAGCATGCAATAGATCTCCATTCATACTCCACTCCCACTAAGCATGATTCACCATTGTGGACAACTTCTACAGCATCACAACTTGGCTGATTCGCTGTAATTTCAACACAGACCTTGGCAAAAGCTAGCATCTTCATCTGCTCAGTGCGCAAGTCCACATACAGCGGCTTGCCAACTACGCTAGCCACCTTGCTGATCCCTTGCAAAGACCAAAAGGCAAGAGGAATGTTCCTTAGTGTCACGCCCTGATCCTCCGAGTGCGTGCTCATTTTCTGCAGTCAATTAATAGCGATGTCCTAAGACGCATCGCCAACCCTTTCTTTTTAATGCATATGCGGAAGTAGATAAACAATCCCCAAACAAGCCTTTTATAAACAAACGAGTTTATACACAATATTAGGCTGTTTATAAAAATATCGGCTTAACAAAAAAGGAACTGTCCTATGACCCTCTAGTCAGACATATTCGCCGATTCTTCGGTCTCCACCTTCCCAAACTCCGAGGCTTCCGATCCTCCATCAACATCATCTAAGGACCTGAAATTGTTATACAATAACCGGTGAGATAATGTCTCAGCAAATTCAACCCTCTAAGACTTGACTAGGAAGAAAATACGCCTTGAGGGTTGCCTAAACACAAACATAGGTCAAAGGACTTACCTTTGCCTCAGTCCCTTCCTACAAGTTAGTCTATCTCAAAGATACACAATTCATATCAATTAATCACTTCAATTCACCAAATCAAATCAAACTATCAATCAATCGACTTAATTAATTACATGTCATCATGACCTCCCTCCGGTCGGCCAAATCAATACTATCTAATAAGTTCAATCATATCAAGAATGCTCCCTCTAAGCTGATATATAGATGATATAGTATATTAATAATGCTTTCTCTAAGCTGATAAGATATACTGCTCGCAATCTAAGCTGACATATCAGAGCCCGTAAGTTGATATAGTATATTGGTATACTGTTCGCAATCTAAGCTGACATATCAGAGCCCGTAAGTTGATATAGTATATTAGTATACTGTTCGCAATCTAAGCTGACATATCGTCCATAGGCTGATATAGTAAATCACCCCGACCATCTAACTAATTCATCATTTTTATCATACCCAATAAAAATACTCGTGTGTGGGTATACGGCCGGCCTTAGCCAAACTACAATATTTTCACTTTTGAACATCCCACTATTTCCAATAGTCTCAAAATAGATTTTTGGCGCTGTAGACCGACACCCGGTAATTTTCCCAATTAATTACCAAAATTATCAATTTCTGAAATAAATACCCACAATCACTAAACACATTCAATTTGCATCAAATAATAGTCAAATAAATAAATAGATCACACCACTACAATCAGCATAAAATTCCGATCACCGGCTATCCCGGTCTAATTTCCAGAAATTAATTAATTAATTAATTAATTACGAAAAATAATAAATAAATGCAACTTAGGCTCGTAAAGCCTAATTAGAAGCTGAGACATGCCCAGAAAATTATCGAACCCCTCTAATTAAATACTAGAGCTTGTCTAGGCTCTAACTACACTACTCTAACCACCTAACATGCATCGATAATTAATAAATTCACTAAACTGTTCTAACTATCCACTAAACCAAGCTTAGTCTAAACTAAACAACTCTTAAACATCATTAACCTACTAAGCAAGGATTAGTGAGTTAACTCACTTGATTGACGAACCGCTTAGTTCAAAACGACGAGGACGCAAAGGAGCTCGACAAAGCCTAAAGGAGGATCGGCAACCGGGGTCGGGAACACCTCCGAAATGAGTTGAACAGTGATTGAAATACCCACTCTTCCTGCTCTCTGTTCTCCGCTGATCTTGGCCAAGGAAGGGTTAAACGATGCTGGTTGAGGCGACAACGGGCTGAGATGAGCAGAGGGGACCGAACCGGGTCCAGGCGAGGCTCCACGACGGCAGTGGCAAGCTGGACAGCAGCCTGGGCTGGTCTGGGGCGTTGCTGGGAGCGCGAGCTGGCAAGATGACGCTGCTGGAACGGTGGGGGACTCGATTGAGGTGGAGGGGCACGTTCGAGCGAGCAGTGGCATTGCGGCGGCTCCGGCGGACTTCGGCGATGAGGGAAGCTTCTAGTTCTTCTTCTAGGCTGCTGGAGTGTCACACAGCAAGGAGAGGGAGGAGGAGCTCGATGGAAGCAACAAGGAAGAAGGGGGGAACCAGTTGCTCTCTTGAGGGACCACTTCTCTCTCTCTCTCTCTCTTATCCTTTTGTTCCCTCAAACATGGCCCACCAAGCTCAGTTGGCTTGCACAACAATTTCCTTAGCCCTTTGGCTTCCTTTAGAAGCCTTGAAATGGTCCAATAGTCATGGGTGGTGGGGGCATACGAATTTGTACAAGATTTCCCCTCAATTGGACTTTAATTCCTCTTTGAAACCCTCCAATTTGGCTTCTAAAAATTCAACAGACACATCATTGATCCAATTGGTATTTTTCCTCACCAATTAATCTTACTTGCATCCCAATTACGCGATCAAAAACGATCTATGATATTTCCCGGACAAAAGCGACCCTACGACGACTTTTTCCCAAAAAATCTCGGTTTGCAAAAAATTCTTCGGAGATCGAGTCAACGTTCCTAAAATGACTCGTGACATGACAGAACTTTCAATTTCTGAAATCGGATTCAAATTCGCGGTTAATTTTACCGTGGCACGTTTTTAGCGTAACCTAGTCTATCGAGTAGCCTTAAAAAAAATTTAGTGCAAATGACTCATGGTCAATTTTCTTCGAGCCACAATGAACCTCTTCGACACATTGGCGACTCTCGATTGTCGTGAAAATCTCGATGATTCAAATACGGATACAAGGTACCAAAATGATAGAAAAATTAATCTAGTGCCGGTCGACGAGAATTTCTCAATTTTGTGGAATCACCCACGTTTAACCACACATCTCAGTCAAACCCACCTATTTCTAATTTCCAATCGACTTATATCTGTGCTGCAATGATCTCTACAGATGAGCACGGTTGAGTAGTCGATTCTTGGTCAAATCCTCAAGTCTATTGCATTAAAATTCCTTAATGACTTCCTCAGTTAGTCTAGTTATCTCAGGAGTGATCAGCTTTAAGAACAACACTATAGGCGCATCAATGAAAAATCCGATTAATTTAATTGAAAGTAGAACTGTAAAATCCAGGATGTCACACTTAGCCTAATCTACACAGGCACAGTCAAATGGCTATCTTTCTTTAGCTCCAATGCAGGTTTCCATTGCTGCAAAACCAAGGGCACTCTAGCAACCGTGATAGACCCCCCCTTCAGGACCTTTCTGCGAAAATCTCGATCAAGCACATGGAAAAAAAAAAAAGCCTTGTCCATTAGACATTACCTCCACCATATTTGGCCCCCAAGCGTTTTTAAGGGCCAACTCAGTTACTTTGAACAGTAATCTCCTGTCAATAAAGTAACCCACAAGGCACTCTTGCAGCTTAAGATCAACAGCCTCAAGTTTATCATCAGATAGCTTAACAACCGGTTTGTTATTGACATATGAAGGAGGAAAAAACTCCAGATCATAGCCCTTTACAGCAACCTTGGCTACGCTGGCCCAAGTACGAGCATTCGGGTTCTTCGACTCCCTCCTAAGCTAATGGCGCTTAGAGCTAGACCTATCTCGACTTCTACCTCGAGGCCCAGCAGGAGCACGAGGGGGCCGAGCTACCTGAGGATCATCGCTCGAAATAGCCAGAGACGGAGCAACACATCTCGAATCCTCCTTCGATGTACCAACCTGAGACGAATGGCCATAAACGAGAGGAGGTAGGCTTCGAACACTAAGTCCTTCCCTAGTGTTGTGGGCCAAACTCGACTCGGAGGCCATCGCAGCAGAGAAACCGAGAACACAACAATAGTAGACGAAGAAGAAACCCTAACCAAGCTCACACATCACGGCCCGAACAAGAACGTACCATGGCTAACTCTTTGGGGGTTTTGAAGGAGGCTAATAGACGGTCCTTCCCTCCAAAAATCGGCCTCAACCACCGGTCAAGGCTCCGGGAAACAGTTGCGAACCAGAGAGCAGGAATAGTGCACCAGTCGCCCCTCTCGGAACAGAGCTAACTATCCTTTGATCCGAGTCCGGCGGCGGCGGGGGAGCATTCCCCTCCGGAGAGCGACCACGAGAGAAGAGGCATGCCCAATCGAGCTCCGAGCGAAGGTCGATCCGAGTCCGGTGACGCGGGGGAGCGTTCCCCTCCGAAGAGCGACTGCGAGAGAAGAGGCGAGCCCTCTGTTTTCCAATTTCACTTTTGAAAAAAAAAAAATCTTAACTTAGTAAATAGTAGAACTCAAAAATTATCCAAAACATATTTTGAAGCATATCGGTCCCCTTTAACAAATACCATGGCCAAACATTAATCAACTTATATGTCAACATTTATCGATTAAATCTTAAAGCATCACACTTCAAGTGACTACAGTTGCAGAAAAACATCCTTCGTACTTTCCGTAAAAAATTAATGACACTCCTAAGATTTCACACGTGCTATCCGAAACTCCAAGCTAATTAATACTTAACTCTATATCCTAAATATTATTATCGAATATAGAATATTTCGGATGTCACGAGTGATTGCACTTAAGTAATCGTTTGATTAGTTTCTCGATCGCAAAACTAAATTGTAGATCAATTTGCGTTCAAATTATCCTTCGACAATTATGTATCGATCTATCTCTATGTTGTGATATCCTTTTACAGTTATGCTACACTTATCTTGTGTCTATGATGTTGGATATTTCAATAATTTTGAAAATTTGAATGTCATTGTTTCATAATAGCTTTCATAGAAATTATGGGAGTCGTGAAAGATTATTTCATATTAATTACATAACGTTTTATAATGATTTAGTAAAAGTTTTTAGCAATCTTAACTGCAATTACTCTATAACAATTTTCAATTTAATGCAAGAATTGATGGTCGAAAATAGCATCCTCTTTCTTTTACTTACGGTTGTTACTCTGAATGTTATTGAAAAGTGATATACAAAACCAAGAAAATCTTTACTCTTATTTCATTTTTGTTTTCTTTTTTACCAAATTATACATACAATTTAATTATTCCCATTATTACTATTATTCCGTGTGAAGTACAGAAGAAATTTATTATAAATTGGGAGAATAGCCATTAGAGCTTATCACATCGAATTCCGTACTCCAATGAGCGAAATTTTTCTTAAAAACAATGTTTGCATGCCTATTATCTCATTTTTTCAACAAATTTCCAACAATTCTGATTTTCATATCATCTAAATTTTTCCAATATAAGTCCTCTATTTTTTCTCCCGTAGCATATGCTCCTTTGAAGCACAATGGCGAACATTGACAATATCCAAGAACCGTTTTGTACCATTTTCCTCGGGAGAACAAATTAGTTACGTTTTTCGTCCGGTCCCGTAATGTCTATGAAGTTCGATTGTTTCTACGATTTAGATTATCCATCTGGTCAAACCAACATAATGAGTCAATAACTCGAATCCACATCACTATGAAAAATATAAATTGAGGTGAAAACCATGAAAGGACGAATGAAGAAAATCAAATTCCAAGTGCGATGATTTTTTTTTTCACACATCGAAGGGACAGATTGAAATCGCCTGTGGCTGCAATGATGGCGGAGAAATGCTTTTGTCGGTAGTTAGCGATAAGCAGCTCCAAGTCCAACCGAAAAATCAAATAATAAAATAAAAATAAAAAGAGAGCAATTTCCTCCATCCTAATCGAATGGCCTAGGAATAGTAAGTCCTCTTTGGCTATTCAAGAACTTAATTACCTTGTCATCTCCAGAGAATTATTTAAAAAATCATTAACTTATTATAATTATAACAATTCAATCCTTTTTTTTTTTATCAATTCAATTCATCCGGCTAATTTTGACCAACTAACATTGATGTGGATAATTTTTAAATAATGATTTTTTTTTTCCCTCCTTCCTCCCTTCTTCCTCTAGCTGGTCCGCTAGCCAAAAGCAGGCCTCATCGTTGTTGGGTAAGGCATGCCCTCACTAGTGGCTGGCGAAGTGAGCCTCCCCATTGGCCGGCCAAGTTGACCTTGCCAACCCTTGCCTCTCGCCAATGAACTAGCTAGCCTTGCTGTTGTTGGGCGAGGCTCACTCTCGCCTCTAACTGGCTAGAGGAAGAAGGAAGAGGGAGGGAAAAAAAAACAAAGAAAGAAAAAAAGAAAGAAATATTATTTAAAAATTATCTACATCAACATCGATCAGCGTCCATGTCAATGCCGATCGGCTAAAATTGGTCGGATGAACTAAATTGGTACAAATGCAAAAGATTTAAAACTGAATTTGCCAAAAGAAATTTTATGATTAAATTATTCATGTCAGCATCGATCGACATCTACGTGTCATATTTACAATCGTATATTATATATATATGCTTGAACAATAGAAAAGAATGTGTTTCTCGGCCTTTTTTTGCTCCTTGATTATTATTAAAGTATATTAGGTTAGGCTTTAGGATTGAATTTGCAAACGTGCAAAAGAGTCAGGTTAAGTCCTAACTTATTTTATGGGCGCAATTTCCCATTCGTGGAGTTTCATGTGATGTTCCTAATCCAGCCTGCACCATGAGAGAGGGTGTTAAAATATCATGTTTCACTTGTTTAAGGGGTTTATATACTCTTTATATTCATGTGCTTTATCTTCATCTATTAACTTTTTGCAGTGAGATTTTCTAACAGTAATATATCCTTTTCGGGAGATGGACATTTTGGGAGATGAGTTGGCGGTGCCTAGCTAGTGATCGTACCGAGAATTTACTTCATTTTAGTCGATATATGTATACGTATCAAATCTTGCTAATAAGCGTTTCAAAATATTGGTTAAGTATATCCAACATATCCTCTTTGGACTTCAAGTTAGTTTGGAGATTGCAAGGTAACGTGGGGCCTTAATTGAATTGAATTATTGAGTTCAAGATTTGAGGAGAAATAATTTGATATCAAGAGACTGACAAAGGTACTTGACGATTTCTTACCACATAATATAATCTTACATCTTACAAGTAACATAATATTATCTTGATTAATCACAATCATTAAATCTGACACCAGTGAAAGAAAGCAGAATTGTTGAAATGCCTAAAACTGTCCAAGGATTGTAATAGTCTATACAACTAATGTAGAACCGCACTAATCGAGGTTAATTTATTCCCTCTAAGTTATACATCTATCAAAGAGCTTCATGCATCAGTTGACTGGGCATCCATCAACCTCTATGCCTTTCGCTGTTGGACATGCTGCAAATTCAGTGTTCTCCATTTATTCCCCGCCAAGTTATGACTTTATTCTCCAAGCTCATTGAAAAGTATAAAAGCACGGTCATGACTGTTGTTGCCGCGTCCAGGGCTGTTGAGAGAACATAGTTGTATCTTTGCCACCACTGCTTTGATATCGAAAGATGAATATATTGAATATTGTTCCAACTAGAACCCAGGCATTGTAGTTTAATGGTGTAGATAGTGGCATCAGTCCTATCGGCCCGAGTAAGACTGGAAGATGAATGAGAGGAATCCAAGATTGCTTGGGAAACGCCTTGTGTAGTAGCCATACTATGATAGGTCCTATTGCACCTCCAAGGAAAAACCAGTTTATTTCTCGATGGTTACCGCATGTTCCAAAGATCTGTCTTGGTCCAACCAACCCCCATATGACAAAGGCATCAAGATAACCCCGTCCCTTGGACACGTCCAGGGACTATCTGGTGGAAGGAGATCAACTTGGCATATGTTGGTAACAGAGTTCAGCAGCCACCTTGCCATTGCAATGTTGATGGTTCCAGCAAAAATTGTACCCATGAACTGTGAGGACCCAAGGATAGAGTACTAAGGTCGTTTTGGAATTACTAGATGCCATGCATACTTATTTAATAAGTAGCAACAAGAGGAATAGTTGACAATTAAGTCTACTAAGATTTGATTGCCAGCTTTAGTAGATGTGTCATTTCAAGAGATCCAAACTATGCACTGAGATTTACTCGCATCTATGATTTCTGTGAGTATTTCTTTTTTGCAAGTGCCTAGGACGTTGATCTTGCTTTGGATGTGACATGCTTGTTCGAAAGTGCCTACAGCTTCATCTTAATTTTGTTGGAAAATGGAAAGGCTAGCTTAAATCTTTGAACATAGGAAGTTTTGAGTTTTGTGTTTTGTATTTGACAGTTCCTCACTTAAAATCGTCTTCCTGAAATAGTTAAAAGAGTTATCCCAAAAATGGGGGATCTATAACTATAGTGATGCATATTGTAAAGATCACAAATAAGTTCTCAAGTTAATACTCTCCTATCACGGTTCTGTCACACTTTTTCATCAGATTTGATGAACAAAATAACAATTTGAAGCAGCAAGGAAATTGACCGATTTGCTTCTATAGTTATTTTCCTGCAATTTATTTTTATAAATATGATACCTAACACTTACGAACAAAAATATCTTACTGGTAGTCAGTAATTATATATAGGTTGTCCACATCGGTAGCACTTGACAAGTCGGTGGATCTATATCGAGTTTGGTTGGCTTACTTCTTGCATAGTGGATAAACAATATCAAACGGTTAGGAGCAATTAAAAGTACCTGAACTAAGAACATCGATCTTGGAGGTATCGTCATGTAGTGTCCCAGCTTAAAATCACTGAGAAAGAAAACAGCTTGACCCATGCTGATGTATCCATATATTTTGAAGCAAACATTTGCTATAGGTTTTCCTGGCAATATGGTGCCCATTATGTATTCTGAGATTATATTTAATCCCGGTGTCTGTTGATAGAAAGAGGTCATTGTTGAGTATAATATGTCTTCTTACATGGAAATTAAGTGAAGCATAAATGTTATATAACTCTCGATTCATACCTGATTTGTTGTGGCAGTGATGATACTAACGGGAAGGGTGAATACAAATGCAAGGGAACATGCAAAGAGAAGCCCCCACCATAATAATTGGACCTGATCATTCATGAAGATGCATAGAAGAAGAGATACAACCAGACTTACAACGAGCAACAAGTGAAACCACCATGAGGGTATGTCTTTGTATCTCCTCATCAATTTTGAATGGATATCTGCCTTCCCTACGTGAGAAGCACGAAAGCGCTCATAAATTTCTCTGTTATAATATAATATTTCATCAGTGTCCGTACGTCTCATAAATTCAACAAAATAAAGTACTTAACATGGATAATAAAGCCATTCTTCAGTATCTAGTTGTTGCATCTCTGTGTTATAACCATAAGAATAACCTTGGTTCACGAAAATGTTATTTGAAGCTGTAAGTTCAAATTCTTCCAAGGTTCCATTTCTTTAAATGAACGTATTGAGGTGAGAAGATAGTACCTGCCGTAGAAGAAGGCCACGTGAGTTAGTGTTGATGCGATGGCAGCAAAACCAAAGCCATAGGTGAGAGCAAAGAGCATGCTTAAATGAATTCGACCTTGCTTCTGATACTTTGGCTTGTCCAACTCGAACTTGTCGTTTAAGATTGCTGTTATGTTGTACATTTGACCTTGTGCCGTGAACAATTGCGAGGAGAGAATAGAGAATCTATTTGCACTATATAAGTTAAACCCCCAATAGCCTATGGGGATTACAACATAGATTATAAATGTGTATCCGCGAAAACATTGAGTGTGGCAAAAAAGGGGCTCATTAAAGGGCTGCAAAGGAAAGATGAGACCGCTGTCCAGTCGAGCGTCAAGGCTTCAAGTCCAAGGCCTTGCATACCTGAACCGATCTGCTGGGCGGTGACTGATTTGGAGAATGCCCAGCAGAACCATGATATATTTGTGAGCGTTAAAAAGAGGTATCCAAGGACAACATACCATGTGAGGCTGCAGATCAGTGCAATGAGGAAGAACTTTGCTCTCCACATGCGCTGTTCGTCCCTCTCGTGCAAGGTCCTGCATCAATTTGAATAGTGTGATCTACTTCAGGTCAAGCACTTATTATCTACATGAAATGCACACCATTGATATTTTGGGACAGTTGTGAAAGACCATATTAATTTGTGAATGCAACCGTCGATTGACAATAACAAAGGACAAGGGGATCGACTTTCCATATCTGTATAGTGAACCCTTCGAAACTATTTAGATTCTGAAGACAAATGATAATTTGCTGTTTATAAAGATGTTCAAGAGCAAAGGCTTTAGTTGTCTCTGCAGCGAGTTGCGACCCCCTGCGTGCTACAATGCACGACTCAGTTCTCAATGAACAAGGATTTGCGCTTTTGTTCGATCCTAAAGCAGGGGATGAAAGAGAAGGGATGATACAATCTGTATTTCCATTAGTTTCGTGGCAAAGACAGTTCGGATTTGTCCTTGAAACAATCGGGACTTGCGAGCATCATTATAGTTGAAATGGCGGGAGCTAGCTGGTGCACGTTGCTCCTCCCAAATTCAAGGGCCTAGAAGCAGCAAGCAGTAGAAACAGCAAATGGGCCTCGTGAATCTTTTCGTGTATGTAGAGAAGCTCTTGGCTATGTATTGACTCAATTTCCACAACAAGGCTGACCTCGCGGAGGCCCGGCAAGGTCCCATGAGGTCGAGCCTCACCAGTGGCTGGGCAAGCTCGGCCTCGCCGGATTAGGGGTTGGCAATGCTCCAACGAGGTCATCGGCCCTCGTTTAGCTAGTCGCCGACCATGGCCGAGGCCAACGATTGGCTAAAGGACAAGAAAAAAAAAGGAAAAAAGAGAAAAAATTTATAAATATTTTAAAAATTAAAAGAAATTCTAAATTACAAAAGAATTTGAGGGCCGTACCAAACGCATTTTTATTCCAAGAATAGAAATTTTCGACAGTTACCAAACGCCTTCAAATGCTCAAAAACTCATTTAAGGAATAAAATTAGAAATAATCATTTTTTATTAGAAATTGTTCTTAAAAACAGAATGGTTACCAAACACATCTTAAGTGACATAGTTTTGTGGGTCCCTAGTGCCTATCAAAAACTACCACTAGAGAGAGAGAGATGGGGTTTACCTAGTTCAGTTGACTTCAAGCCATTGAGAAAACATTGCAAATTTCTTATGACCTTAGAAATCCATGTTGATGGCATGGCACATCCCACTATTTTAGGCTTGAAAGGGAGAGAGATGAGCTGATTATACTGCTCGTGACCCACATGTTCAAAGCAAGTCATCCTTGACTTTAACGCCTAAATATAGGGCATGTTTGGTAATGGGTCAAATGGTGCCTGATTCTATTATTTTATTTCTCAGAATAAAAACAAAAATAGAAATCCATATGATAATTTTTGCTCTCCCGGAAACAAAATCAAGATGTAAAAAAAAAGAAATTTATTTCTTTGTTCTCGGGAACAATTCTAGAATCAAGTATTTTCTTTTCTTCTTTTCCTTTAGCCGGTTGCCAACCTTGGCCATTGTCAGTGACTGGCTATACGAGGGTTGGTGACTCACTCAGATCTCCTAGCCAAGGGGAGGCTAAGCCTCGGCCTCACTAGGGGCTGATGATGCACTAGTGAGATCGCTGGCCATGGCCAAGGCCTGTAACCGGTTAAATGAAGAAGAAAAAGAAAATGGAAAAATATAATAAAATTATTAAAAAATAAAATGAAATTCCAAGTCACAAAAAAAATTTAAAAGTTTTATCAAACGCATTCCTATTCTGAGAATAGAAATTTGGTACAATTACCAAATGTCAAATGTCTTTGAATACTCAGAAACTCATCTAAAAAACAGAATTAGAAAAAAATTGTTTCTCAGTAGAAATTATTCCTAGAAATAAAATGTTTACCAAACGCACCCTTAAGTAAGCAGACACCCTAGGAAGTCCTTATATAAAGCTACAGATTGCAAGCAGCTTCTCATAGTAACAACATGCGGATTTCCACGGTATGATTTTGAATTGTGGGCGAGAAACAAAAAAGAGTCTAAGCTCCGGTCGATTCAATGCCTCGTCGGTATAGTAACTTCTGCAAGTTGGGTCCATCTCCGTCTATGCTATCTTGCCATTAGCATCTCCATAGAATACTCACTCCCACCAGTCATATCTCCTTCAGTTTTTACGCGAATTCTGATAAACAAGCGAGCGAGGGGAGGCAAAAGAATGTAATTACCGGAACAAGGAGACCGAGACGAGGGTACCAGGCCACCACATGGGAGCGGGTTCCACCACGTATTTCCTCAACATACCAGCCCATCCGCATCCCAACACCTGCATATATCCAAAATCCAACCATTAACAGGGTTCGCCACCCATCTCCAGCTCCACTTCATGAGTTGCTACGTTGATTCTCTACATCTAAATTTCACAATCAACCCTAGTGTTCAAGAATGCTGTGCCGTTCAAACGATTCCAGTAGGAGGATCGAGACAGTTTCCAAGAACCGACAGGTATTGCGGGTTCCTCGGGATATGTTCAGTTGTTTGAATCTTCACTTCAAAGTGCGAAAGAAAATCAACGTAACCAATTAGGCTGCATTTGATAACGCTCCCGAGAACAGATGTTTCTGTTCTTTTGTTTTAGGGAGCAGAAATAGTATAAAAATATGTTTGGTAAGATTTTTGTTTCTGGAAATAAGTTTGTTCCTGGGAACAGATTTGGAACAGAAATAAGAAATAAAAAATAAAAAATTACTTCTTGTTCCCAAGAACAACTCCGAAACAAGTTTTTTTTTTCATTTCCTTTTCTTTTCTTCCTTTTCTTTTTTTTACTTTCTCTTCCTCTCTTCTTCCCTTACCCGATCGCCAGTTGGCAACCAGCCAGACAAGACTTGGCGACCTCACCGAAGCCTCGCCAGCCCCCAATGAGGTTGCCCCGAGCTCGCCGGTCATCAGCAAGGCTCCATCGAGCCTCACCCAGAACTGGCAAGGGAGCCAGGCGAGGCTCGGCCTCAACAAGCCACCGCAAGGGCGACGCCAACCTCGCTAACCTCGCCTTTGACAGGCGAGATCACTTTGCCCAACTAGGGCGAGGCAATTACAGCGAGGCTCGAGGTGACCTCGTCGGTGGCCAACAATGGCTGGCAAGGCTCCCCCGAGGCCGGCGACCAGCTAGAAGGATGAGAAGAAAAAGAAAAAAAAAGAAAATATTAATAAAAATATTAATAAATTAAAAAAAAATTCTAAGTCATAAAAATCTATGGGATCGTACTAAACGCATTTCTCTCCTAGGAATATAAATTTTTGTGTAGTTACCAAACGCGTTCAAATGCTCAGAAACTGTTCCCGGGAACGGAAACAGAAAAAAGTGTTTTTGAAACAAAATTATTCTTCTGAACAGAAACGTTACCAAACGCACCATTAAAGTATGTATCAAACCTCACTGTTATGATAGTCATAAGCTAAGTCGAGACAAGACCAACGTCTTTCTTGTCTCGACTACTTTGTTGCAAAAAGCGAGAAAGAGATACCAGGACGATTATGACTCGAGTAGTCAATGAAAGATTTATTTTCAAACCACCGGCCGTGATGGCTCCGTTGGATAAGAACTCCGTTAATCCTTGCCCAAAGGTGAGGGGTTCGAAACCTAGTGGAGACATTTGGTGTCTTAAATATGGCGTCGGGGTGATGGGTCCTCCGCTAGGGTCACTCCAGGACGATTATGACTCAAGTAGTCAATGAAAGATTTATTTTTAGACCATCGGCAGTGGTGGCTCCACTGGATAAGAACTCCGTTGATCCTTGCCCAAAGGTGAGGGGTTCGAAATCCAATGAAGGCATTTGGTGTCTTAAATGTGGCGTCGGGGTAGTGGGTCCTCCGCTAGCGTCACTCCAGGGTTTACCCACCGGCTGCTGGCTGTACGGGATTTCTTGGTATAAAAAAAATAAAGATTTATTTTTAGGATTTGGAAAAGAGTGTTTACGTTCTGTCAAGAAAAGAAGAATGGACTTTATCTGCGTGGTGATGATGAGAAGCCGCCCGGCAAAGAAGGAAATGCCTCGGTGATAAAACGCCTTGATGATGTCCACTATCCCGACCGCGTAAGCTCTCCCACCAGCACCAGCGAATATGCAGATGAGCACGTGCTCCTTCATGTTGAAGGGTCCCGGGTTGAGCGAGAAGAACCGGGGGCCGAGCCCGGGGATCCGGAACTTGGCCTTGGGCAGCACAGCGGCCATGAAGCGGCTGATGGGAAGCGTGGCGATCTGGACAGCAAAAGAGGAGATGGTGAGGGGATCGGTCCGGTAAGAGAAGAACTGGTTGAGGAATGAGAGGAGGGCGCACGAGAGAGAGGCCCAAGAACCACATGCGAAAGGTCCACACGGGCAAGGTCGGGTCGTCGGTGTTGGTCACGGTGAGGCGGACCTCCTCGATGGGTGAGTGGTCATCCTTGTTGACTGCGCCGTCAAGTTCGAATGGTGTGGCGGCGGTGGCAGTGGCTGTCGGTGGTGGTTGCTCCGGTGTGCCCATGATTGCGGGTGGCAGCGAGTCTGCTTTGAGAGTGAGGGGAAGGTGGTGAACGGTGACGGAGCTAAAGTTCTGGAGGAGGTCTGGTTTTGTACTTCAACGCATGCTGTTTCGTCCTTTGACTTTTGGTTTACACAAATTATGACGTAGGCTCAACTGACTTAGGCTCACCTCAGGTGGGCGCCCCTCCAAGAGTGCAATGTAGGTCGCCAGTCTAGGCTACGGGCCTTCTTCATCGCCCATCGACCCGGTTCAATATATTTATTTATTTATTTATAATTTTCACTATATATAATATTGAATGATTGACTGTGACTATGCTTGAGAAGGGAGTTCAACGGAATACTTACTTGTAGGATTTATATTGATATATGGCAGGCCAATGCTGGTAGAATTTTGAAAAAACACATTATTCGTTGCAATTCCAGCGAATCAAAGAAAAGAATGTTAGAAATAACTAGGATTTGTGTCGAGGATAATTAGATGAGTTCGATAATTCTTTTAAAGATTGCGCATGCATATCTTCTTTCAATTATGCACATCTTCATCGATAATTTAAATGAACTAATGTATTCTTTTCTTCAACATATATTGAAATACACATGGATTTCATATTTTCTCTTTGCAAAATTTGATTTGGTATTTAAGTCAATGGCTACATCACGATGATGACTAGAGGAGTGGGAAGGGACATTGGTTAGCCGAGCGATAAGAAGCATTCATTACGCATGGTGGGATCGTACGTGTTGGCGTGATAAGAAGTCAGGGGCGTCGTTGATGAGCCACGCGAGAATTAGTACCAATTTTTAAGATCGATCCACATATGGATTATCGAGGTAATAGTTCATGTATCTGTCTATCTCCACGTTGCGATGTGAGATACATGAACAGATACATGAACGGCCGTTGACTTCCCTGAACTGCGGGCTCCTCCAGCTGGACTTCGAGTAGCCAGAACGACAATTATTAATTTTTTATTTCCATTTATACAATAACTCCAAGATAAATGCCCGTATTTTACAGTAAATATATAAAAATATTTATATATATAATGCAATTCCTATGCGAGGTTGAATCCTAGCCGTTTGTGGTACACAATAGTCCAGTTTGGCTAGAGTCAAACAAACATTAAGGGTGTGTTTGGGGAGCGTATGACTTTTTCTATTTCTTTATTTTTTTATACCCTGAAATAGGTTTGGAATGGAAATCTGTTTGGTAACGTAATTTTTTTTTTCAATTTCTAGAACAGATTTATATTCCAGAAATAGATTTTGAGTAGATATTAGAAGCTAAATTTTTAGTTTTTCTATTTCTATAACAGAAATAAGAAATCAAAATTTTTCTTATCATTCACTTTCATCACCACCGTCGCTTTGTGGTCGAGGTTTTAGCTTTTCTATTTCTATAACAGAAATAAGAAATCAAAATTTTTCTTATTATTCACTTTCATCACCACCTGTTGCCTGTGGGTCGAGGACGCCCGTCGCCCACCCGCCGACTGCTGACCATCAGACGCCGACCGCCGACCACTAGCCACCGGACTCTGGCCGCCCGTCGCCAACCGCTCGTCATTGGAGGCCGGATGCCCATTGCCAACCGCCACCCGTCGGATGCTAGACGCCCACCAGTCATTGGCTGCTCATCACCAATCGTTGGACATCGTAGGCTCACTGTTGACCACGCCAACCACTGAACGTCCGTCGCAAACCCCCCCACCGCTCACCACCGACCGCCGATAGCCGAACTCCGGATGTCGAACGCCGGCCACCGATCGCCGGACGCCAGACGTCAAACTCTGGACTCCGACCGTGCGCCGCTGGTCACCAGACGTCAAACTCCAGCCACCGGACGCCAATTTGTCGGTGCTCCTAGAATTAGAAAATTTATTTTGTTATCAAACGAATTTTTATTCTAGAAATAAAAATTTTGAATCATTATTAAATGCGTTTCTTTGTTAGGAAACTCATCCATTTAATAGAAATAGATTTTTGTTCCAGAAATTTTATCATGCGCACTTTGATGGTAACATCTTTGTTGCCTGAAACAACTTCTATTTTTATTCCCTAAACGAGTTTATGAGCAAAAGAACGTTTGGTAATTGCACACAATTTCTTCCTGAAATAGAAAAACAACAAAAATGTGTTTAGTATGACCCTAAAAAAATTTATTCCCAATTTTTTTAATTATAAAGAAATTTAAAATTTCATGTTTGAATAAAAATGGAATTTTATAATGATTTAATTGTTCAAGATATTCTAAAATGACATAAGAAAATTCAACATAATTTTTAGTTAAAGATGAATAGCTAGAAATGACAACAAAATCTCATTGGTTTATAACTCACAATATGAGAAGGTTGATAATAAATATTTGGACATTACAATAAATAGGTGTATAGATCTTTTGAAAAGAAGAGCAAACGTTGCTTGAAGACACCAAGTTTTTGCGACCTAACATTGTTTATAAGAAAATGTCATTCAAAAATCCATATAGTAAGCCCTATTTTGAATCCAATTTTCATTAAAATATTTTCACATTTTTAATGCTAAACAAATTTTAAACTAGAACTAACATTAAAATTTAGTAAAACTAATCAACATCTGATTTCTAAATATTTTTCTAAATTTTTTATTTTTATTTTTTATTCCGAAAAATTGGGATTCTGATTGGGTTAGGAGACGAGACCTCGTATCGATTTTGTAAAGACAAGCATTAGCTTATGTTGAGCTTGTTTTTCTAAAATGATCTTTTTTCACCGGAACCCACATCGAGCATCAAAAACCGATTCCAAATCCAAAAGAGAGAAGAACACACCCGAAAAGGGAAGAGCTTATTTGGTTTTTCTTAAAAATCAAGTCTTTTCTAGCAACACGCCACAGCCCAAAACCCGAAATAAGAACAATATAAATCAGCAGGTAGGGAAATGGGCAAAGGAAAAAGAAAACAAAATGCTGTCGGAGAAACCCAAATATAAAAGCCGGAGCTTAGCTAGAGCACAAAAGACAACGTCGCAGGAATTGGGATTTTTGAAGAATCATCCTTCCCCCCGGTTCCCACAAGGGGAGGCCGTTGACCGTTTATAAAGGGGCTTTTGAAAATGCTGCAAGTTGATGACGCAATTCTCATCAAGAACGATTTATCGAGAACCGATATCGTGCGAGTTCGATTCAGAGGATGTGACTACATAAGGAACCACCGCTACCTGTCATGTTCGTGTGATGAAAATTTTATAAAAATTTGCTTCTTCTCCGGTCCGGTCCAGTCTCTGCTTAGGGTAGGCAAAGACGGGGTTTCCATCAAATTCTCTCTCTCTCTTTTTTTCTGCTATAGCATCTAACGAGATCGAGGCATGTTGATGCCTGATGGAGGGATTTCAACTGTTTTAACGTTCAGTTCAGGCAAAAGTGCATGCAGTATTCTTTAAGGTTTTTGCTATATCGAGGAATTCACCCTTTAAAAAGAGATTATATTATATGGGCACGAATAGCCAAACATCTCCTTAGTTTCTTGATGTCGAGAAGCGGTAGTGTAAGAAGGTCGATTACCTCTCCTTTTATCTTGAATTAAAATCCTCCTATCCATTTAAAGCCGTCTCAAGAAAGATTAGATTTCTGGATTGCAAATACTGTCTATAGTCATATTAGATATAAGGCATGCTTGGATGAGAATTTTGAATTTAAATCTTCTCTCGAAAAGTTTTTGGAAGACTAATTAATGGAGTCCTTCCATTTGTTAATTATTGCTAAATATTCAATGGAGTCTTTCCATTTGCTCCAAGGACAAATCATGTGTTATTCGATAACTAAGGGTGATCGGTTCTAAAGTGAATAGATTCTAGAATTGGAACTTAGAACCTAACTTGTTATAACCAGTTCTCATTTTTTAAACCTTGTACCCTACTTGTTCGCACTGGAACCTACCATGTTATTGCAGTCCGGTTTTAGGATCTATATTATTTGCACCTATTTTGCAACAAACCGATATCATATACAGCTTCGAACTTTATATAAACACGTGAGAAAACAAGAATGTTATCTTCCTAATTTGTATTAAAATACTAAGCACATGTTTTTAATAAGTATATGAACTTTTTAACTAAACGAAAACTAAGGATCCACAAAGCTAATAATCATAAACAAACATCATAAGGCAAAACAAAAATCCTAACATTGCATAAACATTAGTAGCAAATATGGATCAAATGTTGGTCGCATTCCCACAACTACCACGAGAAGCTGTTCATTTATCTAAAATGATTAACAAATCTTTATTACAAGCATAACTCCTCCAAAAGTGAAATTAGGTGAGCCAATCCATATGGTACAAAATCTTTAAGAAAGACTGAAGATTCGTACATAAAGAAAAAAATCAACAAGACCGAGTGAGTTAAGATCACGTGAAGAGAGACTATGGGGGGGAGAGAGAGGTGACCGAGTGAGTTAGGTCTTTTTTGTTTTTTTAACCCTAATAAAAACTAGTTCCAAAACCAGTTTGGGTTGGCCTTGCCTAAGAGCCAGAAGCCGAACTAGTTTCAACCGATTCCCAAAAATGAAACTGATTCCCGGATTGGTTCAAATAGGAATCTATTCCAGGACTTGTTTTTCGGGCGGTCCAATCCGGTTTCTAGGTAAACCCGATCTGGTTGCACACCCCTATCGATAACGTGGATTAACATATACTAAGTTGATCTCCTAAAACTGATGATCAAATTAACATACCCATCTACTTTGGAAATGACAAAGAAAAAAAATAGATGGACGACATTACACATTAGAACAAGTTTGTGGATCATTCATGTTATTTCCCCTTCACATCAAACAAATTAAAAGTTGTGGAAGGACTCATATACTTTTCTAGCAGCTTTTCAATTACATCTCTCTTGTGAGGGCACAACATCGAATGAGATAGTTTTACTAAAATCCCTAGTTGAAGTTGGATGAAGGGAATATTTTCTCGGCATTTTTTGAAATTCTTTCCCCTTTAAAAGTTCTTTAACAATCCCTTCGCATCCACAGAAAAATTACGCACGACGTGGAATATGTACATACATATATGCGTATACAAAAATATATATATATATACACATATGTATTGAATAATGCTAGTCTGTACTTCAATATACTTGTTTAAAATAGGCCCAATAGATCCTTTTGGGTCTGGGTTGATAGGTCGAGCTTGAGAGGTTGGGTGGTGTTATGGAAATCGAGATTTGTTATTTTATCCGATGCATTGGATTGTTATATGTCATGATTACAGATTAAGGTATCAACCCTTTGATCAATAACAGGCATTGACTTTAATAAGGGTCGACACGGATTAATGATTATGACAAAGATGATGCCACTTTATTTTCTTTGACGTAAAAACCAAATTACAAGAAGTCAAAAACCACTTATAACACACCCTCGTTTGAGTAAGAGAGAAATAAAGGATTTTACATATCCAAACTATCGTAGAAAATGATTTTGCCATAATTATAAGATGAGATACAACAAAGTTCAAATCGAGATGCGAGAGATTTATTAAATTACATAACGATTATCTCGACAATTTCACATCAAAATTCTATCTATAATATGTGGAATATAAAATAAAATAAAAAACTTTTCTACTGAAGATTTAAATTCAAAATCCTAGTCCGAGCTTGCTTTATGTCTAATATGACTTTCAATAGTATTTTGCAATCTAGAAATTTGATCTTTCTTGAAACGGCCTTAATTGGGTGGGAGGATTTTAATTCAAGATATAATGAGTGGTAATCGATCTTCTTACGCTACTTAATTCTCTTCTCGACATCAAGAGGCTGAGGAGGTAATTGACAATTCGTGCCCACGTAATATAATCTTTCTTTAAAATGTGAATTCCTCAACATAACAAAAATCTTAAAGAATACACTATAGGCGCCTTTGCCTGAACCGAACGTCAAAACAGTCGAAATCCCTCCATCGGGCGTCAGCACGTCTCGAGCTCGTCAGATGTTATAGCAGAAGAAGAAGAAGAAGAAGAAGAAGAAGAAGAAGAAGAGAAATGTCTTTGCCTACCCCAGGCACGGACCGGACCAGACCAGACCAGACCGAACTGGAGAAGAAGCAAATGTTTATGAATTTTCCGTCAGACACGACGTGACAGGTAGCGGCAGTTCCTTATTGGGTCATGTCCTCTGAAACGAACGCGCACGATATCGGTCCTCGACGAATCTTTCTCGATGATAATTGCATCGTCAACTTTTGCAGCATTTGCAAAAGCCCTTTTTAATAAACGGTCAACGGGCTTCCCCTCTGGGAACGGGGGGAAGGATGTTTCTTCGAAACTTCCCAGTTGTTGCGACGTTGTCTTCTGGGTTCTAGCTAAGCTCCCGGCTTTCATCTTGGGTTTCGCCGACAGCATTCTGTTTTCTTTTTTGGTTTCCCCATTTCCCCCACCTCGTGGTTTGTATTGTTCTTAATTCGGGTTTTGGGCTGTGGCGTGTTGCCAGAAAAGACTCGATCTTTAAGAAAAACCGAATAAGTTCTTCCCCTTTCGGCTGCGTTCTTTCTCTCTTTTGGGTTTGGAATCGGTTTCTGATGCTCGATGCAGGGTTCCTGGTGACATTTGACGCTGCCCATCTTGGAAAGGCCTCGGCTTTTTCTACGAGGTAAATGCAATTGTTGTCTTTCGTTCTCTGTTTTTACCTTCCTTTTCTCGTTCTGTTCTGCTTGGTCTATGAACAATTTGGGTACAAATTGAATGGGTTTCGAAAGGTTTCCGTCCTTTCCGGGGTTCGTTTCGGATTTCCTGAATTGCTTTTGGCCCGATTGCCGATCGTTTCTTGATTCTTTTCGAACGTTGACTGATGGGTTTGATCTAAAGTTTCGATTGTGCATGGTTTTCTGCAATTGGGGATCTGTTTCTCTTTCTTTCCATTTTATGTTCCATTGATATTGGGATGATGAAATGGTGTCTGATCTGCCATTTGCAATTTGCAGGATAATAGATTCTGGACTGAATTTAGGTGCGACGTTGCATGGTTGGACATTTTGATTGGTTATTTAGAGATTAGCTATATTGGTAATGGACGTAGCAAGAGAGGAAACAATCAGTTTTGGGGATGCAGAAGAAATGGATCGAGAAACCTCTGCAGATACGCCTCTTAGAGAGACCACCCCCCTCTATAGAACCCATTATCCGGGGGCTGTGAGGCAAAGGGCCTATATATTTGATGGGCAGGGGAGGTTTTATAATAAGGAGTGGGATCTAGCTGAAGGAAGTGGCAATGAATTTTGTTGGTACCATGTGGAACTCCCGAAAGGAAACCAGAAGCTGTCGCAATCCGCGCAGTATCTCATTGATGTTCTTTGCCCACCTTTGAAGCTGCAAGACATTCTGTCGCTGGTGAGTAATGGACCATTTTGCGGACATGTTGATGGGGCGCTTGTTTTTAGGATTAACTCGCCTGGTCCACCATCTAGCAACTTTACATTCAGAATTGCTGCTAGGGTTACGGAGAACTCAGTTATTACTGTGTCTCTAGGTCGCGTGCCTCGTTTGGGGTTCTCGAGGATGGGTGAATCTCTTCTCTCGGAAATTCCTAGCATAGAAAATCCCTCTCTCGCCAGAGATGAGCAGAAGGAAGGGAGTGGGATTGTGATAAAGGAGCATGTCCTCGAGTTCTTGTTAACAATGAATCACTCTGAGGAGGCTGATAACCCAGTGCCAAAATCCGTCTCGAATCTCCTTATTCACATTCTGGATACGCATGTGGATCAATTGCAAGACGTTGTAACCAAACTCGAGATAGACCTGGATTCAGTGGAGCTTGAATTGGATAAAGGTAAGTTAAGCTTAGAGATTAAAGTTTTTGTTGATGATTCATCTCTCTTGAATACAAGCTGCTTTCCTGGGTGCTTGAGGGTTCATTTTTTTCTTCCTATATCAAATAGTAGGCTTGATGGTGGCAGAGGTTGCGTCATGTGCTACCACAAGTTTCTAATTGTCTTGCATCCTTAATTCATATAGCTTTGACAAATATCTCATAGTGGTATGCAGTATAGATCTGATAGCAATAAAATATTACAGTGAAACGTATGTCAGTCCCTGTGAGTATTAGGGACATTTGAGACATTCGAACATGGACTTCAAAAGGCTGCAAATATGTGAATTTAGTAGATGCATGCATGAAGTGAAGGTTTGCAGTTTGATGGGTGCTTTTCTCTAGCTGAATGCCTGAAGTTGTTTAATAACTTCAGTTTTATCTCACTGAAATCTAGTTGACAGATATGATGATTAATCTATGTGAATCATCCTCTCGCATCTTTGCTATCGATAAAGTTTCTTAAATGAATTGATTCAATTTTGTGGTGCTGTGATCAAAAAACAATTTATGTGCATAGTTCTGTCCGTACAAACCACATTCTTTCCAAAGTTGTAAGATACGATGCTCTGTTTATAGAAGAATCTCACATTTAAAGTGACTTCTAGTACTGCAATAGCTCACTTCAATAACTGCATGCAAATGCTAACATCTTCTGCTGTCATGGGAAACCTTATGAAATGGATAATTAACGAATGCAGCATCTTAACAGCATGGAATTGTCTATACCTGTTCTGAGTGTTAAAGTTGGAGTTGCTGTGGTGGAATTGTCAAGAAAGCTAGATCCAGGCAGACGTGTGCCTCTACTCCTAGTTTGTCCACAATTTTTCCTGTTGGTCATGAACATTTTGATGTTGAGAGAAGAAATAATTGGGGACCTCTTTTCAAGATGCTCTCTTTAGATGATTTACTGCTGTATTTTCAGTTCTGGAGCTAGTTTGTACTGTACATAATAGGAATTTTCCACTTAATTTGAGAGACAGGATTCGATTTACTTGTTCACAGGTGGTTCGACTTTGAAGAAACAAATGCTGGATAATAGGAGATTTCCAAAAATGCATCTTGATTTGCAGCGGCTCTTGCAGGTACTTCCATCTTTTGTTCAGTATGTATGTCTTAACATCTTGAAACCAGACACAGAATTCCTATCTGCACTATTGTTGCTGGAAGTGGAAGGCCATTATCTAGTCTTTCCATGGAGCCAAGCCAATACTTTGTAATCATTTCTCAGAAATAAATTTCACGAATAGGAAAGGAACTGGAAATGAATATCAGGAAAGGTCATTGAAAGTCCAAATACAAACTTAAATGAAATTATCTCATATAGGACCAGTTAAAACTTAACCTGACAATCTTTTGGCTGGTAAGGAGAACATGATTCAGTTTTTTCTGATTGGAATACATGAATTTGTGTAGGTGATCGCCCATGGTGAGCAGGTATTCCCCCGTGTGAAAGAGAAATGTTCTTCGAAAGTGTGGTTTGCCAGCGAAGATATCGGCTCTCTTGAAGAGTTAATTGGACGTCTGAGAAGACTAAAGGAGAACGTGGGATTCATAGCAAACCGCGTGACAGCTGTCCAAGCTGGTCTAGATAGCTGGCAGGCTGAGCAGATAAATAGGAAGCTATATTATCTATCATTCCTTTCGATAATATTCCTTCCCCTATCAATCATCACCGGAGGTAAAAGCTCTATACTAGGATTCTGGTGTTAAGTTTGCTTTCATCATCTGAAGTATTTCGATCATTGACCTTAAGGAGGAGATTTTCACTTGTTTTTTCTACCCACTTTTTTCTTACCATAGTTTTTGGCATGAACGTGGGAGGAGTTCCATGGACAGGGCAAAGGGACCCAGCAATAAAGGACGGGTTCCGCAATGTGATGTTGCTTTGTGTGGGATTGCTATTTCTCGCGCTTCTCTGCTTCGTTTTCCCTGCTTTGTATAAACGCTTGACCGAATGGCAGAGGAAGAGGGTGATGCAGAGAAGTTGGTCCCTCAACAGGAAGTCGTTTCTCCAGAGAACCCACAGGCACGACGAAAGAGGAGGTTATTTGAGAATATGAAAGGAAGTTTTGAGCAGCGCTGCTATATATAAGGCGGTACATATCCTCTATACTTGGCAAAAAGTTTTCCTCTCTGTTTGCAATTGCCAGTTTTCATCATTTTCTGTTCTATCATTTCTCTCATCAGTTATCCTTGGGTGGGTTCTCAAACATTGTACAAACAACACGGAAAGTCCCTCCTCAGTTGCTCTCTACACCCTTTTAGTGAAGTTTTAGGTCTATTGAATCATTTCTTTAATTGAGTTTTCCCCCCTTCTTGTAGGGAAACTTGACCTATTGGTTGTATCCTTGTTGACAGATTGTACAGTGTCTCCTTTTCCCATAAATGTACTTCAATTTTATTTTCTTGGTAAGGAAATTGGGTTGTATTGCCGGGGCCATTGAAAAAGTAAGAAAAAACGATTTGTATCGGATGTCATGTTTTCGCCGGATGATGCTCTTTGACAAGGCAAAGCTGTTGCTTTTGATGAAGACGAGAACACGAGTATTGGGTTTGAAGAGAAACTTTGCTTGCTCATTGCATAGTTTGGTGCTAATAGACCGTAGTTGTCATTCTTGTACAGATTTTTAACTAATCTTATTCTTACCTAATCTCTTATTCATCATGACCCTGTTGAATTTATGGAGTGAATTCTTCACATTCATTACTTGGAAGCATGGATATATAAAATCCTGTTTCTCTCAAAACGGATTTGTGCCCGCAAAGCGAAAATCTTTCACCAAAAAGAAATGATTTTTTGGTTTGGTTTATGAAATGGGTTCTTCGTTGATTATGTTGATTATGGACAGGAAATTGCTTGGTATTATTAGTGAAGCTTCCAAAGTAAAAAGTACAGGAAATGGTAAATGTAGGTGGAAGATGGAAAAGACAAATAGCTAATGCATAAATTAATAATATCTAGGAATTTGCTAGAGAAGGATAAAGAGAGCCCTCTTTTTTCGAGATTATCTATAAGCGCTTACAACTTCTAAAACCATTGAAGTACTTGATCGCCACTTCCTGTTGGTGCCTCCGCTTGACATCTTTAGCCCACGCATTCTCCTTCCTTATGTGCAACACACGGCCAATGCTAGGGTAATTGATCACCTATAAGCTTTGTCGCTGATCGTTTTTGTCGATGATCATGTCATGTAATAGTTGAGTTTCCCGTGTCCTCCGAGTCATCATATTAAATCTCTCAATTAACTGATCAAACCTCACCATTTGTTGATTATAAGGAGTTGGTTTACTTGTTTGTGTAAACAAATCCATTTATAGATATTTTCGTACAAAATCAGGTCTATCATTTTAACGTCTGGTTAAAGTGAAGTATTTTATAAACTAATTTATCCTTATTTAATCTGGCCGAGGATGTTGTCACATCAATAAAGTTCTCTCTTGTGTTCTTTTAATAAATTTTCTCTCAAATTGATTGGATTAGATAAACATGACGTTGGCCCAAAAGGCTTAAAGAAAAAAGGAAAATTCTTACTTGTTGGCCAAGACAGGAAAAAAAAAGAAGAAGCCGATTTTCGCCACTGACCGGCCGAAACAGCGTCGTGGAGGCCAAAACGACCACGCAAATTCGCCCCCCAAAACGACCCCGCGCCGCCGTGGTCCAATCAGGGCCGTCGAGGGGCCGCATCGGTCCGAGAATCGATCGGGGCCGTCGGATGCGCGTAACTCCTCGATCAAGAGTCAAGATGAACGGCGAGGCGCGAGCGAGCGTGATGCGTCGTCTAGAACCTTCCGCTGGATCCCCATTTCTCGCCACCCGTCGGGCTCGCGAATAAAAAGGCCGCTGCAGTTCCTCCTTCCTCCTTCCGCCATTAAACCCTAAACCCTAGCAGAGGAACCAGCTGCTCCGCCCACGAAGCTCCCCCTTCCTCTCCCGTCATTTCGGCTTTCTAGAGAGAGACACAAGAGAGAGAGAGAGAGAGGGAGGGATGGCCACCGCGGCTCTTCTTCGCTCCGTGCGGCGTCGCGACGTCGCTTCCGCTCCTTTCTCCGCCTACAGATCCGTAAGTCTCTCTACTCTTCCTTTTTCTTTTTTCTTTTTTGTCAGTTTCGTGCGCTTGAATTCGATTTCGGGTGGGGAGTTGTTGAGCTGAGATCGAAAGCGTCTGCATTTCTGCCTTGTTTTTTTTTCCTTCAATGTCGAGGTGACTAATCAGTCCGAGGCTTTCTGGGAATGGATTTTCGTTTCTTCGTTTGCTGTTTCTGTTTTTGCTTCTTCTTCTTCTTCATCGTTGCCGCTTGAGTGTCTGGGGATGGTTCTTTGATCTTGCTGTGGTTATATCTCTGCGTCAGCTCTTTTATGGCTTTCTTTTTTTCCTGATGGAGATGCGTGGAGATTTTTCGTGGGATGATCTTTGTCTATGGCGTTTTTCATCTGTGAATTCGGTAACAATTTTTGACTTAAAGATGATGGTTTTATCACGCTTACGATTGCATGCATAAATCCTTATGTGCCTGCACACCACCACACGGATGATATTAAGGGGCTTTCAGCTAATGTCCCTGCTTCATGAGAGTCGGATTAAGCATTTCGTTTCTCCGTGACTCCATATCCTCTCCGTTTTTTGGACAGAAGAACTCAAGCCCTATTTTTGTTTAAAGTTATTGTTTTAATGTTTGTCCATTGGTCGAATGGCTTGTCTCGAATTAGTCTGGTTGTGATTTCCTCATCTTAGATTGATTAGAAATCTTTGAATGGTACGTGTTTCCTGTTTTTACAATCCTTGATGCATTTATCTATGGTAATCTTGCTGGGCTAGAAACTGGACAATTATGTCATCATTAAAGACATTCCATTGTGCATGGGACTGTGAGGCCAAGTTGCACTCCAGTGATCTTCCATCCAAATCATGAACGGAAAATGAGTGGAATATGCATTCGTTCGTTGTAGCATGCTCTTTATACCTTGTGTCTTGGGTGGTCCTGGTCTGGCATGGCGAGGCTTATATGTGCATGACTTGAGGATTCTTCAACAATATTTATGATAATCACTCATGGCATCTCTTTTTTCAGTTGACTGGCCATGCCAAATCATCATGGACTGGCTGCCATACGGGTCAGAATTGGGCAAGTTTGTGCAGAGCATTCAGGTATAGATACATTGCCGTGTAACATTTGAGCTGTGAAGCGAGTAAGAAATCGACTCATCCTGTTTTCTGCCCATTCTACAGTTCAAAGCCGGCAGGGAGCGATGTCATTGGCATTGACTTGGGTACAACCAACTCATGTGTTGCAGTCATGGAGGGAAAGGTAAGAGCCAGAAGTACTGAGGATGAAAATTAGCTTGCTGTTTATAAATTATGATCTTTCTTCATTTCTGGATATCTGAGTTCCATGTTCAGGCTATTAAAAATTGTTTTGCGCTCCTACAGAATCCCAAGGTGATTGAAAATGCTGAAGGTGCAAGGACCACACCATCGGTAGTTGCTTTCAACCAGAAAGCAGAGTTGCTCGTAGGAACTCCGGCCAAACGTCAAGCTGTCACCAATCCAGCAAACACTGTTTTCGGTACCAAAAGGTTGATTGGAAGGCGTTTTGATGATGCCCAGACCCAGAAAGAAATGAAGATGGTTCCGTTCAAGATAGTGAAGGCCCCCAATGGAGATGCGTGGGTTGAAGCAAATGGACAGCAGTATTCCCCAAGTCAGATTGGTGCTTTTGTTCTAACAAAGATGAAAGAAACAGCTGAGGCTTATTTGGGGAAGACAGTGTCGAAAGCTGTTATCACAGTTCCAGCTTACTTCAATGATGCCCAGAGACAGGCAACCAAAGATGCTGGCAGAATTTCAGGTCTCGACGTGGAGAGAATTATAAATGAGCCAACTGCAGCTGCACTTTCTTATGGAATGAACAACAAGGAGGGGCTCATAGCTGTTTTCGATCTTGGGGGTGGAACCTTTGATGTTTCCATTTTGGAGATATCCAATGGAGTTTTTGAGGTACGTGTGGTTTGGACATGGTTTATACTTTTCAATTGCCTTTATAAGCCAGGGGTTTGTGGTGAAACTTTCATGCTTTTTTGTAGGTGAAAGCTACAAATGGTGACACTTTCTTGGGTGGAGAAGATTTTGACAATGCATTGCTGGACTTCTTGGTTAGCGAGTTCAAGAGAACTGAAGGAATTGATCTTGCCAAGGATAGACTGGCCTTGCAAAGGCTCCGGGAGGCTGCGGAGAAAGCTAAAATTGAGCTTTCATCAACGTCACAGACTGAAATTAACTTGCCATTTATCACAGCTGATGCTTCTGGGGCTAAGCATTTGAATATTACTCTCACTAGATCGAAGTTTGAGAGTTTGGTGAACAACCTGATTGAAAGAACTAGGAACCCATGCAAAAATTGTTTGAAGGATGCTGGCATATCCACCAAAGAGGTCGATGAAGTTCTTCTAGTTGGTGGAATGACTCGGGTACCTAAAGTACAAGAGATTGTTTCTGAAATATTTGGAAAGAGCCCAAGCAAAGGGGTTAATCCGGATGAAGCTGTTGCCTTAGGAGCAGCAATTCAAGGCGGTATTCTTCGCGGTGATGTTAAAGAGTTGCTTCTTCTAGATGTGACTCCTTTGTCTCTTGGTATTGAGACATTGGGTGGTATCTTCACTAGACTCATAAACAGGAATACAACTATTCCCACCAAAAAGAGTCAGGTGAGATTCCAAAGAATCAGGTTACATGCATATAGTTCAGAGTGCCTTGAGTTGCAATATTTTCTCTTTTAGGCACTTTGAGAATAAGAATGCTTGGGGCTTTGTTTTACTATGAAGGGTTTCAATTGACATTCTTTTTATAGTGTAATAAATAGTGTATTGAAGTTTTGTCTTTCTGTTCTTGCAGGCCTTCTCCACAGCGGCAGACAACCAGACACAAGTTGGTATCAAGGTCCTTCAAGGTGAACGTGAAATGGCAACAGACAACAAGCTTCTTGGGGAATTTGAGCTCATGGGCATTCCACCTGCTCCTAGAGGCATGCCTCAGATTGAAGTCACATTTGATATTGATGCCAACGGTATCGTGACTGTTTCTGCCAAAGACAAAACCACTGGGAAAGAACAACAAATCACCATCCGTTCATCTGGTGGCCTGTCAGAAGACGAGATTGAGAAGATGGTTAGGGAAGCAGAGTTGCATGCCCAGCGTGATCAGGAGAGAAAAGCTCTGATAGACATCAGGAACAGTGCGGATACTACCATCTACAGCATAGAAAAGAGCTTGAATGAGTACAGGGAGAAAATCCCTGCCGAAGTTGCGAAGGAGATTGAGGATGCGGTTGCAGATTTGAGGAAAGCCATCGAAGGTGATAACATTGACGAGATCAAGTCGAAGCTCGATGCTGCCAACAAGGCCGTTTCTAAGATTGGACAGCACATGACCGGTGGTGGTTCAGATGGTGGATCAGCAGCCGGAGGTGCTCAGGGTGGCGAGCAGGCTCCTCCTGAGGCCGAATATGAGGAGGTCAAGAAGTGAAATCTCTTTTTTTTTGGACTTAATCTCCTTCTCCTTTTTAAGGAAGTGATTTTCTATCGAGGTATTGTATTTAAATGTTGGAGGAAAAAGCTTAGGAAATTTTGGACTGGTGACATTGGAAATAACCACCACATCCGCACTTCATTGTTCTGCAGAAAGTGAAAGTCATTAAATTCTCATTACCTGTTGTATTTGCTTAATGTGGTAAACTCTTCTTTGCTTGTGTAGAGCAGAGGGTTTTGGTGGCCTTTTAGCCTTTACATGTTCAAGCTACTGAGCAAACTTTCGGTGTCTAGGCTTTCATGGTCGATGATCTTTTTCGTTCCGAGGCTAGTGGGGTGAAAGATGAATTCCTTGTCTGCCACTGGCTGTTCAATTCTGTTGTTTGCGCGGATTGTGAAGGATCTTTTGATTCAGTCAGTAGTACCTGCTTCTGCAGCAGTTTATTTTGGCCACCTGGGCAAATACCCTTCTATTTGAAGTTGGTTGCATCTCGTGTATTGCCTAGGATTGGAGTTCTTTTTAGCCTAGGACGGTAAATTTTCCATATAAATAAAGTAGGCTATTCGTTGGAGGAATTTACAGAAGAGACCACTCCCTCTCTCTCCCACTCTCAGCCAACGAGTGCTGGGAGCTTGCAACTAGCTGACAGTGAGTGTGGCGGGCTGCGCCGGTGGGCGTGGAGTTTGGCGGCTCGGTGCGGCTGCGTTGCCCAATGGAGGTCGCGGTTCAGGTCGTGCGGGGCAAAATTTGCGAAGAGGAAAGATACTGAAGAAAGGGAGAGCGAAAAAACAATATGAGGACGGTTGAATCGGGCTGTCTAATTAGTCAGTTGCTTAACAGCTGATGTGTCCAACCCCAAATCTAAGATGGCTAAATTTGCCTAAAATTAGAATCTCAATCCTCTTTATTGCTTTTCTAGAATGAAATGGGTGGTCATCCGATCATTCTTCAAGGAGGTACTAATTTGCGTACGAATTTGAAGGCATTGGGCATGTGAAAAGGAAGCAGTCCTCTCATATTTGCTGGGCAAGAAGTGGCAGACACCTTGCTTAGAAACTTTGGATCTTTTTTTTTTTTCCTTGTGTGATAGATCGGCATTCTCTGCTAATCACGGCTCTTGATAAGGAGTCCAAAAGGGTTAATATTGTCATGTTAACTTTGTGCAGATTACTCTATCTAAAGGATTGGTAAAGATTTAGGCTAATGTCATGTATTTATCAATTCACTTATTTGAATCGATTCGTAAATTTCTGCTAATTCATCACGAATTTCTTTTAAGTTGGGTGTTGTTAAGCTCTAATCTAATATAATTTAAACATTTCTTAGCTCTAATTTAATCTACGCATTGGAAAATATGAATATTCTTGTATATCGGCAAAATATATATGTGGAAGCGTATTATCCATGACAGAAAAATCTCATCAGCCAGTCGAGAAGACGTCATCATCTCTTTGGTTTTCCTACAAATGTGTCAAATCCTGGTATGAATCTGACCAAAAAAAAAAAAATCCAGGTAATGGCCTAGAATTGTAAGATGGACTGGACGGCTCCGAATAACGGGCCGGACTCTCAGTAACTAAGTCCGGCCCACACTCCCGATCCAGAATTCATGGGCCGGTAGCGGACCCGAAATCCTTTCGGACTCAAATGATCCATCCACGTGCCCCGCCTCCCCCCCAAGAATTTGCAGCCTCTTCCTTCGAAAATCAATGGTCCCCTAAAACCCTAAAATCAAAACTCTCAAGAACCCTCAAAGAGAAAAAACTCAGCACCAGCTCAAACGAAAGCTTCCTTCTTCTCCTCCTTCTCCTTCTTCGCGGATTGTTGATCTCCGATGGGCACCAAGCGGAGCTCGAGCGGTGCTGAGGAGGTAGTAATCGATCGGGTGGAGTACGCCAATGGCGACGCCGCCGCCGCCGCCGAGCCGTCGAAGACGAAGAATAAGAAGCTCAAGGAGAGCGGCGATTCGCCTGCCCCCGCGGCGGCATTGCCTAGCTCGGTGAAGCCCATGGAGAGGAGGAAGAACAGGAAGGCACTCGACAAGGAGCGGCACCGCGCCGTCCCGGATGACGGGGAGCCGAGGCCCAAGCAAGTGGTGGCTGCGGAGAAAAGAGGTGGTGAAGAAGAAGGTGGTGGCGGTGGTGCCGCTGCGGCGGTTTCTACGAGCGGCAATCCGCTGCCCGAGTTTCACATTAGCGTTTTCGGGGACTTGGCGTCCGCCGACGCTTCTGTTCGGGAGGCGGCGGTGGAGACGCTGGTGACGGAGCTGCGGGCGGTTCAGAAGGCGTACGATAGGCTTGAGGAGAAGGAGCTGGTTGATATTGGAGCGAAGTTGGAAGCTGAAAAGGATGATGGATTGAAGGACTGCGCGCCTTCAGTGAAATATGCCGTGCGGAGGCTCATTCGTGGAGTTTCTTCGTCGAGAGAGGTTGGAGTTGATGAATTTTTCTACTTTTTATCAAGTAGTTTCTCATGTATCAATCCACAAAATGCCTTTTTTTTTTTGTATCTTAACTACTCTGTCTGTTTGAATAGGAATGCTTTGCACGAAATTAGAATTCTTGAGTGACTACTTGAAATCTATGAATGAAGTTTCTCAGTCTGTCTTTTGTTTCCAAAGCGATGCAGCGCATGTTTAAATCTGAATTCTGGGTAGATCCCCTGTTACGTTTGGCGACTCTTTTTCAATAGTTGAACTTCAAAAACATACCTTTAGCTGTGTAGCTCCATTTCTTCCTGTCATTCCTTTCAGACAGTGGACAATTTGATGTGTTTTTTTTTTAAAACCTTTTTCTCCTTTTTCTTATCGCATATTCAGTTAGATAGGACTTTTCCCTCTTTTATTTAAGCTTCATATTGCTGATAGCCGTTTCTCTTGAATCCATATTAGTCTGGCTGTCAATTGATGAAATGAATCTGAGGACATACTTCTTTTGGGGCACAATAAACAAACTTTTTTTCCGCAATATTATTTGTCAGTCCGATGTTTTGATGACTATAATACTGATTATTATCCCTCACATGATTTCGGTGTGTTAATGCAGTGTGCAAGACAGGGTTTTTCCTTGGGTTTGACTCTCTTAGTCAGTACTGTTCCTACCATTCGGGTGGAATCCTTGTTGAAACTTTCTGTTGACTTATTAGAAGTTTCTTCGTCGATGAAGGGTCAGGTAGCACTCTGTCCTTTTTATTCTTTTTGATGGATTTAATGTTCCTTTCATTAAAATGTAATGTCCTTCATTCACGCTGCAGGAAGTGAGGGATTGCCTTTTAGGCCGTTTATTTGCTTATGGGGCCCTAGCTCGCTCTGGAAGACTAGTCAAGGAGTGGCTTTCTGATAAAAGTACTCCATATATCAGAGAATTCACTGGTCTTCTTATTTCCCTTTCAGCCAAAAAGAGGTATCTGCAAGAACCATCTGTCAGTATTCTTCTGGACTTGGTCGAAAAGGTAATTCAAGCTAATGAGTTACTCAAGATTCTTATAGCTTATAGATTTTTTGGAACCGCTTCTTCTTACACTATTGATGAATTGTTGTCAATCTAAACATCACTGTGTAAAGCAAACTGATGTCAATCAACACTTTCTGAAAAATCGTGTACCTATTGTTGGTAATGAATGTCTGCACGGGCATGCTTATGTGCTTGTTTCCCCTGGCATTCTCAGATCTTTTAAATTACTGAATTCCCCTTGGTTAGGTGTACCAGGAAACTAACTACTTTGGAACTTTAGTCACTCTGCATTACATGATGTTAAAGTTGGCATCTTGGGCTTGGCAGGTTGCAAGTGGATAAAATATTTAGAGGGCCGAATAAAGTTCTTTTGCTGTTGATTGTTTCCATTATCTTGTTGAATATGATAATATCATATATAATAGATAGCTAGGAAAAGCTTTTTTTTTTTGGGGGGGGGGGTGGTGGTGAAGGAATCAGGCCTTGGTTTTTGGACTGTTTTCATTTACACTTGTTACTTTGCCGACAGACCTTGTCCCATTGGACCCCTTCCTAATCATCAGCCATTTGCTCTATGCATTTTTTTTCCATGCATCGAAGAAAGGCCCCTGAGCCTATGCAGCTTCGGGGTTATTAGTATGTTTTCTTGCTTAGTGTAATCCTTTTGATCTGTTCTTTTTGTGGGAGTGGACAAGAAACTGCGTGTACTGGATGGAGGGTTTTATTCAGTTGAGGAGTGAGAACAAGGTGTCACACATGGCTCGTGTATTTCGTAGCGATTTTGGATTAATTTCCTCGAGGTGGAAATGGAATGTGTTGTCTGTAGTCTCACGTATTTCCTCTCATGTTTTAATTGCCTAACTGTTGTCATACAGTTACCTTCTGAGGCCGTGGTCAGTCATGTTGTTGGAGCTCCAGGCATTCATGAATGGTTTGCAGGGGCCGCTGAAAGTGGAAATCCTGATGCATTGCTTCTAGCGCTGAAAATTCGTGAAAGAATTTCTGGTGATAACACAGTATACGGAAAACTTCTGCCAAATCCATTTAGTGCCAGCAAATTTTGTACTTCAGAACATTTGTCTTATCTAATTAATTGCTTCAAGGTAATTTTCAGATGTATAATTTGTCCTTAGAAAATATACAGGGATAACGCAAATCATCATTATTGATCCTTTTAGGTTCTTTCCGTGCTCAATCTCGCAGGAATCTACATTTTGCCAACCTCGTGTTCATAGTGTGTGGCCTGTGCTGGTGAAACTTCTTTTGCCTGACCCGGTTTTGCCGGATGAAGATGCGGCAGCTTTCTCAGGCTCCTTAAAGAAGCAGAAAAAGGGCCGCAAGTCCGGTGCTTCTGATGAAGACACTGCAAAGAACCTGCAGTGCTTTATTGAAGTTGTGATTGAAGGATCCCTTTTGTTGTCATCACATGATCGTAAACACTTGGCATTTGATGTCCTCCTTCTTCTGTTCCCAAGGATTCCTGCGTCTTTTATCCCACTTGTTTTGTCATACAAGATTGTGCAGGGTTTGATGGATATACTTTCAACAAGAGACTCGTGGCTGTACAAGGTTGCACAGCATTTTCTTAAGGAACTCTCTGACTGGGTTAAGTATGACGATGTCCGGAGGGATAAGTATGGCGATGTCCGGAGGGTTGCCGTTATTGTGGCTCTGCAGAAGCATAGCAATGGGAAATTTGATATAATTACTCAGACAAAGACAGTCAAAAATCTTTTGGCTGAGTTCCAAACTGAACGTGGTTGCATGCTGTTTATTGAGAGCTTAACAAATATGTTTGTGGATGATGGTCCTGCTTCTGAGGAACCCTCAGATCAGAGTCAAACAACTGATGACAACTCAGAGATTGGATCAAATGAGGATAAAGATTCTATTTCTGCTGGTGGAAACACAGATTCCTTGAAGATTTGGATTGTTGAATCTGTCCCTGGTATATTGAAGTACTTGAAACTGGATTCTGATGAGAAGTTTCGGGTGCAGATAGAAATTCTGAAGTTTCTAGCTGTTCAAGGCCTTTTTGCTGCATCTCTTGGCTCCGAAGTGACATCTTTTGAGTTGCAAGAGAAGTTCAGATGGCCAAAAGCGGCCACTTCAACTGCTCTCTGCAGAATGTGTATTGAGCAGCTTCAGTTGTTGCTGGCATCTGCCCCAAAAGGGGATGGCTCACGAGATTCAGTGAATGCTGCTGAGCCAAGTGATCTAGGCTCTTACTTTGTTCAGTTCCTTTGCACCCTACGTAACATTCCTTCTGTTTCACTCTTCCGGACTTTGAGCGATGATGACGAGAAGGCATTCAAAAAGCTGCAGGCAATGGAAACTAGGCTTTCTAGAGAGGTACTGAACTTTTCTTAAATCAGTTTGATTTTAACATTGTTCAAAAGATGTTATAGTAGACTTAGAGTTTCACCATATCTCCTAACAAGGCCACACATGCTCTATGAGATCCTTCATGCGATTTGATAGCAAATTAGCTGTTATTTGTATAATGAAATTCAATTATATCCTTTGTTGGTTTGTCCCATTGTTACTCATATTGCAGATATTTTGAATGCTTTGGTCTTGGCAGGAAAGGAGCAGTGGATCAGGCCCTGAGGTACATAAATTGCATGCATTGAGGTACTTGCTTATCCAGCTACTTCTTCAAGTGCTTCTTCGGCCTGAAGAATTTGCGGAAGCCGCTTCGGAACTTGTTATATGCTGTAAGAAGGCCTTTTCTAGTCTTGATCTGCTTGAATCATCTGGAGATGATGAGATGAGTGGTGGTGATGGAGCGCCTGAATTGCTGGATGTGCTTGTTGATACACTGCTTTCTTTGCTACCTCAATCATCAGCGCCAATGAGGGCTGCAATAGAGCAGGTGGGCGATCTATTCGTAGATTTTTGGTCACTAATTTTCTTTTCCCATTTATTGTTCTCCCTTTGAAGTCCCTAGAGTCAGTTGAGGTGAGACTTATTGGATACCAGCTGTTCATTATTTGTTCTTTTGTATGCTTCTATGATATTATACATTGGCTTGGGAAGCTGTCCCGAATATCTCTTCAAATCATCCTGTCAACTTTCTCACGAAAATCTAGAAATAATTCTTAGCTTTTCCTTCAATTGCAATTTGCATCATCTAGTTTCAAAATCTATGCTTTGAGCCATATATTTATAGATTTTTACATTTGGCACCTTGAGCTTTTAAAAAGACCTTCACTGCGTATTCTGCTGGGTTCAAACCAGGAGAACAGACTTGTGTGCTTCTGCGTGTACTCCTCTATTTAAATTATATGCATGGGACCTAGAAGATTGCAAAAACTTGTAGGGGTCAATGGAGAAACCTCAAGACATTCACCTGTGTATTATAATGTGCGATGCAGGTCAAGAAAAAAATTAAGGACTTTTTTCTTTTTTTCCTCTGATTTAGTTTTTGAAATCTTTATCGGATTGGAAAAAATTTCAAGTGTGCATGGTTCTTGCCAGAAAAGCATTCACGTTGCTAGTTAATGATAGCTGTCAGCAATAGTAAAACATATGAATTCTTGCTTCTTATTTGCTTTTGATATAATTTTTAGGTTTTCAAACATTTCTGCTCTGATGTCACCGATGATGGCTTGCGGCGGATGCTACGGGTCATAAAGAAAGATATAAAGCCTGCCAGACATCGGAATGCAGAGAGTGAGGATGAAGATGATGATGATGATGAGGATGAAGACTTTCTTGGGATCGAGGAAGATGAGGAAGTTGATGAAGCCGAGATGGGTGAAACAGCTGAGACTGATGACTCTGAGACAGTGGTTGGAGATTTGGAAAGTGGTAGGGAAATTCCGGAAGATTCCGAGGAGTCTGATGGAGGAATGGATGACGACGCAATGTTCCGCATGGATACTTATCTTGCTCAGATTTTCAAGGAGAGAAAAAATCAGAGTGGGGGTGAAACTGCTCATTCCCAACTTGTTCTCTTCAAACTGCGCATTCTGTCCTTGCTGGAGATGTACCTTCATGAAAATGCAGGTAATGTACACAAACAAGCAAGACAGATCAGAATATGTATTGTTAATGTTGTTTCTGCAGAAGAGCAAGGTTTTTGTTTCTTTCTTCTTCTTCTTTTTTGTTAACGGTAGATTTAAGGATACTGCTATCCTCTATAGGTTTGAAAATAATTTAGTTAGTCCTCAAGACATGCTCAGAGGGCTTTTTGCAACCTTTTGCTTTCAGCATTTTCAGCACGTGCTTTAGATGGAAACAGGAGTTTTCTCATGGTTCAAGAGATGAATCATATGAGGCGGTGAATTTCTTTGTTATTTAATGGATACATGGAGAAAAAATAGCTGCAGTCATTTGAAAAAGAAATATGAATCAGTCAGAACGTTTTCCTTAATGCTATTATTTATGGTAGGGAAATCACTTACCCCAACTTATGGAGGTGAAATGTTAGAGAAGTTGACAGGAAGATTGGACTTTATCATTGATGTCGAAGGCATCATTCTGTTAAACGAATGATTTCATTATCTTATGTAACTGTTGATCGTCTGGGCTGCGCAGGTAAACCTCAAGTTCTGATGGTGTACTCAAATCTGGCTCAAGCATTTGTCAATCTTCATAATGTGGAAGGTAGTGACCAGCTTGGCCAACGTATATGGGGAATTTTGCAAAAGAAAATTTTCAAAGCTAAGGATCATCCGAAAGGTGAAGCCATACAGCTTTCTTCTCTCGAGTCTTTGTTGGAAAGGAACTTGAAATTGGCTTCAAAACCTTTTAAGAGAAAATCTGCTGGTAACCCATCCAAGAAGCCATCTGCCTCGCGGAATCGACACAAAATGATTACTTCCCTTGCACAGAATTCAACGTATTGGATATTGAAAATAATAGATGGAAGAAACTTTCAAGAATCTGAGCTGCAGAAGGTCCTGGATATTTTCCGTGGTGTTATGGTTGGTTTCCTTGACAGCAAAAAGTCACAGATAAAATCTGAATTTCTGAAAGAAATATTCAGGAGAAGGCCATGGATAGGGCAAAATCTTCTCGGCTTCCTTCTTGATAAGTGTAGCTCTGCAAAATCAGATTTTCGCCGAGTTGAGGCCCTTGATCTGATACACGAGATATTGCGGTCAATGGTATCTCCAAATGCAGATGAACAGCAGCAGGAGAGGTCGATGAAATTAGTGAAAAGCCATCTGAAGAAGCTTGGTCACTTGATAGGGGAGATGGTAAAGAACATGCCGAAGAAACAGTCAAGGCGTGCTGAAGTCCGCAAGTTTTGTAGCAGGGTCTTTCAAATCGTGTCGACCCTTAACCTAACAAAGCCTTTTCTAAAGGATCTAGCCCCTGAGGCTCAAGCTGCCTGTGAATCTCAACTTGGTGAGCTGTTCACCAATTTCAGAAAGATAGAACGGTAACCGAGGGCATTTTAGCAGGTATTCATACAATCAGTTCATAGCAGATACCTGGAGAAATAATCTGTCACTCGCCAGGCCTGTACTTGATGCTAATATATAAGCACACACGAGTTTCGGCTGTTTGATCAATATGGGCACCAATTTTTGGCGGCAGCAGTCTTATATCCTCAAGCCTTGTTGCCTGCTGCGGTACTCGTGTATCCTCAAGCCTCATCGCTCCCAAGATAGTATTTGAGAAGTCGCAGCAGCGTCTCACCGCAGTCTAGTGATGGTTGGTTATGGTTTTGTACTTAACTTTAGGAATTCATTTCTGTGCATTAAGCTTTTCTGAGTCCTATCGAGGTTGGAACTTTTTGGTTGCCAAATTTTGCACGAGGTCGTCAGCACGACTTTCATTTTGTTGTCTTGCAACTGATTTATTAAAATACGTTACGGCGAGGTTATAAAATCACATGTTCATTCGCATATTCAATGCATCTCCTGGTTCACTTCTGCAGTACCGTAATTTGAATGCCCCTTTTCCGAGCCGTCAGAACGCACACAGCATTCCAACTTTCAGTCCTTGTCGTTCCTTGATGACAATCGAGCCTTGCTGTTGGGGTTTTGGTGATCTAAGAATCAGCAGGACGTGCAAAATGGACGTTCTCCTCTCTTTTGTCATTGCTGAAAAAGTGAATGTTTTTATCGCTGTTTCAGCTTATATTTGCTGATAAATAATGGTGGATTTCAACGCGATAAAAAAGGAAACTTTACGTGTGGAAAAGAAAAATTAATCAACCGATCACTTTGATCTAAAATTGTTTTATTTTCTACTTGCTGATGCGATTGATAATACCCAAAGTCACATGAAATTGTTTGGGAACTCTCTTTCACTGGCAAGGGAGAAAAGTAAAGTTGCTTTCTACAAAGAAAGATATTTTACAAAGAGGTCTAGACGAAGGGAAGGAAATAAAACTAAGGGGGTCTTCGACCGAGGAAAGGACTTGGTCGTTCACCGCTTGTGTGTTTTGCTTTGCTGCTACATGAAGAGGAAGGGGTCCCAAGGCCAGCAGCACGTATCCAGCAGGCAACAACAGCATAATGCTGCAAGACTATATTCTCAACACACACAAAATTTAGAAAAAATGGGAAATCACCATATACATAGATAGATATAAACGCCAAATAAATAAAAGAACATATCGACAACTTCAAGAAAATCGCAGGGCCTGATTTTTAGTTTACCATGCGTCTAGGAACCCGGTATCGGTCCTTGGCGGCGGATAAGCCCCATAAGCATACGGAGGCGGCGCCATCACCGGTGGTCTACCATACACACCTGCGCACCAACCACGATGTATGATCATTACTAATTTAACGATGGCTAAAGAAATTTGAGGCTTGCTCTCTAGGGTGCTGAGAAAACAATACGAAAGCGCAAAACTAGCACGAGGGCCATAAAGACTGATGAGACCTGAAGCAGGATATGGATAAGCGTATTTGATGTCCCTCATCCTAGCGAGCGTTGGCCAAAGTCGGTCTCTTGAAAGGTGAACAGCCCGTCCTAATATATGCTGAACTCGATCCAGAAGCTTGAAGAATATATCGGGACAGGAGGAATCCAGATGGATCCACGATACCGCCGACCCGGGATTATTGTCGGTTTCTTTTCTTGGGTTGGCAAGGGTAATGATCAAGTGCACTTCTTTGCAAGCATGGGACAGAGATGAACCAATACCAATCAAAAAATTCAAAACGAAGTCCTGGCCCGCGTGTAGTCTAGTCGTATTGCGAACTGAAATGGGTCGGCCGGGGTTGAAGTGAAATGGTGGGCATGATTGTACACGAGTCTTTCACCTATCTGCCTGTCGGTCAGTGCCTTTCTTGATCCCACCGCTTCATGCACCGAGCGATCGTGTCACTAGGAAATGCAAATGGGAGGGGCCAAACTGGCCCAAGCATTCAATGAAAGGCTCGGAAGATGAAAGGCTGAGAAAGAAGCCCATCAGTAACTTGATCAGCTCCAGATAGTGACAAGAGTATAGGACAAAGAAAAGGAAGCAAAAAGCAGCTTTTCCTTGACCCAAACGGGAGAGCAAGTCTCTTTCTTTATCATTTCTTTATCTACTGATCGTGCCAACTGCTTGTAGAATACCCTGATCGACAAGTAAAAAGATATGTTCTGTCTTGGAATCACTCAGCCGGACGTATTAAGATATAAATATCTTGTGGATGTATTCTACTTAGACCTTGATCTTGGAAGATATTGGGTCAATCAATGTTTGATCAATTACTTCGAATGAATGTTCGACAGGCAGAGTTTTCTTGCAATTTTTTTATGTAACGATCGCGACCGTGCGTGGTCACTCCAGGCGAACTAACCCCAACAAAAGGGCGCCACGCCTCCTGCGAAGCATGTAAGCGAAACAGCGACGACTGATGAAGCTCATTAATCAATTCGATAGCGCATCGCCCTAAGGAAAACGACTCCCATCCCTCACGCTGTCGTCTTTCCTTTTCCTCCTCTTTTGTTTTTGTATTTTTTTTTGGGGGGTTTTCGATTGCGAAGGTGGTGGGGATCCAATGGAGGTGATAAGAGCGCAAAACCATCGAAAAAGATGGCAACACGTGGAGATGGGGGAATATTTGAGCTGCCAAAAAACATGGTGCTGAAGCCTTCTCCTTTTCACGGGGTTGAATCTCTCCTTTTTTTAAGTGAATGCAACTGCTGCCCAATCCGCTGCACACCCGTCACCAGCAGACGGCATCAAGTGCCAACAAATGGAGGGGAAAAAGATAACGCATTTCTAATCTGTGCTCTTTGTTCGTTTGCTCGGAGCAAAGAGAGTAAAGAAAAGATATTTGATCGCGGGAAGGTAAGGATCAACATGGGAGATCTTTGAGAGGGAGGTTTCTGTCTCTTGTGTGGCTTTCCGGTACAGATCAGACGTTGGCTCGAAAAAGACAGTCTTACTAATTTGCTAATGACCAAGGAGGGAGATTAGTTTGATTAAATTCCTGTACGGCTCTTTATGAAAAGCTCAAGCTTTTCTTTTTTATCAGGATGAAAGCTGAAGCTTTGTTTCAAATGATATGGTTAATAAAGTCCGTGCCCTGTTCATAGACCAGAAGCTTCTTCTTCTCCTGTAGTTTTGCCTCATTGGATCCCAGTTAACATCAGCATGAAGTTTCATCTGTTGTTAACAGAGCACGAGAGAGAGAGAGAGACGAACTTTTTGACTTATGTGACTACTAGGACTCTCATCTTCCCATTCAGGGCCTGGCACCTATCTAGTAGGGGTATATAGATGCATAACAGGTCAATTGCTAACGATACATCAACCAACCAACTCATTCTGTCCCTTCGTTGATTCTTCACTGAAGCAACCCGACTCAACCTCTATTTCCTCATCTGACCTTTTGGCTTTTGGCGATAATGTTGCTGATCTTCCCACTAGGGGAAATGCAAATCATGCACCAGAAACCTGACAAGGCCCATTGTCAGCAGCCGCCACCTACACCATATTTGGGAAGTTGGGTACTTTGAGGCACCTAAAGATGAACATGGAAGTGCAACTATTCGGCAGTCACATTTAAACAATTGAAAATATCGCCATGGAAGATAGAGAGATAGAGAGAGAGAATTAAGAAATGGGGTAGTGGTGGGACCGGGATTGGAAAAATTAGGTCCTCGAATTTGGTAATAATCAGCCCTCCATGATCCCTTGGGGAGGAGTCTTCTGTCTTGCACATGCATTATTGCATCCCACTGGGTCTCCACAACCAAAGCAGAATACTAGGTTTCTCTCTCTCTCTCTCTCAAAGCTATCCAATCCATTTGACTTTTTCCCACCTCTGATAAGAGTAACCACGGGTGGGTTAATCAATGGGTTGGTGCTTAATTCCAGGCTTGTGTTAGCTGATTCATCTAAAAACCCTTTTTTTTTTTCATGCTCTTGGTGCGTTTTCTTGGTTGTGGAATCTGCTCACAGGAAAAGGTGAACAAAGTTCCTGACAGGCACAAACTCAGAGGCGGGTTTTGAGGTCATATCATGCTCAGGTAGATTTGAGATCTAAGCACTAAGCTGCTTCCACCAGATCGAATCAGAATTCAAAAGTTAGTAAGAAGAAACCAGCAAAAATAGAGAGATTATTAGACTATTATCAACAGAGTAAAAAGCTCATTCCGATCTCTGCACCAGTGCGTACAAAAACCCAGGAAATATACCATAAATATCAAGAAGACATCAGTAACTCTTACTACTATGCATAACTTACAACGGTTCTTGATTACATACCATACGACATGATCGATTATACCTTTCCTCTTGAGAATCACAGTGAGCCTTGTGAAACTTTCGTACCAATCACCTTACCCTCCTGATTCAATACGGCACCACCACCCTGCCTCATGTCGGCGCTCACCGCTGTCATCCCCTGATATTGCGGCGGGGGCGGCACCACCATCCCTCCGGCCGCCGTGTAGAACACCTGCCTCCCGACGCCGCTGTCGTAAGGCAACTGCGCATAGGCCACAGTGTCCCCCCCGCCGCCGCCGCCGCCGCCGTGGTGCCTCATGGCTCCAACGCCAAGCCCTTCCGAGCTGGCCCCGGCGACCCTGTGCAACTGGGTCTGTGGCGGCAGAGAAGGCGGGGCTGCTGCCGACAGCGGCGGCGCTTGGGATGGCGGATGGACGACGTTGTACAGTGGCTGATCCCGGTAGACGTCGGGAGAAACCCTTTGCGAGAGGGTGTAGTACCCTTGACCCGCCGCCACCTGCCGCACCATCTGCGGTGGCGCGTGGTATATGGTTCCCGGAGCAGGACCAGGGATCATGTACATCGGCTGCTCAGGCGGACCCGTCACAGCCGCTGGGAAACCACCCGACGGCTGCTTCTCCTGCTGCCAATACCCTGGAGGAGCCGTCGGAGCCTGCGGCATAGCTGCCGGAATAGTCATCTGCTGCGTTTTCTCCTGCGCCAGCTTTTGCAAGTAGTAATTATCAGCTCCATAACCACCGGCATTCCCCACGTTGTCGTCGCTCTTCCTTCGGTACATGGCGGCTTCTTGCGTCGGGCCTCCGCCGCAGCTGATCTGCAGCCGCTGCAGCTCCTGCAACTGACGCTGTATCTCGAGCGGGTTCACCCCGTGATCCGGCGCCACGACCCGCTCATCGCGGGGAATCCCGACGCGACCCTCCTGGACGGCCGCCACCACCGGGTCCGCCGCCGCCGCCGCCACGGCCGGCGGGGCGCCGGCGACCACCCCTTTGTCCAGCCCGAAGAGGAAATCGACATTACTGGGCGGGGGCTTGGCGGGCTCCTGGACGGCAGGGCCGGAGTTGAGGGCCTCGACGAAGCGCTCCCGATCGGACTTGGCGTCGGCGGCGGCGGGGGGCGGCTGGTGGGGGCTGTGGACGAGGACGGGGAAGAGGAAGAGGCGCATGCGGGCAGGGCGGGAGCAGGCGCGGTAGAGGCGGTCGTACTCGTGCATCATGTGCTCGAGGTCGTCGTCGGTGGTGACGGAGATGAGGGCGTCGAGATCCTCGCCGGGGAGCTGGTACTTGAAGGACACGCCGTCGGGGAGGTCGCAGAGGGAGGAGAGCTTGGAGAGGAAGGAGGAGAGCTTGATGTGGCGGTCCACGGACAGGATCTTGGTCTCGCCGCCGATGTACGACAGCTGGTTGTCGTGCGGCCGCGGGTGGATCTTCCCGCCGTAGCTGCACATGAACTTGGCCTTGTAGCTCCCCCCGCCGCCGCCGCCTCCGCCGCCGCCGCCGCTGTTGGGCTGCTGGTCGTCCCAGGGGGCGGCGTCGAAGTCGATCTCGCGGGATCGCGGCGAGGAGTTTCCGGAGTCTGGATACGACGGGTATGCCGGATACGTTTCCATCTCTCCTTCTTCTTCTTCTCTTCTTCCTCCTTCCCTTTCTTGCTAGCTTGCTTGCTTGCTTTTAGAGAGAGAGAGAGAGAGAGAGAGAGAAGGAATGGAAATGGAGATGAGCAGGAGGAGAAGAGGAAGATGTTTTTTTTTTTCTTTTTTCTTCCTCGTCTCTTGTCTGAAATATATATTTATTTTTTTCCCTTTTCTTTCGGGCAATGATAAAACGACGGGGACGGTTCGTGGATGCGTTTTCGCCACCCAAGTGGGTTCGAGACACGTGGCCGAATCCATGATCGGACGGAGTTGGGGGAGTGGGGGCGTGGGAAGTAAGGTCAGAGCAGGCAACTGACCGAATTTTCTTCATCGAAAGCGATTGGCAAGAGTGAATAAATGAAATGCGGTGGGAAAAAAAAAAGTTGGGATCTTTAGTTTCGATCATTCATTGCACAATTAAGTGGAGTCTTAGCGTTGTTCAAGCCGTTACCGATGGACACCAGTAAAATGCATAGAAATATCTTATGAGTTGGGATTTGAAAGAGTGTTAAAACTATTATGCACACCGGCCTCAAATAATGCATCGAGATTCGAAGATTCAAGAGCCGTGCGATCAGTTGGGACCATACACAAATCTATTAGTCCTAAGTAATTTCAAATTTTTAAGTGGGCGCAAAACATGACAAAGACGGTCTCAGGAGTTACTATCAGCTATTCCGCATACCGAAAGTGAGAAGAAGGGAGTCTTCACGTACAAATTTATACGATCCGTAAGAATTATGCATGTCGGCGTATTCATTAAACCGAAGGTAAGAGGGTTAAATGCGGCGCGACCACCTCTCTATCGATCCCACGTACCAAATTTTCGGGGGTCAAATCATGCGGTAATAACCCCTCCCCGTATCATACGACGCAGCACCGTCGCCCAGATGATGAATTCGAAGATCGCATCGGACGGCGGACGCAACTTCATTCAGATGAGGGGGGACTAGCCGTGACTTTTGGGGCAAGTGGTGGGACCCCCTGCCCCCAGAGGAGACACGTGGGCTGACTGGGATTTTGCACTAAGGAGAAAGGGGGAGGCCTGGAGGATCTTTGCCTTCTCGTGTCGTGAAATTCTCTTCTTCCCGCGTGTGAACGCAACCGGCGATGCCGGGTTCCCGGTTGACACAGTCGTATTTGGGGCCACAAAACCAGAATTTTCTCCCCATTCTGGGCCCCAGTGGGTCCCACGGCCTTAAGCATTCGGATTTTACCAAAAAAAAAAGGATAGAAAAGCTCGGGGCATTCTCATTTTCTTTTTTTAGGAAGTGTGATTCGTTGAAAAAAGAGTAGGCAGTTGAAATCCGATACCTCTATCTAGAGATATCGTAAAGAGGATATTCAAGTCAAAATTCGTCAATAAATTCAACTCGACTCACCTTTATTTATAATTAAAATAATAAATTATGAGAAAGCGAAACCTTATATCGACGTCACACTTGAGGAGTTGAGATACACGTACGAGTTGTGTTAGAATAAATGTCAAATCGTATACAATAGAGTTATTGATATATCTTAATTGGGTTATAACTCATTATTGGCTTAAATTTTTAAGTGCAAAGTAAATCCAATTGAATATATTAACAAACTCAGACTTAAAATTCATTTTCCTGATCTCTTTAGGCAAAGGCATCATATCTTTTCTTCGTGTTGCTAACATGATTAGTATATTCTTGCTTTTAATTTTGGTCTTTTCTTTTACAAGTTTCAAAATTCTCCCATGAACTAATTATCTTGCTTTTCTCCTCCATGATAAAACAAAGTTTAATGTTGCAATTTGAGAGACTTCGGATTTTAGGAGGAAAAGCTAGAGCCGTAAGCTTTGCGACAAGCAGTACAATGCAATCGATCATGCCATAAGTCCATTTTCATAAAAAGAAAAATCTGGGTTATTGATGAAGACTTTCTGTGAACAAATTATTTCACCAACATGAATGTAAATATGAATTTCTTCACATGTTCGTATGTGAAAAACATGTATGCCTAAGGAAAAAGGACAAAGGACAAAGGAAACAATATGATTTTTTCAGAGATTGGTGCGTGCGTCCCAAAATAGACGCAAAGAAGAAGTCTTAATCATCGCGTCTGGACAATAGTCATTGATTACATAGGACAAATTCGAAGTTGGTGCGCATGGCCTCCAAGAAGTCTTCTCTTTGCAAAAATTCCTACTGTGCGGTCGTGTAACAATTTCTGAGAATTTACCCAAATATTTAAGGCTTGCAGGCGCTGTATAAAAAAAAAATCTCGCTTTTTAGATAACACAAGACGTAGTTATTTTTAAAAAAAAAAATTAACAAGAATTCCGATTAGTGTGTACCACTCTATTTGAATATAGCAGAACCGTGAAAATATATAAAACTAGTATATATATAGAGAGATTGTTTCGAGCACAAATTTTTTTTTTTTGTGCGCTTAAAACAACAAAAAGCAGGTCCGTATTTGTAAGAAACTTGGAAGCACGGCCTAGCTAGGCAAGGAGTAGAAAATGAAATGGTATTTCGAGACAAAAATAAAAGTTCTGTTTAAAGTGAAATCTCACCTTACACTTGGTTCATCTCAAGTTTATGTGTAAGAGAGCTCAATACAGTTTAGTTTTTTACTAACGGGTTATTAACGTAAATCGATAAATAAAGTAAACAAAATGAAGCTTTTCGAACAATGAGGGATAATGAGAAAGCACAGAAAATTAAGTTTACTTTTTCCACGACATACCTTCCATGAACGCAATCATGAGCTATGTGTGTGTATGATTTGTAACTTCACGAAAAATTATCAACCGTAGTGTTTATTTTCTGAATGTTTCAATTGAAATATGATGACTTTACTGAATGTTTTAGTGAATATGATAGAATCTAATTGGGTTTCTCATTTCAATCAATTAGACTTGGGAAAAACTCACATACAAAAGAAAATTTTCCGTTCGGCATTTTCTGGCTCGATTGATTGCACCAATATCCAATCAATCGATCAAGCGGCTACACCAATTGAGTGACAACAACATAAAGTCGTTATCTCGCTCACGGACGAAATTTCACAGTCCGGTGAGACAAGAACCGTGATGGGATTTCCTCTCTATTCATATCTTTAAGCTTTATGAACGTTATTGCTTCACTTCAATATACATACAAAGACAAGAATGATGGCCAACTTGACTTATATCTGAGAATTTTCAACTATTGTCCCCATGTTTCATTTCTCAAATGGTTTCCTACATGCACTATAGATCCTTGTTGCTTCCACGGCAACCCCAGATTGGTCTGAAATCTGATGGTCACGTACAAGAAAAAAAATCCGATTTAATATATAGGTTGATCCAAAGAATTTTGTGCATCATCTCTACTTGACAGTGATCAACCAAACCCTAATGATATTTCTTCGGCTTTGGCGATAAGACAGGCCCACCAGATTGCTTTTCCCTCGAGATACAGGCTTGACTAACAATAGTGCGGAATCTCTATTTTATAATGATTATTGTAACCTTCTTTTTTTATTATCAGAAAATGGATGGAGAGAGGTTAGAAGAGCTTAGTTGAACGCTGAGTAAGTACTACAAAGCTAAGCTATTGACTTCGAAGGACCGCAAGGGGAGAGGTTTGCACAGGCATCGGCGAGGATCTAGCTGTCTTCGTACTAATCACAGGCGATGACACAGATGTTTCCACTGTCGTCGTCAAGTTATTTATGGAGCGCACGTTCCATTTGACCAAGCTCTAGCTAGCAATCTCACTTGTTCAGGCAGTAATGGCCCTTCCTTCAGGGGCCATGCACATGTGAAACTAGTTTCATGGGATGTAAAGTAGTTTGTGTGCTCTTGTGCCTCACAATCCTTCAGGGGCCATGCACATGTGAAACTAGTTTCATGGGATGTAAAGTAGTTTGTGTGCTCTCGTGCCTCACAAACTTCATTTTATATAGGAGAAGATTCTACACAAATGATCCATAAATTTTTGCTCAATATGTATTGTGGTATATGACTTTTTAATTTATTTAATATTATTCTCGAATTTTAACTTAATGTGTAATGTGATTTCTGAACATTTAATTTATTTAATATAATATCTAAATTTTTTATATATGTTTAATTTAACTTTAGAATTATATGAAGATATTTAATATTATCGAGGGACAATATTAGGCCAAAACTTAAAGATCGCATTATACATTGAGTCAAAAATTTGGGTACTATTCGTGTCATTATTTTCTTTGACAAAATGGGTCTGGCTTTCTTTTTCTTTTTTTTATTGCAATTGAAGTTGTCAACCATCTATCTACGCTAGATCTTCTTTCCTTTTTATGCAGTGTTGTTAGTGCACTGAGGCATTAAAAAAAATATGGGGTTGCTAAGTCTCTTCATCGCGAAGAGACTTAACACGTGATTTGTCGGTCTTCCGAGATTAATGCGAGGACCATTAAGGTTAAGAGCATGCTAAACAACCGACCCATCACACCGTCATTATCATGGGGGAAAAGCCCAAATTGAAGGGATGTGAGTGATTAGAGATTTTGGGTTCAATCCTTGAATGATGACTCTACAGTTCAGGCTTTACAGGATGTTCATTATCATGAGAACTCGAAACGTATTAGAAGTGCTATCGATTTATAGAAAATAAGCGATTCTCTCTCTCTCTCTCTCTCTCTCTCTCTCTCTCTCTCTGTGTCAGAGGTCGATGTCACATTTGAAGGTCGTTCCATTTTAGGCTTGCAACTGTATAAGTGAATCAATGGAATGTGGAATCAAAATGAAGTGCAGGAACTCATTAAATTCAGACGAAGTCCAAGAGGAGAATGATGAAGGCGTGTTTGAGCCGCGTACGGGGTTTGAGGGGCCAGCTGAACTGCCCCGCTCTTTCCCTTTTAGAAAATATCGCAGGAGAACAATTGTTTATCAGGTTTTGGAAGACGTATCGAGACTAGTTTATGAGAATCTGTCTGTAATGATAGGATAAGATCCGTTTTGGAGCTCACTCGCAATGCATTTCGTTGCGACACTTGATAACGAGTGTCGTAGTCCGTTCTTGACATGGACTTGCATCGTTCTTTTTTTCCTCGCACCATTTCCCACGGCAATTTTTTCTTCTTTGGCCCCCCCATAAGTCAGTCAAGACAATCATCACATGTTCAACCTTGCTCCTTTATTGCTGCAAGGTTTGAACTGTGAAACACGCCAGCGAGCGGTCGTTCTATTTGTTTATGAATTTCATTAGTTTTTTCTTTCTTTTTTTTGACAAAGGAACCTTTCCTTTGAATCAGTTTTCTTAGCAGCTGATATTTTGCTCCTTCTTTTAGTAGCTAGTACTTAAGGTGCGTTTGATTCACACACGGACCATAGGGTTAAATGAGCTCCAATTAGAAGGTGCATTTCTTGAAACTTCTAAATATCGATAAGCTGAGTTCGCAGTTTCTTTTGGGTGTGATTGGTAAGTTTCAAGGAGATGATGATAATTTCGGATATAAGCTAGCAATTTCGCGTTACCGACTTATCATTTCATTATTGACTTTTCTTGATCAAGTTGGTAAATTAAAGGATTTGTAGAATCATCTCTGATCCGGCCCACTGAGGGGGAAAAGTTGACATGTTTACCATCAGGGATGAGGACAAGAATTAACAGGCAAATATCATATCATACAGTTTCCTAAAGGAGTAAAACTATTAGCCAAGCAAGAAAACGGACAAAACTTTGGCACATCAATTCACCTGATATGAAAGTGCTGGCTATTGAACTCAGACAAGAACAATGATGATTTGATCAATTACCAAGGGAGATAGCATTGATTATCATACACCCATCAAAGTCACAAACTTAGCAACAAATCAGTTGAAGTCGAAATGAAAGTGCAACCGAAGCGAACCATCTGGCCGTGCTTGAGGGTCTTACTTTTGGGATTGGCTTGGCTTGAGTTTGGAAGGATTTTGACTTTAGATGATTGTTTCCGTTTGAAGTTGTACTTGAATTGGAATTTTGCAAGACCGTATCACGCACCACGCCAGGAGTCTTTACACTGCTCACTGTGAAATCAGATGATTCTGATTTACGACTCTGTTTGATTTCTTGAGTCAGTTCCAAGCATGCTTTAAGCTCTCTTATATATGAGACATTCTTGGAAATGTCCGCAGCAGCTTTGTCCTTTTCTCCTTCCCTTTTCTGCAAATGCAATGTTTATCTCTTCAGGTGAGATCCTTGATTAAGAACAAGCAACTAAAATGAGGTGCGAAGCATATCAAGGAAAAGTGGAGATCAAGGCGAACACATATAATCAAATCTCACCGTGAAGATTGTATACTGCCGGACCAGTGCAGCTGCTCAATTGTGCTTATTCTGTGTAGTTGAGTAGCTTCTGCTGGGAGCAGAGTAACTCCTGCATTGTCACCGCAAGTGCTTAAAACTTTTGGTCAACATGGTCCAGTTTAGCTTGGACTATTGAAATCTTCGAGTAAATAGACATGAGAATTTTGTTTTGGGCAAGTGCGTTCCCGGAATGCCAACTTAAGACAGCTTCTACCGAACTTTTGGCGTATGGCGGTATTTGCCATGTTTATCAACGAATTCTGCCCCTGGGGGGGAAATGTACACGATTGTCGGCAGGTGGGAACATGAATTTGGGTGGAAGGACTGGATTTGGTGGTGAAACCTCACTAGCACAGGAGAGTCGTGCAGGTTTTTCTTCAGAAGTGGAATGCTTTCGAACCCACGTGACAAGGCAAAGCGGGCTTCTCTGATGGTGTCACTCTCCCCTGGGATGCCAGTTTGCCCGAGGATTTATTTTGGGCAAAATTACACCCCCATATCAAAATTTGACACGGGTGAAATATAAGTGGCAAAATTTCCAAAATATATAATATCACTTTTTTTGGAAATTATACACTTAAATGCCAACTCCAATAAGGCTTTAAAAATCCAATGTGGCATTATTTAAATAATAAAAATGGTTTACGTGACTTGCCAGAATGTTCATTCAACAATTACGTGGCTTGCTAGAATGTTCATTCAACAATTAATGTACAAAATGACGTGGTTTTCCCCCGAATTCATTAATTAAATTAAATTAAAAAAAAAGAAGGCGGCATTTAGCGAGGGCCTCACAGCTCTTGTCGTCACGCCCCACCATCGCCGGAATGGGCCGGCAAGGGTCGGCTGAGGTTGTCGGCTTGGCCAACTACAGGCAAGGGATCGCGGCCTCCCCCAGATCCGACGACGATTGTCGGCCCTCGCCTAGAGGGGCCAAGGGCTATCGCTGGTTGTGGAAGGGCTAGGCGGCAACCTCACCCCAACCAGCAGTGGCCCTTGGCCTGCCTAGGTGAGCCTTGCCGGATCTATGGGTGGGTCGCGATTCCTTGCCCTAAATCTAGGTGAAGGCTTATGGTTGGCCAGGGTCGCCAGCCACTGGCTAGGGCCTAGTGACCCTGGCTGACCTTCACCCCATCGCCATCGACCTTTTTCGGCAATAGTGGGGCGGTGGTATCGAGGATTGTGGAGGCCTTGGTAAAACGCTACCTCCTTTTCTTTTTCTTTTTTTGTAAATTTAATTTAATCAATATGTATATTAAAAATCAAAGTGGGGGTAAAACAAAGTCGTTTTGAACTTATTTAGTCACGTCAGCGTCACATGGATAATTTTTTTTTAAAAGAATTGTCACATCAGTAAAAAATATCGCTATAAAAAGTCACATGAGCAGTTTGGTCAGAAATTTTCATTATTGATATTTAAGTGTTCATTTCTTCTCCGATTTTGGCACATAAGTATATCTTTTAGAAGTTTGGGCATTTATATGTCCACCTATGTCAATTTTTGATACTTGAGATATCCGACACTCATTTATTTTGTAGTTGGACTCTTTCTAAGGCTCGGGTTGGTAGAGGATTATGTCTCAAGCAGTTGATCTTAGGATGATATCCAACTAATTGAGCATTAAAACCCATTTCTTCCCTAAGCATATTGCCCGGAGGTCTTATTAGGATACAGGTGTGTGGAGTTTTGTTAGAGAAGTCTCACTTCAAAAAATTAATATGGTGTGGAGCAATTAATATATTTTAATTGACCCATAATCATTAACTTAAGTTTTTGAGTGAAGTTTGTTGATATAGACTTGGGCTCTTCTTGGCCTTCTCCCTACGTAAAGGTATTAGACTTCTATTGTGTACTCCCAATAAATGGTATCGGAGTCGATGGTTGCAGTTTTCAAGCAAGTAGGCTTTGTGGTGTAGCAACGCAGGCCCGTAGGGATTCAACTTGAGATAGTTGATGCAGAAAGAAACCTAAATTAAAGGGGAGTAGATTTAACACTGAGCACACATGTGAGCGGGAGATTATTAAGATACACTCGTGTAAGTTATGTTAGAGAATTTTCACATCGAAAAATTAATGTAATGTGGAGCAGTTAATATATTCTAGTTGACCTATAACTCATTAACTTTAGCTTTTGAGTGAAAATTGGTCAAATTAGATATATTGATAGCCTCAAACTTGGGCTCCCCCTTGGCTTTCTCCTCACGTGAAGGTTCGAATGTCTCAGCTTGTCGAAATGCTACCCTTGCTCAATAGATCTTACCATAGGTGAGCACATCCCCTAGGAGGACAATGGTGATACATAAATCAATATTGTAGCTCAATAGGTTTGCTCCCCTTGCTCAGTAGATCTTACCACAGATGACCACAGCCCCTAGGAGGACAATGGTGATACATAAATCATTATTGTAGCTCAATAGGTTTGACAATAGGCAACCACCGCCTCTAGGAGGACAATGGTGATACTCACCTGACTATCCAATGAAGTTTACTTGTCCATTATCTTAATAGCATATTTAAATACCAAACCACACATTTCACATGGTACTGGAACAAAAGATTCCAAATTTAAATCTTCCAAAATCCAATTTGCTTATCCAATTAAATATGTTCACGCTTAATAGTAGGTAAAAAAATCAAACCAAGCGTGAGAGGGAATAATAGAATATTTAACTATTAAATCATGTCTTCAAATAGAAACTTAAACTTTTAAAACACTTGGCAATAATCCTACAAAGGACTATTCGTACATTTCTAGCTAATTTGACATAAGAAATTTCACCTACTGCTACAACAAATAACTCATTATGCAGCTTATAAAGGGAAAAAAGACTCATCAAGCAAATGATGTACATCAATGAACGCATTTGATCCATGTACAGAGTTTTCCACAAGGAAAATGTTTTTTATTCCGGCAACGCAGCATGGGCACAATCTTGATCAGCACTTGAAGAGCGTGCATCTGCATCTAAGCCAGTGGATGCACACCAACTATCTAGCCGAAAAAAGGCTTATATAATGCTTTAACGGAAGAGTGGTCAAGCTAGAGCTAGGTGTACGAGTTCAAAATCCCTAATATCTCTTATAGTTATTGATAATCGGCAAAACAAGACTCAAATCCTGAGATGACGAATCATGAGTCAATAGCTCCCCGGTCGCTGTGGGTGGCTGTGGAGTTGCAGAGAAATCACATTCTGATGAGCTGCATTCTGGCGAGAGAACTGGCAAAGATTCCTAAAAGAAAAACCAGAATAATATCAGTTCCCTAAACATGATATAATGATCTTTAACAGGCACCATTTTGATGCTTCCTCGACCTTCAGAATCTTTCAGTTACTGTGCTTTTAGCAGTTACTTATGCATTGGAGCAACTTGTGTTGACTTCATTGGGGGCGTTGCAGATACTTCTGCTACCTTCTTGGAGCATAAAATGGGTCTGGCTTTCTTTAGCTTTTTTATTTTATTTTATTGCAATTGAAGTCGTCAACCATCTATCTATGCTAGATCTTGTTTCACCTTTTTATGCGATGATGTTACTGAATGGGGTATTAAAAAAATATGGGGTTGCCAAGTCTCTTCGTCGCAAAGAGACCCAATATGTGATTTGTCAGTGTTCCGAGATTAATGCGAGGACCATTAAGGTTAAGAGTATGCTAAACACCCGACCCATCACTTGCCATTATCATGGGAAAAGCCCAAATTGAAGGGATGTGAGTGAGTAGAGATATGGGTTTTAAACCTTGAATGATGGCTCTACAGTCAAGGCTTTACAGCATGTTCATCATCATGAGAACTCGAGACATATTATAAGGGCTTTGGTGTTCTTCATTTTTAGGAAATAAGCAATTCTCTCTTTCACATGTCAATTCCTGTGTGAAGGTTTTATTATGCAGATTGCAACTGTACAAGTGAATCAATGAAAAGTAAGCAAAAAAAAAAGTGCTGAACTCATTAAACTCAAATGAAGTCCAAGCCATGAATGATGAAGACGCGTTTGAGCTGCGTGTGGGCTTTGAGGGGCCAGCTGAAGTTGCTGAACTGCCCCTCTCTTTCCCCTTTAGAAAAAATTGCACGAGAGCGTATTCGACTACAATTGTTTATCAGGTTTCGGAGGACATATCGACTAATTTACAAAAATCTGCATGTAACGATAGGATAAGTTTTCATCTGATGTTGAATGTATATGTGACTCTTTCCAATGCATCACATTGCAACACTTGATTTATTAATGTTGCATTTAGTCCGTTCTTGACTTAGACTAGCATTGTTATTTTTCCTTACACCAGTTCCCACGGCAATCTTTTTTTTCTATGGTCCTTCATAAGTTAGGCAGACTATCATCCCATGTTCAACCATGCTCCTTTATTTCATTGATTGTTTGAACCTTGAAACATGCGAGCGAGCAGTGACTCTATTTGTTTATGAATTTCATTATGTATTTCTTTAAACCAGCCTACTTAGCAGCTAATATTTGCTCTTATTAGTACCCAGTACTTATAGTAAATTATTTCTAGCATTCTTTTTGCACATCAGCTTTCAGACATGGACTGCCACATTTAATGAGCTCAATTAATAGGTGCATTTCTCGAAACTTCTAAATTACCGATAAACTGAGTTCATGGTTTCTTCACACTTGATTGCTAATATTTTGAGGAGGTAATGCTTAAATCCAAAATAAGATAGCAATTCTGCGTTGCTTAGCTCTTTTGTAGTATCATCTCTGATCCGGCCTATCATGGATGAAAAATTCACAAGTTTACCATCAGCAAGTTGAGGGCAAGAATTAACAGGCAAATATTAACTCAAAACAGTTCCCTGAAAGGGGTACAACTATTAGCCAAGTTAGAAAACTGACGGACTCTGGCATATGAATCAGCAATGACATACGTTTTCTTTTGCAGCACAATAATAGCCATGTCAGATTTTCATTCTTGTTGTATCTCAACACACTCGTCCATACAAGTGAAAAAAGTTCCAGATTCCATTAGCAAACATGCACCGACCAATTCACCTGATATGAAGTGCTCACTACTGAATCCAGACAAGAACCTGATTATCATAAATAAAAAAGAGAGACTGCATTAATTAGCAAACATCAATCAAAGTCACAAACTCAGCAACAAACCAGTTGAAGTTGAAACCAACTATCTGGTTTTGCTTGAGGGTTTTACTTTCCGGTTTGGCTTGGCTTCAGTTTGGAAGGATTTTGATTTGAAATGTTTGGTTCGATTAATTGCACTTGAAAAAGAACCCTGCGAGCACTTATCAGGCGCCATCATAGGACTTTTTGCACTGCTCGCTGTGAAAACAGATGATTTTGATTTGCTACTTTGTTTGATTTCTTGAGTCTGTTCCAAGCATGCTTTAAGCTCTCTCATAGAGAAGACATTCTTGGAAATGTTAGCAGCAGGTTTGTCCTTTTCACCTTTGCTTTCCTGCAAATACAATGTTTATCTCTTCAGGTGAGATCCTTGATAAAGAACAAGAAACAAAAATGAGGTGTGAAGCATATCAAGGAAAAGAGCAAATCAAGACACACACGGATAAGCAAATCTCACTTTGTCCTTCACCTTGGATACTAGTCTAACAGAAGGTTTATTTTGTAGATGGACTCTGTCTCGACCTCTAGAAGCTTGGATTGTTACTGGATCACGTGTTAAGCAGTTGATCTCCCCATAATTTTTGACTAATCCAGTCACCTTGCTCTTGGATACCAGTCCATGTCTATTATGTAGTTGGACTCTGTCTTGACCTCTAGAAGCTCGGGTGCGTACAGGATCACGTGTCAAGCAGTTGATCTCAGGATATTCTTCAATTGGTTGAATCATGAAAAAATGACCAATATAATGTTCCTGTGAATTGTCTTGAGCATGAATACTTGTTTCTTCCCTAGGCCTATCGTCCACAAGTCTGTTGGTAGGTTGTCTCAGCCTGTCAGCAAGCTCCCCTTGCTCAATCGGTCTGTCTGCAGGCAACCCCCACCCCTGGTAGGACAATGGTGATACAGAAGTTAATATCAAATTGAATACCGGAGTTCTTGTCACCTGACTATTCAACGATCCAATTTTTTCTTTTTTTGGTTGGAAATCCAATGATCCAATTAACCAGAGAGGAAAGTACATTTGTTGCAGGAAAATAAACCGATAAACTCCCATTGATACACTCCACATAGGCACACACAGTCCAACATGATGCTACAGTGCATGTCGAGAATGCTATCAGAGTAATTCAGAAGATACTAACTGTCCAATCCACATTATCTAAGATCCATATAACATTTCCCAAAAAGATCCAAAAGAAAGTTTACCTGTCCATTGTCTGTCTCAGGTTCTGTTCCACTACTCTGTTGGCAAATTTCATCCATGTTCCAGTCAAGAGCATCCAAGATATCATCGATAGATCCATCCATCTCAATCCCATCGACCACATCTCCTTGCTGGTCAGATTGATCCAAATTGTCATTTGCAATATGGACAGAAGGAGCCCCCATGTCAATGACATGTGGATTAGAGGAGAGGTTCAGGTTCATTGGTGGGCATAAGGCCTCTGCAAGTTGATCCATCGTGGCTTCCATAATGTTCTGTTTATCAACGAAGTAAACATTGGTTATCAGCTCCACCTGATGAGTTTTCACACTGAAAGCAGACCACAAGGCATATAGTGCTGACCTCTGGAATGTTACTCCATGCTTTGTCATTGCCTAAGTTCATTAACAATGATATTGATCCAGCTTCAACAGAGGTTGAATCATCGATGAACTCATCTCTTTTGTTTATAAGGTGGCAAAGCACAAATTTCTGCTAAACATTCCAAGAGAAAATAGGAAATTTGCCGAATTACAGAAATCACATGCCACGAAAGCAACAGACATCCCAGTACACAGAGGCGAATTTGTGAACTGGAAGGTGGACAAAAATGGAAAAGAGAATGTGAAAAATCAAAACAAATAGAAAACAGCCAGCAATGGTAACTGAACAATGATCAATTCTAGCTTCAAAGCAATCATCTAAGTGCCAAGTCTTCCCATCTTTTCAAGTACAAAAGCTGGCAGGGCATAAAATTTAAACAGGTGCACCAGGGTCCAGACGCAACCTAAGCAAACAATAATCTCAACTAAAAGGCCCTTTCCCGCACAATCCCACCATTTAAACATCACAAGCTCGGTACCTGATTTTATGAAGTTCCATCATAACTCATGGAAGTGAGCATCATGAGCATTTCACTGTTCAACTTTCAGTTCAAAAGAGAATTATGTAATATTGGGTACCTGGTCAAGAAAGTTGGCTCCATAATTGCAGTCATGTAGGCAATACTCATGCATTACCCATACTGTCTCTTTGGCGCTTGAACCCTCGTTTTCTATAAAAACTAAATTCCTCATGGTCCCAATCAACTTATTAGTACTTTTGGCATTGATCTTCTTCTCTTGACCGGTTGTTTTCCAATGACCAGACGGAGTTTGTCGGTCGTACTTACTATTCTTTCGAGTCTTGAACAAAAGACGAGACAAGAACCACCACTTTGCCTCCTTCGACCTCACAATTGAGCGTTCTACAGATACACGGAGGTCAGTGAGCTTAAGGCCAGAGCAGTGTTGAAAATTAATGCCAACTAGGAAAAGCCATCGAATTGTCTTTGAATGATCATTTCTTTTTCCCATTGCACGAGACAGTAGTACACGAGCCATTTCAAAGTCAGAAAACAAAGCAATCTCGACCTTCAAACCTAGTTTAGTCACCATGCTATAAACACCAAGATTTCATCACCCTCAAACAACAAAGTAACTTGAAGAGAATGTCACGTTTACCTCTAAATAGGCGGGGTAAATGCCAAGGATCGAATTTGTGCACAAAAGGCGTCTCTGGAATAATGCAGGGGTCATCTCTATATCCAAGGATGTGTCGTCTCAAGAAATGATTGATGAGTTCCTCATCGGTGGGGCGAAACCTGTATCCTACAGGCAGAAAACAATCTATATGTTCATAGAAAACATCAACAGGAATGAGGCAGGGCATTTTTGAGTCTTGACAACTTCACTCTCAAACTCAATTTTTAGTGACTTTAGTCGCTGAATCTGAAGCAGAGTGATCTCTAAAACACTAGTTTGAGCTTTGTAGATAGTGTTTCCAGATGCTCCACCAAAAGCATTGACTTGACCCCCACGGACCAGTGTCTGTATGCAGTCCTTCCCTTGCTTCAGAAGGGAACCTTTTGTAACCTGAAACATACAGTAATGTTGACAAGATAGCTGAGATCGACAACCGTGTCTTCGTGGAAGCTGTCGAGTGGCTAGCCTTGAATTTCCATTTTGCAATGGCTTGAATACATGTGATTAACCGAACTTCTTATTCTTGTTATTTGTATCTGTTATGCTCGGACCACAAGAAGTTATATTTCCTTTTTCAGATCCAAGACTGTTCTTGCAACTGTTAATATTTCATGATTGGTTGGTAACGCCACTAACTTTTCTTTCTCCATCCTGTTATTTTTGTACAAAGAATCAAATCCAATCAAAACAACAGTCTGTCGAATGGGCGTGAACCCAATACTAAATCCATACACCTCGTTTATACAAAGAACGTGTGCGTGAAACAACCAGCTGGGAGAAAGCCGAACAACTATTTGTTGGCAAATTCGAGATTAGCAATGGCACATACTCTGCTATAACAAATAACTCGTTACACAGCTTATAAGAAAAACTCATTCAGCAAGTAATGTACATCAATGGACACATTTGATCCATGTACATCGTTTTCCACAAGGAAAATATTCTTTCCGGTGACACAGCATGGGCACACTCTTTATCAGCACTTGAAGAGTGTGCATCCAAGCCAGTGGATGCACACTAATTACCTAGCCGAAAAAAACTTATGTAATGCTTCCTTCGGAAGAGTGGTTGTTCTAGAACTAGCCATACAAGTTCAACATCCCAAATATCTCTCCAAGGTGTTCGTTATCAGCAAAATAAGACTCCAAATCCCGATATAATGGATCATTAGTTAATTGCTCCCCTGTCGCTGAGGAGGGCCATGGAGTTGCAGAGAAATCAAATCCCAATGAGTTGCAGTCTGCTGAGAGAATTGGCGCTGGTAGTTGCTGTACATTTTCTTTTAAAGATTCCTATTGTCACAAAAAAAAACAAAATAAAACATTAGTTTTTTGACATGCCAGAATGATCTTCAACAGGCACCATTTTAAGGTTTCGTCTGACCTTTGGAATCTCCAAGTGCTATGCTTTTGGCAGTTACCAATGCGTTGGTGCAACTTGTGTTATTGACTTCATCAGGTGTGTACAGATACTTCTGCTGCCTTCCTGAGGCATAATAAAGAAACTTGTTTGGTTGACTTCATTGGGTGTGTGACAGCTACTTCTGTTGCCTTCTAGAGGCATAATGGAGACATCTTTTTTGGCCTTCTTGGTCTTTGAATTTTTCTTACCCCGGTTATCAAGGTTTTGCTTCAAGTGGTACAGAACGAAGTCACCCTGATATAGAAAGACAAGACAAGTATAGAAAGACAAGACGAGTTAACAATTTGTTCGAGTCTAATCACTAATCTATGAAAGTAATTTGTGATTTAATACCAAGAGAAAAAGAAGAAACGACCTCAAAGAATTAAATATCAGTCAATATAACAACTTCTTTAACACTCCATTCAACTCATAAGACTCCTTTCAGGAAGAGACTCCTTGATCAGCTTCAAAATAGAGAGAAAGGTGCTATAGCAACAGCAAGATTTGGCCAAAAAAAAGAAGAAAAAAGAGGAAAAGAAAAGGGTCAGGGATTTTTACTTGCTAAGATTGTGTTAGTTGAAATCCAATCAATAGAAGTTTAAGAGTTTAGTTCATCTCAGGGCAAACAAGCACAAGTCAGAGCAACTAAAAGTAAGATGCTTAGTCTCAACTATAGAAAATTAAGTCAGACAAGAAAATAAAATAAGAAGGCCTCTTGAATGAAGCTCATGGAATAAAGAACATTTGTTTATCAACATTAATCGTTCATAGCACGAAGATCGAGTACCTGGTCATTAAGGGCGTTGTCCATAAGATCAGCATTTATGTATTATTCATGAAGTACCCATCTTGTCAGGGCATTTTTGGGACTTCAACGTTTTTGAAAACCAAAATTTTCTTCAAACCTAAAATGTTCCTTTTGTCTCGTGTCCTGATTTCGCGAGTTTCACCAGTTGGCTTCCAAGAGCCATGATCATTTGTCCTTTTAGTTCATTTACTTTAACGGTATCTATCTTGCAGACGGCAGAAGAAGAACCATCCATCATCATCTGAGTTTATACTTGATAATTCTGCACAATTCCACAGCGGAAAATCTTCAAAATACAGAAGCAAACCAACAGACACATAATCCCAAAAGGGAATAACATTGACCAACCATGAACTTATCACGTTTTTTAAAGGATGAACAGGACAGTTTCGATGATGTCTTACCATTAATCTTGCTGGGTAAAACTCAAGGTGGCAATGGATGGACATCAACCTCAGGAATTATCTGCTCAACCTTTTTGTCACTGAGTATTTTCAACTTCAAGTAATAATTGACAAGTTCCTCCTCTGTTGGTCTGAATCGGACTCCCACTGGCAGATCAACTGATGGAATTTCCATGCTTTCCATCTCAAAATGTTAATCTAGCTAAAATGCTAACTATAAGGGAAAGAGAAGGAAATTTGAAGAGAGCAATACTAACTTGCTTCAGATTACTTCATGTCAGAGTTACATCCACGCTTATTTATAATAGAGATGTTATGAGCTAAAACCCCTGCTTTCCACTGGGTCTAACCTTACAATGAAGTTGTTCGACTGTTTGGTGGATCCCACATCTTAACCTCCGCTTAAGATCAACAAGGACTGTGGGGGTAAAAGGCAGAGGGAGGGAGCAGAAAACTCTTAATTTTTTTCCACTTGTTTTGACTCATATTAACAAATAAAATGTCCATGGCTTAGCAAAAAAAGAAAAAGAAAAAAGAAGCATAAAAGTCCATCACAAGCCTCGAAAGCATTTGCATACAGGCAAAAATATTATAGTCAAGACATTGGGGATTGCCAAAAGGAGAAAGAAAAAAACTATTCTAAACTGAAAAATTTCAGACTTTTTCTCCAAGTTTCAAAACTTCTTTTGAAATTTTACTTCTAAAAGAATTGTCCCCAACCGAAAAATTGCAGACTTATTCTCCAAGTTTCAAAACTTCATTGAAAAGTTTACTTCTTTTTGGACCCTACCATGAAACTACCGAGTCAAATGTCATTCCCTCAAGGTCTACAGCTAAAAGCAAGTCGTCTTGAGCTCCCTCATGCGTTAGTTTCAGCTAAACTTCCCCTAAGGAGACTATTTATCTTTTAGGAGTTCTAGTAAACTTTTCAGGACTGAAGTAATCAAAATTGCTCGTTATCCGTGCTCAGTTATTATTCTTTTGAATTGTCTGCATAGTATGAGCTCACTAGGTTTCAGGACTAAAATATATATGCCCATGACGCAACACTCCTACAAATCAACACATAAGCACCCTGATACAGATTAGCGTAATTTTCAAACAAGAACAGAGGACAAAGCCACAAAACAAACTAGGCATGATCCTACATTCAATAAGTTGTACTTTCTTATCTTCTAAAGTTCGCCATCACTTGAGAATAATCAAACATCGTCTCGACAATTATCTTTTATTTGCTAAAGCCACGAGTTACTTCATAGCATAAAGATAATTAAAACCAGCATGCTCCATTAAACTTGACAGCTGAAATAGGATCGCATCCACAGAAAGAGTGCAAACTGTGAAGAAGCCACATTCAAACCAATCATCTTCAGTTCAAACTTCTGATGGCTTGGATGTTTAAAAAAGTGTTCCTATGTGATGAAATATTTCGTCACCAAAGTCATTGTCATGCTAACCTTTTCCAGAAAAGCCATCTAGTGAAATAAAAGAAGGAGGCTGGCCGGTCGCTACACGTGGGGAGATATCTTTAAAAGAATGCTGCAATCAAGGGACAAATAATTACATGAGAGCTAAAACTATAAAAGTCTCGCGCTTAAGTGTTGAGAGATTCCTGAATCGCCTTCATGGTGAATTAATACATCACCCATCCAATCTTTTTCCCCTTCATTTCAATGTTCACTTTATGCAAATAGACAAGGCAATAAACCTGCAGATTCACCATAGAGCAGGCATGAATCTCTGATAGTAAACAACTCAGAGCATTTCAATTTTTAAGAAGGATTTAAAAGCAACAAGAATTGTGTCATCTGCCTCCCGAATTCGTAAGAGGGGGAGGGAAGGCGGAGTGGGAAGAGAAGAGACAATCACAACCTACTGGGATCATGCTCAATATCGTAATTTCCGAACATAAAGGCGCGAAAGAGTTGAAACCATTTTGAAAAGGAAAACGAAAAAGAAAAAATTCCAGTCATCAAGAGCCATCCAGCAACAGTTGCATCTGAAGGAATTGTTGCATAGGAACCCCAGATCAGCCGCGGCTATCTCAAGTGAAGTTCAAGACCATCAAAAGCCCAACATACTTTTACAGTTTCTCTTTTCTCTAAAACAAATCAAGAGGTCCAACAATGAAAAAAAGCAGCACTTCCAAACCCAGGTAAAATTTGCAATCTTGTTTAGATTTTCGGAACATATAGCAATGTGCAAGTTAGATCCAATTCAGCCCCGGAGGTACCGCCACAAGAACACGAAACAGAAACCCCCCAAGAGAAGCAGAGATCCGGACACTCACTCCACGTGAATGCAGAAACTGCACAAGCCCAGAACGAGAAAGATCGAAGTCGACTTTTACCTGCAGCTGCAACTCCCATCGAGACGCAGGCCAAGAAAGAACCGTTTTGGATCCTTGGAGAATACGACCCATGAAGGACTCGTCAATCATTACTTGTGATTTCGAGAAGAAACGGCGTCGACATAAACAAAATCCCAAGTAAGATTGACGAGTGATTCAGGGATCATATTGGGTCGTCACGAATCTCGAACACGAAGAAGATGCGAGCAAAAAGATGAAATCTTTGATGTTGCGGGCTGCTTTCGACGCGCATCCCCCCGCTGTTCTTCTTCTCCACATTGCCTCCCCAGAGATTTATCCAGCTTTCTTATTTTTATTTTCGGAAAACAATAATGGGCAACGTGATTAACAAGGTGTAGGTAGTACCATTCTTTTTTTTTTTTTTTTAATAGTGATCCTCGAATTAATATTTTTAATAAGAAATTTGAATTCGATTCAAAATGGTATGAAAAAGTTCTATGAAATTGAATAACTCCGTGATCATGTCAACATAATATTTAATCTCATCTCATACATCTATTATTGTTTTGTATTGCATGCGTTTATAGAAATCTTTAAAAGTAGAGCATATGTGGGAATTACATATAAAATGAAAATGGAGAACCTTTTTTCCTTCTAAATTCAGTGAAGTGTTTGTTGACTAACTCCTTAGAGAAAGAGAAAGCGTCACAAAAAATCTCGAACTATGTCTACTACTGTGATATATTTATTGTAAACTCTTTTTTACAATATCAAAAACTCCAAATTATGTCCATTATGACATATTTATTATAAACTTTTTTTGTAACATACAATGCCTCAAATTTATATCTATATGACATATTTACCTTCCATCAAATTTCCATTAAATGATTTTTCAGCTAAAATAACGTTGTTTTCACTTAAGGTACATGGGCACTATATCAATATCATTTACTTTCTTTCATCAATGCAAGCAAATTTTTAATTATTCTCAATGATGGAACTTTTGATAGAGGATAAATATATCATAAAAGTATAAGTTTAGAATTTTTAGTGTTACATAAAAAAGTTTTGGGTAAATGTGTTACAGTAAGCATAATTTAAGATTTTTTTGGTGACTTTTACCAAAAAAAAAAAAAAAAAACTATGGCTGAATAGTCACATGTTACTTCCTCCTCCTTTCATTTTCGCTTTCATCCACTTTTCCTTACTTATAACTTCTAAAAAAAAAAGTCATTTCTATATATCATATTTTCAGTCTTTAAATTTGCAAGGGACCTAAACCAGCTGCAACACCCAACCTGCTTCTTCAATGGCCAACCAAATGCAAAGAATTTTCTTTGGTGATAATCCAATGTTTGGAAGATGTTCAACATCATAGAGCTCCCTAATAGTGAGAAGAAAACTGTTTGCATAGTATGTACTACGAAAAATATTCTTGAAATCTAGTGATATGACGGGTCACTTGAAGAGGTATTAACATTACTGCAAAGTGCCATTGAGATTCGCATTTTTTTTTTAATTATGTATTTATCTCAGTCTAAGTTTGAGTGTTAAGTATACACATTTGTTTGTATTTTGTGATTAAAAAATATATTACGGTGTTTTCAATTGTTAGGTTGTAATCTTTTTATGAGATGTGACTGTCTAAATTTGAATCTTATGTAGCGCGTTTTAAACTTTTGCACAATTATCCATACTTGGGACCACCTGTAAAAATGATTATATGAGATTTTATTTATTTTGTCTTTAATTTATTAAAAATCTAGCCTGGGCATGTTATCCTCGATCTGTTATGTGGGCTGGTAAGAACAATTATGTCACAAGCGTGCTTGACACGACACATAAAAGAACTGGGCCTTCATGGGCTCCCCAAGCACCGCCATGGCCATCATTAACGATCGACAATTTTAACACATTGTTGGACCGTTTTTCAATTTTTTTTTTTTTGTCGAAAGATTATTACTGAAATGCAACTAAGTTCGGAATCATTATTTAATAACACCCAGAGTGGGTGAGGAGAATATAAAATCCAATTGTGAGGAAGGTGGTTGTCCTAGTGAGCTTTTGCTATCTAGTCGGCGAGCTTGTTAGCTTCTCTAGGCACATAAGATACTGAGACTCTCTTGAGGTGGGCCAACAATACTTTGTAGTCCTCTGAAATTGGTTTTACCATCCATGGGCTTGGTGCTAAGCCCATTAAACTCTCTACCACAGATTTGTTGTCGAACTGTACTTTTATCTTGGGCTGTGTTTGGCAGTCGGGATAAAATTCGGGGTAGGATATAATACATTTGGTGCTCACTCAGGACATGATAAAGTCGGATATAAGGGGGATATAAACAGGATAAAATTATCTCATGGGGGAGGTGGAATAAAGGTGGATATGATTTTTAATATTCATACTAAGAAAGTTATTTTTCTCAAATAACAAACTTATTAAATTAATAAAATTGAAATTATATTTCAATATAAATAATATTTTAATTATAATTTAAGAAATAAAAAATAAAAATAAAAAATCATTTTTAATTAATCCTATTTTAATTTATATATTCAACTTTAATTCTATCTTATAATAAACATTCAATCTATAAATTAAGTATTTATATTTATTATATATTTTAACTATTTTTGTATTTTAGGTATGTTAGTACAGTTTACTATTTGATAAAATTTTATTAAAGAATGATGAAAGGGGAAAAAGGAAATAATAAAGAAAATAACATAAAATAAATTAAAGAATAGTGTTACGAGAGATTTTCACTATCTTCGTTTATGAACATTTATGTTCATTTGTAATGATATGCTGTTTGTATAAAAAAAAAAATGTACATAATATGATGTAAACATATCTGACTTTAATACTGCGATTCACCAAACAGTGGACATGATATAAAAAAATTCCAGAATTTCATATTATATCTATGGATCCTATCCTGATTAGAAATCCGAATGAGCAAATGTAGTCTTGTAGTTTAGTTGAAGTGTGGAAGGGCACTTTCTCTCTCTTGCCTTCACCAATTTCGATAGAACCACACGGAGGGCTAAAGCCTCCATTTTTATGGTTGGGTCGGCGTCGATTTTCTCTGCAAAGCCGTCTCCAAGGACTCTATTTTCATCCCTATAGATCTTGGCAACTGATTCCATCCTTTGTTCTTCAGTCCATGATGCATCCACGTAGACCCGTTAAACGGGTGGGTCGGGTCGGGTTTGGGTCGGGTCATAAATGGTCCGACCCAAATCGACCCATTTAACCCGTTTATGACCAGTTTATTGTAATGCAAAAATTTTGACCCATACCCGACCCGACCCATACCCAACACATACCCGACCCATTTAACTAAACTTAATTTATTATATATATATAGATATATATATTTAAAAAATGGTATTGCTAAAATAATTTTATACAACACAAATTTAATGGACAATTTTTATAATTTTTAAAATAATTATTTAAAAAAATTGAATTTTTATTATTTTTTATTTTTTTTAAAAAATAAATTTTTAATTATTTTTATTTTTTAAATATAACTTTTCTTTTTCTTTTTTCTCTTTTCTTCTTCTTCTTCTTCTTTGGCCGGCCGCCGCCACGACAACGGCCGGCAATCGGCCACAAGCGAGCCTCAAGCTCGCTCGACAAGCTCTAGAGGATATATATATATATATATATATATATTTTTTTTGCAATATGATCGAGCAAATTGTGTAAGTATTCTCACAAGGGCTCCAACGTTAAGAGAACAAGGGTTCCAACGTTAAGAGAACAGCTAAGTTGCTTTCTTTCTACTTTACAAGCATTTGTTCATTTTACTATGAGGCCAAAATAAACCAATGGAAAAAAGAGAAACCAATCTATCCTTCTCTAGTATCATTTTTCCAATTGGCCAAGTGACTGATTTTTCTAAAGTTAGAACACGCAGCAAGCATAATTCACGACCTCCTTCAACAGTTACCATAACAATTGCTCATCTAAGACCGAGAAATAAGTACTAATTTACAGAACCACATCGCAAATCAAACTCGACCAAAGACTAAATCAAACATCAAACAGCAATCTTGGCTCGGCTTTCACCGATGGCTCCTACATGAGATCGAAACATCGCCCGAAGCGAACTTCCATCCGCTCACAAGTGCCAACTTAGCCAAAGCACCACAATTAAGTCGAAAAATCCAACAGCCCCTTAACAGCCCCTTAACAGCACGGGCTTTTTCTGTTTCAAGTTCCGAAAGAAAACGGAACCAGCGCAACCCCACAAAGAACTTCCCACACCCACAAAACACCAAAGCACCTAGAGAAGAACCCTAAAACCGATTGGAACGAAGAAAATCGCCACGACCCTTTTCCCCACCGCCGCCAAAGAAAAGTGGGCAAAGACCCTTGTCCAAAACCCACGGACCCCGGGCGCACAAAAGCCCGCCCAAAATAGAGGAACCCAGAAAGAAGGGGTTTTGAGTACCTGGGGGGGGGGGGATGGGGGTTCATTCTCCTGATGAGTTTAGCGTACTCATCGTCCATCTCCGGGAGCATGGCGGGGCCTCCTCTGCTCTGCTCGGGGAGGCGAGAGCGAAGCAAGTGGAGGATGGAGTGAACAGAAGAGAAGAGAGGGGGAGGAGGAGGAGAATATATTCAGAGATGGACGATGACAGCGCGATAAGCGCGGCGGGCCGACGGCGGAAGGAGAAGGAGGAGAAGAAATGTCGAAGTCGAAATGCTCGGATAAAGACAGTCGTCGGCGAGCTCTCGTTAAGCGAGAAAACGAAGAGGAAAAGTAAATGGGCTAACTTTTAATGGGCTGATAAATGGGTCTTAAATGGGTCTGAGAGCAGACCCATTTAAGACCCATTTATCTCAGCCTTTTTAAATGGGTCTTAAATGGGTCTGCTCTTAGACCCATTTAAGACCCATTCAATTATAAATGGGTCTATAAATGGGTTAATGACCCATTTTGACACCTCTACCACGTTATACTTTAGGGATCTCTTGTTCGGGGATACCCATTTTGCAGTCATTTCTGTGAATTTGTTGCTCCAACACATTGTTGGACTTGCAACGTATCAAAATATTCTTACTTGTTAAACAAGTATTTAGAGCCTTTCTTTAGTAGTCTTGGAATTAGATTCTATTCTAAATCCTAAATCTTAAACCTTAAGGAAGATATCCACACTTTCTGAGGAAGTTTATGGCCTTCCTTTGGAAGTCTTGGGAAAAGTTAGATTCTATCCTGCCAAAGCCAATAGAGTTTTAGTTCTTTCCAATAGAGTTTTCATTCTTTCTTTTTGGGGAAATGTCATAAATGGTCCATGAACTTTCATCTAACGTTCAATTTTATCCCTGAACTTTCGATTTACTCAATTTGATCCCTGAATTTTCATATAATGTTCAATTTCATCATTGAGCTTTCGATTTGCTCAATTTGGTCCATGAACTTTCATCTAATGTTCAATTTCATCACTGACTATTTGAAAATTGACCAATTTCATCATTCCGTTTATTAAAGTTAACAGAATTGGCTTACATGGCTTTTACTCTCTTAAATATAAAATAAAAAATGACATGGAATATCTACATGGAAATTACCTTTAAAATAGGTTAAATTGTGGCCACCATCCAAAAAATAGATACGAAACCACTTATTCTCTCTATTTTTGTGATCGGTGCTCTCATCTCTAGCTGACCCCTAATTTGTTTTCCTTTTTTAAGATATATATTGACTCATAATTCTAGTAATCCAACTTAGTTCCACGTCATCAATTAATGATCCATGTCATCACTTAACGGTTTCAACAAATGGAAGGACTAGATGTAATATTTGTTAATAGTTCATGGACTAAATTGAGCAAATCGAAAGTTCGGAGATGAAATTGAACATTATATGAAAGTTCATGGATCAAATTGAGTAAATCGAAAGCTCAGGGATGAAATTGAACATTAGATGAAAGTTTAGGGATTATTTGTGATATTTTCCCTTTCTTTTTTGGCTTTTTTCTGATTGATGCAATCTGTAGAATTCCCATTTATAGCCAGATTCCACTGCATTCATTAATCGTTCTGCCAATTATATTAATCATTCGACAGTCCAACTTCCAGTCCACCAATTTGGGATCACCGTCCATGAGGATAAAACTTAGGAGAGAATAACATAACAACATTTATTGAAGTACTACATCTTAATTACCGGAAAACACGACCTAAAATACAAGAAGAAGCACGTCTCTCAAACTTGACAAGCACAAATTATTAAACTGCATATGTTTCCTTCACTCTGAAGGCCGCACTCACGATACTAAATACATCACAAGTAAAAACCACACAGTTGCACACACCTCTTCCAAATCATGATCGATCATTGGCAAACGTCGTAGCAAAGAAGTCTGTAGACATTGCTCCAATTATTGTCAAATGTTGTAGCAGAGAAGCGCTCATTCACTAAATTGTCTACGGGTCCATAGACAAACTCATCCCCATCATTGTTAACTGAGAAATTTAGAGAGGACAACCATCTTTCCTCTGCGCCCGCCTGTGACTGATAGGCTGGAGCGTTGTCGTGGTGTGATGGATAGTCATCCAGTGGCTGAAATGGAGTTAGCATATCCACAAACTCTCCCGGTGATATCTGCATAAATTATACAAAACAATCCATCTTAAGTATATTTCCCATCCTACCAAAAAAAGTATATTTCCTTTTTTATTACAGAAAAAATCTTGAAGTATGAAACGGACATAGTCCCACAGATGTTGGTTATTGATAATGCAATCAAAAGTATTATGGCGATAGATAACCAATGACTTTCTGTGACTTCGTAATGCTCTATAGGACTTGCGACTAAATTCGATTCTAATCAAGTCCTACAACATAAAACATGCGTCTCTCACCTGGGGTTGAGCATCAGCAGCTCCTTGGTTATCCGCAACTTCATTGTCGGGGGTGTTGCATAAGCTCGGCAAGTCCCCTTCTTGATTCACAGTGGAGCCTAATACATTGCTAGTGCATGTGTAAAGACTGCTTGAATAGCCCTCAGGGCTGATTGTTGGAGTGTGACCCATCATCAGACTCTTGTCTTTCTTTTTCTTGATCCGACTTGCCACATAAGGTAGCATCTGCGTGCATGAGCAACATTAGCAATAGAGAAACAACCCGTTAAAGCATGTTTCAAGTGTTATTTATAACCGATTGTGTTGTGCAAATGAATGAGAGCCAAAATGTTACCTCGCCTTCTGCATGATTATCGCCCAAAAGCTTGGAATTTAGGTGATACTCGTGCATGACCCAGTTGGTCCTTTTGCCTTCAGGCAGGCGCCCTTCGTAGAACACCAATGTCTTCTTGATTCCTATCAGCTGGTTGGTGTCCTCACTCATGATGCGGCGTTCCTTGCTGGTCACTTTCCAGTAACCAGCTACTGTCGTGCGGTTGGCGCGCTTGCTCTTCAAGTACTTGCGTTTCACACAGCAATAGAAAAACAGTTCATTACTGTTGAACATGTGACCGAAAATGTGCAGCAACTCCCAAGGTTCGAACTTGCATGCGTCGATCTCTGGGATTATGTTGCAGTAGGGTTCATCAGGTTGTCCAAGAATCTTGGGCTTCAAGTAACGAAGCAGAAGCTCCTCATCAGAGGCATGGAATCTGAATCCTGGAGGGAGTAAGCTCATGACTTCTGAGATCGTGTCTTCCATTTGGATACCCAAATCGTGCAAGCAGAGAGATTAAGAACAAGACCGAAGGACAGATTTTGAGTGTGGGTTTGAAGAGCGATTGGATTAACATTGGCCAAGTGCGCGTACTTTATGGGGGTGGAATCGTGCATTGACTCATTGACTGACATTGCTTTGCATCCTATCTCTTTCTCTTTTTCATGTTTGCCTTCCTTCCCAAGTTGGACCTGAGTAGGTCCCTAAAAGGCTCCCCTGCTCAATTAGGTCCCTCCTGGGTTAACGGAGGGCCCCGCCACAACCTCCCCACAGGGAGGTAGGGAAGCCACTCTGGATTCCAGCAGCCTTCCCCGGTGAAACATCCGGGCACGGAGCGCAGAACATGAAGGGGGTGCCTTGAGTGAGTTGTCTCGCTTGCTTGAGAAGTGCAAAACCACACTGTTCATGATGACTGGACCCCTCGTCCTTTGTTTGAATATTTTTTAGAATACTTTATAAAGTTGAGTGCCGAACCCCTTGCATGATCAAGAATGTTCAAACGATGTGCCAAAGTCTAAGCAGCCTCCTGTCTCTCGGCATGCATGAATCTTTCTTTTAATTTCTAAATCACAACTAGGGTTATGTATTTTGCATTAGTGGAGCAATTTTCTATTAGATAATATGCATTTCTTACTGCAAGATTTTGTGATTTTTTTTTAATAATTAAAGTAAAATCAAGATTAGTAAGTATTGATGTCCACTGCAATAGAATCACAAAGTTTTGCGAACCCTTAGAGTGGGGATTAATCCAATTGGAACAGCAATGAAGTTTCAACATCATAACATACATGCGTGAACATATGTTTGATTTTACGATTTGGTATGTAGAAGTTTCTGGAATTATATGAATGCTCTTGTTCCGTCAAGCCAGGAATCTTATCCTACGGTCTGAGTTTCATCTTGTTTCATTAAATTTGTTGGGAAATAACAATGTTGCACACTTTAGTGATGGAGACTAGACCATTCGTGTCCTCATAAGGAAATTATAAATAACAAAAACCATTTGGACTTTCTTCTTGAAACTCTAAGCCTTGTTCCCAAAGGTTTGCACTTTCTTCCCGGACCCACACGCGATGGTACTTTCAGTTAGATATTTCCCTCCACATACTTCATTATTAACTCCTTTTCGTTTAAAAAAAAAAAAAAACTCCTTTTCGTTTACTATATTGTTTACGATTTTCTAATACATATATTTATAAATAATAATAAAGTTTGGTAGAATGGAATTCTATGGTAGAGTCACATCCTTTCGGCCCTTTCTTACTTCTCACTTCTCTTAACAATAATTAGACATGTTCCTTTATAATAATTAGAAAAAAATTATCATCTCATTTCACTTAATATAATGTTTCTAGAACAATATAGCAAAATCAAATTTTCTTTATGTGTTATTCATTGAAAAACAACTTGCGCGTCCAGTCCACTGTCCCGGGTACTATATTGGAGAAATAATTTGCTTCGAGACTTCATATTAATGGGATAATTGTCCAAAAAACCCTAAACATATTGGACCGCAGTTAATTCAATCTTAAATCTTTTGATTTTACTAGTTTTGTCCTAACATTTTTACGATTTACTAATTAGTCTTAAAAAATTTAATAATTTACCAATACAATTCTTCCAACCAATTTTAGTCAGAAATCGCCGATTTGACAGTTTAGCTAGCACCAACTGTCCATTACAATTTTGTTATTAAAATTTACGAATTTTTTCATTTTTTCTCTTTTTTATTTTTTATTTTTCCTTAATTGGATTTTTGGCAGGTAAGAGGGTTGCAGCCCTCGCTTGTTGGCCAATGATAGGTGTAGGATTTTTCAGCGATTCGTATTAATATGAGATTCCTCAAACAGAAACTAAGTTCTACGTTTGATGGCAGCACATATATGATTGCTACAGCGTGGAACGATTTATATATTTATTTATATTGCTAAAAAAACTTTCATTTGTCATGTTTCTCTTTATCCATTTCCCCTGTGAATTCTCATAGAATTGCATGTTTTAGGACTTATACTAAATATAACTTTATATGTGCGCATGGCATTGATTTAATAATTTAACTACTATATTAAATATTATTTTTTTAGAGTTACAAGTATGAATAGATATTTGAAAACATTTTATGAGGCGGTCTTGCTCTCAAGTTTTTTGAGAATCTTGTAATTAGAAAAGCTTTAATTAGAGATGTTGTGGGTTTTTTGATTGAATTCAATCAAATTCACATCTCTATAGAGAGTGGTACTTTTCTGCATTATGCCTTAGTTGTTCATTGTTGAAAATATGTGTCGACTTCCTAATTCAAGTAGGTTTTCTATTTAAGTGGTTATCTAATTTGAGTAGGTTTCTTGTTTTGGTGTATAAGAAGAGGATATTTTTCATGAGAGGTATCGAATAGGTCATTTCTCATGAATTACCCTCTAAAACAATTTATTAGTATTATTCAGCTGGGAAATGGGGGTTGCAAAATACTTGAGTGTTTAAGTGACTCGAGTGTAGTTGTAATATCCATTATATCATTTTATCTATAGAGGAATTCCGTGCTGCTCTTTTTGTAGACTTAGGTCACTCTGACCGAACTAGGTAAAACTAGTATATGATTTATTTTATTAATTGATTACTTGTTTCTGTAGAAATTGGTATCCGGGCCTAAATTGATTGAGTTGAAGCAAATTGCTGGTAATAAAAGAAAGAAAAGTGAAAATCGATGTATTTGATGGAAATGATTTTATTTTTGGAAGATGTAGGTTGATGATTACCTTTATGTGAGAACTTCCATGTACCCATGTTTAGGGAAAACTAGATTTAATGGAATAAGCTGATTGAGAATTACTAGATAAATAGGCATTGAATGTTACTTGAATGACATTGACTCGTAATGTTGTATTTATCAACAATGTCTACTTGATGTGTTTGATTGAGATTGATTTTGAAGATGAGGTACAGCCTTTGATACAATGATCCCCATTTTCCACTAGTTGGAATACTACTATTATTGTTGTTAGCAATTTTTCTAGGTTAAGAAGCTTGACTTTGATGAGGCTTGCAATTTGGTTCTAAGTGAGGACATCGTAGAAAAGAACTAGAGGTAGAGGGAGAACTAGCACTCATGTTAATGTGAATTTGAACAAATCTAATTAGTTTAGGACTAGCAGTGTTGTCTGTTGGAGTTGTAATAAGATGAGGCATCCTAAAAAGGGTTTCCTTAAGTTGAAGAATGAGAAGGATAACGAAATAAGAGTTAGATCTATTGATGACTTTGTAGCTATAACTGACTATAATTCAAATAGTGCTAATTGTGTCTTGTTTATCACCAAGAATTCATGATTTAACAGATGTATTATGGATTATGGTTATTCATTTCACGTGACACCAAACAAGAACTGGTTTACTATTTATCAATGTGTGGATAGTAATAAAGTGCAATTAAGGAACAACGCTAAATGCGATACTATGGGTATTGGCAATGTATTAAAATACATGATGGTATTGTGTGGACGTTGACTAGAGTGAGGCACGTCCTAGTGTTGAAGAAGAATCTAATTTCCTTAAGTGCCTTGAATTCGGCTGAATGTTGGTATACTTTAAAAGGTGGAGTTTTGAAAGTTGTTCAGGTGCTCTAATGATAACGAGAGGAATCAAGCACAATGCCCATACAAGCTTTAATGTGAGATAGTCGCGGATTTTATCACAAAGACGTTGAATGCATCTATTTGGAAGGCTGAATTATGGTATATGTGTGCAGGGCACATAGGTGAGAGAAGTCGTAATGTTTTAAGTTAAAGGAATCTGTTGAGTGGTTATGTTGTTGCTTAACTATATCTACCTATTGGATCTAACCATTTACTATTTATATCCACCTATTGAGTATAATTGCTTACTGTTTGTATCCACCTATTGAGTATAAACACTTACTGTTTGTATCCACCTATTGAGTATAAACACTTACTGTTTGTATCCACCTATTGAGTATAAACACTTACCTCTTATATCCACTCATTGAGTATAACCACTTATTGCTTATATCCATTTGCCAAGTATAACCACTTGCCGAATATACACACTTGCCGAGCATGCCCCATTTGTTGATTTCCAAAATAAGTCATTATTCCTTGCATGAGAAATGAAAGCGAGTAAGCATGTCATTATTATGTGATAGTTAAAAAGGTAAGCTAATGATAACCTTGAAAGATGTGTACTGGATGTTGATTGTTGAAATGAGTGTTTATTTTATTGTTGATACAAGGGTGATCATATGATTATGAAGTTATCATGTACACTGTTATTGTATGATGAAATATGGAAAGTGTTCTATTGCTCACATATTAGTGGCAATGTTGTCTTGAAGTTAAGATGTCCCAAGGAGTATTTGAGATGCCTTGGGACTCAAGCTGTCCTATGTGTCGGGATATTTCAAAGTTGAGATGCCCTATTTATTGGGATGCCCCAGGAGTCAGGATGAAATGAAATGCCAATAACAAGTATCATGATTGTTTATGTGCATATGTTCACACATGTCTATGAACGAACTAAGTAGTGGTAATCATGCATCATAATATGTTATACCATCTGCTTGCATTTGATTGAATAATTTTATGCAATGTTGTTAACGAAGTAAAGATAGAGCTATTGCTTATGCATTTGGCATACATGATTATTTTGTATTGTCTCGAAATCACGTTGTTTATTGGTACCAAGTTGAGTGGTAAGATAATCTCCTATCTTAGATTTAGAAATTTCATTAACAGGTTTCGTCTCACCCCTTATTTTCAATTTTGTAGGATGGATTACCCTCCACATTGCAAGTTTTTGATGGTCAATCCATAGAGAATAACTTGAATTTCGAATAGGCAAATTTTTGGTGGAGTGGCATGATGGTTTTAGGTGACCCGACCCTTCCTAGAACTTTTGTAATGTATTATATGTCTCGGTAATTAGTGGTGTTAATATAAGAAAACATAAGTATATTAAGTAAACTTGTGCGGTTTTTTTGTAAGGGATGTTATAAAAATTTAATTGTACTTTCACATGCTAAATATGATTACAAGTTATATTCGTAAAGAATATGTGTCGGGCATGATGTTCTGGGCATTTCAGATTAGATTGTAATTTTTTTAAGAGATATATTTGTCTAAGTTTGAGCCTTATTTATTGTCTTTTATATATACATATATATTTTGCATAATTATCCCTACTTGTTGACTTCCTATGAAACAAACATGACGTAGGAAAAATTTATTACAATTGATATTTCCTTTGTTTTTTCATTAACTAATTATATTTTTAAATAGCTAAAAAATATAGGAAAAGAAATCAAATGTTGGCCGACATAGTCAGTGATTATCATAGATCGTGCCCAGCATGACGCATAGAATTGCCCAATTTTCACGCGATGCCCTAATACGGTCGTCGCCATTTATAATTGTGGGAAATTTTAATACCTCGATAGGCTTACCATGGATATAATATCCAGGCTTGTTGAGGAAGTTTCGAAGGCCTTGCTTCGGAAGTCTTGGAAAATATTCACACTTGCTGTGCAAGTTTCAAGGCCTTCTTCGGAAGGCTTGGAGAAAAGTTAATTTTCTGTCCTACCAAAGTCAAAAGATTTCAATTTCTTTCTTTCTTGGCTTTTTCTGATTGATCCGACCTGTCCCACTCCCCGCTTCCAGATTCCACAGCACTTGTTAATTGTTCTGCCTATTAAATCAATCATTTGATAGTCCAACTTCATGTCCACCAATTTGGGACCATCATCGATGAGGATAAAAGTTAGGGAAAATGCCTGCATAACATAACGACATTTATATAAATATTACCCCTCAATTAGCAGAAAACAACCTGAAATCAAACTATGAAACTACATAGATTTCACGTCACTACAGAAGCCACACTCACAACACTAAATACATCACAAGTAAAACCCACACATCTGCACACACTCCTTCCAAATCATGACTGACCATTGTCATACATTGTAGTAGAGAAGTCCTCAAGCATCGTCCCAGCCCAAAACGAAGTCTAAGAGCGACAATCCTTCCTCTGCTCCTACCTGTGGTTGATAAGTTGGAGAGCTGATGTAGTTTGATAAATAGTCATCCGATGTGTCCAATGGAGCGAGCGAAATCACTAACTCTTTCAGTGACATATGCTTTCAAAACATATACATTATATCAAATGACCCATCTTAAGTATTTTTGTTTTTATATCACTGAAATAATCTTGAAAGTATGAAATGAGAATAGTTTCACATGTTGTGTATGTGATGGTGCAGCCATTAGTAATTTAGCCGTAGAAAACCAATGAGTGTGTGTGACTTTGATATGCTCTATAGGACTTGGGACTAAATACAATCCTAAATAAGTACTAAAAAATAAAACGTCTCTCACCTTGGGGGTGTTGCGGAAGCTCGGCAAAGTCCACTTCTTGAGTCCCGGGGGGGTCTAATGCATTGCTATTGCATGTATAAGGGCTGCTTAAATAGCCTTCAGGGTTGATTGTTGGAGCGTGAACCATCATAGGCTTCTTGTCTTTTTTGTTCTCGATCCGACATACCACGTAAGGCAGCATCTGCACATATATGCATGAGCAACATCAGTAATAGAGAAACAACCTGTTACTAAAAAGCATGTCTCAAATGTTATTTTTAACCAATTGCGTAGTGCAAATTGATGAGAGCCAAAATGGTATCTCGTTGACATAGGAGCTCCATCTGACATCCATGTCACAAGCAACAATCAATTTGAGAGGCTAGAATATATGGTAAATAGGATTGAAAAGGGTGAATCTATCAACGAGTTCTTAGATGCTATTAGCCGTAACATTGAGATTATAGGGAAAAAATAAAAAATATTGAAAAAATTTCATAAAAATTGTGAAAAACATTACATCATCATTGGCCATAACACATAGGACGATCGGCACTAACTAGAATGTCACATTATTAATTTCCAGTTAAAATTAGCGAAATAATTATATTGACAAATTATTAAATACAATTGAATTGATAAATCATCAAATTATTAGGAATAATTATATAAATTTAAAAGATTTAGAATTGAATTTTCTATTATATAATAAGTTTAAAGCTTTTTAGATAATTATAATATGAAATCTCCAAGCTAATCGTTTCTTTAATATATGATCCTAGACGGTATACACATAAGTTGTTTTTCCAATAATGACATATAAGGCATTGATTAGATCGCCATATTAATAATAATAATGATGACATTGATCCAGCTTCAACGGAGGCTGAAGCATTAATAACTCATCCCGTTTGTTTGTAAGGTAGCAAAGCGCAAATCTCCAGAAGCAGAGTGACTTAAAAAAAAAAAATGTTTTGAGCTTTATAGATGGTGTTTCCAGAAGCTATACCAAAAAGCATTGACTTGACTCCCTGACTGATCAGTGTCTTTATGCAGTCCTTCCCTTGCTTCAGAAGAGAACTTTTTGTAAAGTAAAAAATAGAGGAATTTTGACAAGATAGCTGAGGTTGACAGCTTTGTCTTCGTGCAAGCGTTCGAGTGGCCAGCATTGAATTTCCTTTTAGCAATTCCCTGATTGCATCTGACTAACCAAACTACTATTTCTTCTCATTTTATGTATCTGTTAATGCTTGGACCGCACGAAGCCATTTTCCATTTTTCCAGGTTCGAGGCCGCTCTTGCAACTGTCAACGTTTCATAATTGGGTGGTTGGGTGGTAATGCTACTCGCTTTACCTTTTCCATCCTCTTACTTTTGTTAGACTCAAAATAGCGCGCGAGAGGGTAAAAAAAATTAGAAGGGATGAATCCAATCCCATCACAACAACAGTCAACTGAATGGGCATGAATCCAATACTAAATCCATACACCTCGTTTATACAGACATTGTTTATGTGAAACAACCAACGGGAAGAAAGCCAAACAACTGCGGGTATATTTTTTGGCAAATTCAGCGTTAGGCATTTCACATACTGCTATAACAAATAACACAGTATACAGCTTGTAAAAAGGACTCATAAAGCAAATAATGTACATAAATGGACGCATTTGATCCGCCTACATTGTTTTCCAAAAGGAATTTTTTTTTTCCTGGCGACACAGCATGGGCACACTCTTCTTTATCAGCACTTGAAGAGTGTGCATCCAACCAGTTACCTAGCTGAAAAAGGCTTATGTAATGCTTTCTTCGGAAGAGTGGTCGTGGTAGAACTAGCCATGCGAGTTCAACATCCCAAATATCTCTTCTTCATCAGCAAAATAAGACTCCAAATCCAGATATGACGGATCATTAATCAATTGCTCCCGGGTTGCTTTGGATGGCTGTGGAGTTGCGGAGAAATCACACCCTAATGAGTTGCAGTCTGGTGAGAGAATTGGCGTCGGTGGTTGCTGTATATTTTCTTTTGAAGATTCCTATTGTCACAACAAAAACAAAATGAAACATTAGTTTCTTAACATGCCATAATGATCTTTAACAGGCACCATTTTAGGGTTTCTTCTGACCTTTGGAATCTCTCCATGTACTATGCTTTTGGCAGTTACCAATGCGTTGGTGCAACTTGTGTTGTTGACTTCATTGGGTGTGTTACAGATACTTCTGCTGACTTCTTGAGGCATAATAGAGAAACTTGTTTCGTTGACTTGATCGGGTGTGTGATAACTACCTCTGTTGCCTTCTTGAGATATAATGGAGATACCTTTTTTGGTCTTCTTGGTCTTTGAATTTGTCTTACCCTGGTTATCAAGGTTTTGCTTCAAGTGGTACAGAACAAAGTCACTCTGATATAGAAAGACAAGACAAGTTAACAATTTGTTCAAGTCTAATCACTGACCTCTGAAAGTAATGTGTGATTTAATCCCGAAAGAAAAAGAAAAAAGGACCTCAAAGAATTAAATATCAGTCAATATAAAAATTTTGGTAACACTCCATTCAATTTATAAGACTCCTTTAAGAAAGAGACTTCTTGATCAGCTTCGTGCTACAGCAACAGCAAGATTTGGCCCAAAAAAAAAGAAGAAAAACAAGAAAAAAAAAGGTCAGGGATTTTTACTTGCAAACAAGCACAAGTCAAGAGCAACTAAAGTAGTAAGATGCTCAGTCTCAACTCCAGAAACTTAAGTCAGGCAAGAAAATAAATGAGGCCTCTTAAATGAAAGCTCATAAAATGGAGAACATTCGTTATTGACCATTCATAGCAAGAAGATTGAGTACCTGGTCATTAAGGGTGTTGTCCATAAGATCAGCATTTATGTGATATTCATGAAGTACCCATCTTGTCTGGGCATTTTTGGGACTTTGATGTTTTCTGAAAACCAAAATTTTCTTCAAACCTAAAATGTTCTTTTTGTCTCGTGTCCTAATTTTGCGATTTTCTCCGGTTGGCTTCCAAGAGCCATAATCATTTGTCCTTCTAGTCCTTTTACTTTGAGGGTATCTATTTTGCAGACGGCAGAAGAAGAACCATCCATCACCATCTGAGTTTATACTTGATAATTCTACACAATTCCACAGTGGAAAGCCTTCAAAATACAGAAGCAAACCAATAGACACAGAATCCCAAAAGGGAAACCATGAACTTATCACATTTTTTAAAGGATGAACTGGACAGTTTTGATGGTGTCTTACCATTTATCTTGCTGGGTAAATCCCAAGGTGGCAATCGATAGACATCAACCTCAGGAATTATCTTCTCGACCTTTTTATCGCCGAGTATTTTCAACTTCAAGTAATGATTGACAAGTTCCTCCTCTGTTGGTCTGAATCTGAATCCCACCGGCAGATCAACTAATGAAATTTCTGTGCTTTCCATCTCAAAATATAAAACGAACTAAAATGCTAACTATAAGGGAAAGAGAAGGAAATTTGGACAAAGCAATATGAACTTGCTTCATATTACTTCATGCCGGAGTTATATCCATGCTTATTTATAATAGAGATGCTATGAGCTAAAACTCCTGCTTTCCACTTGGTCTACCCTTAGAAGGTAGCTGATCGACTGTTTGGTGGATCCCACATCTTAACTTCCACTCGAGATCAACAAGGACTGTCGGGGTAAAGAGCGGAGGGAGGAAGCAGAAAACTCTTAATTTTTTTCCACTTGGTTTGACTCATATCAACAAATAAAATGTTCAGAGCTTAGTAGAAGAAGAAAAAGAAAAAAGACCCATAAAAGTCCATCACAAGCCTTGAAAGCAGTGGCATACAAACAAAAAGAATTATAGTAAAGATATTGGGGATTGCCGAAAGGAGAAAAAAACTGCTCTAGACTGAAAATTTTCGGACTTGTTCTCCAAGTCTAAAAAAACTATTCTCAACTGAAAAATTGTACGCTTGTTCTCCAAGTTTCAAAACTTCGTTGGAGAGTTCTCTTTCCGACCCTACCAAGAAACTTCCCAGTCAAAAGTTATTCCCTCAAGGTCGTTGTCTTGAGCTCCCTCACGCGTTAGTTCCACTGAAACTTCCAGTAAGGAGAGTATTTATCTTTTAGGAGTTCACCTAAAATTTTCAGGCCTGAATTAATCAAAATTGCTCGTCATCCATGATCAGTTCTTAATCTTTTGAATTGTGTACTTTATAGTAGGAGTTCATTAGGTTTCAGGACTTAAATACATGTGCCTGTGACGCAGCGTTCCTACAAATCAACACATAAGCACCCTGATACAGAATAGTGTAATTTTCAAACAAGAACAGAGGACAAAGCCACGAAACAATCTAGGCATAACCCTACATTCAATAAGTCACACTTTCTTATCTTTTAAAGTTCAATATGACTTGAGAATAACCAAACATCGTCTCAACAATTTTCTTTTATATCCTAAAGCCACTAGTTACTCCATAGCATACAGATAATTAAAACCAGCATGCTCCATTAAACTTGACATCTGAAATAGGATCGCATCCACGGAAAGAGTGCAATCTGTGAAGAAGCCACATTCAAACCAATCAGCTTCAATTCAAACTTCCGATGGTTTGGGTGTTTAAAAAAGTGTTCCTATGTGATGAAATATTTCGTCACCAAAGTCATTGTCATCCTAACCTTTTCCAACAAAGCCATCTTGCGAAATAAAAGAAGGAGGCCGGCCGGTTGCTGCACTTGGGGAAGTGATTCCCTCATTTCTTTAAACGAATGCTGCAATCAGAGGACAAATTCTTACACCAGAGCTAAAACTATAAAGGTCTCGCACTGAAGTGTTGAGAGATGCCCGAATCGCCTTCATGGTGGATTAATATATCACCCATCCAATCTTAAGGTACATGAATGTCAATATTGTTTGCTTTCTAGCATTCACGTGGCATATTTTTAAGGGAAAAGACCACAAAAAATCCCAAACTTTGTCCAAAGTGACAAATTTATCCCAAACTTTTTTTTTTGTGACATGAAAATTCCCAAACTTTACTAACCGTGACACATTTACCCCACCAAGGACATTTTCGTCTTATTTATTTATTTATTTTTATGTTTTTCCTTTTTTTTTTCTTCTCTCTTCCCTCCACCGGAAGTTGGACTCAGGTGAGGGTCGCCTTCGCTGACGTCGGGTGAGGGCGGCTCTTGGCTACGTCGGGCGAGGGCACCCCTCGCCCGCCCTCACCTAAGTCTGGCTTCCTTCCGCTATGGCCGATGGAGGGAAGAGAGAAGAAGAAAAAAAAAGAAAAAAGAATTTAATAAAGTAAAAGACGAAAATGTCATATAGTTTAGGGTAAATATGTCACAAGAATAAAAGTTTGGGGTAAATATGTTACTGTTGGCAAAATTTAGGGTATTTCATGTCACAAAAAAAAGGACACCCAGACCCCTAAAGTGCCAAAAGTTGGCACAAAGGAACACTTAAGTACCAAAATTGGAATAAAATAGATCACTTAAGTGCCATCGGCGATAAAATCCGATCTAAACACTAACGTGACAATTTTCTAGCGAGCTGCGCGCAAAACGACGTCGTTTTGTATGCTGATGTGGCTAAACGGTGTCAAAACGACGTCGTTTTGGTATAATTCGAATTTTAATATAATAATTAATTTAATTAAATATTTAAAAATTAATTAATTAATTAATTAAAAAAAAAAAAAGAGGGGGAAAAGAGAAGGAGGGAGGCCGCCGGCGGCTGAGGGCTCAGCCCTCACCTCCGCCGCCGGTTGCCTTTCTCCTCCTCCGTTTTTTTTTTTAATAAATAATAATAATAATAATAATAATAATAATAATTTTATTTTAAATTTAATTTAATTAATTTTATAATATATTTAAATTCAAATTATGCAAAAATGACGTCGTTTTTGTGTGTGTTTTACTGATTCGGCATTCCGACGAGCCACGTAAGCGAGAAAATTAACATAAAAATGCCACATAGGATTTCGGCAAAGCTCATCAAATTTAGCACTCAAATGTCTTTTTGTGTCAACTTTTGGCACTTGAAGCGATTTTTTGCCGAAAAAAATTTTTGGGATAAATTTATCACTTTGAGTAAAGGTTGAGGTTTTTGGTGGTTTTTTTTCCCTATTTTTAATTGTTTTTGTTGACAAGATTCTTGATGGAAAATAAATGTGCCACACGGGTATAAGTTTGAGATTTTTGATATTACATAAAAAAATTAGGAGAAATGTGTCATAGTAAGTATAATTTATAATTTTTGTGACTTTAACCTTAAAAAAAAAAAAAAAAAACTATGGCCGAGCAGTCACATTTTACTTGATTGTCCCACATAATTCAAATCCTCCTTTCATTTTCGCTTTCATCCATTTATCCTTAGTTATAACTTCTAAAAAATGAACCCATTTATATTTACAATATTTTCAAACTTTCGATTCGCAAGGGACCTAAGCTAGCGGCAACACCCAACCACTTGCAAAGACGTTTCTTAGGTGATGATCCAATGTTTTTGGAAGATGTTTAACATGGTAGAGCTCCCTAATAGTGAGAAGAAAACTGTTAGCATAGTATGTACTGCAAAAAATATTCTTAAAATATAATGATAAAATGGGTCCCTTGAAGAGGTATCAACGCAAACGCTTGACTAAAATGGCCAAGCTCGGGAGCTCTGCCACCATAATAGCAAAGGGCCATTGAGATTTGTATTTATCCTTAAAGATGTATTTGTCTGAGTTTGCGTGTTAAGTATAAACATTTGTTTGTATTTTTGTGATTAAAAATGTATTTCTATTAGTCTCTTCAACATAGTGTTTTCAATTGTTATGTGGAAATTTTTTTACGTGATGTATCTGTCTAAGTTTGTATCTTCTGTAGCGTGTTTAAACTTTTGTACAATTATCCATACTTGGGGCTACCTATAAAAATAATAATTGGATTTTTTTTCTTTAATTTTTTTTTGGTCGGTTTTTCTTTAATTTATTAAAAACCTGTCTTGAGCATGTTATGTGGGTTGATAAGAACAATCATTGTCATGGGCGTGCTTGGCACGACATACAAAAGAGTTGGGCCTTCATAGGCTACCCAAACACTAAGGTGAGCAGTTTCAAGTTCCATACATATTTCATATGGAATTTGGAACCTACCCGTTAAAATAGATTTCTCATTTTCTAAAGCCTAAAACCTACTCTGCATATCCTAAAACCTGAAACCTATCTTGTAATAGATTCCGGGGTTAGTTTCAAAATCTACCTAGGTTCTACTCATATTATTAATTAAACAAGTGTAGTGAATTAAAACATTTAATGACCACTACTTACCACTACAATTCACTTATCATAAAGACACATGAAAAATATGAACATTAATAAAATAAAAGTCTTAGTCATAAAGGGAAATCTTAAACTAGTACTTCCAGATTATACGCTCATTATCGAAAAGTATGGAATATTGCAAGATCATGTGAAGACATGAACGGAGAAAAACATTAAAACTTGTTTCAAGTTCTAGTTTACAAGTTATAGGTTCTAAGTTTTAGGTTCACTAAGAACTTAGAATCTACTTGTCGAAATAGCTTCCTTATATTTTAACCTGCATACTTTAAAACCTAGAATATATGGGTTCCTGTCAATCCGATTCTCCAATTCCAAGTTCTACTGTGAAACCATGCTCACCCTTACTAGACACAACCATGACCATCTCTAACGATCGACAATTTCAACACATCGCTGGACTTGCGATGTATAAAAATATTCTCACTTGTTAAGCAAGTCTTTAGAGCTTTTTTTTGATAGTGTTGGAGTTAGATTCTATTCTAAACCCTAAATCCTAACCCTAAAGATGAGATATTAGCACTTGTTGAGGAAGTTTATAGCCTTCCTTTGGAAGTCTTGGAGTTTTATTCTATCCTACCAAAGTCTAAAGATGAAATATTCGCACTTGTCTAGCAAGTATCAAGGCCTTCCTTTGGAAGTCTAGCAAAAAGTAAGGTTCTATCCTGCCAAAGCCAATAGAGTTTTAGTTCTTTCTTTTTGGGCCTTTTTCTGATTGATCCGATCTGTCCAATTCCCACTTCTAGCCAGATTCCACAGCATTCATTAATCGTTCTGCCAATTACATCAATCATTTGACAGTCTAATTCCCAGTCCACCAATTTGGGATGACCGTCCATGAGGATAAAACTTAGGGAGATACCCTGAATAACATAACAATATGTATTGAAGTACTACATCTTAATTAGCACAAGACAACCTGAAATACAAGAAGACTCACGTCCCTCAAACTTGACAAGCACAAATTATTAAACTTCATATGTTTCCTTCACTCCAAAAGCCACACTCGCAATCCTAAATACATCACAAGTAAAGCCCACACACTCACGCACACTCCTTCCAAATCACAACAATCATTTTCAAACGTCGCAGTAGAGAAGTCCTCAGACATTGGTCCAATCCTCGTCAAACGTCGCAGTAGAGAAGTCCTCATTCACGGGATTGTCTTTGTGGACAAACTCATCCCCATTGTTATTAACTGGGGAATTTAGAAAGGACAACCATTCTTCCCCTGCTTCTGCCTGTGACTGATACGTTGGAGCGTTGTCGTAGCGTGACAGATAGTTATCCTGTGGCTGAAATGGAGCTAGCAAATCCATGAACTCTTCTGGTGATATCTGCATTCAAAACGTGTAAATTATATAAAATAATCCTTCTTATGTATATTTCCCATCCTACCAAAAAAATAGGATTGTTTCCTTTTTTTGTTACTGAAACAATCTTGAAGTATGAAATGAACATAGTCCCACAGATGTTGCTTATGTGATAATGCAATTATTAGTATTTTGGCCATAGAAAACCAATGTCTCCGCGACTTTCATATGCTCTATAGTACTTCGGACTAAATCTGATCCTAGATATGTTCTACAACATTAAACACGTGTATCTCACCTCGGATTGAGTATCAGCAGCTCCTTGGTTATCAGCAATTTCAATGTTGATGGTGTTACGGAAGGTCAGCAAGTCCCCTTCCTGATTCACAGAGGGGTATACATTGCTAGTGCACGTGAGAGGGCTTCTTGAATAGCCTTCTGGGCTAATTGTTGGAGCGTGACACATCGTCGCTTTCTTGTCTTTCTTGTTCTTGATCCGACATGCCACGTAAGGCAGCATCTGCAAATATATGCACCAGCAACATCAGTAATAGAAAAACAACCCGTTACTAAAAAGCACGTGTCAAATGTTATCTTTAACCCATCGTGTTGTGCATATGAATGAGAGCCAAAAATGTTACCTCGCCTTCGTTGTGATTACTGCCCAAATGCTTGGAATTTAGGTGATACTCGTGCATGACCCAGTCGGTCCTTTTGCCATGAGGCACGCGGCCCTCGTAGAACACCAACGTCTTCTTGATTCCTATCTGCTCGTTGGTGTCCTCGCTCATGATGGCGCGTTCCTTGCCCGTCACTTTCCAGTAACCGGTTCTGGTCGTGCGGTCAGACCGCCTGCTGTTCAAGTACTTTTGCTTCACTCGGCAATAGAAGAACAGCTCCTTCCCTCTAAGCATGCAATCGAACATGGCGGGCAATTGCCACGGTTCCCATTCGCATACATCGATCTCCGGAATTATGTTGTAGTAGGTGTCGTCGAGTTGTCCGAGGATCTTGGGCTTCAAGTAAAGGAGCAGAAGCTCCTCATCAGTGGCATGGAATCTGAATCCTGGAGGGAGTAAGCTCATGACTTCTGAGGTCGTGTCTTCCATTCGGATATCTAACTCGTGCAAGCAGAGAGAAGAAGAAGAAGACCAAAGGACAGAGATTTTGTGTGTATTTGAAGAGCGATATGATTAACATTGGCCAAGTGCGGGGAATTTATAGGGGGGAATCGTGCCTTGACTCATTGACTGACGTCACCGTGTATGCGTTTTCCTTCTCTCTTTTCCTTTTTTTCGCCTTCCTTGACAAGTGAAGTTGTCTCGCTTGCTTGAGAAGAGTAAAAAGCACACTGTTCAATGACGAATAGACCCCTCGTCGTATGTTCGAATATTTTTTAGAATGCTTTATAAAGTCGAGTGCCGAACCCCATGCATAATCAGGAACGTTCATCCGACATGCCAAAGTCTAATCAGGTTCCTCTTTCTCGGCACGCATGAGTCTATCTTTTCAACCCATAAATCAAAAGTAAGCATCTATATTTCGCATCAACGGAGCATTTTTTTATTGTAAAATTCTGTGATTTGTCACTAATAATTAATAATAATCAAGATTAGTAAGTATCGATGGCTGCTGCAGTATAATCATAGAGTTTTGCACACCCTTTAGAGTGGGAATTAATTAATCGGAACATCAACAGAGTTCCGACATCCTAAGATGCATGCATGAACATATATTGGATTTTAAGATATGATATATAGAAGTTTCTGGAATTACACGGATGCTCTTGTTTCATCAAATGAGGAATCTTATCCTACGGTCCGAGTTTCATCTTGTTCCATTAAACTTGTTGGTAATGAACAATGTTGCACACTTTAGTGATCGAGACTAGACCATTAGTGCCCTCATAAGGAAATTATAAATAACAAAAACCTTTTGGACTTTCTTGTTGAAATTTTAAGCCTTGTTCCCAAAGGGTTGCACTTTCTTCCCGGACCCACATGCGATGGCACTTTCAGTCAGATTTTTTCCCCCACATGTTTCCTTTTCGTTTGCTATATTTTTTGAGAGTTTCTAACACATATATTTATAAATAATAATGAAGTTTGATAGAATGGAATTATATGGTAGAGTCACATCCTGTAGGCCCTTTCTTACTTCTCACTTCTCTTAACATTAATTAGACATGTTCCTTTATAATAATTGCAAAAAAAATAAAATTATCATCTTATTTCACTTAATATAACGTTTCTAGAATGATATGGCAACATCAAATTTTCCTAATGAGTTATTCTTGAAAAAACAACTTGCCTGTCCATTGTTCAGGCTATTGTATTGGAGAAACGATTTACTTCAAGACTTCATATTAATGGAATAATTGTCCCAAAAAAAAAAAAACCCTACACATATTGGGCTACAGTTAATTTAATCTTAAGTCTTTCAATTTTACTAGTCTCATCTAACATTTTGACGATTTACCGATTTAATATTAAAATTTTTAACAATTTACCAATATAATTCTTTTAGATAATTTTAGTTGGAATTCGCTGACTTGTTGATCTAGTCAATGGTGACATCCTGTGCTGATGTAAACGGTTTTTACAATTTGTTATTAAATTTTTTGAGTGCTTTTTTTTTTCATTTTTTTCATTTTTTATTTTTTATTTTTTCTTAATTGGATTTTTGGCAGGTGAGGGGGTCATGGCCCTTGGCTATTGGCCAGCGAGGACCAAAACCCCTTTGCTCAAACAATGCAAGGCCATCGTGGACATGATGTCTTGCATCCTCACTTGTGGCTGATCGGAAGTATGATTAAGGAAAAAAAAATAAAAAACATAAAATTTCAGAATTTTTTTTTAAATCACAAAAATCATCCACATCATCATGGTGTGTATTCACATTAGTGATTCTAGATTAAAATTAGCTACAAAGACTAGATTAACAATTCTCAAAAGGTTTATGACTAGATTAGCAAATCTTCAAAAGACTTATGACTAGATTGGCTAAATTGAAGAATTTAGAATTCAATTGGCTATTAGTAGGATTTTTTGGACAACTTTACCATGCATAAATATAAGATTCCTTACCGACCAAAAAAATTAAAGTAAAGATTCCTCAAACTAAAACTAAGCTCTATGTTTGATGGCGACACATCTATGACTGCAACAGCGTGGAACAATTTATATATTTATTTTTATTGCTAAGTAAACTTTCATTTGTCATGTTTATCCTTTTTCATTTCCCTTCTAAATTCTCATAGAATTGTAGGTTTTAAGACTTATACTAAATATAACTTTGTATGCGCACATGGCATTGATTTAATAATTTAAATACTATATTAAATTTTATTTTTTCAGAGTTATAATTATGTATAGATATTTAAAAACATTTTATGATGTGGTCTTGCTCTCAAGTTTTATGAGAATCAATCTTGTAATTACAATCGCTTTAATTAGAGATGTTGTGGATTTTTTCATTGAATACGATCAGATTCATATCTCTGTAAAGAGTGGTACTTTTCTTTAACATATAGTCATTTTATCAAGGATATTTGCCTTGGCAATATGCCTTAATTGTTCATTGTTGAGAATATGTGTTGAGTTCCCTACACAAGTAGGTTTCCTATTTAAGTGATTACCTAATTTGAGTAGGTTCCTTGTTTTTGGGTATAATTATTATCTATATAAGAAGAGGACATTTTTCATGAAAAGCATCCAATATGTCATTTCTCGTGAATTACACCCTGAAGTAATCCAATAGTATTATTTAGCTAGGAAATTAGGGGTTGAAAAACATTTGAGTGTTTAAGTAACTTGAGTGTGGTTGTGATATTTGTTATATTGTTTTATCTATAGAGGAATTTTGCTACTCTTCTCATAGACTAAGGTCACACTGACTGAACCACATAAATTTGATATTTGATTTATTTTCTTGTTCTATTTATTTTATTATTTGATTGCCTGTTTTTGTAGAAATTGGTATTTGAGACTAGGTCGATTGAGTCGAAGTGAATTGATGGAAATAAAAGAAAGAAAAGTGAAAATCAACATATTTGATGGGAATGATTTTATTTTTAGAAGATGTAGGTTGATGATTACCTTCATGAGAGAATTTGCACTTACCAATGTTTAGAGAAAACCAAATTTAATCGAAATAAGCTGATTGGGAATTATTGGATAAATATGCATTGAATCTAATTGGACTAACGTTGACTCATAACGTTGTATTTATCAACAAGGTCTACTTGATGCGTTTATCAACAGCGTGGCGTTGGTTGCTAAATCATAATGAATGTAATGTGGTTGTTAGTCAATTGAGTTTGATTGATATTGACTTGGAAGATGAGATACACTCTTTGATACTATTATCCTCATTTTTTAATAGTTGGAACACTACCATTGTTGTTGTTAGCAATTTCTATAGGTTTAGAAACTTGATGTTTGATGAGGTTCGCGATTTGTTTCTAAGTGAGGACGTCATAGAAGAGAAATATATGAACTTATGCCTATTACTTTAGTAGGTTAAGGTAGAGGAAGAACTAGTATTCTTGTAAATGCGAATTTGAACAAATGTAGTTAGTTTAGGATTAGTGGTGTTGTCTATTAGAGTTGTAGTGAGATGGGGCATCCTAGAAAGTATTTCTTTAAGTTGAAGAACAAGAAAGGTAAAGGAATTAAAGTTAAATCTGTTAATGACTTTGCAGCTGTATTTGACTATAATCGAAATAGTGCTGATTATATCTTGTTTGTCACTTAGAATTTGTCATTTAACAAATGTATTATGGATTGTGGTTATTCATTTCATGTGACACCAAACAAGAACCGTTTTACTACATATAAAGGAATGAATAATGGTAAAGTGCAATTGGGGAACCATGCTAAGTGCAATTTGTGAGTATTGGTAATGTCAAAATTAGAATAGATGATGGTATCTTGTGGACATTGACTGGAGTGAGACACGTTTTAGAGTTGAAGAAGAATCAAATTATTTGAGTTCTTTGAATTCAGCTCATAGTTAGTATACTTCAAAAGGTGGAGTTTTGAAAGTTGTTCAAGGTGTCCTGGTAATAATGAGATAAATCAAGCATAGTGCCCATACAAGCTTTAACGTGATGTAGTCATGGATTTTGTCATAGAGATGTCGAATGCATCTATTTGGGAGGTTGAATTGTGGTATTTGTGTTTAGGGCACATAGGTGAGAGAAGTCTAAATGTTTTAAGTGAAAAGAATTTGATAAGTGGTTATGTCGCTGCTTAACTATATCTAGCTGTTGGATATAAGCATTTACTATTTATATCCACTTGTTGAGTACAATTACTTACTGTTTATATCCATCTATTGGATATGACAATTCACCACTTTTATCCACTCATTAAATATAACCACTTATTACTTATATCCATTTGCCGAGTGTAACCACTTGCCAAATATACACATTTGCTGAATATGCCCATTTGTCAATTTTTAGAATATGTCATTATTCCTTGCATGAGAAATGAAAGGAGGTAAGTATGTCATTACTATGTGGTCATTAAAAGGGTAAGGTGACGATATGCATAAAATTATGTTGTGTACTAGACATGGATTGTTGAAATGAGTGTTGATTTTGTTGTTGATGCGAGGGTGATCACGTGATTATGGGATTATCATGTACATTGTTACTACGTGATTAAATATGGAAAGTGTGATAAAAATTATTTCTGTTGCTCACATATTAGTGGCAACAATGCCTTTGAGTTAAGATATCCCTAGGAGTGTTTGGGAAGTCTCGGGAGTCGAGATGTCCCATGAGTTGGAATACTTTGAAGTTGAGATTTCATTTAATGAGTTTTGTCTCACCTCTTATTTTTCAATTTTGTAGGATGGATCACCATCTACCACTGCAAGTTTTTGGTGGTTGATCCATAGACAATATCTTGACTTTTGTATAGGCAAGTTTTTGGTGGAAGATTGGCATGATGGTTTTAGGTGACCCGGCCCTTCCTTGGACTTTTGTAATGTATTTAGTGTTAATATTAAGAAACATATGAATATTTAGTAAAATCGTGTGATTTCTTATAAGGAATGTTGTGAAAATTTTAATTGTACTTCCGCATGCTAAAATATTTGGAAAGAATAAGTGTTGTGCATGACATTCTAGGACAACTCAGATTAGGTTGTAATTTTTATTGGGACATATTTGTCTAAGTCTTGAGTCTTATTTATTATCTTTTATATTATTTTTTCTGCATAATTATCCCTACTTGTTAACTTCCTATGAAAAAAAAATGTAGGAAAATTTTATTATTATTGATATTTTCTTTTTTTCATTAAATAATTATATTTTTAATTAGCTAAAAAAATTATAAGAAAAGAAATCAAACGTTGGCTGACAGAGTCAGTAATTATTATAGGTCATGCCCAGCATGACGCATAAAAGTGCCCGGCCTTCACGGGATGCCGTAGTACGTTCGTGGCCATTTCTAATCGCGTGATATTTTAATACCTCGAGAGGCTTTCCATGAAAGATCCACACTTGTTGAGGAAGTTTCAAAGGCCTTGCTTTGGTAGTTTAGGAAAATATTCACACTTATTGCGCAAGTTTCAAGGCCTTCCTTCGGAAGTCATGGAGAAAAGTAAATTTTCTGTCATAACAAAGTCAAAAGATTTCACTTTCTTTCTTTCTTTCTTTGCTTTTTCTGATTGATTCGACCTGTCCCACTCCCCAGTTCCAGGTTCCACAGCATTTGTTAATCGTTCTGCCATTTACACCAATTATTCGTGTCCACCAATTTGGGACCATCATCAATGAGGACAAAAGTTACGAAAATGCCTTGAATAACATAACGCTAGTTATATAAATATTACACCTTAATTAGTAGAAAATACAAACTGAAATCAAATTATGAAACTACGTAGGTTTCATGTCACTCCAGAAGCCATTCAGTACTAAATACATCACAAGTAAAAACCCACACATTCACACATGCCCCTTCCAAATTATGACCGACCGTTGTCATACGTTGTAGTAGAGTAAGTCCTCAGATATTGTCCCAGCCAAAAACGAACTCAAAGAACGACAATCCTTCCTTGCCTGTGGTCGATAGGTTGGAGAGCTGATGTAGTTTGATACATAGTCATCCGGTGCGTTCAATGGAGGGAGCGAAATCATTAACTCTTTTAGTGACATCTGCATTCAAAACATGTATATTATATCAAACAACCCATCTTAAGTATTTTTCTGTTTATGTTGCTGAAATAATCTTAAAAGTATGAAATGAAAATAGTCTCACAGATGTCGCGCATGTGGTGGTGCAATCATTTGTGAATTTGGCCATAGAAAACTAATGAATGTGTTCTGACTGTGATACGCTCTATAGGACTTGGGAATAAATCCGATCCTAAATAAGTTTTACAGCATGAAACATGCGGCTTTCACCTCTGGTTGAGCCAAAAAAGCTGCCTGTGGCTGATAGTTTGGAGCATTGTTGTAGTCTAATCCACGGTCATCCAGTGTGAGTGACTCCATTAGCTCGATCACTAACATCTGCATTCGAAATATGTAGATTATATAAAACGACCCATCTGAAGTATATTTTCGCTATTTTTTTTTGGTTACAGAAACAATCTTGAAGTAAGAAATGAAAATGATGTTGCTTCTGTGATAATGCAATCATTAGTATTTTGGCCATAACAAACCAATGAATGTCTGTGACTTTGATATGCTCTATGGGACTTGGGACTTAATCCAATCCTAAATAAGTTCTACAAAATAAAACGTCTCTCACCTTGGGTGTGCTGCAGAAGCTCGGAAAGTCCCCTTCTTGATTTCCAGGGGGTTCTAATACATTGCTATTGCATGTGCAAGGGCTGCTTGAATAGCCTTCAGGGTTTGTTGTTGGAGCATGACGCATCATCGGCTTATTGTCTTCTTTGTTCTTGATCCGACATACCACGTACGGCAGCATCTGCATAAATATGTGTGAGCAACGTCAGTAATAGAGAAGCAACCCGTAAATAAAGAGCATGTCTCAAATGTTATTCATTACCAATCACGTTGTGCAAATGAACGAGAGCCAAAATGTTACCTCGCCTTTGTTGTGATTATCGCCCAAATGCTCGGAATTTAGGTGATACTCATACATGACCCAGTTGGTCCTTTTGACGTTAGCCACGCAGCCTTCGCAGAACACCAGCGTTTTCTTGATTCCTATCTGCTCGCTGGTGTCCTCCCTCATGATGGCGCGGTCCTTGCCGGTCACTTTCCAGCAACCGGCTCTGGTCGTGCGGTTGGAGCGCCTGCTGTTCAAGTGATTGCGCTTCACACGGCAATAAAAAAACAGCTCCCTCCTGTTGAACATGTGATCAAACATATCGGGCAATTGCCAGGGTTCAAATCCGCATACATCGATCTCAGGAATTATATCGTAGTAGAGGTGGCCAGGTTGTCCAAGAATCTTGGGCTTCAAGTAAAGAAGGAGGAGCTCCTCATCGGTGGCATGGAATCTGAATCGTGGAGGGAGTAATCTCATGGCTTCTGAGATCGTGTCTTCCATTTGGATCCCCACCTCGCGCAAACAGAGAGAAGAAGAAGAAGAAGAAGACCAAAGGACAGATTCTGTGTGTGGGTTTGGAGAGCGGCTGGACTAACATTGGCCAAGTGCTCGCACTTTATAGGATGGAATCGTGCCTTGACTTATTGACTGACATTACATTGTATACCTTTTCTTTTTCTTCTCTGTGTTCGTCTACCTCCACAAGTAAGTTGTCTCGCTTGCTTGATAAGAGTAAATCAAAACTAGGGTTTTTATACTTGGCATCAAGTCTTCACCACTAGTTGATCATTTTTTTTTGTTAGATAAACAGCATTTTTTCTTGTGAGATCTTGTGATTTGTCTCTAATAATTGAAGATAATCAAGATTAGTAACTATTAATATTAACTGCTATAGGATCATAAAGTTAGTGCACCCTTTAGAGTGGGGATTAATCCTATTGGGACATAAATTAAGTCCCCCACATCCTATCATGCATGCATGAAAATATACTTGATTTTTTAGGTATGATATATGTAGATGTTTTTGGAATTTCATGTGGATGCTCTCATTCCATCATATAACGAATCTTATCCTATAGTCTTATTTCATTAATATTGATGGTGAAAAACAATGGGTCACACTTTAATGATTGAGACTAGATCATTAGTGTCCTCTTATGGAAAATATAAATTACAAATACCTTTTTGGACCTTCTTGTTGAAGTTCTAAGCCTTGCTCCCAAAGTTTGCACTTTTTTCCGTGGACCCACATGCGGTGGCACTTTCAGTTAGGTCCCCCCCCCCCCCCGGGGGCCCCCAAAGAAAAAAAAAAAGGGTTTCATTATTCACTCCTTTTCGCTTACTATATTTTGTTTACGAATTTCTAATAGATATATTTATAAATAATAATAAAGTTTGGTAGGATGGAATTCTGCGACAGAATCACATCATCTCGACGCTTTCTTACCTCTCACTTCTTTTAAAATTAATTAGACATGTTCCTTTATAATAACTAGAAAAATTTAATCAACTCATTTCAAAATAACAACATCAAATTTGTCTTTTGTGTTTTCTTGGGAAAACAACTTGCGGGTCTACAGTCCAGGGTATTGTATTAAAGAAAAAATTTGCTTTGAGACTTCAAACTATAATTGTCTCAAAAATCTTAAATTTATTGTACCGTGGTTAATTCAATCTCAACCTTTTCAATTTTTCCCATTTAGTTGTAACATTTTTTTTATGATTTGTCAATTTAATTTTAAACTATTTAACAATTTGTCAATAAAGTCATTCTAGCCAATTTCAACTAGAAATTATTAATGTAATGGTCTAGTCAATGCCGACCATCCCACATAGTATGGTTAATGCCAACATAAATGAAATTTGCAATTTTTATTAATTTTCCTCAATATTTTTCATTTTTTCCCTATAGTCTTAGGTTTAGTTACACCACTCCCCTGGCAAATTTCATCTACGTTACAATTAAAAGCATCTAAGAACTTTCGATAGATCCATCCTTCTCAATCCTATCTACCACATATTTTAGCCAGTCAAATTGATTATGATTTGTGATATGGATGTCAGATGGAGCACCCATGTCCACGAGATATTGATTACAGGAGAGGTTCGGTTATCAGTTCCATTTGGATGAGTTTTTACACTTAAAGTAGACCGCAAGGCATGTTGGTACTGGACCTCTGGAATGATACTCCAAGCGTTGTCATTGTCCAAGATCATGAACGATGGCATCGATCCAACTTCAACAGCCGTGATAGCATGATGTCTCGTTTGTTTATAAGTTGGCAAAGCACGATATTCTGCTGAACATTTCCAAGAGACAACATGAAATGTTACCTAAATTACGGAACTCACATGCCCAGAAAGCGTAGCCTTTCCAGTACAGATCGGCAAGTTTGTGAACTGGAAGATGGACAAAGGTCGGTAGAGGATGTTGTGAAATATCGAGACAAATAGAAAACAGCCGGCTGTGGTAATCATAAAATAATGGCCAATTCTAGCTTAAAAGCAATCATTTAGGCGCCAAATCTTCCGATCTTATCAACTACAAGAGCTTGTGAGTTATAAGTTCAAACAGGTGCACCAAGGTCCAGATGTGACCTCAGCAAACAAGAATCTGAACTAAAAGGCCTTAAATTTCCCACACAATCCCCCATCAAAACAACACAAGCTCATTACCTGATTTTAATAAAGTTCCATCGAAAGCCGTAGAAGCAAGCAACATGAGCATTTCACCGTTCAACTTTCAGTTTAAATGAGAATGATGTTGTGACGACCCAGACCCGGGGTAGTACGGAGGGACGGACTAAGATCGCCTCGGCAGTACGCGAACGAGACTAAAGGCATGTCTCCCGTCTCACATCGCGTAGGAGGGGAGTCCTAGGCTAGCTTATAAGGCTTGAGTCCTTCTAATTGCATATGCGCGTTTTCTTGGGGTAGTATAGGCTGTCTCGAGAAAAGCAAAACCATGAGGATTAGTATCCAAAGCGGACAATATGTGTACAGTGGAGACCCGGGTCCTTACAGATGTAATATTGGGTACTTGGTCAAGAAAGTTGGTTGGCATTGATCTTATTCTCTTGACCGGTTGTTTTCCAATGACCGGAAGGAGTTTGTCGGTCATACTTACTACTGTTTCAAGTCCTGAACAAGAGACGAGACAGGAAACACTCCTCCGCCTCCTTCGACCTCACAATTGAGCGTGCTACAGATACATGCAGGTCAGTGAGCTTAGGATAGAGCAGTGTTGAAAATTAATGCCAAATGGGGGGAGCCATAAACTTGTCTTTGAATGATCATTTCTTTTTCCCGTCGTACTAGATAATAGTACACGAGCCATTTCAAAGCTTGAAAACAAAGCAATCTAGACCTTCAGACATAGTTTATCCCACAAAACAGCGTTACCATGCTAAAAACAGCAAGATTTCGTCACCCTTAAACAATACAGTAACTTGAAGAGAATGTCACGTTTACCTCTAAATAGGCAGAATGATCGAAATTGATGAGTTCCTCATCGGTGGGGTGAAGCCTATATCCTACAGGCAGAAAACAATCCATATGTTTATAGAAAATATAAACGGGAATGAGGCAGGACATTCTGAATCTGAAGCAGCGTCACCTTTTTTTAATAAAAAAATTGAGCCTTATAGATAGTGTTTCCAGATGCAGCCCCCCTCTTGCTTGAGAAGAGAACTTTTTGGTGAAGTGAAAAATAGAGGAATGTTGACAAGATAGCTGAGGTTGACAACTTTGCCTTCGTGCAAGCTGTCGAGTGGCCAGAATTGAATTTCCATTTGGCATTTGCCTGATGACACGAACTAAACTACTAATTCTCGTTATAACTTATATGTATCAGCTAATGCTCGGACCACACGAAAGTCACCTTTCATTTTTCCAGGTCCGAGCCCGTCCTTGCAACTGTCAATATTTCATAATTGGGAGGTCACGCCATTCGCTTTTCCTTTTCCATCCTGTCACTTTTGTAGGACACACCAACAGCGCGAGAGGGTGAAAAAAATTAAAAGGGATGAATCCAATCCCATTACAACGACAGTTAACCGAATGGGCATGAATCCAATACAAAATCCATACACCACGTTTATACAAACAATGTTTATGTGAAACAACCGACATGCAGAAATCCAAACAGCGGCTTCTATATTTTTGGCAAATTCAGCATTAGAAATATTGCGTACTGCTATAACTCATTATACAGCTTATAAAAAAAACACTCATTAAGGAAATAATGTACATCGATGAACGCATTTGATCCGTGCACATTATTTTCCACAAGGAAAATATTTTTTTTGGCGACACAGCATGGCCAGACTCTTTATCAACACTTGAAAAAGTGTGCATCCAAGCCAGTGGACGCACGCCAACTACCTAGCAGAAAAAAGCTTATATTATGCTTTCTTCAGAAGAGTGGTCGTCCTAGAACTAGCCATACGAAACATCCCAAATATCTCTTCCAAGTGTTTGTTATCGGCAAAATACAACTCCAAATCCTGATATGACGCATCATTGGTCAATTGCTCCCCGGCTGCTGTGGGTGGCTGTGGAGTTGCAGAGAAATCACATCCCGATGAGTTGCAGTCTGGTGAGAGAATTGGCGTTGGTCGTTGCTGTACATTTTCTTTTAAAGATTCCTATTGTCACAACAAAACAAAATGAAACATGAGTTTCTTAACATGCCATAATGATCTTTAACAGGCACCATTTTAAGGTTCCTTCTGACCTTTGAAATCTCTCCAGGTACTATGCTTTCAGCAGTTACCAATGCATTGGTGCAACTTGTGTCGTTGACTTCATCGGGCATGTTACAGATACTTCTGCTGCCTTCTTGAGGCACAATAAAGAAACTCGTTTCGTTGACTTCATCGGGTGTGTGACAGCTACTTTTGTTGCCTTCTTGAGGCATAATGGAGATACCCTTGTTGGTCTTCTTGGTCCTTGAATTTTTCTTACCCTGGTTATCAAGGTTTTGCTTCAAGTGGTACAGAACAAAGTCACTTTGATATAGAAAGACAAGACAAGTTAACAATTTGCTTAAGTCTAATCACTGATCTCTGAAAGTATTGTGATTTAATCCCAAAAGAAAAAGAAGAAAGGACCTCAAAGAATTAAATATCAGTCAATATAACAACTTTGGTAACACTCCATTCAACTCATAGGACTCCTTTCAGAAAGAGACTCCTTGATGAGCTTCGAAATAGAGTGAAAGATGCTATAGCAACAGCAAGATTTGGCTGAAAAAAAGAAGGGGAAAAAAAGTCAGGGATTTTTACCTGCTAAGATTATTATAGTTGAAATCCAATCAATAGAAGTTTAACTAAGAGTTTAGTTCATCTCAGGGCAAACAAGCACAAGTCAGAGCAACTAAAAGTAAGACGCTCAGTCTAAACTCCAGAAACTTAAGTTAGACAAGAAAATAAAATGAGGCCTCTTAAATGAAAGCTCATGGAATGGAGAACATTCGATTATCAACGTTGATCATTCATAGCAAGAAGATTGAGTACCTGGTCATTAAGGGCATTGTCCATAAGATCGGCATTTATGTGGTACTCATGAAGTACCCATCTTGTCTAGGCATTTTTGGGACTGTGACGTTTTATGAAAACCAAAATTTTCTTCAAACCTAAAATTTTCTTTTTGTCTCATGTCCTAATATTGCGAGTTTCGCCAGTTGGCTTCCAAGAGCCATGATCATTTGTCCTTCTAGTCCTTTTACTTTGAGGGTATCTATATTTTGCAGATGGCAGAAGAAGAACCATCCATCACCATCTGAGTTTATACTTGATAATTCTGCATAATTCCACAGCAGAAAATCTTCAAAATACAGAAGCAAACCAACAGACACAGAATCCCAAAAGGGAATAGCATGACCAACCATGAACTCATCACATTTTTGAAAGGATGAACAGGACAGTTTTGATGGTGTCTTAGCATTTATCTTGCTGGGTAAATCCCAAGGGGGCAATCGATGGACATCAACCTCAGGAATTATCCGCTCAACCTTTTTGTCACTGAGTATTTTCAACTTCAAGTAATGACTGACAAGTTCCTCCTCTGATGGTCTGAATCTGAATCCCACCGGCGGATCAACTAATGAAATTTCTGCGCTTTACATCTCAAAATAAAAAAATAAACTAAAATGCTAACTATGAGGGAAAGAGAAGGAAATTTGAAGACTGTCGGGGTAAAGGACGGAGGGAGGGAGCAGAAAACTCTTAATTTTTTTTCTACTTGTTTTGACTCATATTAACAAATAAAATGTTCATAGCTTAGCAAAAAAAGAAAGAAAAAAGACGCACAAAAGGCCATCACAAGCCTCGACAGCATTTGCATATATATATATATATATATATTAAAGACATCGGAGATTGCCGAAAGGAGAAAAACTGTTCTAAACCGAAAATTTTTGGACTTGTTCTCCAAGTTTCAAAACTTCGTTGGAAAGTTTACTTCTCTTTCCGACCCTACCATGAAACTTCCCAGTCAAAAGTCATTCCCTCAAGGTCGTTGTCTTCAGCTCCCTCGCGCGTTTGTTGCACTCAAACTTCCAGCAAGGAGAGTATTTATCTTTTAGGAGTTCACCTAAAATTTGCAGGCCTGAATTACTCAAAATTGCTCGTCATTTATGATCAGTTCTTAATCTTTTGAATTGTGTACTGCATAGTAGGAGTTCATTAGGTTTCAGGACTTAAATACATGTGCCTGTGATGCAGCGCTCCTACAAATCAACACATAAGCACCCTGATACAGAATAGAGTAATTTTCAAACAAGAACAGAGGACAGAGCCACGAAACAATCTAGGCATAATCCTACATTCAATAAGTCATATTTTCTTATCTTTTAAAGTTCAAGATGATTTGAGAATAACCAAACATCGTCTCAACAATTTGCTTTTACATCCTAAAGCCACTAGTTACTCCATAGCATACAGATAATTAAAACCAGTATGCTCCATTAAACTTGACATCTGAAATAGGATAGCATCCACGGAAAGAGTGCAAACTATAAAGAAGCCGCATTCAAACCAATCAGCTTCAATTCAAACTTCCGATGGTTTGGGTGTCTAAAAAAGTGTTCCTATGTGATGAAATATTTCGTCACCAGAGTCATTGTCATACTAAACCTTTCCAACAAAACCATCTTGCGAAATAAAAGGAGGAGGCTGGCCAGTTGATGTACTTGGGGAAGTGATTCCCTCATTTCTTCGAACGAATGCTGCAATCAGGGTACAAATTATTACACTAGAGCTGAAACTATAAAAGTCTCGTGCTGAAGTGTTGAGAGATGTCTGAATCATGTTCATGGTGGATTAATACATCGCCCATCCCAATCTTTTCCCCCTTCGTTTCAATGTTTGCTTTATGCAACATAGAGAAGGCAATGCGCCTGCAGATTCACCATAGAGCAGGCATGAATCTCTGAGACTAAACAGCTCAGAGCATGTCAATTTTCCAAGAAGGATTTAAGGTGACAAGAATTGTGTCATCTGCCTCCCAAGTATGTAAGAGGGTGAGAGAAGAAGGCGTGGGAAGAGGAGCCAATCACAACCTACTCGGATCGTGCTCAGTATCACAATTTCCAAACATAAAGGTGCAATCGAGTCGAAACCATTTGGAAAAGGAACAAAATTTCAGTTGTAGAGAGCCATCCAGCATCAGTAGCATCTAAAGGAAATATTACATAAGAACCAAAGATCAGTTGTGGCTATCTCAAGCGAAGCTTAATATTATTAAAAGCCCGACATACTTTTACAGTTTTTCTTTTCTTTAAAACAAATCAAGAGGTCCAATTTTTTTTTTTTTAAAAAGCAGAAAGAACGAGGAATGTTGATTCATAATTCGGGTTTGATATAACATCTCAAGTTTCATCTGCTCCAAGGTAAAATTTGCAATTTTGTCTAGATTTTCGGAACATATAGCAATGTGCAAGTTAGTTCCAATTCAGACCCGGAGGTACCGGCACAAGCACACGAAACAGAAATCTTCCCAGAAAAGCAGAGATCCGGAGACTCGCTCCAACCGACAGGGGAAATTGCACAAGCCCAGAACGAGAAAGATCGGAGTTAGACTTATACCTGCAACTGCTGCAACTCCCACCGAAAAGCAGGCAAAGAAAGATTCGATTTTGGATCTTGGCAGAATACGACCCATGAAGGACTCGTCAATCATTACTTACGATTTCCACAAGAAATGGCGTGGACGTAACCAAATCCCAAGTAAGATTGACGAGTGATTCAAGGATCATATTGGGTCGTCACGAATCTCGAAACAAGCAAAAGATGCAAGCAAAAAGACGAACTCTTGATCTCGTGGGCTGCTTTCGACGCGCATCCCCCCACTGTTCTTCTTCTTCCATTTGCCCCCGCAAAGGTTTATGGAGCTTTTTCTCTTTTTCAGAAAAGATGGTGCTAACGTGGTTAACAAGACGTAGGTAGCCATCATTAATAGTGATCATTGGATTAATATTCCTAATAAAGAAATCTCATGACCCGATTTAAGGTAAAACTGAGCAAGCTCTATCAAATTCAATAACTCAATGATCATGTCAACAAAAACTCAATTTTGATCTTTGTATATCTACTATTACTTCATATTGCATGCAACTATGAAAAGTTTTTGAGAGTAGAGAATACCTAGGTAATTACATATAAGCAAAAAGTGAATAAGAATTTAGGATTGCTTTTTGTGTAAGTATATGATCAACGTAAATGGTGGTTATCCTTAACGTATGGTGATTGATGTCAACTTCCTCTACTATTATAATATTAAGTTAAATGTTATCATCAATTGGTAATTTGTTTATTACGAACTGACGACAAGTTTTTAATTGAATGTTCTTTTCACTACAAATATTTTCCTTACATTGTGTTAATGTATCGTTGGACTAATGCACACGCTTCAATTTTTCTTTAAGTTGGTGAAATATACCGTTGGTCACATTATACACAACCGCTTGGCGACATAATTCAACTCCTCCTCCTTTCCGTATCCACTCATTCATTTTCCCTTACTTATAACTCTCTTATAACTTTTCAAAAAATCCCAATTAGTGTATATGATAGTTCTAATCTTCAAATTCGCAATGAATGTAAATAAGTGGCAACACCCAGTCTATTTCCCATACGGTATGCCAATTCCAAAGAATTTTCTTTGACAAGTTCTAATGTTTGAAAGATGTTCAATGTTATAAACCAGCGAGAAGAAGGCCATTTGCACAATATGCACTACGAAATTAAACTTGAAATCTAGTGATGGGACGGGTTACTTGAAGAGACATCAACACAAACATCTGAAATGGTCAAGCGCAGGGGAGCTCCTCTGCCTTTACTATAAGAGGACATTGACATTGATACCTTTCTTTTAAGATATATTTGTTTGAGTCTTCAATGTTAAGGTGCGTTTGTTTGCATTTGTTCGGTACGGTGTTTTTACTTATTAAGTAGTAATTTTTTTAGTATATTTGTCCAAGTTTGAGTCTTACGTACTATCTTTTGCATTTACTAATTTTTTGCATAATTATTCCTACCAGTTGCCTTCCTATGAAAATATGATGTAGGATAATTTATTACCATCTACATTTCTTTATTTTTCCATTTATTAATTCTATTTCAAATTATTTAAAAAAAATCATAATAAAAAGAAATTAAATATTTTTCCATTTGACTCGTGGCACCCTCGAGGCCCCTTGAATTGTTTCTTCACGGACTCTCTCATTTACTGTTTGGGACTCTCTAGACAAGCTACGGTCTCAAATCTCTTTTGGTCCAGGCCAAGCCACTAAGGCCATCATAGATTCATGGACATATAATCTTCCTGTCCTCTCGCAGCACCCTGATCGTTTCTGTTGGCTAGAGCATTCCTCAGGGGCCTTCTCAATTGTGTCGGCGTGGGAAGCTATTCGACTGAATCATAGCCCGGTCCCATGGTCCTCCTTCATTTGGAACAAGAAATTATCCCCTCGCCACTGCTTTCACCTCTGGCTTATCACTAGAAACTGGTTGTCCACTCAGGTGTTTCTACTCTCCTATGGTAGGATTGCGGAGGGATCTTGTGCCTTTTGCAATCTAAGACCAAATTCTATTGACCATCTGTTTTTTGGTTGCCATGTTACTGCTAGCCTCGTTTTTTTTTTTTTTTGGGCTGCTTGGTGTAACCTCCCTTGGCAAAATAGCTCGTGGCCGGAAAATTTAGATTGGGCCAACAAATTCCTATCTGGCAATGAGTTCCATCAGTGTATTGCTCGGTTTGCTTTTGGGGCCTTGTGTCACCTAATATGGAAGACGAGGGACAACATCTTCTTCCGGGACCAGGTCCTCTTCGTGCTTGCTTTGAAGAAGCATCTTATTAAAGCCGTGAAGGACAAGGCTATGTCATTTAGCCTCGTTGTGGACACGCCTAGGAATAGGAGGATTCAAAGAAGTTGGGGGCTCGATCCCTCTATTTTCTCTTCCGAGGTGTTAGATATTTTTTTGTAAAGTTTGACTGAGGGTTGCCTCTTTTTTGGTTCCCCACTTCCCTTTTTACCCTCGGGAGTGTAAGCTTTTTGGTGCCGAGATCTCTTTTTTGTAAAGTTCCATTTGGTTAAAAGTTAATACTAATCTTACCCTACCAAAAAAAAAAAAAAATGTTGCAACGTAAGCTAACATAGCCAGTTATTATCACAGGTCGTGCTTGGCACGACTCGTAAAAGTGCCAGGCCTTCACGGGCCGCCTTGGCACAGCCGTGGCCATTACTATTGAGGGGGAAATATCAATATATCGTTGGCCTTTCTTTCCATGTATGTAATGTTCACACTTGTGGAGGAAGTTTCAAAGGCCTTCCTCTGGAAGGTCTTGGTGTTCAGATTCTATCCTGCCAAAGTCTATGTTCACACTTGTCACCCAAGTTTCAAGGCCTTCCTTTGGAAGGCTTGGAGAAAGTTGAATTTTCTATCCCACCAAAGTCAAAAAGATTTCACTTTCTTTCTTTCTTGGCCTTTTCTGATTGATCCCACCTATCGTACTCCCACCGCCAGATTCCACAGCATTAATCGTTCTACCAATTACATCAAATCAGCAGACAGTCCACCTTCACATCCACCAATTTAGGATCATCATCAATGAGGACAAAAATTAAAGAAATACCCTGAATAACATAACACATTTTATTTAAGTATGTTACATCCCCATCAGCCGAAAACACAACCTGAAACAAAAGAAGAAGCACGACTCTGAAGCCAGGACTCTCACGAATTGTGAAACTACGTGTTTCACTTCACTTCAGAAGCCACACTCGCAATACTTGATACATCAGAAGTAAGTTAAAAAAAAAAAAAAAACGCACGCTCACGCACACTCCTTCCAAATCATGCTCCACCATTGTAAGATGTTGTGGACAAGTCTTCATACATTTCCGCAGCCCAACCGGAAAAGTTTGCCGAGTTGCTGCCTGGAGATAGGATGCGTCCATAGTCGAACTCATTCCCGTTGTTGTCATATGAGAAATCAAAGAAGGACGACCATACTTCCTCTTCCTCTGCTCCTGCTCCTGCCTGTGGCTGAAAGGTTGGAGTGTTGTTGTAGTCTGGTAAATGGTCGTCCAGTCGCTGAATTGGGTATAATGAATCCATAATTTCTCCCATTGACATCTGCATTCAAAACATGTAGATTATATAAACCAACTCATCTTAAGTATGTTTCCTTTTCTTTTTTTTTTGTTACAGAAACAATCTTGAAGTATGAAATAAACTCAGTCCCACTGATGTTGCTTGTGTGATAGTGCAATCGTTAGTATTTTGGCCATAGAAAACCAATAAGTCTCTGTGACTCTGATATGCCCTATAGGACGTGGGACTAAATCCGATCCTAGATAAGTTCTACAGAATAAAACACTTGTATCTCACCTCGGGTTGAGTATCAGCAGCTCCTTGGTTATCAACAACTTCATCGTTGGGGGTGTTGCAGAAGCTCAGCAAGTCCCCTTCCTGATTCACAGGGGGGTCTGATACATTGCTAGCGCATGTGAGAGGGCTACTTGAATAGACTTCTGGGCTGATTGCCGGAGCATGCCCCATCGTCAGTTTCTTGTCTTTCTTGTTCTTGATCCGACATGCCACATATGGTAGCATCTGCAAATATATGCATCAGCAACATCAGTAACAGAAAAACAACCGTTACTAGAAAGCATGTCTCAAATGTTATTTATAACCAATTGCGCTGTGCAAATGAATGAGAGCCAAAATTGTTACCTCGCCTTTGGCGTGATTACCGCCCAAACACTCGGATTTTAGGTGATACTCATGCATGACCCAGTTGGTTCTTTTGCCCTGAGGCACGCGACCTTCATAGAACACCAACGTCTTCTTGATTCCTAACTGCTCGTTGGTGTCCTCACTCACGATCGTGCGTTCCTTGCCGGTCACTTTCCAGTAACCGGCTCTAGTCGTGCGGTCGGAGCGCCTGCTGTTCACGTACTTGCGCTTCACACGGCAATAGAAGAACAGCTCCTTCCTGTTGAACTTGCGATCGAACATGGCGGGCAATTGCCATGGTTCTGATTCGCATACATCGATCTCCGGAATTATGTTGGAGTAGTGTTCCTCGGGCTGCCCTAGAATCTTGGGCTTTAAGTAAAGGAGCAGAAGCTCCTCATCAGTGGCATGGAATCTGAAACCTGGAGGGAGTAAGCTCATGACTTCTGAGATCGTGTCTTCCATTTGGATTCCCAACTCGTGCAAGCAGAGAGAAGAAGAAGAAGACCAGAGGACAGAGATTTTGTGTGAGGATTTGGAGAGCGGTAGGATTAACATCGGCCGAGTGCGGGGAATTTATAGGGTGGAATGGTGCCTTGACTCGTTGACTGACATGACTTGGTTTACGTTTTCTTTTTATGTTTTTTTAATGTTCGCCTTCCTTCAGAAGTGAAATTGTCTCCCTTGCTTGAGAAGTGCAAGACCACACTGTTCAGTGATGAATGGACCACTTCGTCCTACGTAGGAATATCTTTTAGCATACTTTAGGAAGTTGATTGCTGGACCCCATATGCATGATCGAGAGCGTTCATACGACATGCCAAAGTCCAATCAGCCTCCTTTTCTCGGCATCCATGAATCTTTTTCTCAGTCCATCAAAACTAAGGGAAATTATCAAAAAAATCCTAAACTTATTACAATTGTGTCAATTTAATTACAAACTTATTTTTCTGATCAACTAAGTCCAACCTTTTGCAATTGTGCCAGTTTAGTTCTTTCGGCCAAAATTAGCCGACCGGCGTTGATGTGTAAATATTTTATTTTTTTAATTTTTTTTTATTAATTTTGATCTTTTTTTTCCTTTTTTTTTTCTGTTTTTTTTTTCTCCTCCCTCCTCGTTGCAATTGAGGCGGTCGGGCAAGCTCACCTCGCCGTCGCTGGCAAGGGTGAGCTCGCCTAGCTACTGGCCGGGCGAGCCTCGCTAGATCCAAAGAGGGGGTCCTACTGTCACTGGGTCCACTGACGGTGAGGTCCCCCTTGCCAGATTCGGTAGGGGCTCACCTTGCCAGACCCAGTGACGATAAGGAACCCCTCGTCGGATTTGGCGAGGGCTCGCCCCGCCAATGGTGATCAAGCGAGCTCACCCTCGCCCATTGACTACGAGGCGAGCTTGCCTGGCCGCCTCAGTCCGGCGACTGGCCAACCCTTGGCCAGTCACTAAAGCCAAAGGAAGAAGGAGGGAGAAGGAAAAAAAAGAAGCAAAAAAAGATAAAAATTAATAAAAAAATTCAAAAAATAAAATATTATTAAAAAATTATTATTGGCGCCGGCCACGTTAATGTTGGCCAGCCAATTTTGGCCGGAATGACTGAATTGGCATGATTACAAAAAGGTTTATGATTCAATTAGCCAAAAAAATAAATTTATGATTGAATCGACACAATTACAATAGGTTTATGACTTTTTTAGTAATTTTCCCATCAAAACTAGGGTTCTGTACTTGGCATCAAGTCTTCACCCCTAGTTGATCATTTCTTTCATTAGATAATCAAGATTATTAAGTACGAATTCTCACAGCTATATAACCCTTTAGAGTGGGGATTAATCCAATTGGGACACTAACGAAGTTCACACGTTCTAAAATGCATGCATGAACATATACTCAACTTTAAGGTATGGTATGCCGAAGTTCTTAGAATTTTATATGGACGCTTTTGTTCCATCAGACGAGGAATCTTATCCTATGGTCTTATTTTATTAATATTGAAAGGAAAAAATGATCGAAATTAGACCACTACTGTCCTCATGTGGAAAATATAATTACTAAAAATCCTTTTAGACCTTCTTGTGGAAGTTCTAAGCCTTGCTCCCAAAGGGTCGCACTTTTTCTCCGGGACCCACATGCGATGGCACTTTCAGTGAGGTTATTCTTTCCCCCCACATGTTTCATTATTTACTCCTTTTCGCTTACTATATTGCTGACGAATTTATCGTACATATGCCTATAAATAAATAATAAAGTCTGGTAGAATGGAATTCCGATGTACAGTGACATCGTCTCGACGCTCCCTTACCTCTCACTTCCCTTAAAATTAATTAGACGTGTTCCTTTATATTAATTAGAAAAAAATTAATCATCCCATTTTACATAGTATAAATGTTTCTACAACGATACTGATGTCGGAGAAAGTGTAGAAAGATAGGAGGTAACACAAGTAAGAACTAAATTGAATAGGTCACTAGTCACTCATAGGAATCAATCTAAGAGATAAGAGCACAATAAAAAAATCATTCTTATTCTCAAGCTAAAGACTGAATAAATTATCATTCAAATTAAGTCTGCTTTCTTATTCATCATGGCATGTTTATATAGATGCACTTGGAACAACCCTCCAAGCATTAGCAATTACTAAGACTCTTTGGAAAGACAAAGGACTCATAGAGAATCACCAATTAAATAAGGACTTTAAACAACATTTACTAAATCTTGAAAATATAAGAAATAATGTTGTTGGGTGTAGGTATCCAAAACTTGCTGCCCTTCAAATGCGTGGCTACCGAAGTATCAATATGGTTACTAAAGTATCAGTAACTATGCGATTAGTAACACTTTCATATAATCGATGTTGTCATCAAATATAGCAACATGAATTTGCCTTACTTATGTGTTATGCTTGGAAAAAACGACTTGTGCGTCCACTATTTTGGGGTGCTATATTGAAAAACTTCTAAGCATCATATTTTTAATACGGGATTTCTCAAACAGAAAGTAAACTCTTAATTTGAAGGCAGCCCCTTATGTGATTGACACATTGTGTAAAAAATTAATTTTATATTTATACAGCTAAAAATTCGTTCATTTGTCACGTTTCTCCTTTTCCGCTTCCCTTTTAGATTCTCATAGAATTGCAGGTTTTAGGTCTTATATTGAATGTAACTTTATATGTGCGCGTGGCATGGATTTAATAGTATAACTGATATATTTACTTTAATTTTTTCGAAGTTATAATGATGAATAGATATTTGAAAAACAATTTAATGATGCCGTCTTACTCTCAAGTTTTACGAGAATCGATTTTGTAAGTAGAATAGCTTTTATTAGAGATGTTGTGGGTCTTCCGATTGAATGCAATGAGATCCATATCTCCATAGAGAGTGGTGCTTTTCTTTAGTAGTCAACCATCTTACCAAGAAATTGCCCTAGATACCGGAAACTAAATTATGCCTTGACCTTTGACATTTTGACGTACTGTGGAAAGTTCATTGCATGATGATTTGAATGTCTTTTCTATAAGTAATAATTTAACTCTTATCCCGCCGCACCTGAAAAAACAAACCGATCGAATGAAAAGAATTAGTTTTCTTGGCAAGATATATTTTTGCGCAACTCATGCCAAGAATGTTGGCAGTAAACGAAATTGGATATCAAAATTCGCATACTTAATCAGTATAACTTTGATATCTTTTTAGTAAAAATATGCATCGAAATTCACTTAATCATCTCTTTGTAAAGAAAACCCGCGCAAAGTGCAGATACAAATACTAGTACGTATTGTATACAAGAGTTAGTATTAGTTTGTTGCCGGTCTCCATGTTAACCCCCCATCACGGCTCGAAATTTTTTTGGGGAGATTAATGAGACGTAGAGGCGACATTAGAAATGGGACATATTTAAACCTAAAAAGCATATCCAAGAATGGACGTAAAATACATCTTCCCTTTGTGGAGATAAGATGATATTTTCGAGAAGAATTATCAAAAAAATCACAAACTTATTATAATTGTACTAATTTAGTACTCATTGCATTTGTGCCAGTTGAGTCATCCGGCCAATTTTAGGCAACCAGCACTAACGACACTGCTGCTGCTGATGAAGCATTTTTAAAATAATAATTAAATAATTTTTTTATTTTTTCTTTTCTTTTCTTTAATTTTTTCCTCCTTCCCCTTCCCCTTCCCTTAGGATGCCCTCGCCCGCTCTGGGTGAGGGCTGCAACACCCTTGCCCGATCTGCCCTCGCTTGACCAAATTGGTCGGGGTTGTTGTGGCCCCTGGCCAGACCCCCTTGCCAGATTTGGGTGAGGGGCTGCGAGCCCATGCCCTGGCCAGCGAGGGCGTCACGGCCCCTATCCAGAGCCAGCGAGGGTGTCGTGGCCGTCGCCTGTGGCCGACGAGGGTTGGCTGGTAACCCTCACCAGCTCAAGGGGAAGGGGGAAAAATTAAAACATCAATTCGTTGTATTAGCTAGAACGACGTATGTATCAACATAAATGGAGGATACCTATCTGTAAAGAAGACAAGAACATCAGGAGTAGCACTCGATTTCCTTGGAGCAACGATTTCTGAACAATTCAGGATGGATCGAGGGAAGCACACGGATGTCAAAAGCGAGAGGTCCCAACTCCATGACGAGTTCAACGAAAGAAGTAATAATAACAAAGGACGTAGATCGAGCAAGTCACTTCGAGGGCACACTCCCTCCTTTCGCATGGCTCGATATCCCGAGAGAATTTGGAGTATACTCTCCATTTTCCAAGCGTTCCATAGTTTCCGAAAAGAGAGTATGTCAAGAATATTGCATTGCAACGTACGGCTAACGGAATTTTTTTTAGTATCGTCACCAAGCAATCTTTCATTCTTGAGGTTGGAGGCGGTCGATGAGCAAACTGGCATCACCAGGTACCGCCCCAACCATCCCAAACAGGTCCTCAGAAAGTACGAGAAAATAGCACGGCTAGCCCCTTAGAGTGATCCTCGGAGGCAGCCGCCGGTGCTTAGATTAGACACATATGCTCAGTGATCACGAGCTCATCACTGCTTACTATGATGAGCAAAGTAACAGTAAAGAGGCGGGATTGAGGTGTACTTCGACCCCAAACAATCAGGATACATTGAGAGTAGCTGCTCGATCCTCGTGCTGTTGTTCACCGTGGGACTTCGACAATGGAGATTGAGGCAAGCATGATGATTCATGTGGCTCGTCGAATCATTTTATATGACGAAAACAAGGGCGCTTGTTGTCACACCCCAAAACTACGAAGAATGGGGATGACACGGCCGTCCTTCCACACGAAGAACGCAACCTCAAACACAACCAACAACCTGATATCAACTTATATATATCTCAAACCATATATACATATCAGATAAACCAACAGATTGGTTGCAACATCAGAGTTTCTATAATTTACCAAAAAGAAATATACAAATAGAACTCAGACAATCCAACCACTAGCAAGGAATGTGTACACCACTTCCTTTGACCATACCCAAAAATAGAACTCCCCAAAAAGTTTCCCACCGACGGCGCACTCGCTCTATTCGCCGCTAACCGAGGAACCTGAAAAGATTAAAGGAGGAGTGGAATGAGCAATAACAGCTCAGTGAGTAGTACATATCTTCTAAGCAGATCGAACAACCACTATGCATGCATACAAAGCAATACCAAACTTCATACGCCAACTCAATATATAAAATACATATCAAATCATATAAGAGTTATTTGATATCATCAAAGCTTTATACTAATATGGAAAACTCATCTAAATCATCATGAAAAGTCAAGTATCAATGGTCAAGTCCATTGAATAATCTCCATCAAATATCACATATCAATGGTCCATCCATTGACTAATCTATTGCTCAATATTCCACCATGGTCACGACATAACGCCTTGTGACAAGGCGACCATTCTCCCCTTGGCAAGGTCTCCACCTACAAAGCCGATGGCTGGGCCTAGAAGGATATCCTAAACCTGGTATGCATACCCCAAAAACCCCTCACTAGGTTCACAGTCATATTGAGCATAGAAAACCATCATCCAATACCAGAAATCCAATCCAGAAATCAATATCTTAAACCAAACAAATAACAATTGCAGCATAACCCATCATCCATTTCATATTAATTTCGTAAATCATTATAAACATTTACATAAATCAATCGCAAAGCAATTTCATATATATATTTCTCCACTTACTTTGTATAACACGCTTTTCAAACATTCATAATCAACCAAAGAGTAGCAATTGCTCGATCTGGATTTTATACAATAAAAATGCTCTCCTCAATTCAATGTATATACATATATACTTCAAGACATGAATTTTTCAAAACCAAAGAAGATATAGTACCACTCACCTCGTCGTCTACAACCAAACGACGAACGATACCCGTATCGTTGAACTCACGGCCCTATCAAATAATCGAGGAATAATGTTAAAATCTAATAAAACTCTATCTCAACTATGAAACGACTAAATTATGCCTTAACTCTAACAAAAGGACTTCTACGCGCTAACAAATCGCATAACTAAGGCGATTGATTGAACTATTCGCAACACGGAAATTAAGCGCAAAACTTAATCATGCCATAACTTTCTCCTCCGAACCTTGATCCGAACGTATTTATAGTCAATAGAGAGCCCTTGACAAATATTACAAGAATCCCAACTTCACCATCCCAAAATCAAGCCGAAAGGTGACAAAATACAGGCCCAAAGCTGCTGGACGCGTACTGTTTACTGCGCGCAGGAAACTTTGAAATTTTGTTTCGGACAAACCACAAGCTCAAATCACAATCCGTAAAATCCCACGGCTCTACAACACCCTAAATCATCATTACTACAAAAATACGCAGCTCAACGACTCCAAAATCCGACTTCGCCACTTGATTTTCCAACAATTCCGAATTTGAGCCCTAAACCCAAAAATTACTTCAATTGGACGAACGAGGGGCCTAATCTCTTACCGGGTGCTGCGTTATGGAGTAGAGTCGGCTTGGCGTGCACGTGCCAAAACCCCTTTCTCTTCTTCTTTTTCTTCTTCTTCTTCTTCTTCTTTTTTGTTCTTTCCTTTCTGGTGCCCGAACGTGGGCTTTCTTTCCTTTTTATCTCTTCCTCTTTTTCTGTTTTCTTTTTTTTTTCTTTATTTAAAGTGGGTCCCACCACATTTTCTTTATTTTCTTCCTCTCTCTCTCTTCTCTTTTCCCTCTCTCCCGAAAACTCTCGATTTCTCTCTCTCTCTCTGCTGTAGCTTCTACCTTTTTCTTTTTTTTCTTTGACTGGGTCAAAACCCATATTTTACACTTGTCGTATCATCTCCCTTGGGCATTGATTTTAACGAGAGAGGTTACGCCTCAGGCCAACGGGGTTGGTGGTTGGTGATGCTGTCGCTTGTCTTTTCTCAATTTGCCATCCGGAGCGCCCGAAGTCAACGCACGCTTGATCTTGCGAAGGAATCACTTCCCGACAGTCGTCCACCGTCACTCCACAACCCCGCAATGAGTTTTTCCTCGAATCGAATAGCAATGATTGAGAACAAGGAAGCTTAGTCGAATTCGAAGGGACGCAGTGTACGAGACCGCTCAAGTTCTTGACGCGGCCGGCAATTTCAACGTCGACTTCACAGTTGCAGTCCCTTCTTTTTGTCTGGACGTGAGGGCCCCCCAAAACAAAGAATTTAAGCGGTGGTCGAAAGCCAAGCGCCAAGGGCCATCGCTTTCGCAAGACTCGGCATTGTTTCTCTCGCTCTCCCTCTCTCTCCCTCTCTCTCTCACCTCTTCCATTTCTACACCAGACTCGCTCGTTGTGGAACTCTGTACACACCTGACGAGAGAAACAGAGGACCCGGGATTTCTCTGTGCCTTTGAGTGATTTCTTCTTTCAAGGTATGAAAGGGGAGCGAGCTTTCCGACCATGCGTGACTTTGGTCTGCGAGGAATGCCTGTCTTGCTGGAGAACTAACCGCCAACTTGCGTGTAATGGGTGTTTGATCATTCGCTTGTTTGACTGACCAGCACTCTGTCTCCGCTGTCAGCTTCATTTTTGTCCGTCTTCTCCGCAGTTACCAGTTTGCAAGTTGGTTGTCTGGTCGAGAATTCATGTCTTTTAATAGAGTGTGAAGCTATTTGATCCTATGACTATCACAACATCCGGTGGTTCTTAGGCGCGTTTGCAGAACGATTACGTTCCTAAAACAAATTTCGATCGAAATGATTATTTTTTATTGTTTTTAAGGCGGTTGAGTAAAAAACGCGTTTGTGCAGAATCGTACAAAATTTCGATTCGGAATAGAATTGGGTTTGAAATGCATCATTGTTCATCGATTCTGTTCCAAATCAATTTATTTTAATTTTTAAATAATTTTTATAATTTTTATAATTTTTTCCTTTTTTCTTTTTTATTCTTTTATTCTTTTTCCTTTTCTTTTATTTTTTTCCTTTTTTTATTTTTTTATTTTTTATTTTATTTTTTCTTTGTTCTCCTATTCTTCTTTTTCTTCTTTTTTTTTTTTTTCTTCTTCTCCTATTCTTCTTTTTTTTTTCTTTTTTCTCCTATTCTTTTTTTTTTTCAAGCCAGACGAGAGCCTCCGGCGAGCTCGTCGGACTAGTTGCCGGCGACCAATGGCGGCGGACGGTGGCGAACGGCAGCGGGCGGCGGTCGATGAAGAAGAAGAAAAGAGAAGAAGAAGAGTTTTGATTCTCAATTTTATTTTTTATTTTTTTGGTAAAGATTCTCAATTTTGTTTCCGGAACAAGAATCAACTTTTTTTTATTATTGATTCTCTTCCCAATCTGATTCTGGGAACAAATTTGGTCCCGGGAACAAAAATTCTACCAAACGCGATTCTCGTCCCAAACTGATTATGGGAACAAAAAATCAGAATTAGGCACTGTTTGGATGGTTACCAAACATGCCCTAACATTATTTTGTCGTCCGGTCTTTCCCTTTTTTTCCTAGTAGAATTACTTGGACATGGGCAAGAAGCGTGTAATGTTACCAGCTGAGGAGCTCGACTTGTCTACAGTCAAGTATGAGCCTGAAGTTATCGACGGTCAGTCCCATATCCTCTTCCATTTTCCTTTCTGATGCTTTTCGTAGTAGTTTCCGCAAATCGACATTGTGAGTTTCCGGATCATGCGAAAAATGAGTTCACCAAAATCCTGACTTGGGGGAGCCCTCTTGGCTGACGTGCAGCTCCGCATCTGACCGGTCTCACGTTCAGGCTGTTTGTCAAGATACTCGAGGCACCACTAATCGGCCCTGCTATCATCTCTAACTTGAAGAAAAAGAACGGAATGGTTGAGGTGCGGTTTTGTTTGGTCTTGCATACTGCATTCTTCGAAAAGATTTTCTTGCTTTGATGCTGGACGATTGAATGTGACTGGGCTTTTTCTTGTAATTGGCAGCTTCTTAGGAGTACTGTGATACCAGAGCCTCCAATGTATAAACCTGAATATCCTCCTCAAGGTTTTCCCCCTTAACTGGTTAGCTTTGGTGGCTGCCTTGTGTGTTGACATAAAACGGTGGGAACCAACCTATTTAACTGAATTTGGGAAAAGCTCTGTCAAGATGTTTCTCGCTGCTGAACAAACTGCAAATTTTTCGTGGGATTAGTATATTGGAAATCTTAAAACTTGTTACGGAAGTGTAATCGAATCCTAAAACTCATCAACTTGATACGATCGAATCATCCCATTAACTCCACTCAATTTGACTAATGTTAACAACTGATGATGTCGCTTTTTTTTTTCTTCCTAAAAATTCGTTTTACATAGCGATAACGTAGCTAAAACATGAAAGATAAAGCTAAAATGTCTCACTTTGTTCTAAATCTAATTTTTAATACCAATTTTATTTAAATTAAATTAAAAAACTAAATTAAGAAAACAAAACAAAAGAGAGAGGACTCGTTGCTGCCGCCCTACCGTTGCTACGAAGGGCCACAATAGTATGGGATGGCCAGTGTCTGGCAATCCTCGCCGATTGCAGATTGAGCAAGAGTTGCCAACCATCGCCTATCGTCAGCGAGTGTCGCTGGCCATCCCCTGCCATTGCCAGCCAAAAAAAAATATCTTTTTAAAAATTTGGGTTGTTTTTTAATTTAGTTTAAATAAAGTTTGTATTAAAAATCAAATTTAGACCAAAACGAAGTTGTTTAAGCCACGCCATTGCCATATGGAATAGATAAAATAATTTAAAAAGCCGCATTAGTATTTTCTGCCAATTAAGTTAGACGAAGTTAGTGAAAGAATTCGATTTTACTAATTTGACAAGTTTTATGACTTGATTACATTTTTTGTAAATTTTAGGATTAAATTATATTTTCATGATAAGTTTTAGAATCTTTAGTGTATTTATTCCATTTTTCTTTATTCGAGAAACTGGAGGAAATTCGATCTAATTCATGGCATGCTTTCTACTTTTACTTGAAAATTCTTCTCTCTCTCTCTCTCTTCCCATCACTTTTCTCAGTAATTTTCGTGCTCTCCCCTGCTTTTCTCTTCCCTATTATTTTCAGCCAATGCATGCTTTGCAGTGCATTCGTTGGCAATCAAATGCACTGAATAGGGAGAGTAAGAAGAGGGCACTTTTGGCATTAGCAGATCAACCTGCAACATACAATTGATTCTAGTAGAGTGCATCCTTCCCATTAAAAATATATGCTATGATGAAGCTATGAATGTTTAGATCCGGAGCCTGGTACCATCATATTGAATGAAGATGGAAAACCTGAAGACCGGGTAGAATTAGCGTTGAGATGTCTTCCGGAGTATGATCCTGCCAACTCCTGGAATGGGGATCTCAGTCAATTTCACTACTGGAAAATACGGGATTATGCCTATGGTTATCGTTCTAAACTTGTAACCCCATCCATGGTAAGTCCATGTCGGTACCTATGAGGAGTCTCTTTATTTTCAGCTAGAGCAAGACATGACGTCTTACTGTCCATTACTAGGTGGCAGAACGGATTATTACGGTCATCGAGGAGTTTAGCCATAAGAAACCTCCAGCTCCTTTACTAATTTCTTTTGATGCTGAGGAAGTCAGGAAACAAGCTGCTGCTTCCACAAAGAGGTTTGAGGAAGGTAGGGCAATCTACCGAAACGTGAGCTTAACTCATTGAAATGTTTGCTTTTGCACCTTGAAAGAACAGGTCCTTCTTGGTGTGTGGTGCACTGCCAGTAGTTGGTGCAGGGGAGGCTTGATAAATTAATGGCATTTCTGATGCAGGGAAGCCATTATCAATCTTGGATGGGATTTTCATGGCAATTAAGGATGACATAGGTTGCCACCCCTATATAATCAAGGGTAAAAAAAATTGGTCGAAGTCTTCGTTGTTTCTCCAAAAATTTTCACTATTTTTTTAGTCTGTGTATATGATAATTTCCATTGACAGGTGCAACAACTTGGATGGATGAAGCTAATTCAAATAATGAAGATGCAGTTTGTGTTTCTCGATTACGTAGCTGCGGTGTAATCTTGGTGGGTAAAGCAAATATGCATGAGTTGGGCATGGGTACAACTGGAAACAATCCTAATTATGGGTGAGTTTTATTATGTGGAAATCTTGTAATTCACAAGCTAGAGTACCAGGCATGTGAGCAAGAAAGTTTAAAGGGTACCAGGAAATCTTCTATGGATCAGCAGAATCATTTCATCAATTGCTATGCTGGCACGTAGCTGACGTATCATGAACTTGTCAAAATTGACATTCCGTAGAAATTGTCCCTCATCTTTCATCAGAATTATTTACATAGATCACTACATTGAATGTAGAGTAATGCTGTCAATATTTTGTTCTTGATGTGAATCAATCTTCCAGTGGAACTTTGTTTTAAAGGTGACTTTTTCTGGCGGAATTCTGAAGTGCTTCGAGATTGCTTATTGTCGACCTTGTCATGCTTAACGTGGTTTCATTTTATTTTTACTAATTAATTTGAAGGAAAAAGAATGTATTTCCACGTCCCACATAATCAGCCAGTGATAATACTGCTCATCCTAGGGATTACGGTATTTTTCTTCTCGCAAGAATGTGTCTTCCTTCTCACTCCTCTCCTTTTTCTTGTGCAAAATGATCTTGAAATGGTTCATCTTTCTTGTCTTTTATTCATCAACAAATGTTATATTAACCACTCAATTTGACTTATCTCATTCGGTTACCCTCCTTCTTACATATATATGAATTGGCACAAGTCTGTTCTCAATCCACACACACTCCATTACATGGTTTTTGTTCGCAAACTTTTGTCATAAAATTTATTGGTTATGTATCTGCAGAACAACAAGGAACCCTCATGCCCGAGAAAGGTATCCTGGTGGATCTTGCTCCGGACCAGCAGCAATTGTTGCTTCTGGAATTTGCTCTGCTGCACTTGGGACAGATGGTGGAGGTTGTACTAGAGTTCTACTGTTTGGCTTGTGCTTACCATGTATTATATGCTGACACTAACTTCACATAAAAAGACAGGTTCAATTCGAATACCTTCTTCCCTTTGCGGAGTAGTTGGACTGAAAACAACATATGGGCGAACTGATCTTAGAGGGTTAGATTTCGAACTTTTTCCTTCTACGAATGCTAGGGACCTAGTGTAGGCTTCAATACACAAAGTTGTGAATCATGGTGATATTGTGTTAGTTAAAAAGTTCTGCCAATCTATGCAGTTCGCTACGTGAGTCTGGGACTGTGGAAATTATTGGACCAATTGCATCATCGGTGGAAGATGTCACGCTAGTGTAAGTATTCTGGACTTGCTGGATGTTAGGCGCTACTCCTCAGCTCATCAGAAGTTTAATGTTTATAATGTCATTATGCAAATCAACAATTTTTGTGGTTGTAGGCATTGAATGATCATCAATTTTTTGGCGTTGGCACTTTTCCTTTGCCACTTGACTTATTAGCAGATGAGTTTGTTTAGGGGAAACTTTGAGTTTGAATCACAACATTAGGAGCATTGTCTCTTCCTATATTCATTGTCATAGGGTTCGATTGTTGTCATGTAGGTCAGAACAGTTTTTTTTTTGGTTGAATGGTTGGAACAGGTTAGCATGCAATTTCAGTTTTTTATTTTCAGATAACACTGCAAAAACAAAGACATGTTAAGAACTTCTTTGACTAGGGTAGCATGTGATTTCTCTCTGACTTGGCGGTAACAGTACAAACTGTGAAGAAAGGAACAGTAATGGAAAACTTGGATCTTTGAAATTTAAAAAGCTGAAGTGAATTCTATCTCATGTGATCGTATGGAGTCCTCATAATCAAGGATCTGAATGTCTTTCACAGTTACTTTTGCTTCTTTATGGGACTTTACCTGGTGACCTCGAGCAGATCACACTTGCCATTATTTAAAGCTCTCCGCAGTCTAAACCACCAAAAGGATCATACGATGTAGTCTTTAGGCATCACGGTTGGGCTTATCTGCCTTAGTCGAAGCAACAACCACACAGATCTCTGTAACAATATGATGTTTGTGGCTTCAGTTCTGGCTGTTTTCTTGATGTCCTTATCGTTTTAACTTCAATCGCATCTTTAATTTCTCTTATATATTACATAATTCTCATCTTGGCGATGTTACACCAGGTATGCTGCAATCCTAGGATCCTGTCCTATAGACAAAAATACTTTGAAACCTGTAAGTCTCTTATCTCCATTAACCAAAGAATGCAGCTATCCCTGATTTATGACATGCACTTTGAAGTACACGTTAATGCTACCAATTCAATTGGTCTCTTGCTGCCAAGCCTTCTTTTTATGCAGGTTGTGAGCAGACTAAACTGCTTTTGCATGATGATAGTCATAATACTACTAACATGTGCTAGTTCTTGCAGTCACCGCCTTGCTTGCCGAATTTTCCATCTCTTGAAAGTTTGAATGCCATGGGGTCGTTGCGTCTTGGAAAATATGCTCCAGTAATAGCAGATTCCTATATGTTTTTAGCTTTCCTTGTATCTTTTTATTTATTTTTTTTTCTTTTTCCTCTTTCCAATTACATAAACAAATAAATGGTTGCAGTGGTTCAATGATGTTCATTCAACTGATATCTCCGACAAATGTGAGGATATTCTGAATCAGCTACCCAAGATCCATGGCTGCGAAGTAAGTTCTGCTTCTGTTGAATAGGCCTTCCAACGTCACATAATTTTTCCATAAGTACTGTCTCTAAAGCTTAAAGTAACTTTAGTCTTTCCTTATTTGTCTCGTGTTTCACACCTTCTATCCTTTTCCCACTAATGAGTTGGTTCTCCCGTAGAGTTCACTGCACAAGGCATGAATTCTGTCTTTTTATTCATATAAATTGCTGAGTTCCTAATTTGACTTATATGTGTGCAAGGTGGTTGAGATTGTTATACCCGAGCTACATGAGATGAGCACTGCTCATCTAGTTTCAGTTGGATCCGAGATGTTAACTGCATTGAATCCTGACTGTGAGGATGGGTAAGCCCACCGCTCTAATGTACCTGTAAAATAGCATCATCGTCAATCTGACCAGAAATAAACACAGCTGAGTAGGGAATATTCGAAGGTGATGTTCATTCTCTGTTATTGGTAATTTATTTTGGACTGAATATCATGTTCTCTTTCCTCAGGAAAGGTACAGAATTGAATTACGATTCGCGGACCAACATGGCACTGTTCTGGTCATTCACTGCATCAGATTATGTTGCTGCCCAGCGTCTTAGGTGAGCCAAAAAAAGAAGAGAAATTGCATGTTATTCTCAACATGAAATACTTGCACCCATCATGTAAATATATAATGTCCTCCCACTGTCTTCACCTTGGCAGAAGTCTGAATACCTGTACTTATTCATGCATAGTTTTTAGACGAGCTATATCATAGCTGAAGCTAACAAAACCGTTGAACCTAGTTTATTCAGTTTAGGTATTCGTCTTCCATGTGGTCATTTGAAAATGCATTCGCAATCTCATTCAGTTCTTTTTTATAATATTCTGAGACGTGGTGGTCATGTCGATATCTGATTTCAGGAGAAGAATGATGTACCATCATATGGAGATCTTCAAGAAAGTTGATGTCATAGTGACACCGACTACCGGGTAGGTCATAGTGTGACTAGCTCAACTTGGCGTTTACCTACGCAGATACAGTTTCAATGCTTGATGATGCGTAATTGGACTTGCAAGCCTGATCTAAGCACAGTTTTTGTCTTTTCAATCACATCCAAGTTTGAGAAGGAGCAAACCAGTAGTACGCATAGTTGGATTTAAATTTGTGATCCCTGCTTCAATAGCCTGGCAGACCTAATCAGAATCACACTATCCAAAATTTTAGTTTTCAGTCCTTCAATGTTACCTCATACTTCTCGTAGATTTTCAACTGACACAAAATTGTTTATTACAGAATGACAGCACCTAAAATACCTCCTGGTGCCCTCAAATATGGTGAAACGGATATGCAGGTTACAGGTTTGTCAGTTGCATTATTAATCTCTGGTTTGATAGTAACCATCTTTTCACAAAAATCGCACCAAAACCATAAGTTTCGTGCACATGCTTGCTTTAATCGCTATAACAAGTTTTCAGATATTCAATGTGACGTTCTTCCTGAGCGACAATTCTCATGTAGTCTTTGTGCACACTCTCTCTGTTTCAGGTTCTCTCATGCGATTTGTCGTTGCAGCAAATCTTCTAGGTCTCCCTGCCATTTCTGTCCCTGTGAGTGACGCTGGGTTTGCATACGCAATTTCGTGTGATATTTGTGTCTCGAATCCTTTTCTTCCTTTGCGCAGAAACTGTCACTTTAGATCGCCAACAGATAACATCATGCCAAGAAATTGAGCTATAGCTCATTGAGCCAGCTGAAGAACAAATGTTATTAGCCTTCCAGCTTCACCTTTTGCAACTGCATTAAGTCATATTATTCATCAACTCTAGTACAGTCATATCTGGCTCATCCTGTTACTTTTGTTGTGAATTTTACAGATCGGGTATGATAAGCAAGGCCTTCCAATTGGTTTGCAACTGATGGGCCGTCCGTGGGGTGAAGCTTCAATTTTACGTCTGGCTTCTGTGGTTGAGGTATATCTTTTTTCATTTTGCGCACTTCAAGTAATTTGAGAGAAGAATGCTATCGTTTGCCTATCTTTCTCTTGCTTTCAGGAACTCTGTGGATCTAAGAAGAGGCCTGTATCTTTCTACGATGTTCTGAAGACAAGCTGAATGCAGCTTAGCTTCTGTTGCTGATGTTTCTCTGCCCCTCATTGGTTGGGTTTTCAAGCAAGCTGGGAGATCTTTGTAGTGACTTTATTGCTCCTGCTTTAGCAGAGACTTCTCTGTTTTAATGTCAATTTGGAAAGGACATAGTTATCTGTGTACTTTTGTGCTAGATGTTGGCTTATCTGAAGCCTAATTACGATATGAAGATTCAATTTTTTATTAAATAAATCGTTTATATACTGTGACTTTCCGCTCAAAATATTAATTCTTTATTGAATCCATGGTTTTATTGTCGTTTATTTACATGTTCACTGCAAAAAATGGTTAGATAATTCTCGTTTCTTGGTATTATTGTGAGATATTTGAGCTGTAAACCGAAAACAAAACTATTAACAAGTGTCAATAGTAGGCGGTGATGATAGGACAAGACTTGGTTGATAATATAAGAGTTTGGTGAATAACATATGTAATTGATTAAAAGAGTAGCGAACAACTGGAAGAGAATTGCTACTTGCTAAGGAAGTTATTGATAGTAAATATTAGTTGTTGATGAGAACTTGAGACGAAGTCATTGACATCAACATGTAACTTATTGATATTTTTGGATATGTAATTTTTTATAGAAAAGTGTTATTAGATAATAGGTAACTATGGTTTCATTTAGTATTGCTATTGTTGACACCTAAATTTTGACGACCTAATTATTTGTTTATAGAAAATTAGGGATTAATTTTAACCCCTAAAAATTGCATTAAAACAAATAAAATGAAAAAATGAAAAAAAAATGGGGGAAATCAATTTGATTGATTATGCATGGAAATTTGAAATTGATGGATATTGATTTTGATAAATGCGAAGCAATTAAAAATCGATGAATAAAGGACAAGAATTTTAATAAAATGGAAGGAATCGGTGCAAAATCGATTGATCGAAATCATGCTCCGATTTGCATCCATGATTTAATGTAACAGAAGATGGAAGTTTGAAATTTGCCATAAAGAGCGGCCGTTCGGAATCACTATAAAAGGAGTTGACCTGCACGAGTTCCGGGGGGCGAATTCGAAAGGGGGCGGAGAGACTGAGAGACGTTTCTTTGTATTTTTCAACAGATCGACAAAAGCAATTTTTTCCTTTCTTTCACAAGTGTGCATGCGAAAGGAAAAGAAGGGGACGGCACTTTTTGAGAGAGAGAGGAAAGTGGTCTCCCTTCCAAAGCTCCCTCTTAGCCGAAACCATCTCATCAGCACCTCTCCCTGTTGATCGACCGCGCTACTCCTTCTATGACGACGTGAAGCAGTTGTCTCCTATCGAGGTGTCCCACCAACCAACGACAAAGCGGCTGCCACCACCAACACTCGCAACTTCCGCATGACCAAGATCGATCCCACGAAGCTTTGGTGCTTGTTATATCTTGCAGGTTTCCGACCTTCAAGCGAGACCCAACAGCAATTCCAACGGTCTTTCAGTCCAGCGGTCATCTTGCGACGCCAGCAAGCCCAGTCCAACGAGCCCCGCCGTTGCACTCATCGTTGCGCCTCGTAACAGCCTAATCTTGCGAAGCTCTTCATTGACGCTTCAAACAAGTCCCGCACCACCCGCCATAGCCTTGTTGGAGGCTCTCCATCAGTGACCAGGGGCATCATTGGCGAGTGCAGATTCTCTCACATATCTTCTCTAATATTGTTTGTTTTATTTGAAGGAAATTCTGCGCTTAGTTCAAGATTACCTTTAGTCAACATAGCAGCAAGGGTGACGTGCACAGAATTATGGAAAATTCAATTAATGTTGCACGTTCACACAAAACAAGAGGCAAAAGTGATGAAGAGATTTAGAGAGCGATGCGCTGAAGCGGTGGAAATTGTCTTCTTTTTGAAAAATCCACACGTGGAAAGCAAAAGTCTCTCGAACGATTTTGCCGTCTAGCAAACCCCGGTCTCCATCCGAAGCCAGTGAAGTCTCCTGTGACGATTTGGTGGCGGTTCAAGCCCGTTGCTGCTGCCACCCTCCTGTCGAGCATCATCCACAAGCCGTGACGTGGTCCATCCCGATTGGATTTTTTTGGAGGAAATTCAAATTTAGGTAGGTTTATTTTATTAGGTTGATTTATTTTATTAGGTAGGTTTATTTAGTAGAATTGTTTTATCTTATTTTAGTTTTTGATATCTTGTTTACTTATGCATAATTGGAAATTCTAACATACCACCTGATTCGCAACCGCACTTGGGTTTTTTTATTTCATCTATAAGGCTTTAGATGAATTAATTAATCAAGCGGGAGTAAAATTGATATTTCGATCTTTAAGGCTTAAGATCAATTTATCGATTTTATTAGCGAAATATTATCCCTTGATCTGAACAATGTATGATACATTTGGTGATTTTGAATGGTCTGTACCATCTTGATTGCTTTATTTATCTTGAAATATGTTTGGATTAGAATATTGCATGCTTTAGGGTTATTTGCATATTTAGATTAAGCATTTTATTTATCATGAATTGTCGAAATAAAAAAATAAAATAAAAAAAGAAATAAATTTAGGATGTTAGATTTTTGTTTCATTAGCTTAAATTGCATGTTTAATTATTTGATATTTTAAATTAATTAAGAAAAACAAAAAATCATCATGCATATATCATGTAGAATTAGGGTTTCACATTATGATAAAATTGTATATAAGTTTAGATTGATTTAGATAGACTGCATCTTAGGTTAGAGATTGCTAAGTTAAGATAGTATCTTGGTTTTATTTAGGGTTTAGCCTAACCTAATCCTTAATATAAGTTGGATAGAATCTTAATTTAGCTAGATAATTTTCACATTTTTCTAATTTCGAATTTCATAAAAAAAACACAAAAAATGCCATATGCACGTCATTAGGGTTAGATTCACTGAGATGCATGTCATTTAGTATTTTTGCTAGGTCCATTTAATTAGAAATTACATGTCATTAGAATTAGGTCATTTAGTTAATATCGCATTGCATACTGCATGATTTTCATTAATTAAGTGAAAACAAAAAAAATGAAATCGCGTGGTAATTAGAAACCATAGCTAGGGTTGTTGATGTGGATTTTAATTTAACATTGCAGATGCTTTCGTTGCTTTGAGGTAAGTTTTTTGCAATTCATTTATTATTTATCTGGGTGTTAAATTGGTGGATTGCACACTCGCATGAGCAACTCACATGTTAGGAAATAGATTTAAGATCAATCCGAACTACCTGTAGAAACATTTTTTGAAAATTAAAAAGAAGTGGTACCAAAAGGGCATTGGAGAAATTTAGTGTAATTAAGTCCCCGTACCCATAGTCTCTGGTTCGTAGGAGTAAAGTGAAACTCCCGTTACTTTACTTGGGTTTCTAATCGACCCACCAAAAAATAATAGATTAGTGGCGACTCCTAATTGAAAATCAATCGCATGTTAAGAACTTGAACCTAAGTCGCAAATTGGTATGCTCTTGGGAGAGCCCGAATTAAATCTAGGCTTAATGATCCATTAGCCAAACCTAGGTGGTTTACACCCGAAAAATTGATCGCGACAACTATTTTAAAATTTCTGTAACTTCTTGTGGATAAGCGTTGGTGTAACTTTTTCTAATTGCTAATAGGATTAGGAAATTATTTATTTTAAAAATAGGATTATCATGTTATCTTTTTAAAAATAATAACTATTTGTGATTATTAATTGTAGGGTTTAAATAATCACATTCTACTCTTTGGACCAATCAAGTGGCTTCACTTATTAAAGCATTATGGATGTTGTACGAGATATAACAAAACATGTGTACCATGATTGGAGGAATAATCTGTAAAAAAAGACGAGCATCAGGACCGGCACTCGGATTTCCTTTGAACAACAATTTCTGAACAATTCAGGATGGAATATAGGCAAGCTTACGGAGGTCAGAAGCGAAAAAGATCAGACAGTTCAACAAATGAGGTAAAATAAGAACAGGGGAACTGGATATAGGAAGTAATTTAAATAGGATTTTGTATTTGAATATACTTCGAGGGCTTCCTCCCTCCTATCGCACGGCTCGATATCACGAGAAAATTCGAGTATGCCCTCCATTCTCTTAGCGCCCAATAGTTTCCAGAAAAAAATGACATCGAAAGTAAATGGATAGATTTTTCGCGAATTGAAGAGAAAATATACTCTGAGAAAAAAATGAATCTTAGATGTCTTATTTTGGTTCTTCTGATATTTAATTTTACCCGATGCCCTTTTCATTATGAGGTCATAGTAGGTTGAAACCAGCTATTGAAGTTAAAGTGATCTGCTGTCTCGCTAGATGGATTGAATGTTCGAGTTAAACTAGGCGTGGTGCGATCGCTATTGGCCATATTGTTCTCTAAAACGATTAGACAATAAATGTTGGCCTAGAGTCAACAGCTTAGGCATCACGTGGGTTATTCCGTGGCTAACGAACGACCGGCTTGTGACCTAAGCAAGATGATTCATGTGGCTCATCCAATCACGTTACATGATAGAAACGAGTGCGTGTGGCGTATCGTTTCAATTGCGCATTAAACTTAATCGGTAAATATTACGCTTAGGTCAACGGGTGGCGATGCCTTAATTTGCCTATTCTCAATTTATCATCCGGAATTTAACTATTGGGGTTTGCCCTAGTGGCCACCCTTCCAATATGGAAGGGGAGGTGGGGGGTTCGAATCCCTCACATTCTCAGAAATTGGGGTGGGGACGAATTAATTTCATGTGTGGGTTTTGACTCTTATACCATGTAAGGAGACATGACAAAAGTTTGAAAGTGAACGTTAGACAGCGTTAGAATAGAAATAGAGTAGGACTGACAAAAAAATAAAAAAAAAATTTGGAGCGCTTGGAGGCAACGCTTGAACTCGTGGAATCACTGCCCGTCGGTTGTCCAGCGTCCCTCCGCACACCCCCCACAACGAATTGTTCCTCGAATCAGATGGCCATGAGCGCGGTGAGCAATGACGCTCGACCCAATTCGAAAGGGCGCGATGGACGCGCCTGCTCGAATTCTGATTCCGCGGGTCATTTCATCGATGACTTCTCTGTCGCAGTCCCATCTATTTGGTTTGGACGGGAAGGCCCCGTAAAATATAATTTAATACGGTGATCGAAGGCCAACGACCGGCGCCATCGCTATCGCAAGACTCCGCATCGTTTCTACCTTTACTCTTTGACCTCGTCCATTCATACACCAGACTCGCTCGTTCTGGAGCTCTTTCCACACCCGGCGAGAGAAACAGAGCACCGGGGAATTCTCCGTGCCTTTGAGTTATTTCTTCTTTCAAGGTATGCGAGGCAAGCATCACGACCGTGCGTGACTTTGGTCCGCGAGGGATGTCCATCTTGCTGGAGAGCTAATTGCGAACTCGTGTGTAAGGTGTTGATCGTTTGCTTGTTTCACTGATGGGCACTCTGTGTCCACTGTCGGCTTCATTTTTGTTAGTCTTCTCCGCAGTTACCAGTTCGCAAGTTGGTTGTCCGGTCGAGAATTCATTTCTTAATTGGTTTTTTCCTTTCATTGAACAGAGCAACAGAGATGAAGCCATGATTGATCCTATGTTCTTATGCCTACCTCAAGATCCGTTGGTTGCTAACATTTTTTAGTCGTTCGGTCTTTCCCTTTTTTTCGTGGTAGAATTACTTTGACATGGGCAAGAAGCGTGTGATGCTACCGGCCGAGGAGCTCGACTTGTCTACCGTCAAGTATGAGCCTGAAGTTATTGACAGTCAGTCCCATATCCTCCTACATGTTCCTTTCTGATGCTTTTCCCAGCAGTTTCTGCCAATCGACCTTGTGAGTTTTCAGAACATGTATAGAACGAGTTCGCCATGATTCTGACTTGGGCGAGCCCTGTTGGCTGACTTGCAGCTCCGCATCTGACTGGTCTTGCGTTCCGGCTGTTCGTCAAGATACTCGAGACACCGCTAATCGGCCCTGCTATCATCTCTTACTTGAAGAAGAAGAACGGAATGGTTGAGGTGCGGTTTTGTTTTTGTCTTGCATGCTGCATTCTTCAAGCAGATTCTCTTGCTTTGATGCTGGACACGATTGAATGTGACTGGGCTTTTTCTTGTGATTGGCAGCTTCTTAGGGGTACGGTGATACCAGAGCCACCAATGTATAAACCTGAATTTCCTCCTCAAGGTTTTTCTCCTTAACGGTTAGCTTTAGTGGCTGTCTTGTGTTTAACGTAAAACAGTTGGGAACCAATCTATTAAACTGAATTTTCAACCACTCGGGTTTAGCCCAGTGGCCACCCTTCCAACATGGAAGGGGAAGGTGGAGAGTTCGAATCCCCACCTTCTCAGGGATTGGGGTGGAGACGAATTAGTTTCAAGAGTGAGTTTCGACTCTCATGCTTTGCAAGGAGGCAGAGCAAAAGTCTGAAAGTGAAAGTTAGATTAAGAGTAGAGTAGGATCGACAAAAAAAAAAAACTGAATTTTCGGGATAGCTCAGTCAAAATGTTTCTGGCTGCTGAACAAATACAAATTTTATTAAAATTAAATTAAAAACCTAAATTTAAAGAAAAAAGAAAAGAAAAATGTAAAGACAGAGAGGACTCATCACCCAGACCCAACCATGGCCGGGAAGGGCTATGATTTTTTTATTTTATTGTTTTTTGGGGGGGGGGGGGGATGGCTAGTGGCTGATGGCTGACGATCCTCGTTGGCCTCAAGCGAGGCCTGCAGGCCCTTGCCCAAATCAAGGCCTCTCCAAATCGAGTAAGAGTTGCCGGACATTGTCTGCGGTCAGCGAGTGTCGCTGGCCATCCCCCACTATCGCTAGCCCATCCGAGTGATGGTAACACGGTGGCGGCAAGGGCTTCACCTTCCCCCCTCCCTCTCTCCGTCTCTCTCTTAAACTTTGGTTATTTTTTAATGTAACTTAAATAAAATTTGTATAAAAAATCAAATTTGGACCAAAAACATGTCGTATAAGCCACGTCGTTATCACATAGAATAGAGAAAAAAAAATTATGTTAGTATTTTCCGTCAACAAAATTGGACAGAGTTAAGGGATTATTCGATAACACCAATTTCACAACTTCTAGAATTTTGTTGCACTTTTTATAAGTTTTAGGATTGAAATATTCTTTTGCAATAAGTTTTAAAATTTTCAATGGAATGATCCCGTTTTTCTTTAACCAAGAAACTAGAGCAAATTCGTTCTAATTCATGGCATTCTTTCTACTTTACCTTCAGAATTCTTTTCTGTCTCTCTCTTCCCATCATGACTATTTCGGAAAGGCATTATAAGTTTAAAAGAGACGCATTTTTCTGAAGTAATTTCGTGCTTTCCCCTGCTTTACTTTCCCCTACTATATTCAGCCTATGCATGCTTTGCAGTGCATTCATTACGTAAGAAGAGGGCACACTGGGCATTAGCAGATTAACATGCAACTTAGAATAGATCCAAGTAGAGTGCATCTTTCCCATAAGAAATAAATGCTATGACGAAGCTATGAATGTCTAGATCCGGAGCCTGGTACCATCTTTTTGGATGAAGATGGAAAACCTGAAGACCGAGTAGAATCAGCGTTGAGATGTCTTCCGGAATATGATCCTGCCAAGTCCTGGAATGTGGATCTCAATCAATTTCGCTACTGGAAAATACGGGATTATGCATATGGTTATCGTTCTAAACTTGTAACCCCATCCATGGTAAGTCCATATCAGTACCTATGAGGAGTCTCTTTACTATTGGCTTGAGCAAGACGTGAAGTCTTACCGTCAAATTATTAGGTGGCAGAGAGGATTATTATCGTCATAGAGGAGTTTAGCCATAAGAAACCTCCAGCTCCTTTACTAGTTTCTTTTGACGCTGAGGAAGTCAGGAAACAAGCTACTGCTTCCACAAAGAGGTTTGAGGGAGGTAGGGCAATCTACCGAAACGTGAGCTTAACTCATTGAAACATTTGTTTTTGCACCTTCAAAGAATGGTTCCTGCTTGGGGTGCGGTGCACTGCCATTAGTTAGTGCAGGGGAGGCTTGATAAATTAATGGCATTTCTGATGCAGGGAAGCCATTATCAATCTTGGATGGGATTTTCGTGGCAATTAAGGATGACATAGGTTGCCACCCTTATATAACGAAGGGTAAAAAAATTGGTCGAAGTCTTCGTTGTTTCTCCAAGAATTTTCCCTATATTTTTAGCCTGTGTAAACGACAATTTCCATTGACAGGTGCAACAACTTGGAAGGATGAAACTAATTCGAATAATGAAGATGCAGTTTGCGTTTCTCGATTACGTAGCTGTGGTGTGATCTTCGTGGGTAAAGCAAATATGCATGAGTTGGGCATGGGTACAACTGGAAACAATCCTAATTATGGGTGAGTTTTATTACGTGGAAATTTTGTAATTCACAAGCTAGAGTATCAGGCACGCGAGCGAGAAAGTTTAAAGAGCATCTAAACATGCAATTGATGTTCTATGGATCAGCAGATACATTTCATCAATTGCAGTGCTGGCATGTTGTTGATGTATCATGAACTTGTCAAAATTGACATTCCATAGAAACTGTCCCTCATCTTTCATCTGAATCATTTACATAGATCACTACATTAAATGTAGAATGGTGTTGTCAATATTTTGTTCTTGATGTGAATCAATCTTCCAGTGGAACTTTCTTTTAAAGGTGACTTTTTCTGGCAGAATTCTGAAGTGTTTCAAGACTGCTTATGTGGACCTTGTCATGCTTAACACCGTTTCATTTTTCTTTTACTAAATAACTTGAAGGAAAAATAATGTATTTCTACCTTCTGCATAATCAGCCAGTGAGCTCATCCTAGGGATTACAGTATTCTTCTTCTCGCAAGAATGTGTCTTCCTTCTCACTCCTATCCTATTTTCTTGTGCAAAATGATCTTGAAATGGTTTGTCTTTCTTGTCTTCTATGCATCAAGACAAATGTTATATCTGTTAGGATTAGGTGCGCAATCACAAGGAAATAGAGAGTAAAAGCAATAGAGAAATCAAGACACAAGGTTTTAACCTGGTTTACCCTTATACTAGGGCTACATCTAGCAGAGGATTCCACTATAATTAGCACCATGCACCTGTCGATGGGGAATATGAACCACATCCCACCAATATCCACGACTCAATATGACTTATCTCATTCGGTTACCCTCCTCCTATATATGTATATATATTATGAATTCTCAATCTATACACACTGCATTATATAGTTTTTGTTTGCAAACTTTTAACAGAAAATTCATTGGCTATGTATCTGCAGAACAACAAGGAACCCCCATGCCCCAGAAAGGTACACTGGTGGATCTTCCTCCGGACCAGCAGCAATTGTTGCTTCTGGAATTTGTTCTGCTGCACTTGGGACAGATGGTGGAGGTTGTACGAGTGTCCTACTGTTTGGCTTGTGCTTACCATGTATTATATGCTGACACCGACTCTACATAACGAGACAGGTTCAATTCGAATTCCTTCTTCCCTTTGCGGAGTAGTTGGACTGAAAACAACATATGGGCGAACAGATCTTAGAGGGTTAGATTTTAAACTTTTTCCTTTTATGAATGTTAGGGACCTAGTATAGGGTTCAGTACACAAAATTGTGAATCGTGGTGATATTGTGTTAGAAGAGTTCTGCCATCCTTTGCAGTTCGCAATGTGAGTCCGGCACTGAAGAAATTATTGGACCAATTGCATCGTCGGTGGAAGATGTTACGCTAGTGTAAGTATTCTGTACTTGTTAGCTGGATGTTAGGCGCTACTCCCTCAGCTCAATAGAGGTTTAATGTTTATAACCCCAATATAAAAATCAACAATTTCTGTGGTTATAGGCATTGAATGATCATCAATTTTTTGGTGTTCTCACTTTTTCTTTGCTGCTTTTCTTGACTTATTCGGAGATGAGCTTGTTTAGGGAAAACTATGAGTTGGAATCACAGCATTTGGGAGCATTGTTTCTTCCTATAACCATTGTCGTAGGAATCAGATTGTTGTATCATAGGTCGGAACTGGTTAGCATGCAAGTTTAGTTTTTGACTTTCGGATAACGCTGCAGAAATAAAGACGTGTTAAGAACTTTTTTGACTAGGGTAGCATGTGATTTCTCTCTGACATCACAGTAACTGTTCAAACCGTGAAGAAAGGAACTTAATGGAAGATTTGGATTCTTTGGAATTTGAAAAGATGAAGTGAATTCTATCTCATGTATTCATATAAAGTCCTCATAATCGAAGATCTGAATGTCTTCACTATTACTTTTGCTTCTTTATGAGACTTTACCCGATGACCTCCAGCAGGTCACACTTGCCATTATTTAAGGCTCTCCCGCAGTCTCAACCACCAAAAGGATCGTATGATGTAGTCCTTAGGCATAACAGTAGGGCTCCTCTGCCTTAGTGGAAGCAACAATCGCATAGAGATCTCTGTAACAATATCATGCTTGTGGCTTGAGTTCCGGCTGTTTTCTTGATGACCTTATTGTTTAACTTCAATCACAATTTCAATTTCTCTTATATATTAAATAATTCTCATCTGGGCAATGCTACATCAGGTATGCTGCAATCCTGGGATCCTGTCCTATGGACAAATATACTTTGAAACCCGTAAGTCTATTATCTTCATTAACCAAAGAATGCAGCTATGCCTGATTTGTGACATGCACTTTGAAGAAGTACATGTTAATGCTACTAATTCGATTGATCTCTTGCTGTCAAGTCTTCTTATTATGTAGGTTGGGAGCAGACTAAACTGCTTTTGCATGATAATTGTCATAATACTACTAACCTGTGCCAATTGTCGCAGTCACCGCCTTGCTTGCCAAATTTTCCATCTCTTGAAAGTTTGAATGCCATGGGGTCGTTGCGTCTTGGAAAATATACTCCAGTAAGAGCAGATTCTTATATATTATTAGGTTTCCTCGTTTTTTTTTTTTTCCTTTTTCCCCTTTCCAATTACATGAATAAAGTAATGGTTGCAGTGGTTCAACGATGTTCAGTCAACTGATGTCTCTGACAAATGTGAGGATATTCTGAATCAGCTATCCAAGACCTATGGCTGTGAAGTAAGTTCTGCTTCAGTTGAATAGGCCTTCCAAAGTTACATAATTCTTCCACAGAGTTGTGTGTCTCTAAAGCTTAAAGTAACTATAGTCTCTCCATATTTGTCTCGTGTTACCTACTATCTTTTTCGCACTAATGAGTTGGTTCTCTTGTCGATTTCACTGCACAAGGCATGAATTCTGTCGATTGCACTGCACAAGGCATGAATTCTGTCTTTTTATTCATATAAATTGCTGAGTTCCTAATTTGACTTATATGTGTGCAAGGTGGTAGAGATTGTCATACCTGAGCTGCATGAGATGCGCACTGCTCATCTAGTTTCAGTTGGATCCCAGATATTAACTGCATTGAATCCTGACTGTGAGGATGGGTAAGTCCGCCGCTCCAATGTACCTGTAAAATAGCATCATCGTCAGTTTGACCAGAAATGGACACAACTGAGTAGGGAATATTCGAAGGTGATGTTCATTCTCTGTTATTGATATTTCAGTTTGAGACTGAATATCACATTCTCTTCTCTCAGGAAAGGTAAAGAGTTGAATTATGATTCGCGGACTAACATGGCACTGTTCCGATCATTCACTGCATCGGATTATGTTGCTGCCCAGTGTCTTAGGTGAGCCAAAAAAAGAAAAAGAAAAGACAAATTGCATGTTATTCTTGACGTGAGATAGTTGGACCCATCATGTAAATATATCATGTCCTCCCACTTTCTTCAACTAGGCAGAAGTCTGAATACCTGTACTTATTCATGTCTAATTTTTAGATTAGCTGTATCATAGCTGAAGCTAATAAAATCGTTGAACCTAATTTTATTCAGTTTAGGTATATGCCTTCCGTGGGGTAATTTTAAAATGCATTTGCAATCTCATTCAGTTCTTTCTTCTAACATTCTGAGACATGGTGGTGATGCCGACATCTGATTTCAGGAGAAGAATGATGTACCATCATATGGAGATCTTCAAAAAAGTTGATGTCATAGTGACGCCGACCACTGGGTAGGTCATAGTGTGACTAGCTCAACTTAGTGTTTCCCTTTGAGGATCCAGTTTCAATGCTTGATGAATTGTAGTTTGACTGGGCGAGCCTAATCTAAGCATAGTTTTTGGCTTTTCAATCACATCCAAGTTTGAGAAGGAGCAAGCTGGTAGTACACATAATTGGATTTAAATTTGTGATCTCTGCTTCAATGGCCTGGCAGACCTAATCATAATCACACTACTCAAATTTTGAGTTTTCAGCCCTTCAATGTTAGCCTAATTCTTCTCGTAGATTTTCAACTGACACAAAATTGTTTATTACAGAATGACAGCACCTAAAATACCTCCTAGTGCCCTTAAATATGGGGAAACGGATTTGCAGCTTACAGGTTTGTTGGTAGCATTATTGATCTCTGGTTTTATAGTAACTATCTCTTTACAAATATTGCATTGAGACGTTAAGTTTCGTGTACTGTTTGCTTTAATGGCAATAACAAGTTTTCAGAGATTCAATGTGACATTCTTCCTAGGCGACAATTCTCATGAAGTTTATGCTCGCTCTCTTTGTTTCAGGTTCCCTCATGCAATTTATCATTGCAGCAAATCTTCTAGGTCTCCCTGCCATTTCTGTCCCTGTGAGTGATGCTGGGTCTGCGTACCCAGTTTCATGTGATTTTTGTGTCTGGAATTCTTTTCTTCATTTGCGCAAAAACTGTCATTTTAGACTGCTGATAGCAACCATCATGCCAAGAAATTGAGCTATAGCTCTTCGAGCCAGCTGAAGAACAAATGGCATTAGCCTTCCAACTTCACCTCTTGCAACTGCATTAAATCATATTATTCATCAGCTCTATTGTGAATTTTACAGATCGGGTATGATAAGCAAGGCCTTCCAATTGGTTTGCAACTGATGGGCCGTCCATGGGGTGATGCTTCAATTTTACGCCTGGCTTCTGTAGTTGAGGTATGTCACTTTTCATTTCGCGCGCTAATTTATTTAAGTAATTTAAGGGACGCATGCTATCATTTGCCTATCTTTATCTTGCTTTCAGGAACTCTGTGGATCTAAGAAGAGGCCTGTATCATTCTACGATGTTCTGAAGACAAGCTGAATGCAGCTTAGCTTCTGTTGCTGATGTTTCTATGCCGTTGATTGTATGGGTTTTCAAGCAAGCTGGGAGATCTTTGCGGTGACTTTATTGCTCCTGTTTTAGCAGACTTGTCTGTTTTAATGACAATTCGGAAAGGACTTAGTCATCTGTCTACTTTTGCGGCTAGATGTTGCTTTTTCTAAAGCCTCATTACGATATGAAGATTCGATCTTTTATCAAATAAATTGTTTATAGAAAGTGACTTTCCCCTCATAATGTTGATTCTTTATTGAATCCGCAGTTTTACTATATTCTATTTACATGTTCATTGCTAAAATGGTTAGATAATTCTTCTTTCTTGGTATTAATTGTGAGATATTTGATCTGTAAACCAAATACAAAACTATTTCCAAGCGGCAATGATAGGCGGTGATGATAGGACACATGACAGATTTAGTTGAAAATAATAGAAAGTGGTGAAAAACAGTCGTAATTGATTAAAAGAATAGTCAACAACTTGAAAAGCACTGCTACTTGCTAAGGAAGTTATCAATAGAAAAAACAAGTTATTGATGAGAACCTATAATGAAGTCATTGACATGGACATGGATCTTTAAGGTAGTGATATTTTCGGATTTGTAACTTTTCTTAGGCAGGTGTGTTATTAGACAATAAGTAACTATTTTAAGATTTTTGTAACTTGTTGTGGATAAGTGTCCGTGTAAATTACTTGTTTTAAAATAGGATTAATATGTCATCTTTTTAAATTTAATACTCATTTGTGACCATTAATTGCGGGCTTTAAATAACCACATTGTACTCTTTGGACCAATCAAGTGGCTTCACTTATTAAAGCATTATGTACGTTGCACTAGATATGACAGAGCATATATGACATGATTGCAGGAATAATCTGGGACAAAGACGAACATCAGGACCAGCACTCTGATTTCCTTTGAACAACTTCTGAACAATTCAGGATGGAATTTAGGCAAGCACACGGAGGTCAGAAGCGAAGAGACCACAGAGTTTAATAAATGAAGTAAAATAAGAACAGAGGCACTAGATTTAGGAAGTCACTTAAATAGGATTTGCATTTGAATATACTTCGAGGGCTTCCTCCCTTCTTTCGCACGGCTCAATCGCGAGAAAATTCAGAGTATCCTCTCCATTCTCTGAGTGCTCAACAATTTCCAGAAAAAAATGAGATCGAAAGTGAACCAACAGATTTTTCCCGAACTTTAATGAAAAGAGAAAAAGAGGAAATGTACTCAGGGAAAAAAATTGAATCTTTTAGATGTCCTGCTTTGGTTCATCTGATTCCTAACTTTAGGTGGCACTCGTTGAGTGTCGGTAGATGAGCTATGAATTTGCAGGAAACGCCCTTGACTTAATGAGCACCGCCCTCTGCTCACCTAACCCGGAACTACAATCTTGTCTCTTCTCTCTGTTTTCCGTTCAAATTTCTGTTTTGCTAAAACCGAAAATGAGTGGCATTCCATCAGTTAAGAATATGGCATGGCTGTGTACGGGTCACAAAACAATTTCAGTATCCTTGCCGAGCAATCTTTTTTCCTTGAGGTTGGAGGCGGTTGACGAGCAGAATGGCATCGTCGGGTACCATGCCAACCATCCCGAACCGGTCGTCGGAGGCAGCCACCTGAACTTAAATTAGACTGATACTCAAAGAACGGGCTCAGCACTGCTTAATGTGATAATCAAAGTAACAATAAAGAGGCGGGACCGAGGGGTCCTTCGACCCAGAAAAATCAGTAGACCTTGATAAAGCCGAGTGTTAGTCTCTATAATGGGAGTAGCTCTGGATCAAGCCGAGCCAAGTGTAGGTCTTCATAATTGGAGTTAACTCTCGATAAAGCCAAGTGTCGGTCTCTACAATGGGAGTAGCTCTCAATAAAGTCGAGCATAGATTTTCGTAGAAATCTCATACCTTCACCTGAGGAGATCATCGAAAAAGAACATAAGTCCGAGCTCATTAATATATTAAAGTAGACTTATCTTCATTCAAAAGTTCAAGCCAACTAGGATATATATCAATTGCCCTAGATTATACAAATTCTGAAGCGTGAGATTTCTTCATCACGACTCACGCATCCTAACACATTTCCCTTACAGACAAGCGTGATGGTTCATGCGGCTCATCCGGTCCGTTTACATGACAAGAAACATGTGCGCATGTCGTATCATTTCACATGGGCATTAATTTTTATCGTAGACATTACGCTCCGGTCAAAAATCATCAAGTTGGTGATGCTGTGCCATCCGGAAAGCTCGGAGTCAACGCTTGAACTCGCGGAATCACTGCTGCACGACGGTCATCCAGCGTCCCTCCACACACACACGCGCACCTCCCCAAATGAATTCGTTCCTCGAATCACGCGGCAATGAGCGCGGCGAGCAATGACGCTCGATCCGATTCGAAGGGACGCAGTGGACGGGACTGCTCGAATTGGACGACAACTTCACAGTCGCGGTTCCCTCTTCTGTTTGTTCGGACGTGAAGGCCCACCTAAAACAAGAATTTAATACGGCGATGGAAAGCCTACGCCTGACGCCATCGCCATCGCCATCGCGAGACTCCGCATTGGTTCTTTCTCTCTGACCTCGGCCAATTTCTACACCAGCCTCGCTCCCTGCGGAATTTCCCACCCTCTTTCCATATCTGGCGAGAGAAACAGAGTAACCCGGGATTTCTCTGCGCCTCTGAGTGGCTTCTTCTTTCGAGGTACGTGAGGCGAGTAGAGCGATCGTGCGTGGTTTTGGTCCGGGAGGGATGTCTGTCTTGCTGGAGAACTGATCGCGAACTTGTGTGTAATGGGTGTTTGATCTTTTGCTCGTTTGACCGACGAGCACTTTGTGTCCCCTGTCGGCCCCATTTTTTGTCCTTCTTCTCCGCGGTTACCGGTTTGCAAGTTGGTTGTCTGGTCGAGAATTCACGTCTTGGTTTGTTTATTTTTTCATTAAAAAGATTAATGGCGTGTGAAGCTATGATTGATCCTATGTTTCCTATGGCTACCCCAAGATCCGTTGGTTACTAACATTGTTTTAGTCGTTCGGTCTTTCCCTTTTTCCTCCTTGTAGAATTACTTCGACATGGGCAAGAAGCGTGTAATGTTACCAGCCGAGGAACTCGACTTGTCTACGGTTAAGTATGAGCCTGAAGTTCTTGACGGTCAGTCCCATATCCTACTATTTTCCTTTTGAGTGTTGATGCTTTTCCTCGCAATTTCTACAAACTTAAATAATGAGTTTTTGGGTCATCTGAAAAATGAGTTCGCCAAGATTCTAACTTCGATGAGTCCTTTTGGCTGAGTTGCAGCTCCACATCTGACCGGTCTGTCGTTCAGACTGTTTGTCAAGATACTTGAGGCACCACTAATTGGCGCTGCTATTATCTCTTACATGAAGAAAAAGAACCGAATGGCTGAGGTGGGGTTTTGTTTTGTCTTGCACAATGCATTCTTCGAGCAAAATTTCTTTCTTTAATGCTGGATTATTGAATGTGACTGGGCTTTTCTTGTGATTGGCAGTTTCTTAGGAGTACTGTGATACCTGAGCCACCAATGTACAAACCTGAATTTCCTCCCCAAGGTTTTCCCCTTAACTAGTTAGCTTTAGTGGTTTTCTTGTGTACTGACATAAAACAGGTGGGAACTAATTTATTTAACCGAACTTGGGATAGCTTAGTGGAAATGTTTCTCACTGCTGAGCAAACCATAAGTTTGCTGAACTTTTTTTTTTTTTAATTGAGAAACTAGAGGAAATTCCTTCTTGGCATGCTTTCTACTTTTACTATTCCTCTCTCTCTCTCTCTCTCTCTCTCTCTCTCTCTCTCTCTTCCCATCACTTTTCTGACTATTTCGGAAAGCCATTATAGGTTTAAAAGAGAGGCATTTTCTGAAGTAATTTTTTGCTCTCCCCTGCTTTTCTTTCCCCTATTATTTTCAGCCTATGCATGCTTTGCAGTGCATTCAGTGCCGGCAAATGCAATGTATAGGGAGAGTAAGAAGAGGGCCCACTGGGCATTCGCAGATAACATCCAACTCAGAACAGATTCAAGTAGAGTGCATCCTTCCCATAAGAAATATGAGTTATGATCAATCTATTAATGTCTAGATCCGGAGCCTGGTACCATCTTATTGGATGAAGATGGAAATCCTGAAGACCGAGTAGAATTAGCATTGAAATGTCTTCCGGACTATGATCCTGCCAGCTCCTGGAATGGGGATCTCAGTCAATTCCGCTACTGGAAAATACGGGATTATGTATATGGTTATCGTTCTAAACTTGTAACCCCATCCATGGTAAGTCCCTATTGATACCTATGAGGAGTCTATATTAGCATTATATTATCAGCTAGAGCAAGACACGAAGTCTTAATGTCAATTATTAGGTGGCAGAGCGGATTATTACTGCCATCGAGGAGTTTAGCCATAAGAAACCTCCAGCTCCTTTACTAGTTTCTTTTGACGCTGAGGAAGTCAGGAAACAAGCTGCTGCTTCCACAAAGAGGTTTGAGGAAGGTAGGTCAATCTACTGGAACATGAGCTTAAGACATTGAAATGGTTGTTTTTGCACCTTCAAAGTATGGTTCCTGCTTGGTGTGCAGTGCACTGACATTAGTTGGTGGAGGGGAGGCTTGATAAATTATTGGCATTTCTGATGCAGGGAAGCCATTATCTATCTTGGATGGGATTTTCATGGCAATAAAGGATGACATAGGTTGCTACCCCTATATAATGAAGGGTAAAAATTGGTTTATGTCTTTGTCGTTTCTTAAAAAATGTTCACCATCTCTTTAGTCTGTGTATATATGACAATTTCTATTGACAGGTGCAACGACTTGGAAGGATGAAACTAATTCGAATAATGAAGATGCAGTTTGCGTTTCTCGATTACGTAGCTGTGGTGTGATCTTCGTGGGTAAAGCAAATATGCATGAGTTGGGCATGGGTACAACTGGAAACAATCCTAATTATGGGTGAGTTTTATTACGTGGAAATTTTGTAATTCACAAGCTAAATACAAGGCATGGAGCAAGAAAGTCTTAAGAGATTTTTAGCATTCAGTTGATGTTCTATAAATCAGCCAATTCATTTCACCAATTGCTGTGCTGGCTTGTTGCTGATGTATCATGAACTTGTCAAAATTGATATTCCATAGAAATTGTCCCTCATCTATCATCAGAATTAATTACATAGATCACGACATTGAATGTAGAGGTGTTGTCAATGTATGTGTCTGATGTGAGTCAGTCTTCCAGAGGAACTTTCTTTTACAGGTGACTTTTTCTGAAGGAATTCTGAAGTGCTTCGAGACTGCTTATGTTGACCTTGTCATACTTAAAGCCATTTCATTTTAACTTCTCCTATCAGTCTATGTAACTACAAGTTAATAACTGCGTTGTTTGGACATGTCACATACACTAATTTTTGAATAAAAAAGAATTCATTTCCACGTTCCACATGATTGGTCAATGATAATACTGCTCATCCTAGGGACTATAATAATTTTCTTCTCATGAGAACGTGTCTGCCTTCTCACTCCCTCCTCTGTTTTTTTTTTTTTTTTTTGAGTGCAAAATGGTCATGAAATGGCTTATCCTTCTCATCTTTTATTCATCAAAACAAATGATATACCCACCACTCAATTTGATTTATCTCATTCGGTTACCCTCCCTCTTTCATATATACGAATTGGCCCATGGCCATTTCTCAATTCGTACACACTGCATTATATGGTTCTTATTTGCAAAATTTTAACGTAAAATTCATTGGTTATGTATCTGCAGAACCACAAGGAACCCTCATGATCCAGAAAGGTACACTGGTGGATCTTCCTCTGGACCAGCAGCAATTGTTGCTTCTGGAATTTGTTCTGCTGCACTCGGGACAGATGGTGGAGGTTGTACTAGGGTCCTACTGTTTAGATTGTGCTTACCATTTTTTTATTTGCTGACACTGACTTCACATAACATGACAGGTTCAATTCGAATACCTTCTTCCCTTTGCGGAGTAGTTGGACTGAAAACAACATATGGGCGAACAGATCTTAGAGGGTTAGATTTGAACTTTTTCTTTTATGAATGTTAGGGACCTAGTATAGGGTTCAGTACACAAAAGTGTGAATCATGGTGATATTGTGTTCATTAGAAGAGTTCTGCCATTCTTTGCAGTTCGCTCTGTGGGTCCGGGACTGTGGAAATTATTGGACCAATTGCATCATCAGTGGAAGATGTCACGCTAGTGTAAGTATTCTGTACTTGTTAGCTGGATGTTAGGCGCTACTCACTCAGCTCAACAGAGTTTAATGTTTATAATCTCAATATGGAAATCAACAATTTTTGTGGTTATAGGCATTGAAATGATCATCAATTTATTGGTGTGGGCACTTTTTCTTTACTGCTTGTCTTGACTTATTAGGGGATGAGTTTGTTCAGGGAAACCTTTGAGTTTGAATCCCAACAATGGGGAGCGTTATTTCTTCCTAAATCCATTGTTGTAGCATTCAAATTGTTGTACCATAGGTTTGAACAGGTTAGCGTGCAAGCTTATTTTTCAACTTTCAGATAACTCTGCATAAACAAAGACATGTCAAGAACTTATTTGACTTGGGAAGACTTTGCAGTAACAGTTCAAACTGTAAAAGAAAGGAACGGTAAAGGATTAATTTGGATTCTTTGGAATTTAAAAAGCTAAAGTGACTTCTGTTCCATGTAATCGTATAAAGTCCTTACAATTGAAGATCTGAATTTCTTCACAGTTACTTTTGCTTCTTTATGAGATTTCATTCAGCGACCTCTAGCAGGTCACACTTGCCATTATTTATAGCTCTCCCGCATTCTCAACTGCCAAAAGGACCATATGATGTAGTCCTTAGGCATAACAGTGGGGCTCATCTACCTTAGTAGAAGCAACAATCACACAGAGATCTCTCTAACAATAACATGTTTGTGGCTTGAGTTTTCGGCTGTTTTCTTGATGTCCTTACTGTGTAACTTCAATTACTTCTTTAATTTCTCTTATTTATCATATAATTCTCATCTTGGCAATGCTACATCAGGTATGCTGCAATCCTGGGATCCAATCCTATGGACAGAAATATTTTGAAACCTGTAAGTGTATTATCTTCATTAGCAAAAAATGCAGCTATGCCTGATTTATGACATGCACTTTGAAGAAGTACATGTTAATGCTACTAACTCGATTGATCTCTTGCTGTCAAGTCTTCTTTTATGTAGGTTGTGAGCAGACTAAACCTCTTTTGTATGATAATTGTCATAATACTACTAACCTATGCCAGCTCTTGCAGTCACCGCCTTGCTTGCCAAATTTTCCATCTATTGAAAGTTTGAATGCCGTGGGGTCATTGCGTCTCGGAAAATATACTCCAGTAATAGCAGATTCCTATATGTTAGAAGGTTTCCTTTCCTTTTTTCTCCTTTTCCCCCTTTCCAATGACATGAACAAATTAATATTTGCAGTGGTTCAACGATGTTCATTCAACTGACATCTCCGACAAATGTGAGGATATTCTGAATCAGCTATCCAAGACCCATGGTTGTGAAGTAAGTTCTGCTTCAATTGAATAGGCCTTCCAAAGTTACATGATTATTCCATCGAGTTGCATGTCTCTAAAGCTTAAAGTAACTCTTGTCTCTCCATATTTGTCTCGTGTTTCTCTCCCACTCTCTTTTTCCTTCTAATGAGTTTGTTCTCTTGTTGACTTCACTGCACAAGGCAAATTCTGTCTTTTTGTTCATATGGATTGCTGAGTTCCTAATTTGACTTATATGTGTACAAGGTGGTAGAGATTGTTATACCTGAGCTGCATGAGATGCGCACTGCTCATCTGGTTTCAATTGGATCTGCTATGTTAAATGGATTGAATCCTGACTGTGAAGATGGGTAAGTCTGCCGCTATAATCTACCTGAAATAGCATCATCATCTGTCTGCCTAGAAATGGACACGAAGGTTATGTTCATTCTCTGTAATTGATATTTCATTTTGGGACTGAATATCCTGTTCTCACTTTTCTCAGGAAAGGTACAGAGTTGAATTATGATTCGCGGACTAGTATGGCAATTTTCCGGTCATTCAGTGCATCAGATTATGTTGCTGCCCAGTGTCTTAGGTGAGCCAAAAAAAGAAGAAGAAGAAGAAGAAGAAAAGAAATTGCATGTTATTCTCGACATGAGATACTTGTATCCATCAAATATATCATGTCCTCCCTGTCGTCAACTAGGCAGAAGTCTGAATATCTGTATTTATTCATGTCTAGTTTTTAGATTAAGTGCATCATAGCTGAAGCTACCGCAACCTTTGGACCTAGTTTATTCAGTTTAGGTACATGTCTTCCATGTGGTCATTTGAACATGCATTCGCAATCTCATTCAGTTCTTTTATATAATATTCTTAGACCTGGTGGTGATGCTGATTTCTGATTCCAGGAGAAGATTAATGTACCATCATATGGAGATCTTCAAGAAAGTTGATGTCATAGTGATGCCGACTACTGGGTAGGTCATAGTGTGACTAGCTCAACTTGGTGTTTCCCTTGGAGGATACAGTTTCAATGCTTGATGATGCGTAATTGGACTTGGCAAGCAAAATCTAAGCATAGTTTTTGTCCTTTCAATTGCTCAGCAAGCTGGTAGTATGCATAATTGGATTTAAATTTGTAATCTCTGCTTCAATGGCCTGGCAGACCTAATCAGGGTCACACTCTATTCATATTTTGGGTTTGCAGTGCTTTAATGTTAGCTTAATTCTTCTTATAGATTTTCAACTGACACAAAAATTGTTTATTACAGAATGACAGCACCTAAAATACCTCCTAGTGCCCTTAAATATGGCGAAACAGATATACAGGTTACAGGTTTGTGAGTTGCATTATTAATCTCCGGTTTGATAGTAACCATCTTTTACACAAATTGCATTGTAACCATAAGTTTCATGCATAGTTTTAATTGCAATAACAACTTTTCAGATACTCTATGTGACATTCTTCGCAAGGGACAATTCTTGTGTAGTTTATGCGCACTCTCTTTGTTTCAGGTTACCTCATGCGATTTGTCATTGCAGCAAACCTTCTTGGTCTCCCCGCAATTTCTGTCCCTGTGAGTGACACTGGGTTTACTTATGCAATTTCATTTTTGTGTCGGGAATTCTTTCTTTCATTTGAACAAAAATTGTCAATTTAGACTGCTGTCGGCTAACCTCATGCCAAGAAATTGAGTCATAGCTCATCGAGCCAGCTGAAGGAACAAATTGCATTAGCCTTCCGTCTGCACCTTTTGCAACTGCATTAAGTCAATCTATTCGTCAACTCTAGTAAAGTTATCTCTAGCTCACCTGTTTACTTTTGTTGTGAATTTTACAGATCGGGTATGATAAGCAAGGCCTTCCAATTGGTTTGCAACTGATGGGTCGTCCATGGGGCGAAGCTTCAATTTTACGCCTTGCTTCTGTAGTTGAGGTATATCTTTTTTTCATTTCAAGCGCTAATTCTTTTGAGTAATGCAAGAGACGAATGCTATAGCTTGCCTATCTGTCTCTTGCTTTCAGGAACTCTGTGGATCTAAGAAGAGGCCTGTATCATTCTACGATGTTGTGAAGACAAGCTGAATGCAGCTTAGCTCCTGTTGCTGATGTTTCTCTGCTGCTGCTTTTATCGGTTTTCTAGCATGCGGGGAGATCTTTGCAGTGACTTTGTTGCTCCTGATTTAGCAGGGACCTCTCTGTTTTAATGTCAATTAGGAAAGGACAGTTATCTGTCTACTTTTGTGGCTAGACCTTTGCTTTTATAAAGATATGCTTTTTATCAGATAAGTCATTTATAGACAGTGACTTTCCCCACTAAGATGTTGATTATTCAATGAATCCACCGTTTCACTGTCGTTTATTTACAAGGTTACTGCTAAGGTTGTTAGATAATTATCGTTACCTGGTTTTAATTGTGAGATATTTGATCTGTAACCCGAAAACAAATCTATTTCCAGGCGGCAACAGTTGGCGGTGGTGATGGGAGCAAGGGCATTAGCACTCACAGGTAACCAAAGATGTTGGCAGGGGCATCGGCTTGTGACGAAGTCTAGTGGCCAATGTCGGCTGGTGGTAGACTGGTAGCCTGTGGCAATGATGGTGGCGATGTTTTGAGTGGTTATTGTTGTTTTGGCTTGTGATGTTCTGTGGCGCTGGCGAGGATTAGCAGAAGTTTAGTGACCTCCCACTGCCAAATGAAATGAACTTCTAGCAACTAACTTGACCTCAAATAATGTCTATGCTCCAAAGGTTGATAGCATCCATTCGCACATGTTTAAAGGACAGCTCAACTTCACCAAATGTTGATGTCTACCTACCTTCCGGGGACAAATTACATGTGTGGAAAGTATAAGAGGTAAAGGGAGCAAGGGGAAAAAAGGCAAGCATTTTGTGCCACTATCGCACAATTAATGAGGTAATGACGATCTGATTACAATATTCATGTGTACTAATGGGGAGGTTGATCGAGTGGCTCCCAGGACCAGAGTCTTGCGGCCATGAACACTCGATCTAGAGTCTTGCCGCCGCCTCAGATACTTAGCTTGAGCTTGAAGCTCAAGGTAGGTAGTCATGGTCGCTTGAACTTTGTGATTTTTATGGCCATGGATGCTTGAGCTTGAGGTAGCAAGCAATGTCATTTGCGTCGGTAGGTTGAGGATTTCATTTATTCTTAACTTTTCCATTCTACATATTGTTTTCATGAAATTTGGTAATCTAATTGATTTATTTCAATTTTAATTTTTCTATCACCAATTATTCTTTTAGTAATTCACGTTAGCAATAGTAGGTCCAAAAAAAGATTAAGAGATTAATAGGAGTACGAATAGTAGGACTTCTCAAAAATGTATTGGAGGCTTTTTTGCTAAAGAAAAGGGATAGAGGAATGGATTTGAATTTCAGGTCAAAACTAAAATGATCAGAAGGATGACATTTTCCAAAACCTAACTATATGATATGACTGTCATATAACTGTTCATGAAAGTCCTGGCAATTGGATCAACTCCTATTCTACAGCTCTCCCCTCTCTCTCTCTCTCTTTCTCTGAGCGATCAGACGGGAATTGAAGGAGAGATTTGATATGCCTTCTCCCGATGCCGCCAAGAAAAAGGAAGCGCCTTCTCTCAAGTCACATCCTTTGCTCTTCCCATGTGCCGTCTTCCTAAACCTTCTTCGCTCACGTTTAAAATTTAAAAAAAAAATTTGTTCAAATTTTTTCTAGATATATTTTTTTTTTTCCCTTTCGAATCTTTAACTTTGGCCGATAGGGGTGAGCATGGTTCTAGGATAAAACCTGAAACCTAAAAATCGGACCTATGGGAACCTGTAAGTTCTAGGTTTTAAGGTATGCATAGTAGATTTCAAGTTTTAAAAAATGAGATACTTCTTTCGATGGATAGGTTCCAAATTTTTAGTTTGAGGAACTTGGAACTTGTATTCTATAACCTATAATCTGAAATAAGTTTTAACATTTTTCTTAATTCATGTTTTTGTGTGATCTTGTGATATTTCCTACCGTTTGATGATGAGTGTATAATCTGAGAGTACTAGTTTAGGTTTCCATTTTATGACCGAGACTTTTACTTTATTAATATTAATATTTTTTGTGTATTTAAATATAAGTTATGGTAAGAGAATTATAGCAGTAAGTGATGATCATTAAATGTTTTAATTCACTCCAATCATTTATTTAATTATAGGTGGAACTTGAGTAGACTTTGGAATCTGTAATAGGATAGGTTCCAAGTTCTAAAGTATGTAGGGTAAGTTTCAAGTTCTATAAGATAATAAATCTGTTCGAACGGATAGATTCTAAGTTTCAAGTGGAATCTGTATAGAACCTAGTACCGCTCGGTGAGTAGGGTTGCTGGCTAGAATTAGAAAAAAGGAAAGAAAAGCAAAAATAACAAATTCAATTTTTTTTTTATAAAAAAAAAATATCCATATCAACTTTGGTTGTGTCACGTGGGATAATCGACGTTTACGTCAGTAATTTCCTATCAAAATTGGTCGAATGATCTTAATTAACAAAAAACGTGAAAACATTTAGGTTTTAATTGATACAATTAAAATATTTATGACTAAAAATGTAAAAGTATAATATTTTTACAACTTTTTTGGTAATTTTTCCTTACAAGTGCTATGCCATATGGAATTTCTAGTACTTGGGTGAATGTTATTAAAAAGTTATGATACTCACGTGATAAATTAGAACTTATGACACTTAAATGAACACTTTCTAGAAGTAAGGACACGCAAATGATAACAAAAAAATTATGATACTTAAATGAGCACCGTGAAATTATGGCACTTGTGGTGGTCTTTTTCGGATATTTTATAAACTTTTGCAAAATCAGATGCGGCCATGAATATCTCGTTACGTCGAGAAGCGTCAATTAATTTGAAGAATCTTCTCCCTCCATCCAATGCGCACATGCTGAAGCTTCAGCTATTGGAAATATAACATATTAGAGGAAAATACATGACACTACTTGTTGTAATAAGAAAAATAATAACTCTGATAAAGCGTTAATAACTCTAATAATGACCATGTCAATAAGCAAATAAATTGAACAAATCTTCTCCAAGTGAAGAGTACACCAATGTAAACCAAATATAGACTAGCAATATTGTTATAAAAATTTAACAAAATTAAATAGAATGTCAACTACGGCTAACCGAATCTCTTTAAGGTGATTACTTCTTGCCAATGGTGCTAAGAACTTGATGAATTATGTTTCCCAAGATACGACACCTCAAATCTATTTGAATTAGCACCAGATAGAACTCTGACAAACCCTTCCCAAAACCGGCACACTTAGATAAAATTGAAGTGAAGAGATGCGAGGTTTATCTTGTTCTTCGAACGAAAGGTAGTTCAAATAAATTTATAGAGTTTTGAAAAGTCATGTATAAAAAGATATATGAACTAAGGTGATGCATGAATTCAAGAGTTACATGAACTCAAGAGATACATGAACTTAAAAAATACACAAACTCATCATGTAACTATTTCATGTCCTCCCGCTGTCTTATGATTTGTGGACTAGCGTGGCACTGTTCCGGTTATTCACTCCATCAGATTATGTTGCTGCCCAGTGTCTTAGAGGTCAAAAAAGGAAAATAAAAGAGAAATTGCATGTTATTCTCGACATGAGATTTGCACCCATCATGTAACTATTTCATGTCCTCCCGCTGTCTTTAACTAGGCAGAAGTCTGAAACCCGTACTTATTCATGTCTAGTTTTTAGATTAGCTATATAATAGCTGAAGCTGCTGCAACCGTTGAACCTAGTTTATTCTGTGTAGGTATACGCCTTCCTTGTGGTCATTTGAAAATGCATTCGCTATCTCATTCAGTTCTTTCTTAAATTATTCTTAGACATGGTGGTAATGCCGATATCTGATATCAGGAGAAGAATAATGTACCATCATATGGAGATCTTCAAGAAAGATGATGTCATAGTGACGCCAACTACTGGGTATGTCATAGTGCGACTCGCTCAACTTGGTGTTTCCCTTCGAGGATACAGTTTCAATGCTTGATGATGTGTAATTGGACTTGACAAGCCTGATATAAGCATAGTTTTTGTCCTTTCAATCATCCAAGTTTGATGAGGAGCAAGCTGGTAGTATGCATAATTGGATTTAAATTTGTGATCTCTGCTCCGATGGCCTGGCAGACTGAATCAGAATCACACTACTTAAATTTTGGGTTTTCTGTCCTTCAATGTTAGCTTAATTCTTCTTGTAGATTTTCAACTGACGCAAAAATTGTTTATTACAGAATGACAGCACCTAAAATACCTCCTAGTGCCCTTAAATATGGGGAAATGGATTTGCAGGTTACAGGTTTGTCAGTTGCATTATTAATCTCCAGTTTGATAGTAACCATCTTTTCACACAAATTGCATTGAAACAGTAAGTTTCGTGCACATGCTTGCTTTAGTAGCAATAACAAGTTTTCAGATACTCAATGTGACACTCTTCACAAGGGAAAATTCTTGAGTAGTTTATGCACTCTTTATTTCAGGTTACCTCATGTGATTCGTCATTGCTGCAAATCTTCTAGGTCTTCCTACCATTTCTGTCCCGGTGAGTGACACTGGGTTTTCTGTATGCAATTTCATGTGATTTAGTGCCCAGAATTCTATTTTCCTATTTGCACAAAAATTCACTTTAGGCTGCTGACAGCTAACATCATGCCAAGAAATTGAGCTATAGCTCATTGAGCCAGCTGAAGAACAAATTGCACTAGCCTTGGCACCCTTTGTTACTGCATTAAGCCATTCTATTCATCAACTTTAGTACAGTTATATATGGCTCATCCCATCACTTTTGTTGTGAATATTACAGATCGGGTATGATGGGCAAGGCCTTCCAATTGGTTTGCAACTAATGGGCCGTCCATGGGGTGAAGCTTCAATTTTGCGCCTAGCTCTGTAGTTGTGGTATATCTTTTTTCATTTCACGCGCCAATTTTTCAAGCAATTTGAGAGACAAATGCTATCACTTGCCTAGTTTTCTCTTGCTTTCACGAACTCTGTGGATCTAAGAAGAGGCCTCTATCATTCTATGATGTTCTGAAGACAAGCTGAATCCGGCTTAGCTCCTGTTGCTGATTCTTCTCTCCTGCTGATTGTATGGGTTCTGAGGCACGTGGGGAGATCTTTGCAGTGATTTAATTGCTCCTGATTTAGCAGAGACCTCTCTATTTTAATGTCGATTCGGAAAGGACTTAGTTATTTGTATACTTTTGTGGCTAGAATTTGGCTTTTCTAAAGCTTGATTAGGATATGAAGATTCGCTTTTAATCAGATAAATCGTTTCTAGACAATGACTTTCCCCCAAAGATGTCAATTGTTCAATTAATCCACGGTTTCGCTGTTGCTTATTTGCATGGTTACTGCTAAGGTGGTCATATAATTCTCGTTTCCCAGTTCAAATTGTGAGATATTTGATATGTAAACCGAAAACACAGCTATTTTTCAGCGGCAACAGTGGGCGGTGATGAAAGGAGCAGGGGCATCAGTGCTGACAGCTAACCGAAGATGTTGGCAGGGGTGTCGACTTGTGACGATGTCAAGTAGCCAACGTCGGCTGGTGGTAGACTGGTAGACTGTCGCAATGATGGTGGCGATGCTTTGAGTGATTATTGTTGTTGTTTTGGCTTGTGATGCTCTGTGGCTTAGTGGCTAACTTGACCTCTTATAATGTCTATGGTCCAATGGATGATAGAATCCATTCGCACATGAACTCTTATACTTACCATGTTGATATCTACCTACCTTCCGGGGACAAACTAACATATACGGAAAGATTAAGAGGTAAAGAGTGTAAGGGGAAAAAAGGCAAGCATTTCATGCTACTATCGCCCGGTAAATATGATAATGACGATATGATTACAATGTCCTAATGGGGAGGATGATTAAGTGGTTTTTAGGACCAGTCTCATGGCCATGAATACTCTATCCGGAATCTTGCAACCACCTTGGATGCTTAGCTCAAGCTCAAAGCTCAAGGTAGGTAGGCATGGCTGCTTGCTTGAGCTTCAAGATTATTATGTCCATGGATGCTCAAGCTCAAGGCGGTGAGCAATGTCATTTGTATCAGCAATTCTAGGACTTTATTTGTTCTTAGATTTTCCATTTCGCCTATTGTTTTCATGAAATCTTTTAATTTGTGTTGATCTATTTCAATTCCCTTTTCAACTTATTAAACTTATAAAAGCCTTCATGTCACAAATTCTTCTTTTCATTAATCCACATTATCAACACTAATCAATGAGAAAAATTAAGAGATTGATAAGAGGACGAACAGGGAGACTTCTTGCAAATATATTAAGGGTTTTTTGGAAAGGAAAAAGGGGTAAAGGAATGGATTTAAATTTCAGGTAAAAAAAAATTTTGATCAAAAAATGACATTTTCCTAAACCTAAACATATGATATAACTGTCATATAACTGTTATATGACAGTCCTAGCCATTATCCGACCCGTCTTGCTCTTCTGGGGCTCTCTCTCTGAGTGATCTGAGGGGAATTCAAGGAGAGATCTGACATGCCTTCTCCCGACGCTGCCAAGAAAAGGGAAGCGCCTTCTCTCAAGTCACCTTCCTCGCTCTTCCCGTATGCCGTCTTCCTAACCCTAATCATCCTCTTCCTCTACTCCACTTTCCTCACTTCCCCTGCCTTCCCTCCTCCTTCCCCTCCCAAAGAGAAGATCTCCCGATCCTGCAACCTCTTCGACGGCCGATGGGTCCGCGACCCGGAAACCCGGAAACCCATGTACGACGAGACGTGCCCGTTCCACCGGAACGCCTGGAACTGCTTGAGGAACCAGCGAGAGAACATGGTCACGATCAATTCTTGGAGATGGGTCCCAAAAGGTTGCAGCTTGGACCGGATCGACCCGGTTCGGTTCCTGGGTCTGATGAGGAACAAGAACATTGGGTTCGTGGGGGACTCTTTGAATGAGAACTTCTTGGTTTCGTTCCTTTGTATACTGAGGGCGGCCGATGCGGGTGCCAAGAAGTGGAAGAGGAAAGGGGCGTGGAGAGGGGCTCATTTTCCCAAGTTTAATGTCACGGTTGCTTACCACAGAGCGGTGCTGTTGGCTAAATACGAGTAAGACCTTATTGGTCAGTGGTTTTGTTTTTTTCTGTTCATCTCGTTGCATTGTTGAAGAGATGATGTTGAGTGATTGATGTGGCTATTGTTTTGATATTCTATGGGATGGATGTTTACAAGTAATAGACTGTTATTGATGAATGTTCATGTCTGTTGCATATTTAATTAATTAACGAAGCTCCCAAGTATACTCATCCCCAGTTGCTTTTGTTTTCATCAGACAAGCTTCTTCTCCATCAGAACTTTTATCAATTTTCTGGAATGGAATTTGGTTACCACGTGGTGCCTCTGCACCTTATTCCTATGTACAGACTTTGTTTGTAGAAACTGCTGTTTAACAAGTGTAAAGATTTCGAGAGAGAGCTTCTCACTTTTTCTTCGAGGTTGTTGTCAACATTGTTGTGAGAATGTGCTAGAAAAGCCCGAGGGGTATGCGATCGATGGACTAGCTTAACCAGCAGATTGCAATGCCGTAATCTGGAAGAGTTGCTAATTGATGCTGAGTCTAACTCAAGTATCTGCAATTAAGCTATAAAGATCTCTTGCTTTTCAATAGCTGGAACTGGAAGTGTTAATTTTAATTGATCACCTAGTGTATAAAATATCAATGTCGTTTATTTTCTTTTAAATCAATCTGCATCGTACTTGCAACCTCACATGCTTATAACTGATTAATTGAAGGTGGCAGCCAAAAGAGCCCACTCTGGCTGAAGGACAAGGATCAAAAGGTTTTTATCGAGTAGATGTGGACATACCTGCTGATGATTGGGCCCACATCAATGACTTCTATGATGTCCTTGTTTTCAATACTGGTCACTGGTAATTTCCCTCTGTTGCTTAGTTTTGTTCACTAAGATCAATCTCTTTGATGCTTTTGCATCCTTGGTGTCTTAATGCTTTCATTTCTTTCCCTGCATTCTCTAATGCAATGTGTGGGCCTTGCCCTTTAAATATCTAAGACCTTTAGGCTGTGTAGGTGATGCATGATTATTCTGCTTAGTTCTAGGATTTTGTCTGCCGTGAAAACCTTCATCTCCTCATTTCGAAGCTAGTTCATGTCATTTCTTGTGTGTCCTAATGTGTAGGGTAACTGTTTATGCTATCTTTAACTTTATCAGGTTGGATCAATTGGCGTATTCCAGTTATGCCATATTTATTTTTAGTTTTATGAACTAAATTGAATTCTGTGAGTACTTAAATGGGTGGTTTAAGGAGCCTTATTGTCAGGTTGGATCAGTGCTGAGATTAGTGAGTATGGTATCTGAAGAAGCCAAGAGTAAAGGAGAGAAATAAGAGAAGTCTTAGGAGAAAAGTTAAGCTCAGCATTATATTTCACATTGGTGGTTTATTGAAGAAGCAAACTGAGATAATATAGGTTGGAAAATAGTCAAAAGTGTCCACCAATCTTTACACTGTGGTTCTCATGAATCTGAATTGCCGCCATTTCACTAATAGCCTCTTTAAGAACTGTTAATATTAGTCACTTATTCTTGCCTGTATAAGCTTTTCCCTGAACATTTCTTATATGGAACCCTTTTTCCCTTGATAGGTGGGGTTCTGATAAGTTCCCGGAAGAGGCACCTCTAGTCTTTTATCAGGCTGGACGCCCCATCTTCCCACCACTCAAGATGTTGGATGGACTCAGAATTGCTCTTGAGAATATGGTTTTGCATATACAAAGGAAAATCCCCAATAAGACCCTCAAGTTCTGGCGGTTACAGTCGCCAAGGCATTTTCATGGTGGAGACTGGAATCAGAACGGCAGTTGCCTGTTCAATGAGCCACTCCTGGATTCTCAGGTACGAAAATAGAATTTTGCCCTATTTGTGCCACACTGCTCTCTCATGCTTCTGTTCCAGCATGTTAGCTGATCAAGTACCATACTTAAAGTTATCTTGCATGTCAAATAACACATTTAAGTAAATGCTTTCCATAAGTTTGGGTTTGCTCTGCCTCTGGATGTTTCTCTTTATTGAGCTACTTTGAGACTTCTCTATATATCGCAATAATAAGATCAGTTCTTACTCGGGATCGGGAACTAACAACTAGACAGCTTGATATGTGGTTTGATCCCCGCAACAATGGGGTGAATAAGGAAGCAAGGCTGCTGAATGATTTGATTGAAGGCACGCTGCAAGGATCCGATATTCAGTTGCTGGATTTGACACATTTGAGTGAATACAGAGCTGATGCCCACCCAGCAATTTGGTTGGGAAAGAAGGACGCAGTAGCTGTTTGGGGCCAAGATTGCATGCACTGGTGCTTACCAGGTGTGCCCGATACATGGGTCGATATTTTGTCCCAACTAATCCATCATGGCTTGGAGAGACAGTGACAAACTAGGAAGCATCATGCGATGGTGACTGTTGAAGATGGTGATGAAGCTAGCTGGTTGAATTTTGAGAAGGGGTTTCACACCTAATCATGTGAAACTATCTTTGAAATTCTTAAATTATTTGCTGGTAGACTTGCAGCTGCTCCATGACTTGCGACAAACTTGGAACTGACGATTTTAAAGTGAAGTGTCTGCTTCATAGCTAGCGACAAGCTTTACCAGTCAACCATTGAGACACTTCAATCGCAACATGTTAGGAACCCGAATCCAAGGGTCTCCATTGTTGCTGGTGTGCTTGCCTTACCCATGGCGGTCATTTTCTAAAGCTTATGGCTCATAGATCTGAAGTTTGTTCTTCCTTGTAGATGAGCTATTCTCTTTCTTGTTTTAGTGGGGAGGTGGGTGAAAAAAAAGGGGACATATCCGGGTTGGTCTCTCCGACACGACCGTTGTGTAAAGACGACATTTGAATTAAGAAATAGATGAGCATAGTGTATTCTTTCGTTCAATGTTCATGCATGGTGAGATATGAAAGGTTCTTGGGTAGATTGATATGATACTGTCTTGTATGTTAGTACACATCCATCACAGGGGTTGATCTATTTGGAATTTTGGACCCCGGTTGGAGGCCCTTTGCGATTGTAGCAATTAGATTCGTGTGTTATATATATTGTCAATGGTTCTGATGGTCTTGATCTATTTGAATTTTTATTGGTTAGAAAGTCTAACCCAAAATGGTAAGTTAACAAGTGGAGGGAGATCACATTAATAAATAGAGCTTTTAGGATCAATTGTCAAGCGATGTGGGATAATACTTTGAGGATCCAACTCTCATGCACACCAATACTTTAACAAGCATTTACAATCCGTTGTTAAGTGACGTGAGACAATACTTCAACAATCCCATTGATGTGCACGCTCTTAGCAATGTGAGACAATACTTCTCATTGTCAAGCAATGTAAAGACAATACTTCAATAACTCTATTATACTTACTGTTGTCAAGTGATGTGAGACAATACTTCAACAACACCACTCACTTGCATGCTCGCAGCACTATGAGACAATAGTACGTGATAAGACAATACTTCAACAACCCTAATCACGTGCACGCCCAATCATAGGCGGCTTGTGAATGAAATTTTGACTATGCATATTCGCTAAAGGAATAATATTGACTCTGACATCATGTTAGAAAGTCCAATTAAAAAGCTTAAATTAATAGGTGGATTGAGACCATATGAATATGTAGAGCATTTAGGATCCATTGTCAAACGATGTAAAATAATACTTAAACATTCTCTCTGTGAGAGGGTACATTATGATTACAGGTTTTCTACTTTAATTTTTGACTTTTCCAATAATTTACGCAATCAACATTTTCGCTAGTATTTAAATCAGAACATTTTGAAATGTTTCCCAAATTAATACACTGCCCCTTAAAATTATTTCAGTTTTTGGAAATTTAACCAATACTTTATTTTATATAAGATGTGAAGAGTTAAAACTAGCTAATAAGTCAAGCGTGACTAAATTGTTAAAAGTTACTTTCTATTTTAAAAAAAGTAGACAGATATAGGTCTACACTTATTTTCATGCTTCATGATTTTAGCGACGATGAAATAGACTCTCAATTTTTCTTGTTAGAACATCAATCATTGTATATATCATTACAAATATTAATGGTGGAACGTTATTTCTTTCATCAAAATTCACTAATCATGTCTAAATAATTAATAGCAACAAGTGTTCGTACATACTCTCTAAAGGTTACCAAATGTGTAAAAGTAGTAATTTCATAGCCTAAACGTTTTCATTTCTCAATGAAGAAAAAATAAGATTTTTAATATGATCAGAATTCATTCACATGATGATCAGTAGTATACTTTCATACAATGCATATCACACGAAAGCCATTTTTTTTTTTAGGTCGGAATATGAAAATTATACGCGAAAATGAAGTTAATTTCATTAGGAATCCACAAATTATTTTTCAAGAACCCCTTAGAGCCGCACTCAAGTCGATTTTCCCCTCGCCAAATCCTCCTTCTCGACCGTCGTCCTCCATTCGAATCCTCGTCCTCTCCGAACCAGTCCGACCCTCCAATGGCGCTGAGAATCCACGCCCTTCCCCTGCACGCCCTGCCCCGACCCCCGAAATCCCGCCTCCGCCCCCTCCGTTTCGACCCCCGCAGGTCGCTCCCCGCCTCCGTGTCGTGCAGGGCCAAGAGGCCCACCGGCGACGCCGAGATCGCGTCCGCCTTGGCGGAGGAGGTCGCGAGGGTGCACGCCCAGAAGAAGCAGAAGGACGAGGCCCTGAGGAAGGGCCGGGCCCTCCTGTTCGCCGAGCTCTGCGGCTACTTCTCCCTGGGGGAGGACGAGCTGAGGAGGAGGTGGGAGAGGATGGAGGACGGCGAGCGGAGGGATCTGGCGGCGGAGTTCGTGTCGAATTGGAGCGCCGATTTCCATCCCCTGTCCGCGAGGTCCGTCGTGGAGATGGTCGAGGAGCACCTGCGGCGAGAAAAGAAGCCGTCTCTCTCGGACGATTCGGCGTTTTTTCCTAGTTTGAAGAGATTGATGGGCTTGGGTGAGAACAAGTGAATGTGTCTTGGGGTTACAGTTTTGTTGGTGGTAAGTGCCTATTCGCTTTGCAATTTCTTCCTTCTTTTCTCGGATGGGAAGAGCAGAGAAGCGAGCGGTTACTGTAGTGCACGACGTCCGTTTGATCAATTGATTGTACATGTTTATGCAGAAATTATCATGGCAACCCGGGTTCGGTTGATTTGTGTTTTCTCTGCATTGCTCTCGCTTTCCCTTTTTTTTTTCTCTGACCCTCTTAAAAAAAAAGGAGTTTTGTTCGTTGAATTCTGTTGATTGGCAATGGTCATCGGTAAAACGAACCATAATTAGATTCGGCAATAAATTTTGTTTTTTGATCGGCTTCTATGCCAATAGCGTTTGATGGGTATCGAATATGAAGCAGAATGAATCAACTGGAAACGGTTCAAATGTTTAACGATCCTCCGGGCCCCTGGGAGGTTTGATTGAGCGGCTGATAAGTGAAGCATTTGACCTCTGCTTCCTGTCATGTCTTGGATTATCGACCTGACAACTCAATCAACTTGAAGAAGACTTGTGGGAACGACCGGAAAGGTGCTCAGAGGAGGAATCCCCAGTTTGGCTGTTGTGAAAGTGAAGCTAACACCGTACTGAAGCAATAATGGAACCAGGCAAAGAAGATCTCCACCTCCTTGACTGTGTTGTCGTCGGTCGTACTTTCACTCTGTAATTTGCCATTTGGGCCCGTGCAGTCTACATCCATTGTGAATCGACTTCAAAGCAATGTACTTCGGTGGTGACCTCTTGCTTTCTTGGTCAACGTGGATTTCCTGTGTTGCGATGGTAATTTCGATCATCTTCTCCGTCAATTTCTCGAATGACTTCTGCAAGAGAAGAATGGCACAATCCGTTTGTAAAAATGCCAAATTGGATGCGCCACAAGTCAATAGCGACTTGTCTGTCATGCTTGTCCAAGTAAATAGTAATTTCTACATCTCTGCTATACCGGGATATGATTATGAGGTTTGCTTGAGCTTGAGGGGATCGGATACTCACAAGGGGTTCCCTGATTTTCTCTATGATGGCCTTTTAGATGCCGGTGTCCAGGTCTTCAAAGACAATGAGGGAGCTCCGTGAAGGAGAAAGAGATTGCCCCTGATCTTTTAGAAGCCATCAAGAAAGGATCTTTGCACCCATTTTCTCTGAAGAGTAGAGAATATGTTTCTAGTAGAAAGTGCCTCAAGTAGGTGGCGCAAATGGTTGAATGTAGGGAAGAAAGGAAACGAATGATCTTTGCAATCTTCTATTACGCTCCACGATTTCAGCGCTGATCTAGACCTTTTGCAAAAGCCTTCTCACAGCACGAGAAGCACTATGACTGTGAGACCATCCAAGGATGGAGAAATGATCTCGATGTGGTCAGATCATTGAAAGGTGGGCACTGAAGAACATGGTCGATGGGTTATTTGTTAACTCATGAATTTGCGTGACTTATGATGCTGTGGATATCTATCTTCTGGCCTCGTGAATGCTTGTTTGGTTTGCTTGAATGTATTCAGGAAATAGATCCCCGTCATTGTAAATTTGTAATCAAGTAATATGGTATAGAATCTCATCCCATTCAACTCTTAAGCAATATAGGAACGTTGATCTGCATTTGACATGTCACTACTATGAAGTATGACTAAGACATTTACGCAGCGCATCATCGGTGGTTTATCACTGCTTTAACCACCACCACTAGCTAGCCAATGTAGCGTGTTGTACTGCCATTGCCTCTGCAACCACCACCAATCAGGTAAGACTAATGTTGCCAAGGTCGTGTTACGACCAATTCTTGAACCATTGGCATACCATATCTTTTCAGAGACATCTGAGAGCCATCACTGCAACACAAGGGTCTTAGAATATTTGCAGAGTTGACTGGTCTCTAACATCCTAAATGGTGATCATTCTGATTTGCAAGTCTCGATGGGGGGATCAAAGAGCTTGAGCAGAAATTGGAGAATGATAAAGTTTCATTCTTCGTTATGAAAAGCTGAAGGTATCTTGAAAGTTGCAGAAGTCTACGTGAGATTGAAGGGTTTGAAGAGATGGAATCACTGGAGTTGCGGAACATTTCTTGGTGCATAGACATTGAAAAACTTCCAAACTTTTCGAAATTGCAGAGGTTGTGATACCTAGAAATGCGAGCATGTGAGAAAGGGAGATTCAGGGTCTTGAGGTACTTAAGTCTCTGTACTGTTGGACATTATAGGATGTACACTTGTACAGTGCTTGGAAATGCATCTGATCTGCCGAATGTTACAATTAAGCATCAGATGCAGTTATTTAGTAAAGATGGACGTTACTTGATCTACCAAATGTTACAAAACAACTTTCGCTAGAAGTTTGAGGCAACAGCCATTCCGCACAACTTCCAACAAGTATTTACCCTGATTGCTTGGTTCTGTTCTATTCAATTTCATGTTCTGTCTGCATAATCATTGGAGAAACCTGATGAATTTTTTTCCCAACATCCAAAAACATCACTGTGAAATCAACAACTCTAATAGAAAAAACCCTGACATTTCCTTGCATGTTGAATTAGCAAATAGCTGACATACTAACCACACTAGACAAGTTCTTAAATATACGTCAAGCCTTTAAGAAATGTACTTTACTTGCCTTTTTGTCCTCATGCAGGCTGACAAAACAAATACCCACCCTATTGGGAACATATTTGATGAACGACTGGCTAAAATAATGAAGTCAGATTTTAAGACGTGATATCACTTTTTTAAGGAATTATATATATAACAATGTAATCAAAGCCAAAGGAAGTATAGGCTTGTGGTGGCTCACGATCAGGTAGTCATCGAGATGTCATTTGTGGATCGCAAATCTTCCTCTTCTCTTCCCCATCACAACATGCCTTTTAGATAAAATACATTAAAAAAAGTAGGTCAATGGAGAGAAATTGGATTTTTTTCATTTGCTTCAAATTCTTCTCATTCCCTGATTGGATGTATATTTTTTTAACGTTATATTTATGTTTTGTTTTACAAACAAAGTGAGGGATTGTTGGTAGTTTGTTCGTAAAACAAACTAACAGGTGTCTTATTCCACATGAAAAGGATGAGAGTGCGTGCATGGACGATGTTTAACATTAATCAACGATCATTATTTTTATTTATTAAAATTTGAATTAATAATTATAAAATAACCATTGTATCCTATTGAAATAATATGATTGTTCATAATATAGTACAATTTCCTTTTAAATATTTAATTTCGAATTTATTTTAGCCTAATGCTTATTAGGCACTCTTACAACCTTTGGAAGGTTGTGTTTGTTTGGAAATAACGTCTTCATCTTTGAAAGGTTTTATCTGTTCAAATATATTTATTCACCATTAGTGTTCAATTTTTGCACAACTTTCGATTTTGCAGTCTAAGGGACTTCTTAGTGCAGGGTGTTTCTGAAGATGAGAAACTTAAGTTAGTGCTCCACATTTTTGGACAAATTGCTAGTATTCCGAGAGGGAAGAAAGGAGATATCGTCCCATGCTGATAAAGAGAAGTTGCTGACTTCTCAAATGCATTGCTAACTGAATAGCAACTTGTTTTACCCGAATATTGTGTTTGGAAAGTATGACATTTGTTTATACTTAAAAAATTGTGAACTGTTTTAGTAATCTATCAAAAGATATTTGTGGAACTTATAAAGTATTGTACGAAATTATCAACTTTAATTTGACTGATTTGTCAATTTTTCTCCCACAGTGTTTTTATTTTGGGAGAAATGAATGATTTGAAAACCGTTTTCCTTAAAAAGATTGGTTATCACGTAGAATAATTAGTAAATGATTTTTGTTTATTATCAACAATAAATTATACTAAAATATTTTCATGAATGATAAAAATATTTTCATTCATTTAACTTTGTAATCACTATAAGTGATCATTTTCAAGTTTTTTTGTTTTTTCAAATCATAGATTTAGTGTGGGAAAAAAAAACATCATAGATTACAACTATTTTGACTTAACAAATATTATTTGAATCGCTTGCCAAGTTTAGTCTAATTATTCTAAAATTACTAAAGGTTGTCATAATTGACCGATATTATTGTTGGAGCTTACCAACTTATCAAAGTTACTATCTTTTAAACAAAATTACCAATTTATAATTTGAGTGTTTTGCCATTATATCTCCGATTAAGTTACTAACTAATTGAAGAAACACGAACTCTTATCTGAGTCACTTAGCAACTTGTATTTAGTTGTTTTGGGAATTATTCCAATCATTTACCATATTGTACTCACAGAGAATACCAACATGTGTTAAAGTAACCGACTCTCATACAAATTTACCAGCTCTTATTAATTATTTCAATAATCTACCAATATATATTTACGGAGCTTAGTAGTACTAATTCGTGAACTATACTAGATTTTATATAAAAATTACAAATTCTTATATGAACAACTTGTTTGGACAGAACAACTCTTACAATTTGTTGTACATAGTATTGTCAAGTTTACCAATGTGTTAAAATTGCTAATTGTTATATGAAATTTACAAATTTCTTTCAAAATAACCAATTATTCTATTAATTTGTCGACTTTTATATGTGAAACTCGAGTTACCAGACTTTACATGAAATTACCTACTCTTATTCTAGCTAGTTCTCTATGTTTACTTGATAGTTTCGGAATTGCTAAATATTCCAATAATCTACCAATATTTATTTGTAAAACTCAATCAAAGTCATCAAATGTTATATGAACTCACTAGCTCTTTTTTAGTCAACTTACTAACTTTTGTTTGATTGTTTCAAAAGTACAAATTGTTCCATAAATTACCAACAATTATTTCATAGCATTCCAACATATTAATGACCAACATCGACATGGAATTACTAACAAAAATCACTGACTATTCCAATAATTTACCAACATTGAAAGCGGAGCTTAAGTTATCATTTTTTTCATATAATTATCATTTCTTATTTGGGTTCCTATAATTTATCAATTGAAAGTAGGGCTTAAGTGATCAATCTTTTATGAAATTACCAACCCTAATTTGGGTAGTTACCAGCATTTATGTGATCATGTCCAAATTACCAATTATTCCAATAATTTATATAAAATTGCTTGTGTAGTTTACCAACTTACAAAACTAGTACTCTTATACGAAATGACCAACTCCTATTTGAGTCCACTTGCAAATGTTTATTTCATAGTGTAAAAAGTACCAATTGTTCAAATAATTTTACCTACATTTATTTGAGCTTAACAATGGATTAAAACTTTCCAACTTGTATAAAATTTGTCATCTCTTTTCAAAATTACCAACTATGCCAATATACCAATATCTATTTGTGGAACTTAATTTACCAACTCTTATGTGAAACTACCAGCTATATTTGAACTGGTTATTGACGTTTATTTTTTTTTTAAAATTATAAGTTTTTGCAATAATTTACCAATCTTTATTTGCATAGCTTACCAACATGTTAAAGTCACCACACATAATATAGAATTGCCAAAATCTGAGTTTATGTACCAACATTGATTAGATTGTTCAAAAGTATTGATTGTTTCAATAGCTTACTAATATTTATTTGTGGAACTTACTAATTGGTTGAAATGACCAAATTTTTTATGAGATGTCACTAATCACATTCAAAAGTTGCTATCCTTCTTTCTTTCTCGAGAAGAAAATTACTAGTCAATGTGAAAAGTTCAACTTTCTAAAACATATCAAAACTTGGTCTTTTCCTTTTGTATGAGAGGTCATCGACTATATTAAGAGGTACTAACCATATTAAGAGGTACTAACTTCTGATAATTTTAAATATCCAAACCCACTACCAATTCGTTAGAAAACACATGGCAAAATCACTATGATATTGAAAATTTACTTTCTTGCAAATTATTAAACTTTACATAAGTTACTAATCACGTTTAAACCTAAAACCCAAGTAATAATTGAGAACGATTTGATAAACTTGCACCTATGTATAATATCATAAAGTCAACAGATGTTAGGATACGTGTAGTGGATATTTTATAAAGGTTTTGTGAAGTCACACGCAACCATGAATCTCGCATTACGTCAAGAAACATCAACTAATAATTTGAAGAATCTTCTTCTACCGACTGACGCAAGCGTGTAGGACAATCATCTTATTATCTCACGCTTATTATCCTAAGGACAAAATGTCGACACAAAAGCACACATTAAATGAGCCAATAGCCATGAAGCAACGAGAAAAGTCCACAAAGTTAACAAAAGCATACAAATACAATAAATGCACATGAAGGCAAGCGTGGCAATCAATGGAGGGCTCTTCAATGACCTTTGTTAACATTCTCTATCTTCATACTCAGCTCTCTGTCTTTTTTTCTTTTTTTTTTTTTTTTTTTTTTATGTGTCTGCTAATATTTAACGAGGTCTTCGTATAGAGACAGTTCACCATAAATCACGTCCGTTGATTTCTTTTTGTTAGAGGATTTGTCTAACACATCAATCAATTTTATTAATACTTATATACGTTGATCGAATTCAAACCTCAAGCCACCCAATCTTCTTCAGTCCTTTGCACAAATGAAATCCTACTCGTCAGCTTGTCCAAACGGTCCCATGAAGAAGCACAACGTGTCCAATGGCGAAGTTTTTATCCGTGTTTCTTCTCATTCTCCGATTTGCCACTTCCCTCTCTCTCTCTCTCTCTCTCTCTCTCTCTCTCTCTCTCTCTCTCTCTCTCTCTCTCTCTCTCTCTCTCATAGATACACTTCACCTGCGAGGAAAAGTTTCGAGCTTTTTTCGCAGTCTTTTAAATTTTGCAGAGTTTATTGGTCTCTAACATCCTAAATGGTGATCATTCTGATATGCAAGTGTCGATGGGGGGATCAAAGAGCTTGAGCAGAAAGTGGAGATGATAAAGTTCTCATTCTTCGTTATGAAAAGCTGAAAGTATCTTGAAAGTTGCAGAAGTCTATGTGAGATTGAAGAAGGGTTTGAAGAGATGGAATCACTGGAGTTGCGGAACATTTCTTGGTGCATAGACATTGAAAAACTTCCAAACCTTTCGAAACTGTAGAGGTTGCAATATCTAGAAATGCGAGCATGTGAGAAAGGGAGATTCATGGTCTTGAGTTACTTAAGTCGCTATACCGTTGGACATTACAGGATGTACACTTGTACGGTGCTCGGAAATGCACCTGATCTGTCGAATGTTACAATTAACCATCATATGCTGTTATTTAGTAAAGATGGAGGTTACTTGATCTGTCGGATGTTACAGCACACCTTTTGCACGAAGTTCGGTGCGATAGCCATTCCGCGCAACTTCCAACAAGTATTTACCCTGATTGCTTGGTTGTGTTCTATTCAATTTCATGTTTCTCCCTGCATAATCATTGGACAAATTGCTTATTGCTTAATCCCGATTAATTTTTTTCCCAACATCCAAAATCATCATTGTGAAATCAACAACTCTAATAGATAACACCCTGACATTTCCCTGCATGTTGAATTAGCAAATAGCTGTCGTACTAACTACACTATATAAGTTCTTAAATATATGTCAAGCCTTTAAGAAGTGTACTTTCCTTACTTTTTGTCCTCATGCAGGCTGACAAAACAAATACCCACTCTGTTGGGAAAATATTTGAGGAACAATTAAATGGAACAATGAAGTCAAATTTTAAAGCGTAATATTGCTTTTTTGAAGAAATTATGTGTAACAATGGAATCAAAGCCGGAGAAAGTATAGGCCCGTGTTGGCTCATGATCAGGCAGTCCTCGAGATGTCGTTCGTGGATTGTGGATCTTCCTCTTCTCTTCCCCATCGTGATGTGCCTTTCAAATAAGATAAAATATGTTAAAGAAGAGTTGGTCAAGGGAGAGAAATTTGATTTCTTCCTTTGATTCAAATTCTTCAAAAATCATTCTTTTTGAAGTTTTGTGATGGATAAAGGTATGTCTTTATCTCGCTTATCGTGAAAAATCTTGAAGATTAAAAACCCTAGCTTTAAATTTCCATATTTAAGAATATGTTATCTGCTTACAGTTAGTATCAGAGTATAGTTTAGGATCTAACGATTTTTTTATGATTATTGAAAATTATGGTTTATGGATGGAGATTCATCAGACGATATTGGTCTTTTTCATGGCAATTGCATGTCGTTGAAATGTTTTTGGAGAGGGTTGTCGGAGGAAATCCAAATGTGATATGATGGAAAATGGGGCGAAAAACAGAGAAAACTGGCGAAAATGTGCTAAAAGAGAGAAGACGCGTGAATCCACGCGCCCAATGCGCGCTCCATGCACATGGAATACACACGCCTATGCACTTCATGCGCACTAGAGGGTCGAGCACGTGCAGTCTACGCACCTCAGACCAGTGGGAATAAAGGAGCATGCATTACATGTTCCCTTGCCACAGTCAAGGCACATTCGCAGCACGCACCTGTTGCCATCACTCCTTATTTATGTTTCTGCCCTCTCCAATTATTATTTACGATCCTGCACTCCTTGCTGGACAATTACTATTCTGCCTTGGTTGATTATTTATCATTTTTTTCCATTGGATGTTAAATTTATGGTTTTGCCCTATTGGAATTATGATTTTACAATTTTGCCCATACACCTTAATTTATAGTTTTGCTCTTGCGTGCAATTTGGTGAAGTGGATACTATCTTGGGTATTAAAGTTTTTTTTTAAATAGCAAGGGTTATTCTTTGAGCCAAAGTGACTATATAGAGAAGATGTTAAATAAATTTAAACATCTTGGTTTCAAAGATATGAGTATTCATTTGATTCCTGGTAGAGAGTCTTTAATGTGAGTGCTATAGGGTCTTCAATGTATGCAATGCATTGTATTAGATCCGATATTGCTTATTCCGTGTGTAAGTGGAGTACACATATTTGTAATCCAAATATAGAATATTGAAAAGCTGTCACCAGAATTTTTTGTTATCTTAAGAGAACTAAAAATTTAATATTGTTCTATAATAATTATCCGGATGTATTAGAAGGATACACCTATTCTAGTTAGATTACAAGTGTAAAAGATAAACATTCCACTTCTGGATGGGTTTTTACACTAGGTGGATGTGCTGTATCTTAGGCGAGCAAGAAATAAACATGTATAACTCACTCAATGATGGAATTTGAATTCGTTGCTTTAGCAGCAATTAGGAAAGATGTTGAATCTATTAGGAATTTGTTGTTCAATATGAAATTATGGCCTAGCCCTATGTCTCCTATTTCTATCTATTGCGATAGTCAAGCCATTTTGGCAAGAGCTTCTAGTAACACCTATAATGTTAAGTCTAGACATATTAGTTTAAGACATGAGTATGTATGACAATTGATTCAATATGATACTATAACAATTGTCTACGTGGGGTCAAGCAATAACCTAGTTGATCTCTTGGTAAAAGCATTACCAAGAGACATGGTAAAAATGACCTTATGAGAAATGGGGTTAAAACCTTTTAATTAAAATCACCAATAATGGTAATCCCACATTTTTCCATAACATTACTAGTTACAAGGTTTAATGGGTAAGAACAAGTTACTGTGTGATTGCTTGATATTGACGTTAGCTCTAATATGAGAAGTCAATATTATCTGTTACATTTTGTAGGTTAAATTGAATTCTTAATGAAGTGTAGTACAAATTTGTAATATGTTAATAGTAACATAAATACATGGTAGATACTCCCCCCGTATAAGCTTAGAAGTGATGCTACTTCTTATGAATGTTAGGGTTCCTTTCTAGAGGACTCATGAAATAGGTTAAGCACAAGACCATAATAGTGCAAAGTAATATAGAATTTCTTACTGAAACAAGAGTTTAGTATATGTGCGGCATGTCTGATTCAATTATTTAAAAATACAAATTTAAAGCCAAGCTACTTGTCACTTTGATAGAGTTTTGAGATACTTATACTAAGTAAATATTTAACTCGAAAGAGACCTTTATGTATGTATATTAATTTCATGAAAATTTTTAATGTATGTTTTTTAATGTTTTATTTTTGTTTTGTTTTACAAATAAAGTGAGGGATTGTTGGTAAACAAACTAAGTGGTATCTTGTCCCACATCAAAAGGTTATGAGTGTGCAAGTGGACGAGCCTTGGTTCTAATTAAGGATCATTATATTTATTTATTAAAATTCGAATGAATAATTATAAAATAACCATTGTATCCTATTGAAATGGCATGACTATTCATAACAGAGTGACGGTTATTTTTTACTTATTTAATTTCAAATTTATTATTCTTGCCTAGCAATTATTAGGCACTCTTACAACCTTTGGAAGGTTGTGCTTGTGCGGAAATAACTTCTTCATCTTTGAAAGGTAGTATCCGTTCAAAATATTTATTCAACATTTGTGTTCAATTCTTTACACAACTTTCAATTCTCTTTCCTAAGATATACAGCCATCTTTTTCAAATGTTTCCCTTAAGAGACCCTAGAGAAATACTAGAATTGCTATCTAGTATACTCAATCGAGACTTTGTTATATCTTGGAGGAAATTTGCCGATGACTATTAGCAACGTTGTAGGGCAAATAATTCTTTAAAGAAAGTGATATCACGCCTCAAAATCTGATTTCGTTGTTTATCCGGATTGTTTGTCATATTTCCTCAATGCACTAGAGTTGAATGTGTCATTTCCATGCATCCTCCCATTGGCAAGGAGGATATACTGTCGCTGTCCATTTGCTGCAGGTGACAATCTCCTAAATTTTGGCTTCATACATTGCGCGAGTCATATGTCACGCTGAGTGAAGCAATTATCTCCTTTAGTAGGAACACATGTCGCTTGATGGCATGATATCAGCAATCTAAGGGACTTCTTAGTGCAGGGTGTTTCTGAAGATGAGAAAACTTAAGTTAGTGCTCCGTTTTTTTGAACAGATTGCTAGTGTTCCGGGAGAGAAAAAAGGGGGATGTCGTTTCGTGCTGATAAAGAGAAGTAGGTAACTTCCCAAATGCGTTGCTAATTGAATGGCAACTTCTTTTACCCGTATATTGTTTTTGGAAAATATAACATTTGTTTATACTTAAAAAATTAGGAACTGTTTTCGTAATCTATCAAAAGATATTTGTGGAACTTATAAACTATTGTACAAAATTATCAACTTTAATTTGACTGATTTGTCAATTTTTCTCCCTCGGTGTCTTTATTTTGGGAGAAATGAATGATTTGAAAATCGTTTGCTTAAAAAGATTGGTTATCACTTGAAAAAAATTAGTAAACGATTTTTGTTTATATATCAACAATAAATTATGCTTAAATATTTTCATGGATGATAAAAATAGTTTTTATTCATATAAGTGATCATTTTCAAGTTTTTTTTTTCAAGTCATTAGTGTGAAAAAAAAAGTTATAGGTTACAACTATTTTAACTTAACAAATATTATTTGAATCGCTTGCCAAGTTTAGTCTAATTATTCTAAAATTACTAAAGGTTGTCATAATTGACCAATATTATTGTTGGAGCTTGCCAACATATTAAAGTTACTATCTTTTAAACAAAATTACCAATTTAGAATTCGAGTTTTTTACCAATATATCTCCGATTAAGTTACTAACTAATTGAAGAAACACGAACTCTTATTTGAGTCACTTAGCAACTTGTATTTAGTTGTTTTGGGAATTATTCCAACCATTTACCATTTTGTATTCACGGAGATTACCAACACATGTTAAAGTAACTGACTCTCATACAAATTTACCAGCTCTTATTAATTATTTCAATAATCTACCGATATATATTTCTGGAGCTTAGTAGTACTAATTCATGAACTATACTAGACTTTATATAAAAAAGAAAAAAAATACCAATTCTTATATTAACAACTTGTTTGGACTGTACATGTCACGACCCCAACTCCATCTCTAGGGTCTTAAGCAGCAATTGTTATTTTCACGATGTCCCAGGCTCGTTGCCGCCTCGATTCTTTTTATCTTATTATCATGCACATGCAGAAACGTGAATAAATAACTCCCCAGACAAACAACAGTTGGAAGAATGAGACATACATCACACAGAACACATTACTTTATATTACAACAGTCTTTTTATAAGCTCTTTTTCTCTACGAGCCCTTTTTCTTTTTTACATCACACTATAAGTTTCCACATAAGTTAGGGGAATTCCTATCTCTTCTATTATGAATACAGCTCTCAAAACTGACGTGAGACTTCCATACCTACAAGACTGAAGATGAAGGGGTGAGTCTTGGGAACTCAGTAAGTAAAATTCCTAATTCTCTACTAGGAGAGCATTTCATCATCAAAGCCTAGTAAATACAACACTCGCAAACAGTATCGATAACAGATCAATAGCAAATTACTTGTCGTGCCTTGACTTAATACATGATGTTGGTAAGATACCTTCAACTTAACAATGAACACATCACATATCATGTTTGTGCATAACCGGCACTCATGTGAATTCATTTACCCGTTGTGATGGCTCGACCAGGCCCACTTGGCTCGACTGGGGCTTCGAGCTTCTAGCTAGGCTTCTTGGCTCGACCGGGGCATCTCAGCTCAACCAAGGCTTCTCGGAACTAGCTTTCTGAGGCTTCCAAGTTCAAGACCCAGACATCCTAGCTCAACTAGGGCATTCTGGCTCAATCAAGACATCTTGTTCAATGAACGAGGCATCGCTGCCAATGCCGTGTGGCGATCGGCGCTTTTCCTCTTTAAGTATGCACATATATGCATCATACAAGCCGATTCTTATTTTTTTCTCTTAGCTGATACATATATGGCCCAAAGGTGTGCTCATCCATATGTGTGTGCCATGAATTTTTGTACTATACTAATAAACATGTTGGGAATGATCTTTAGTCTGTGACTTGAACCAATTATCTAGCGCTGATCCCCGCACTGGATAAGGCTCGGAAACAGCACACCTCAATGTTAATCCAAAACCTTAAGGCTTGGGTACACCTCACTTTAGTGAAGATCCTAAGCTTGACGGACCTCGGTTTTGACCCGATGTGAACACGTGTGCCGTGAATGACCCTCGGCTTGTGGTTTGATTCAACGCTAAGCACAAAGTGCCCATACCAAATTAAACTATGGAACTGGCACACTTTAATGCCTTACCAAGACCTCATCGATTTGAGTGATTCCCGTACCGATCAAGGCTTAGAATTGACATGCCTCAATGTCGATTAAAGATCTCGTGGCCTTGGGTGATCCCAGCACCAAACGAGACTTAGACTTGGCATCCTATTTATGCTGATCCAAGGCCTTATGGCTTGGGCAACTTTGCCTTGCGACGAACTCTACCCGAGCAAACCTTGGCTTTATTCCGGACGTAAACAACTCAAGCACATGGCCAAGCACAATTGCAAGCATAATCAAATAAAAGATATAACATACTACTCACAGCTTGATAGGTGAGCATTTAGCTAGCCTCAACAATGAGATCTACCTTTCTAGAGGAGAAAGAGAAACCTTACTTACCTTGGCAAATCTCACCAATTAGCTTGGATAGCTTGATGGGTTGGTGGTGCGAGGCCAAGAGAAATGAAAAGGAGGACGAGGGTAGGCGTGAATGACAAGAGGGCTTAAAGTGATGGAAATGAATGGGAGGCTCCTCCTATTTATAGGCTTCCCCATCCTCAATTATTGGTGCAAACTCATGATTAGGCCTAAGAGACGAGTTGGCCTATCTAACCTCCTTAGTTGGTGCCTATACTTATTTGTGTTTATTTATGATTGATCCATTTATTTGTTTATCCTCCAAGGCTCACTTTATGCTCATTATTGCCTAAGGTGCCTAGAGGACACATAAGACCCTATAATACCTAATGTCCTCTTTTAATTGGTTGGCTCTTGCCTTTTTCTCCAAGGCTATACTTTAGGCTTATCATAACCTAAGATTCTAAAGGGACATTTAAGCTTTTGAGTCACTGACTTCTTCTCCAAGGCAAATCTCAAACTATCATTACCAAATCTTTCAGTGGAGACCTATGCTTATGAGGTGGAGATCTAATGGTCTAATGTAATCATTTGAAGGCTTGTTTGTCTCCTTTTTATTGGGCCACATGAGTACTTGACTCATTATTAAGGGACAAGTCATCATGAATTAGTGGCACCCTAAAAAGATGAGGTAGTATCAAGGACAGAGGCTAGTCATAATGTGCTCCAAGGTGTCTCATTTTCATTGGGACATTTGACCTAGATTCTTTGCTTAATCCCCGAGGTGAATCCTTGGTAATCATGGCCAAATCTAGAAAAATCTAGGTGCAATAGTGAGTTACCTTCCTTCATGAAGAAGCTAGGGTGTTCTAGAGATTTCTCTTTTGTCCATATCCAAGTAATATGACAACCATGGGAAATAAGTCATTGGAAGTGCAATCGGGACCGGGCAAAGGCTTTTTGTGTATATCCCCTAATGACCATTCCCACACACCCAAGGTTCGTGGCAAAGCCATCCTCGATGTGGTTGTCATAGGCAAAGTTGACATTCTTGGCTAGATCGGTGGCCTAGGGCATGAGTTCAATGACTTGCCCTTGGATTGACTTTGGCTTAGCGAATTGGATCCTGGATTGGCCCTAGGCTTCATTTAGGCTGACTCCCAATTGTCATATGATCGTTCGAGATCGGTTAGATCTATACCTAACACACAGTCATACCAAGTTGAATCATGGTCGTCATGATTGGTACATGATTAAGTAGAATCACCCACAATTGGAACATGACCATTTGGGACTGATTCATGATCGTCGATTGATCCATGGTGGACGTGACCATTCCTTGATCAATCTTTATGGTTGGGCAGTTGTCTATCGATTGAACTACTTGGGTCCATTATCATTAGATTGGTCCGTGACCATTCCCTTAATCGATCCGTGATTGATACATGGCTAATTCTTGGAATGATCCATGACCTATCTTTGCCACTGGCACACCAGATTCATAGCCATTTCTCGTAGGTCGAAAATCAGGATGTTACATTACAACTCTTACAATTTTTTGTACATAGTATTGTCAAGCTTACCCATGTGTTAAAATTGCTAATTGTTATATGAAATTTACAAACTTCTTTCAAAATAACCAATTCTTCCATTAATTTGTCGACTTTTATACGTAAAACTTGAGTTACCAAATTTTATATGAAATTACCGGCTCTTATTACTGGGTCTCTATGTTTATTTGATGGTTTTGAAATTGCTAACAATTCCAATAATCTACCAATATTTATTTGCACAACTTAACCAAAGTCATCAAAAGTTATATGAAATTACTAGCTCTTTTTTTAGTCCACTTACTAACTTTTGTTTGATTGCTTCAAAAGTACAAACTGTTCAATAATTTACCAACAATTATTTCATAGCATTCCAACATATTAATGACCAACTTCGACATGAAAAAACTAACAAAAATCACTGACTATTTCAATAATTTACCAACATTAAAAGCAGAGCTTAAGTTATCATTTTTTTTTTCAGGCAAAAGATCGCTTCAAGGGCCAAAAGTTGGCATAAAGGGACACTTAAGTGCCAAAAGTTACGAAAGTGACACTTAAGTGCCACATTTTAAGAAAAGTGGGACACCTGAGTGCCATCTCCGGCAAAGCCGGCCGAAAATCATACGTGACAATTAAATATGAATATTTCTCACTGAGGTCACTCGTCGGAGAGCTGACTCAGCTCTAATTCACCCAAAATGACGATGTTTCTATAGTTGGCCAAAATAGAGCTCTTAAATCAGCCAAAACGACATCGTCTCCCTAATTGCCCTAAATCTAAAACCCTAAATCGGGCAAAATGCCATTGAAGCGCTAGAGCCCTAATCCCGAACCCTAATTCAATTTGCCCCAAATTCTATAGTCGAATATTGGGAATGGAGAGCAGGACTTTCAGCAGCGGCTCAAATTTCTCTCGCCGAAGCGAAGGAGAAGGTGAGCGTTTTTGTTTTTGTGGGTTACCAAGTCCAAGAAGAACATCGTGGACTCAAATGAATCCCGAGAGAAGATTCTATGGATGTGCTCGATACAGAGAAGGGTCAAAGTGCAAATATTTCGAATGGGTCGATGCGAAATTCTCTCACCGAGCCACAGAGGTGATATTGGACTTACTTGATGGATGTCATCAACCTCCATCTATGCCTGTGGACGACTTGGACGATGTTGACTCAATGCAAGCTCAAGCATCTTCTGCTAACCATTTAAAGAATAAAGTTTCAAAGATGAATATTGAACGGAAGTGTTACCAAACGTTTATTGTGTTGCTGTTTTTTTGTCTATCCTACTTTATGATGAAATGTAAAGTACTGGAAGATGAGAAGAAGTTTCTCTAACTGCCATAGTTGTAAATGAATGGAGAAATGTACTTGTTTTGAATGAAATGTAACTTATTTTTTTGGAAGATAAGAAGAAGTTTTGTGTTGTCTACAAGATCGTTGTGGCTTTTTTTTTTTTTTTTTTGGCTGTCATATGTATTATGTGTTACTTCTTATGCTTGTGGGGAGGTCAAGGAAAGGGAATGAATGAATGAATGAATGAATAAGATGCTGTTTGTACTATGTTTTTGCTTATTCTCAAATATAAATTGGTGATGATGGAATGCATATTAGGTCGATGTGTTGTGGTGACTTCTTTACTTAAACTGAATGTAAACCAGTAGCAATGAATTGAATGGAGTTGCTATAAGTTGAACTTTCGTATATATAAACCAGCAGTTTCTCTGGTTTGCTGCAAATCACCATATACATAGGACAGACACAAGTGATTACTCGAGTGCTATAAGTTGTATTTAGCGATTACTTAAGTGCCAATAGTGATAAGAAAAAAGTCATTTAAGTGTCAAGTTATTATTAAAAGTGATCACTTAAGTGCCATTTGTGATTAAAAGTGAACACTTAAGTGCTAGGTTTTTTAGAATGTGATTAGTTAAGTGCCAATTTTACGTTTCCTCTATAAATTGCACTAGCATCAGCTATTACCAGCCACCACCACCGCCCACCACTGGCCACCATCGGCCTCCAACCATCACCACCAGCCACACCAAGCATCTTAGGCATCCACTTGAGCCACCACTATGCTGGTGGTATGCTACTGTAGAAGTTGCTAGTGCCTTACACCAGCTTGCACTAGCATTATCTAGTGCAAGATATGCATATTGCACACTTACATCTTGCACCAAGTGCAGCACAAACCCCCAACCCAGCCCCTATAATAGACCCACCATCAGTAGGCATCAGCAGTCACCACTAGCCATCACCACTAGCAACACCAGCATCCCAGCTACCACACCAGCACCCCAGCTACCACACCAGCACGTAGCCACCACCATAGACCTACTATTAGCAGCCACTGTTGGTGGTGGGTAGTGGGTCTGTTGCAAAAGGGGTTCATCCAAGTTAGGCTATGCACACTGAACTCTTGCACCAGTATTAGCTGCAGCAAGAGGCCCTAACCCAACCCCTATAATGGACCCACCACCACCAAGCTTCACCAGCCACTGCCACCACCAGCCACATGAGCACCCCAGTCACCACCACAGATCCACCACCAGAAGCAGCAAGTAAAAGTAAATAAAAAATAAAAAAAATGAAAAAGGCAAAAAAGACGAGCAACAAGATCGGTCCATTGATATTGAAATGAAGTCTCACAAACTCAATGACAAACTATTAAAAAAAAACATCCACAATAAAACAACTGACTCCTTAGCCCCACAAACCATATCCCATCCCATTTCATCAATCAATATGCACAATGCCTCCTGTTCGTGCTCCTTTTGATGGACCTTTCACTTGATTCATAATCCTTGTACTTTTTCTAACTGGATGTAACTTCTTCTTCAACTGTCTTGGGATGCGTTGATTCTGATGGAGCTGCAATTGTCCTAGGTTGAATTGATTCAGAAGGAGCTGCAACTATTGTAGGCTGAATTGATTCAGATGGACCTGCAACTGGGTTCTTCTTATTCTTCTTTCTTGTTGGCGCAGCTAATGTCTTCTTCTTTGTTGGCGCAGCCGTTGATTCTTGAGTTGGGCCTTGAAAGATAAGAACATCTGAACTTCTCCCAAGCTTCAAAAAGAAAACTCAATTATCAACAAAAGTTTGCGCCATAAATTAAATTAAATACAGCCTATAAAACTTACATTAAGAATAACTGTTCTAGAATGCTAATTTGTATAAAGGCCATAACCATACTGTTTTAGCCTCTTTCTAAGAGCTCCTCTTGTTCGAAGGGGAACGTCAATTTCAAGTATTTGTGATTGGTTAGCCCTTCTTCTCGCATGTGATTTATTGGGCTCTTGCTGTGGCTGTTCAACTACAGCAAGGGCTTTTTCAGCCAATTCTTCAGCTAAGCGTCTTCTAGATGGCCTTCTTGTAGGTGGCTTTTGATTTGGCTTATTTATTTATTTATTGTTTTTCTATTTAGCCCTTCAGCTTCAATGACACCTTCTATTGGCTTTTGTGGTGGCCCTTGTGATGACTCTTCTAGTGGCATTTGTGGTGACCTTGGTGATGGATCTTGTGGTGACCCTTCAATTGGGCCCTCTATTGGCAGCTGAGCTCTAACTTGCCTTCTTCAAATTTGAGAAAAAGGCAAAGGACATCATAAATATAACATTAGGCCATATAACAACATAAAGGAAAAATAAACACAAATTATTGAACTTACCGGATATTTTTTTCTTTGCTGTTGCTGAAGAACAGTAGACTTAACTGGCCCTCCAGTTGCTTCGGCCAATCCATGAGCTGGCTGTCTTCTACCTTGCCTTGTTTGAATAGGCCCTTGAGTTTCAGGTACAACAGGGGCTTCGACCAATTCTTCACGTGTCATTCTCGTGATCTGACAAAGACAAAAACATTACATACATGTCAATTATATCTATGTACATATTTGTTATAAACCATAAAGCAACATAAACACAATTGTCATGACTTATTGGGTTTATTATCGTCGACTGAAGAACAGTCGACTCACTTCGCCTTTCTGTTTGTCCTTCTCCAACTGTCCCTTCACTAGGCCCTTTGGTTGGCCTCAACTATTCATGCTGCTCCTTGATTGACAACCTTTAGTATTGTGCCCTGCTATGTGGCAAAAAGAGCACTTCATCTTTACACCCGTCCTACTCATCCTACGCTGACATGACACCTCTCCCTCCATCATTCTTCGTTTTCGCTTTGGTCTTCCCATTCTCTTCTTTAGTGGCAAAGGTTGAGGTGCTTTGCGATCTATTGGCTCCCAGAACTTGCTACTTCTGATTGGCTGCAACATGAATTGATACGAAGCAAGATATTTCGGTTTCTTGTACCAATCATCAATGTAGTCTTCTGTGTTGTGGCAATTCAATTGAATGGCACATATGGCATGTGTACAAGGAATTCCACTTGCTATGCTTTACATGAAAACTTCATTGTACCTAAATGGACAACATACTTATCAGAGCCATTCATTATCTCATATCCTTCATCTCCATTCCAAATGGAATGACAATACCTACTTGCAGCCAAGTTCTCATCCAATTTCTTAGCAATCCTAAGACCACATTGCCTAGTCTACTTTGCAGCCTCATTCCTTTGTCTATGCAGCCGAGTCATGACCATAACCATTATGTATTCAAGCATCGAGATAATTGGTTTGCATCTGGCATCTATTATCCTCCCATTGAATGCTTCGCAGATGTTGTTATCGATTTTATCGCACTTGAATTCCTCGCTGAAGAACGCCCTACACCAATACTTTGGTTCTGTTTGGAATAGTGCATCATAACATTCCTTTGTCAATTGAAGCAGTTCTTCTTTGGCCATCCTAAAGTCAGCCATATTCGTGCTCTTCGCTAGCTGCCAAAATTGCGATTGCAGCTTGTCTCCTTTATAGTTCTTTGCCCAATTTGCGTATATGTGCCGCGCACACATTCGATGTTCGGCATAAGGCAACAACTCAACTATTGCTGGAACCAGTCCCTGTAATAATTCAAAATAAGAAATGTAAGCAAATGACTTGTTGATATCAAAAAGCAAATAATTGACCAAATCTTTCAAAAAGCAAACATTACCTTTTGTTGGTCACTCATGAATGCCCACCTTGCCCCATTTGTTATCTCCAAATTAGCCATCAAATTTTTTAGGAACCAGGACCAATTATCCTTGTTCTTTATCTTCACAACAGCCCAAGCCAGTGGAAACATTTGGTTATTTGCATCTCTTCCAATTGCGGCCAACAATTCTCCCTTGCACAAACCCTTCAAAAAACACCCGTCCAATCCTATAATCCGTCTACAACCAGATAAAAATCCTCGTTTGCATGCATCGAAGCAAACATAGAACTTATCGAACTTGGCTCCAATATCAGGAAGTGGTCTCTCCACGACCTCTACATACACTCTACTTGAAGGATTTTGCAACCTACACTCCCAAGCATAATCCCAGAACTGTCCATATTTGCTGTTGTACTGACCAATGAGTATCTTCATCACCTTTTGCTTCAATCTTTTGCATTGATTCCTGGATATATTGATGCCAACCTGCTCCTTCACCAGCATCCTGAACTCAGTACTATTTATCTGAGGCATCAGCTTAATCAAATCAAAGAAGTGCTTGGACAACCATGCACTTGTTACCCTTTTATTTTCAAAATTAAAGGAACAAGTATGTTCCTCTTGGTAGGCTCTAATCTGGAAGGATCCATTTCTCCTAACAAATGCGCCATAGATCTTCCATGGACAATCTTGCTGCGAACACTTAGCTCTGACAAAGGTCTTAGTGTTTCTAATGAAGTCAATATTCCTCCGTGCAGCAATGGAGTTCTTTAGTGGAGCTTCCCTAAATTGTTTCGCATCTTGAAATTTCATACCTACCAACAAAGTAGGAGAGGCAACGTATGGATCATAAGAAGGAAACTTACTTTTCCTTCTCCTTCTATACACAGTTCCTTCATCTTCTTCAAGCTCATCCTGGGAAGTAACATTCTCGAGGCTTTCTTCATAATCAGTCTCCTCACCAGCAGCACCAGCATCTACAAAGCCTTTGGCCCTGTTTGGAACTTCATCAGCTACCTGCAAAGCTGCAAACTTATCTGTCAAAAAACCCCTTTGCTTTTTTCTTGACTGTACAAGCTCCTCGTCATCATTATCACTTATGAAATTTGCAATAGGCAACCCTTCATCATCATCATCACTTGATTCAGCTATTTCCCAATCTAATCTAGTGATTGTGACATCACCTATGTCATCATCACTTTGGTGAACTGCATCTGCGCTCCTCTCCTCTCCATCATGTCTATCCTGCCCTCCTTCGACCCTAACGTTAGTACTACGTTGAATACCATCTCCTTCTTGTCCTACTTGGGCACTCTCTCCATCATCATCTTCGTCCTCACTTTCATTGTACTCAACATATATTTTTACCTCTTCACCATGAAGATAATGGTATAGAACATCCCTAAAACCATTATCATCTTCTAAGCTTCTCAAACCATCTCTTAAGCCTTTCCCAAGAATACAATACAGCAACTTCTGAACTTTACAAGGCAAATAAGTTATTATATCCCTAACAAATCCTATATAAGATGCCTTCTTTATCTCGACAAAGATGGTGCCCTCATTTCCACCCTCATACTCCCACTCATCCTTCCCAATTACAAATTCCCCACCGTAGCAAACTATGACAGCGACATAATCTTTGTCATAAGTCATTTATGCACCAAGAACAATAAAAAGAATAATTAGTTTTTGGGACCACATCCACAGAGACAAATAGACAATTGCACATGGGAGTCCCCCCACTCCCACGTACTTTACTAAACAGAGGTCCTCACACTGACAATATGCCCTTACATGACAGCCAAAAAAGAGGTCGCCACTTTAATTATTTACCTTTCATTCCCTTAAAATATTAACCAAAAACAGAGGTCCCCACTCTTATAATATACCCCTACATGACAGCCAAAAAAGAGGTCACCACTTTAATTATTTGCCTTCCCTTCCCTTAAAATATTAACCAAAAACAAAGGTCCCCATAGCAAGCACAGCTCAAGCAATTTTGTCTACTATCTTTTGCTGAACTAAACCCGCGATGTGAGAATGTACATCAACTTAATCAAATCTATTTTTCCTATGAAATCACATACAAAAAATTAAGGCAAGCTCGATGTAAAAATATAGGGTGAAAGTTTTGTTTCTCATCCAGCCAGGAGAAATCATACCCTACTCTATGATGTCTGGCCATTAATATATTGTGTCAAGAGATCATTACACAAACCAAGAGAAATTCAGAGGAAAATCCAAGCTCTAAATTTATCCATTGCACAGTAGACTGATATTACATGTCAAAAGAGCTAATAGTTTATAAACTTTAAAATGAGGTACTTACATATGGTTTCAAATTTGTCCCTTGCAGGTAAACAAACTTATATAAAGTATCAAAACAAATTTTGCACTCCTCAATGTTCCCTGCATATATGTTGACTATTTGATTAGAAACAACAATCAGGAAAGAAGACTAAAAGAACCAAAAGATCATAATCAAGGGAACAAAAGCAGATTGATAGCAAAGTTGCATGCTCTTTGCAGAGCACTTGAGGGCCATTATTTCACACCTTCCACCTTAATCTATCTATCATGTCTCACATGATTCAATATTTCGTTTCACTCAAACACACAAGTTCCTAGTTCCACATTAGTCAATATTTTGTTTCACTCAAGTATCAACTGCAGAAATTTGATTGAGGCAAGCATCTCCACACAAGGGAGTAGCCAAATAGAGCGCGTGCATTTCAACAGAATTTCCATAAGAGCCCTAATAAAATAATAGAGTGAGCCCAAATAAAATAATCGAGCCCTAATTTCATCACAAGGGAGGGGGAGAAGGGGCCGAAACTAGAGGAGTGACGATGGTGAGCGGTGACAATGACCGACGATGGTGAGCAGCGATGACAACCAACAATGGCGACTGATGACCACCTCTAGGTGTGAACAGCAACGGAGAGAAGGGCCTGAGATCTACTGTGAAAACGGACGGGGAGGAACGGCGACGGCCAGGTTTGCTTAAGCCAAAATGACCTAAACGACGTCATTTAACACCAAGGAAAAACAACGTCGTTTAGGTTAGCTCACTCAGTATGGATGGATGACATCGTTTTGTCATCCATATGGGCTTTTTAAATAAAAAAAAAAAACGTTTGCCACCTCAGTAAAAGAAGTCACCGAAAATGCCACGTATGCAATTTGGCCGGGTTTTCTCGCTGATGGCACTCAAGTTTTCCATTTTGCTTCGATTTTGGCACTTAAGTGTCACTTTCATAACTTTTGGCACTTAAGTGTCACTTTCAAACTTTTGGCACTTAAGTGTCCCTTTGTGCTAACTTATAACACTCTAGGGGTCCGCTCGTCTTTTTTTTTCATATAATTATCAACTCTTAGTTGGGTTCCTATAATTTACCAATTGAAAGCGGAGCCTAAGTGATCAAGTTTTTGTGAAATTACCTACTCTAATTTGGGCAGTTACCAGCATTTATGTGATCATGTCCGAATTACCAATTGTTCCAATAATTTATATAATATTGCTTGTGTAGTTTACCAACTTACAAAACTAGTACTCTTATACGAAATGATCAACTCCTATTTGAGTTCACTTACAAATGTTTATTTCATAGTTTAAAAAGTACCAATTGTTCAAATAATTTTACCTATATTTATATGAGCTTCACAATGGATTAAAATTTTCCAACTTGTATAAAATTTATCATCACTTTTCAAAATTACAACTATTCCAATATACCAATATCTATTTGTGGAACTTATTTACCAATTCTCATATGAAACTACCAACTATATTTGAGCTAGTTATTAACATTTATTTAATTTTTTTAATTACATACTTTTGCAATAATTTACCAGTATCTATTTGCATAGCTTACCAACATGTTAAAGTCACCAAATATAATATGAAATTGCCAAATTTTAAGTTTGTGTACCAACATTGATTAGATTGTTTCAAAAGTACTAATTGTTTCAATAGCTTGCTAATATTTATTTGTGGAACTTACCAATTGGTTGAAATGACCAACTTTTTTACGAAATGTCACTCATCACATTCAAAAGTTGCCATCCTTCTTTCTTTCTTGAGAAGAAAATTACTAGTCAATGTGAAAAGCTCAACCTTTTAAAGCATATCGAAACTTGGTCTTTTCCTTTTGTATGAAAGGTCATCGACTATATTAAGAGTTACTAACTTATGATAATTTTAATTATCCAAACTCACTACCGATTCGTAGAGAACACATGGCAAAATCGCTATTGATATTGAAAATTTACTTTCTTGGAAATTACTAAACTTTACATAAGTTACTAATCACGTTTAAACCTGAAACCTAAGTAATAATTGAGAACAATTTGATAAACTTGCACCTATATATAATATCATAAAGTCGACAACAGGATACATGTTGTGGATATTTTATAAAGGTTTTGTGAAGTCACATACGGCCATGAATTTCTCATTACATTAAGAAACATCAACTAATTCGAAGAATCATCTTCCACCAACTAACGCAAGCTTGTAGAATCTCCATCTTGTTATCTCACACACTTTTTATCCTAAGGACAAAATGTCGACACAAAAACACACATTAAATGAGCCAATAGCCATGATGCAACGATAAAGTCCACAAAGTTAACAAAAGCACACAAATAAAATAAATGCACATGAAGGCAGGCGTAGCAATCCTTGTCATAGAATTTGTCAACACAACAATCAATTTTATTAATACTTTTAGCACATTGATGGTATTATTCTGATTGAATTCAAACCTTTAGGCACCCAGTCTTCTTCAGTTCTTTACAAAAATGAAATCCCCCTCGACAGCTTGTCCAAACAGTCCAGTGAATAAGCAGAACGTGTCCGATGGCGAAGCTTTTATTTGTGTTTCTTCTCGTTCCCCGACTTGCGCCTTCTCTCTCTCTCTCTCTCTCTCTCTCTCTCTCTCTCTCTCTCATATATATATACACTTCACCTGCGAGGAAAAGTTCTGACCTTTTTCGCAGTCTCTCATTCATTCACGCATCGTCCTTGTGGGAAGCGAAGATTTCGAGGGACGCACTCCATTTTCTTCCTCTTCGGTTCATCGATGGAAGTGTGACGTGTTCGTAAGCTTCAGAGGTAAGGACATAAGGAAGACTTTCGCAGCCCACCTACTCCGCGCGCTGAAGCAGGCGGGGATCGACTACTTCCACGACAATGACAAAGCAGAGACCAGAAATGTGATCGAGCGCAAGCTGCGCGATGCGATTCACCATTCCAGGGTCTCCCTCATCATGTTCACCACCAACTACGCAGAATCGCGGTGGTGCTTGTACGAGCTGGTGGAAATCCTGGAGTGCAACAGGACGTTCAGAGATCATCATGGTCACGTGGTTGTGCCCATTTTCTTTGATGTTGAGCCAAGCGACGTTCGGAAACAGAGCGGGCGATTTGGGGATGGTTTTCGAAGGCGTCGGGCCACCCACACGGACGATTTGCTGGTGCAGAAGTGGAGGGATGCACTTAAAGAAGCCGGGAATTTATCAGGATGGCATTTGAATAATGATGCTAACGGGTAATGTACCGTCTTCTGCAAGAAACTTATGTTCATTTTAGGCGTATCAGTTGTGCTTGATTGATTAGTTCGCTCACCACAAAAGCTCATATTGGTGCTCGATTTGAACTCTTCTGCTGATTGAATCTAGTTCATGTGTTTCTTGCTTATTTGTTGATGGCCTCTCCAGGCTATGGTTAGTGATATTCGAACTTGGTCTTCCCATACAACTACAGGGATCAAGCGGATTTCCTCGAGCAAATTGGAGGACGTCTCTTGAAGATTATTCCCAGAACAAGCTCCCCCTATGCTATTGGGGTAGATTCCTTGGTAGATGATGTGATATCGTTGCTGCAGATTGGGTCAGAGGATGATGTCCGTGTGGTTGGGATATGGGGAATGAAAGGAATTGGTAAGACAACGGTGGCCAAAGCCATCTGCCATCGTGTTTCTAGGGAATTTGACGGGGTTAGCTTTCTCGAAAATGTTGGAGTTGCGAACCACGATACTCTTTTACGTCTTCAGAAGAGACTTCTCCATGATGTTCTGAAGGTACAAGGTCTAGAGATGTATGATCTTGACAGCAACATCAACGAGATAAAAACTAAGCTCTGTCGGGAAAGGATCCTTCTAGTTCTTGATAACATTACTGAGAAGCACCAAGTTCAGTATTTTGGCGCTGGAGATCGAGAATGGTTCAAATTTGGGAGTAGAATCTTGATAACTACAAGAGAAGAATGGCTTCTGAAAGATCTCAAAGTGGATGATAGGTACATGCTCCCCGGACTGGGTTCTAAAGAATCGCTCCAACTCATGAGTCTCCATGCCTTTGGCAAAGAACGACCTAAAGAAGGGTATGAGGAGTTGTTCAAGAGTCTTGTCCACTATGTAGGTGGCCTGCCAGCGTTTCTTAAGAAATTTGGTTCCTTTCTTTCTAGTAGGAAAAATCAGTGGCATGACATATTGGAGAAGTTGGTAAGGGATCCTCATCTTGATTCAATTGGATTACCTTTAGATCCATTCTCCTCTCTTCGTCCGTCTGTAGGGCCATTCGGAGGCCATGGTGGAGATTCTTTTGATGATCAAACATACAATGGCATAAGAAATATATCGGTTGTCTTTGGAACAATGATCGAGTCCATTACTATTGACTATGTTCAGAATGGGTGTTTTGTGCGCTCGCCAAGACATGGTGGATCTTTGGAAGGCCACACATATGATGTGAGTCCATCATTACGGTTCGCTTTGTTAATTTGCAATATTTACATCTAATTATGTTATTCTCTATGAAATTCTCACTTACCGTTCGTTTGTGGAATGGGGGTTGAGAAAAAGTGGTGTCACAAAGTCATAAAAGACGGATTTGCTTGAAAATTTTCAACTGGGTACTTCCACGATGCTTGATCGTCTCTCAATATGTTGATGGCTTTGTTGTACCTTGCTAAGATTATTATTATTATTTTTTAGGGCTCCAAAAAGAAAAAAATTACACTAGCGTCATCTACCTACTCTGATGTTACAGTTAATCAGAGATTACTCCAGTGCTTGTCATTGTCAATATAGAGCATCAAGAATGCCATTTAATTATGGAGCAAAGCATTGGGAATCTAGATGGAGTTCAATCGTTATGGCACAAGTCTAGTGAACAAGGCAAACTGTGCTACAAAATAAGAGAAGGAATCCAGTCGTCCCAATAATTAGATATCTTTTGTTTTGGGAAAAGTTAACCTAAATAATGCATCTGGAGAGCATAAAATTTTCCCCCCTTCAAAGGTGATCGATACTCACTTTGCTCTTCTGCAATTGTTACAGGTACATTTAGATTATCCAACTGAATACTTGACTTCGGTGTCAGGTTACACTAGAGAAGATTCTTGTCATGTCATCAACTCTCTTACCTTCCACAGCAATAAGAGGGCATGGGTCAATTGGCGAGGAGAAAGGGAAGTTTTTCAGTTTTCCACAAGTTAATGGAAAGATCATCGGTTTTCACGGAAGGTGTGGCTATTTTCTGGATTCTATTGGAGCTCATTTTGGCCCTGTCTTTTATCCATATCCCTTCGAAGTCGTAGGGCCATTTGGAAATGAGAAAAACCGATGGGATGATGGCAAGCATGCAGATATCAGACAAATTGTTGTAGTCTCTGGTTCAGCAATTGAATCTGTTAGTTTTACCTATGAGGAGGGTCCTCCTTTCAGACACGGTACAACTCATGGTGGCAAAAGAAATACGGTACACTACTCTAGTAGGAACTCGATGTTTGATAAACATTACCCCTTATTTTCAATGATTCTTATCTTGCCATTGCTGAAGATGGCGTCTGGGTGAAAATGATAAACTGTTAACTTTGGAACATAGGTATGACACCATCAACAGGAAGCAAGTTTTTATTGGAAAAAGATTTGTTAAAACAATTCGTCATAAAATTGAACATTTTTTTTTTTTTTTGTATTTTAAAACAGTCGGTAAGGGATATCTATGGACCTTCTGCATATAGATTTTGGTTGGTAGGATAACATCTAGCTATCCTCTCTAGGCATGGTTGTTCGAAAGAAGAGTTTTTTTTTCCTGACAAAGAGCACTGAAGAGATAATGTTTGCAATAATGGTGTATTTGTTTCATGAAAAATCAATGAATTGAAAAAGATTTTTTCGAAAATAATTGTTTGTATCACATAGAAACATTAATTAATATGTATCATCAACAACAATTTATTCCTAACATTTTCTTTAATGATGAAAATTCATTTGTTAATTCATTCTTGTAAGTGATACACTCAATTGATTCTAGGAAAGTGTTTTCCAAATCCTTTTTTTTTTTTTTTGCAAAATAAATGCATTCTGGTTGTTGTCTTCCTTATTACATCTATTATAGTTAACATGATATTGAAGTAGGCAAGATAATCTACTATTTTCCAGATCATAAATTATCATCTCGATCATCAAGAGCATCACACACTAGTCATTGTCATCTACCATGCTTTTGCTTCTCAACATGTTGCATTGACATTTCTTTACCGTTTATGTGTTTGGTACAGATAAATCTGGACTAGCTAACTGAAGTTCTTATTTCGGTTTCGGGATATATTGTGAATGATTTTGGTTCTACTGTCATCCATTCACTCACATTCCAAAGCAATAAAAGGACATATGGACCATTTGGCACTGAAACCGGATGGAAGTTTTCATTTCCACCAACTGGTCAACTTATCGTTTTTTTAAAAGGTATCCTTTTCACCAAGTGTATCTCTATTGATATTCCACTGGACCGGACAAGCAAGTCATTCAATGTCCTTGACAAAATGCATGGACGGTGTGGTTAGCTTATCGTTTTTTAAAAAGGGATTAAATATGTACACGCAGCCGTGTAGATTGCACTTACGTCCACCGTCACGATCGAGTCTCGCTCGGCGGCTGGTGCGAGGATTCAATTGGAGAAGCAGAGCCTGTCCTCTCTGTCTATCCCTTCCTCCCTCCCTCCCTCTCTTTCTCTCTCCGTGATACATACCTTCACCTGCGAGAAAAGTTTGCAGCCTATTTTCCGTTCTCTCACTCAATCACGCACTGTCCCCATGGGAACGAAGTATGACGTTTTCGTGAGCTTCAGAGGTGAGGACATAAGGAAGAACTTCGCGTCCCACCTCTTCTGTGCGCTGAGGCAGGCGGGTATCTACTATTTCAGGGACAATGACAAAGTGGAGACTGGGATTCTTATCGAGCCCAAGCTGTTTGACGCGATTCGCAATTCTAGGGTTGTCCTCGTCGTGTTCACCACCAAATACGCCGACTCGCGGTGGTGCTTGAACGAGCTGGTGGAGATCCTGGAGTGCAACAGGAGGTACACTCACGTGGTTCTGCCCATTTTCTTTGATGTCGAGCCAGGGGACGTTCGGAAACAAAGCGGGCAATTCGGGGATGGTTTCGAAAATTTGGCCACCCACACTGACGATTTGCTTGTGCAGAAGTGGAGGGATGCGCTTATAGAAGCTGGGAATTTGTCAGGCCTGCGCTTGAATGATGATGCTAACGGGTAAGGCATTTAATAAGTTCACTCTTGGAAAAAGCTCATAGTAGTGGTCGATTTGAAATATGCCGTTGATCGAGTCTAGTTCATGGGTTTACCGCTCATCTGCTGATAGCCTTTCTATGCTATAGTTACTCATGTTGGGCTTGTTCTTCCCATGTAACTACAGGGTTCAATCAGACTTCATCGAGCTAATCGTAGGACATCTCCTCACGGTCACTCCTAGAGCAATATCCCCCTATTTGGTCAAAAATGTTATCGGGGTAGATTCCTTTGTAGAGGATGTGATATCGTCGCTGGAAATTCGGTCAGAGGATGATGTCCGTGTGATTGGAATATGGGGAATGAAAGGAATTGGCAAGACAACGGTGGCCAAAGTCGTCTGCGATCGTGTTATTAGGGACTTTGAAGGTGTTAGCTTACTTGAAAATGTCGGAGATGCCAACCAAGATAAGGCTTTACTTCTTCAGAAGAGACTTTTCCACGATGTTCTGAAGGTACAAGGTCTAGAAATGTTTGATCTTCACAGCAACATCAACGAGATAAAAGCTAAGCTCTGCCATAAAAGAATCCTTCTAGTCCTCGATAACATCACAAAGAAGGACCAAATTGAGTATTTCGGAGCTGGAGATCGAGATTGGTTCCAACCTGGGAGCAGAATTTTGATAACTACAAGAGATGAGCGGTTGCTGGAAGATATCCAAGTAGATAACAAGCACATGCTTCCAGGATTGACTCATAAACAATCGCTCGAACTCTTCAGTCACCATGCCTTCTGCAAAGACCACCCTAAAGAAGGCTATGAAGAGTTGTCAAAGAGGCTTGTCCACTACACGGGTGGACTTCCAATAGCTCTGAAAAGATTTGGTTCCTTCCTTTCTAAGAAGAGAGAAAATGAGTGGCATGAGATATTGGAGAAGTTGGTGAGAGACCCTCATCTTGACTCGGTTGGATTGCCTTTAGAACCATTCTCCTCTGTTCTTCCCTTTCAATCAGTGGGGCCAATTGGAGGTCCCGGTGGGAGTCCTTATGATGATAAAACATACACTGATGTTAGAAAAATAACTGTAGTCGTAATGTCAGGGATTGTGTCCTTTTCTATTGAGTATGATCAGGATGGGTGTTTGGTCCGCTCGCCAAGACATGGTGGACCTACAGAAGGCAGAATATGCACGGTGAGTCCACCGTTATGGTATGCTATGGCATATATTTGTAAATATTTTTGCCAAGACATGGTGGATCTTTGCCTATATATAAATATTTATTTCTACTATTGCTGTGCTCCACATCAAAATATGAGGTACTGTTCGGTCATTAGCAAATAAGAGTCTACATCGAAGGTAAATTGCTTAAAAGGATTCAAAGAGGTTGGTCCACAATGCTTCATGATCTCCCAAATTCTCGATGTTTGTAAAAAAAGAAAAAGAAAGAGTTGTGTTGGTTTTATATACTTGTCTTGATGTTAGATTTATCAAAGATTTTGATTTTGCTTCGATGTTCCCAACATAGAGTGTCATGAACTCCATATGTTTATGCAAACATCAGGGCTAAGATGGAGTTGAATGAGTTGAATGAGTTTAGTAAGACTAACAAATTGATTTTCTCAGTGCTCATGCAATATCCTCTTCTTGAAGTACTTTTTAAGTCCTCAAAAGTATCCACTACCCTTAGTTTTGGTAATATCCATTTCTTGAAGGTGATGGATGCAAGATTTGTGCTGCTGCCTGCAGGTAAAACTAGATTATCCAAATGAGTTCTTGACTTCAGTATCAGGCTACTTTATGGACGATCCCACATATGTCGCCATTCAATCACTTACCTTCCACAGCAATAGGAGAACATATGGTCCATTTGGCTATCAGATGGGGAAATTTTTCAGTTTCCCACCGGCTGCTGGGAAGATCATCGGATTCTTTGGGATGTGTGGCAGTTGTCTTAATTCCATTGGAGCATATGTTTTACCAATCTCTCGTGCATATCCCTTTGAAATCGTAGGCCCATTTGGAAATAGTAATTATGAAGACCGATGGGATGACGGGAAGCATACAGACGTTAGACAAATTGATGTTGTCTCTGGCTCTGCAATTGAGTCGATAACTGTTACTTATGAGCGAGGTCGTTCATTTGCACACGGTACAGGTGGGGGAGGCACAACGAACAAGGTACTGGTTCTACTCGAGTAATGAATTGTTGATCTTGGTGTTAGATGACAGCTACTCTGTTTTATTTCTCATTCGTGCAGCCCATAGTGACACGTGCTGAAGACGTGATGCAAGGATAGAAATCATTAGTCGCTATATGCTAATGTTTAAAACTTGGCCAAGTTGAACCGCCATAATTATAACTCAACTGGAAAATATAAAAGCAGGATGTATAACATAATAAAATTGAAAAACTATTCGAACATGATTTATTTGTTTTTGAAAATTGGTGATTTCTATGCCTGTGAATGTTGTTTTGCGTACATGAGTTGTTTCCATAATGATTTATGGAATAATTAACTGTCCCTCTCGTTCTTTATTCTAATGAGTTGTTTTATGAAACTCAAGTGATGAGTTAATCTCAGAATTACACAATATTACCAATGATATCTCATGTGCAATTCAAAGAGTGTCTTCTTTTTATATGAGATATACGACATTACGGTGAATTATGAAAGATCATCTATTTTATATTTTTCCACTCATGCACATTTACCTACTATTTAGAAGTTGGTGTCACGTGCTTGTTACTATCATGCATAGTGTTTTCGTTTTACAAGTTGCTGCATTCGCTATTCCTTACATTCTAATGATTATTACAGATAAATCTGGACTGGTTAAGTGAGTATCTAACTTCAGTTTCGGGCTATATAACAAGTGATTTTGGCTCTACTATCATCCATTCACTCACGTTTCAAAGCAATAAAAGAAGATATGGGCCATTCGGCACTAAAACCGGAAGGAAATTTTCATTCCCGCCACTGGGGGAAAGATCATTGGGTTTTTTGGGAGTTCCAATTCCCATCTTGAATCTCTTGGAGCATATTTCAAACGAATCTCTCATCTATATCCGATCGAGTTTATTGGACCATTTGGAGGCCAAGGTGGACACCGTTGGGACGATGGAAAATTTAATGGTGTAAAGAAAATAAAGATGATGTTGGAAGATGTTGTCAACTACATCTCCTTTGAGTATGATGATAATGGCGAATCTTTTTGGTCCTCTACCCATGGTCATAGTGGTAGCGGAGATATCCATATGGTGAGTTCATTGCATATTTTCTGTTCAAATTACAGTTCCCCTTCTCTCTCACACGCGCACTTGCCCAAACCTCTTTATCGATTCTCGGAGAACTTTTGTGAAAGCCCTTCATTTGCTTTTCTTCAATTGGAAGTTTTATTTTCCTAGAGTGTATCCTAATTTTTGCCTAATTGTTCCTCTGGTGATTGATCCAACCTCTGATGGAAAAAAAGAAAAAGAAAGATATACCTTGATTATATTTTATCTCTTCCATAAGTTTAGTAACAAGCATAACAGCCCTATTGTTTCAATGGAAAGACGAACTTATGATAATCCTTTAAGAAAATTTGCAAACAAATAATTTCAATGAAAATTTTCAATTTCTTATTTACTACGTTCATGTTATGTATTCTCTATAAGCAAATTGAATGTATTGAAATGACTATAATAAAGTTTTTCTTACTGATATTGACAGCTGCTTTAGAAGGAATGTTTTTATGTAGTTCGGTAAGGTACGGAGAAGATCTTGGACCAAAAAAAAAAAAAAAAAAAACGATACGGAGAAGATCTTAGGCACCTCCCATTGCCCTACACCACCATTAGATCGAGTATTAGTTTTCTAACAAACTTGAGAACCTTTATCAAAGTAAATTGTGAGTGATAGTAACCTGTATACATGATGGACAATGATCAAATATGGGTTGTGGATAGTTTCTTAGAGGGAAATGAAAACCATCCAAATGAACTGAATGATTGAAATTGTCTTTTGATCATTAAAACTTCTTCCGGTAATTTATATTTCGTAAATTAGACAAAGTTCCATTAATATGCTTAATGCGAGATGGACTCCATGAAAGTGACCTTGTGCGATAAGTTTTTTCTAATACTAAAGAAAGCGAATTGGCAAAGCGCGCTAGAGAGCCCAATGGTCTATTATCTTCGATTGCTGACCCTAAAAGTATAACGTAAGAATAGTGGTCCATCCATACATTAGTTTTAAGAAATTCTTGGGTCTAAGTCTTAAATTTCTAGGTTGTTCGTGGATGAGATTTTTGCTTAGGCCACTGCAGTCCATCATCTTTGATATAGATCAATATGACAATTTATTGCTAATTCTGCAGGTTAAGTTGGACTACCCTCATGAGTTCTTGACCTCAGTGTCAGGTTATATCAGACATGATAATTCTGTTATTCAATCACTCACGTTCGAAAGCAATATAAGAAGGCACGGGCCCTTTGGTAAGGAAGAAGGAAGGTTCTTTAGCTGTGCTTTGGCATGTAGCAAGATAATTGGCTTTCACGGAAGGTCTGGCGTTCAACTTTATGCGCTAGGAGTCTACTCTGAACCAATTTCTGATCTTCATCTCTTGAAATCCATTGGGCCATTTGGAGGACAAGGTAGCAATCTATGGGACGACAGAGATAGCACAGGTGTGAGAAAAATAATTGTAAAAGGTGGATCAGCTGTTGACTCCATTACTATTGAGTACGACAAGAACGGGTCTGTGGTTCAGGGCCCTAAACATGGTGGAGATGGAGGACATCTAACACTCGAGGTATGGCCTTTAACATTTACTTAATCTTATGAACGTGCAACTTCTATGTCATCGCAAAGGTTTGGTGTTTAAGTGGTTTGGAGGTCACGTTTATGCACGAGTGTGATAGTATCTTATAAATAGAAGTTAAAGGTGGAAGTGAGATATAAGAACAGTCCGTAGACTTTTGAGTTTAGATTGGCAAATTATCTAGAATGGGAACTTCTAAGAACGTCACTGTTGGGGCATGATATAATATCAACATCAGAAAAGAAACCTCTCATCGGTTTTCCTGGAAAACTCTTCCAACCTTCCTTGGTTCCATTTACGATGAGATCACTCAATACATACAGAAAAGTACAGCCTCTGAAAAAGGGCAAAAAAACAATAATATTAAAAGGTTTTTTAACTTTATGACTTTTAAGTCTTAAAATAACTTTCCTAAAATATGGGAACTGTTCTCAAAGAGTTGCCAAAGCATTTTTTTTTTTAAATAATCAATTGCCTTTCGTTTTATAGATGAATGATTTGATAACTGTGGTGGATCAAAATAGGTCTTATGCTCTAGATGCAACCGATTATCTATTCAGCTTTTACATTGTTTGTTTAACCAAATATAACTTAACAATTGAAGTGTTCTCTTTATGTTGTTTTTAGGATTATTTAGTTGGGGGGTTGGGATTAAATATGTTTGTCTTTCCAATTTTGCAGATTAAGCTCGATTATCCTCGAGAGTATTTGACCTCATTTTCTGGTCACTTTGGATCTTATTTCGGGTATACTATTGTTCGCTCGCTCACATTTTTTAGCAATGAAAGAACTTATGGGCCATTTGGTGAGGAGGTCGGGGAGCACTTTCATTTTCCATCAATCGGTAAAAAGATCGTTGGGTTTCATGGAAGTTCTGGAGACTTGCTTGATTCACTTGGAGCATATTTTGAACCTTGACATGCTAAGCTCCACCTTTATGTGCACCTTGCAGTTGATGTTTAAGTTTACATTTAAAATATGTATCATCTCGAATGTTGACATCTAAGTTTTTGCTAAATATTACATAGAAAATTATGGATCAATTTGGTCTTAACAAAATGGATTTTTGCATCAAGTAAGCACTATTGTTATTTATATCAATTGCGCTTTATTTTCATTTTTAATTTTATTATTGCATTTCGGGTAAATATAAAAAAGTTATTATTCATTGAAAAAATTCTTTTACATGAACTGACACGAAATGGTCTCTCTCTCTCTTCGATCTTGTTCATATACACGAAAGAAGAGCAAGCGCTCTGCCCATGAAAAAAAAAAAGAGAAGGGGGGCTTGAGAAAGGACAAAATAATGAAAAAAGGACCAAAGAAGGAGAATAAAAAAGGGGAGAGAGAGGGGGGGAGTCATCTTCTTCGGCCCCCTCCCCTTTTCTCCTCCATCCTCCCTTCCTCCCTTCCTCCTCTGTAACTCACGCACGCGCGAAGGAGAGGAGCAGCGCCGAGGCTGGCGAGAAACCCGGATGGATGGGACGCGTCTTCAATGCCACGAAGCTACGGAGCAGGCGCCTTCAGTGCCGCGGAGCTAAGGAGCAAAGCAGAGCAAGTGGGGCGGTTGAGGGGACGCCAGTTCGGCCGCACCAAGGCCGGCCGGAGCCTCCGTCGACCGACCTCCTCGGCCTATATATAGGACGTCCGCGAGCCAAGGAAAAACACACGAAGAGAGAGAGAGAGAGATCTGAGGGGAGGCCTTTGGAGAGACATCCGAGAGGCCTCGAGGGAGAGAGACCTGAGAGAGCGAGCCCAACTAAAGGTCGAGGGTCGGTGGGTGCTCTCCGGTGACGAGACGCTCAAAGAAACAGCCGGACTCGCCGGCGTCACCTCCCTTCCCGAGCCGACGCTTGGTGGGTGGTGCTCTGTTTTTTAATTTTGTTTTGTTCAAGTTCAGGGTCGGCTCCCCAAGGATCTCGACTCGGAGGTGCGCGAGGCGGACAGACGCAGTTCGACCCTCGAGCTCGTCCGCCGTCCTACACCGCGAGCCACGTAGGGGATCCGCGGTCGACCACCTTGTCTACGTGCTCTGTTTGCCCTGTTTTGGGCGACGCTGGACCGGCGCTCACGGCCAAACTCAAGACAAGGGCCCAGTTTGGTAGGCCCTGGTCAGTCCGGGTCGGGCCGAGCCAGATCGGGCTTGGTAGCCCGACCCGGATCCGTTTATTTTATAATATAATAATTTTAATTTTAAAAAATATTTTCATAATAAAAAATCAAATCGAAAAATTCAAAAATGATTTACGTTTTCCAAAAACCAGAAAAAGCCTAAAAAGATGGTTTTTATTCTCCACAAATGCATGAAAAATCCTTTAAAATCCAAAAAAGCCTTTAGGTTTAAACATGATTATGTACCGGAGAGACATTAGTCATTAATTAGTTAGTGTAATCAAGTCCTTAATCCTAGTTTTTCTAGTTGTGCAGGAGTGAAACAATTCTCCCAATATAGGTTTTTAATCGATCCATCTTAAATCGATTAGTGGCGACCTTCAAATGAAAATGACTCGTAGGTTAAAAATTCAAATCATAAGTTGTAAATTGGTACGTTTAGGAGAGCTCGGATTAGACTTAATACTTAGCGAGCCATTAGCCTCGGGTGTGTAAGAGCACCAAAAAAAGAGGTCACGACATTGGATATCGTTAGAAATCTAGGGACATGAATTGTCTATTTGATGTATCCTCTAAAGATAAAGTGTGTTAAAGTATTTATTCCAATGAATCAAATCTTCATCAACTAACCTTGTAGCTTAGGGATGACGCCATCGACGGGAAGCAAGTTTTCATAGAAAAAGGATTTGTTTAAAAAATTTGTCATAAGTCGAACACTTCTTAAGTTTCGCATTTGAAAACGGTGGATAAAGGAGAGTGAATCAACTGTTCTTCTCCATCTATGGACTTTCTGCAGGTGGATTTTGGTCGGTAGGACCAAATCTAGTTATTCTCACTAGGCATAGTTGTTCCAACGATAAGTTTTTCCCTTGACAAAAGAGCGCTAGCAAGGACCCGCCCAAGATATACCGTTAGCAACCTTCAGTGCATTTCTATCGTGGCAAATTAATGATTTGGAAATGTTCATAAAATAAATTATTTATATCGCTTATAAAAATTAATCGAGGGATTTTTGTTATCAATAATAATTTATTTTTAAATATTTTCATTGACTATAGAAATATTTTGTTTAGTCATCTTTGTAAGTGATACTCATGATCAATTTTAGGAAAATATTATTCAAATCGTCGATTTACCTCAAAATAAAAATTCATGGGTTGTTGTTTTTCTTATTTCATTTAATATATGTTGATATGATGCTGAAGTAGGCAAGATAATCTACTGTTTTCCAGATCATGCACTATCATCTCAATCATCAAGAGAGTGGATCACACACTAAGCATCGTCATCTCTCATTTTTGCTTCTCTACTTATTAGCATTTCTTGACACGTATACAAAATGTACAGGGACAATGTATGGGGCGTGGAAAGCATCTCGAGGGAAATCAAAGCCATTTAAATGTACTGAAAGATTGAAGTTGTTTTTTGATTATTTAGGTTTCCTTCCTTAATTTTTTCTTATATAAGTGAACCGGTAATCCTAACACTTGTTGCTTTGAAAAGTATAATCAAGTCCAGATCTTGTCAATTAAGTATAATCAAGTCTCTTTGTTAGGGAAAGATCATCATTTTTCTATATGTAGTAAAAAATATGTACTATAATATTGTGATAGGGAAAAATCTTTTCTTTTCTCTCAAGAAACTTCAAGAGAAAACACTTAGAAAAATTAAATCATAAGTATCACTTATATATAGTAATAAGTTGTAAAAGTAAGCTCCATAAGAAAGAGAAAATAATTTTGCTTGTAAACATAAGTAAAATTGACATATTAGGTACGACATTTTATGTGGTAGAAAGAAAACAAATACGAATTAGGCACGGTATTTTATATGATAAAACAATGCAAGTTAGAGAAAAATTGATTTCGGGATGGTAAATGGAATTTGTAGTGAAACAAAACCGACGCTACATAAAATGATATATCAAGTATAGGAAAAAGAATTGATTATAGTATAATTGATCATACCATACACATTATGTTATGTGAGAAAACATAGATAATTATTAGCATGAATCAATATTAAAACACAAAAATTACTTTGGTTCAAGATTATACAAAATGTAGTAAAATACAGTGTTAGAGTTAATTTTACTTAATTAAAGAATGATGATTGATTAAAAATGACAAAATAGTGGTGTCAAATTAAAAAGAAAAACAGGGCATGATAAATTCATTTTAGTAAAATAGGACATACAAGATAGTTGATAAGTGTAAAATGAATTTATATATGAGACAAGTACAACCTACAACATTTGAGCGTATTATAAATGATACATATTGATTTCGAATAATATAATTTTCAATTTTTAAAATTTGATGGCTACGGTCATTGCTATGGCATTGTAAAGATATTATATATTCATGCAAGTTGAATTTGTTTATGTGGAGAAGGAATTTTGGTAAATTTTCAGCAACCTCTGAAATATAGAACCTTACAAACCATGTGCAGCCGCCATTGCTCCTGATGCAGCCACAGCGGAGACGGCCGAGGGTACACCTTAGCGATGTCCTAGCTGCCACGAGCCGAAGCTCGAGCTCCACCTGGCCAGCCATTGTCACTAGCCGAGGCTTGGCTTGGCTTGGCCATGACAGTAGTGGCTGAGGTGAGGTGGCGCAGCTTGTCCTAGCCTGGCAATTTGTATGTCACGGTGTCGGACGCCTAGACCGACAGCTCAACCCTCGCCTAGCCATCCACCGTCCACGGCTGGCCATTGCGACTCTCACCGCGGCTGCTGAACACTTGAACCCAAGTGAACAAAAAGTAGATTTAGTTCGGGCATTTTCTCATACAGGTGAAGTGCACCACTGGAATGGGATCTTGTGGCTTGAACAGGATCGAAATTGATGTCAGGACCCTTATGAGGCGAACTAGGACAGGCATGACGACCTTATAAGGAAAACCGGTGGCCAGAGCTTGTGTGAGCTGGATGGCCACGAGCTCCGGTCCAATGCGCCCGAAAAGCAAGGGAGAAGATAGAGGAATTGGAGGCTCATAGTTCGGCTCAGGGACGCTGGCTAGAGCTCGCCAAACAAGGGTCGTCGCAGTCGCGACGTTGGTTGAGGCTCACTCACTCTATCTAAACTCTCTCTCCCTCTCAAATCTGGCCATGTCTCTCTACCTCCGTAAAATCCCCACCTCCAACCGAGCTCACGGCTATCCTATTTATAGGCCAAGGAGGCTGGTCGATGGCGGCTTCGGCCGCCGATCCTTGGCATGCCAACCGGCCTCTGCCTTGATTACATTGACGTCCAATCGGCCGCCCTATCCATGCAGCTGTCTGGGTTTCTCAACGCATTGAAGACACATTGAAGGCGTCTGCGCCGTCGTCCCATTAGTCCAAGTTTCTCGTAGGATTTCACGTTGCTCCATCTAGCAGCATTGATGGCACGTCCCCTTCGTTGCGAGAAAATATTAGGTACGTCTCATTTGTCGGCGTGGCAAATAAGAAGGGTCTCTAGAACACGACATGTGTCGCAATGGGCCAAATTGCCAGACGAACTCTTCTCTCTCTCTCCTCTCTACACGCGCTCTCTCTTCTACCTCCTACATGTTCTCTCTCTCTCTCTCCCCATTTTTCTCTCTCTTCTCTCTCTCTCTCTCTCTCTCTCTCTCTCTCTCTCTCTCTCTCTCTCTCTCTCTTGTGTCCTTGCATGCTCTCTCTCTCCTCTCTCTTCTCTTGTCCCAATACTCTCTCTCTCTCTCTCTCTCTCTCTCTCTCTCTCTCTCTCTCTCTCTCTCTCTCTCTCTCTCTCGCCTCCTTGCATGCTCTCTCTCTCCTCTCTGTTCTCTCTTCCCAGCACATTTTCTCTTTGCCGGATGACCAATCAACCACCTTAACCTCTGCGGCGAACACCTCCTCCAGCATATCTGGGAAGGTGCACGAGTGCTCAATCTGCCACAAGAGCTTCCCCACCGGTCAAGCTTTCGGCAGGCACAAGCGATGCCATAACAAGGCCCTCACTCCTGCCTCCTCGGCTGCTGCCGTCGCCGCCACCTCGGCTGCCAACGAGATGAGCATCTCAGAGGGCGTGGGGTCTACTCACATGCAGAGCTAGGGGCAAGTTTGATCTGAATCTCTCGACACTCCCGGAGTTCTCCACCTTGTTCGCAGTCTCTGGCAACTACAACCCTCCAAGAAGCCCCGATTCCTAGCGCTGGTGAAGACAAAAGCGGCCTAAAATGAATTGGATTGAAAATGCACAAAAACCCACAAAAAAAAATAATAATCAGCTATTGAAATCGAAACGGGAAATCAATTGAGTTTTAGATAGGAATAGAGACAATTGTTTTTGTTCGTCTCTTCTTGTTTGTTGGGTGATGTTGGAGTTCTTTTTGATGGAGAGAGGGAGCTGTATAGGGGAGAGAGGAGAAAAATGAGAGAGAACGTGCATGAGGCAGGAGAGAGAAATGGGACCGAAGAAGAGAGAGAAAAGTGGGGCTAGAGAAGAGAGAGGAGAGAGAACGTGCATGAGGCAAGAGAGAGAGAGAGAGAGAGAACGTGCATGAGGCAAGAGAGAGAGAGAGAGAGGACAGAAGAGAGCGAAGAGTTCGTCTGACAATTTAGGCTCACCGCAACACGTGTTGTGTTCTTAAAGCTCTTCTTATTTGCCACGCTGGCAAATAAGACGTACCTAATATTTTCTCTTTCATCGCCGGTCTACCTTACTCTGCCTCGGTAGGGCATCCCTCACGCGCGTTAGTTGTCGAGAGAAGGAGGAGGATGAAGAAAGGGGGAGGGGGTCAGGCCAAAGGAGAACAAAATGAGAATGGCCTTGGGCCCGCATGGGGAAGAAAGAAGAAAGGGCAGAAAGAGGGGGGGCTGAGCGCAAAAGCCTAGCCCCGATGGGCTCTTTTTTTAAAATTTCCTTTTTATTTAAATAATTATCCCAAAATAGGGTAAATGGGGGAAAATAAAATAGAAAATGAAAATTAATAGATGCAAACAATATTAATACCTAGGAAATGCAAAAATCATTTTTGTTAGGGCCACATTGGATGCAATTTAATTTTAAATATTTAATCAAAATCTAGGTGTCAACGGCTTTCCCTTTTTTAAAGTGAGCTTGCAAAAGTTATAATCAAAGACGAAATGATACCTAAATTTTGTCCATGCATATGCAGTAGATGATATCTTATTTGGGACCAGGTGTCCTATGCAAAAAATGGTACTATAGCATAATACATACTAAGACAGATAAGAAAATACTTATAGTTACGTATCGAAAAGGAGTCATATGGGATGTGAGCTTGAGGTTTTTGGCAAATATCAATGTATCATCTTATATGATGACGTGGGGAATCTGCTTTTCCAGGACCCAAACTTTTCTTTGGTCACCTATTAAAGCAATAAAGTGTTTGTTTAGGACCCGAACTTTTCTTCGGTCGCCTTGACAGGAAATTGCTTTTTGAGAACCTAAATCATTCCCCCATCACTTGTTAGAGCAACAAATTATTTTTGTTTATGACCCGAACCTTGCTTCGATTGCCTTAATGGGAAATTGTTTTTCTAGGACCCGAACCATTCTTCGGTCGCCTAGTAGAGCAATAAATTATTTTAGTCTAGGACTTGAACCTTTCTTTGGTCGCCTTGACGAGAAATTGACTTTCTAAAACTCAAATCATTCTTTGGTTGTCTGTTGTAGCAACAAGTTGTTTGTCTAGGATTCAAACATTTCTTCGGTTGCCTTGATGGGAAATACTTGGACATTAGCAAGCATCGAAAGAGTACTTGGATGCTCACAAGCACTAGCCCTGGAGGATACCTAGATATTCACAGGCATTGAAAGAGTGCCTGGATAATCATAAATACTAGACTTGGAGGATACTTGGACATTCGCAAGTATCAAAAGAGTACTTGGATGCTCACAAGCACTAAACCTGGAGGATACTTGGACATTCACAGGTATTGAAAAAGTACGTGGATAATCGCAAGTACTAAACTTGAAGGATACCTGGACATTTGTAGGTATCGAAAGAGTACTTGGATGCTCATACACATTAACCTTGGAGGATATGTGGACATTAACAGGCACTCAAGTAATGGAATACTTGGTAGAAGTATTCGAAGATACAATTTGGGGATAACTCAGGCAGGTTGAGTGTCAATATAATAAGAGGGAATGCCTGGGTAATCATAGGCACTCAAAGCAGTAAAATGCTTGGAAATCTACAAATATCCAAAGGATGCAGTTTAGAGAATGCCTTGAGGACAACTCATATAGGTTGAGTGTTAATGAAATGGAATGCCTAGACAGTGGCAAATGCTCATAAATAATGGAATAATTGGACAATCGCACATATTTATACTATGAGAACAACTCAAACGGGTCGAGTGTCGATAAGAGAGAGTATCTAGATAGTGGCAGATACTCAAAGATAATGGGATACTTAACAATCACAAGTATCCATATCTTGAGGACAACTTGAACAGGTCGAGTGTCAATAAGAGAGAGTACTTGGACTATGGCAAGTACTAAAAAATAATGGGATACTTGAATAGTTGCAAGTATCCATATCCCAAGGACAACTCAAATAGGTCGAATGTCAATAAGAGAGAGTACCTAGACAATGACAAGTACTCAAAGACAATGAGATACTTGGACAGTCACCAATATCCATATCTTGAGGACAATTCGAATGGGTTGAGTGTCGATAAGTCAGAGTACTTGGATGGGGGTAGGTACTCAAATGAAGTAAAACACATGGTTAGACACAAGTTTCTTTTTTTTTAGGAAGAGGGGGAGAGATATACTTACCTGATGATATCTCCGATATGTGAAAGTATGTCTCCTGTCAATACATGCATTACATACACATGGTGTAAATTCATGAATTCAAATGAGGTTCATGTATGATAATTATGTCAATTTTGCATCATCAAAGTTCGAATGGGGAAAATTTAGAAAGACAATGCATATTCAAAATGCGGATGTCTTAAATATGTCAATTGAAAGACTTTCAGTCCAAAAGGACTTTCCACTCACTCTAATTGAAAAAGTTGTTTTATCTGGATCATCAATGCAAGATTTACAAAAACCACACCATCTCACTATCGTCGTGTCGACAAGGGTCCAAGTATTCTCGCAAGTGGTATAATTTTACCAATCTGAGAGGTCTTTGTCTGGATCGTAATGTAGACTTGGTCAAAGACTTATCAGAGGGGACTATTCAAGTCAAGGCTATAAAAGAAATCATCCCCAATCATCTCTGAGTTTATAAGTCAAGAACCCCACGAAATGAGATAGAAATAATCTTGCTAGCACTTCTTCGAGCGATGCTTATAAACATATGAATTCCTACGTTAATTCGAGTGCCTTAGTCTAAAGAGATTTTTTCAAAGGGACACAATGTAGCTTGGCTCATGGGTTGAGAAATGAAGGAATCTACAAGCTCAAAAATGTGTATAAGAGTTGGGGATTATCTTGGCATTGTCACCGGTCTTCCTTCTCACCGCAAGAAATTATCTTCGTGGAGGCTCCATTAATTGTACCATGACAGCAGTTTTACTAGGGAATACAAATTACTGGAATTTACTTTTTTTGTCTAAGGGCATTGGCCTTATTTTTAACAGGTACACTGCTTTTTTGTGCCCCTATTTTTTAACCTACTTTTCACATCTATGGGCATTGGCCTTGCTCTTACTAGGTATACTACTTTTTTATGCCTCTAGTTTTCATTTTTGTTTGCTGTTTTGGAACTGGCATGGACAAGTCTAAACAAAATATTGCTATTAGATTCATGAGTCTTCCTCTTCATTTGGAGCTTTGGATCATGTTGCTTTAATAGTAGCAACCTCTAACTTGCCCCAATGTGAGGGGTGATTATCAGTTAGGTTTATACTAAATGAAATAACATACTCATTGGGGCTGTACAACGGATACAAGTGCATAGGGTAGAGAAAGAAATGCTCTTCATCCTTCTAGTTCACTTAAATTATCGTGAGTGTTCGTATAAACTAAAGACACCCAAAGATTGATGCAAGTGCAATCAAAAAAATTTCTATACATTTTCTCACCTTGTGATCCGCTCTCCCTCCAACCCCAATGTGGGGTGTTCTTGACAGGGGTAATATGAAAGAAACTTCACAAGTGTTTAGGCAAATGGGTTAAACAATGGATAATCTACATTATTTAGGATAGAGAAATGAAATGCCCCCATCACTTTGGTTATTGTACCATTCTTAAGAGAACTCTTTACTTTACGGACATGAAACTACCTACATTCATCTCACAAGCGTATAAATAGGGAACTGTGTATGGGATATAGCTTGCATTTCATCATTCTGTCACATCTCGTTTAGCATAATCAATCCCACATCATTCATTGAATTGTCTATTTTGATAATTCTAAGTGGAATAAGTGATTTAGATAGATAAAAACGTCATGCAAAATTCCCTTTGAAAAGACATGGACCATTTTAAGTAGGAAGGAGTTTTTCATCAAAAGCATGGGGAAGGAAAACTGTCCCTATAGATGTGTTAAATTTCAAACATAGAGGGGATTATTCAAAAAATGGGTGCCCACGAATTGCCCCTGCTCAAGATCCTTGATTCGATGGATGTGTCTGCTTTTGCCCCTACACAAGAGAGGATACATCAAGACCCAAAAGATTCATGTCATCAACTTTGGCAATACCTAGGACCTATTTCACTTGGGAGAGTTGATCTACTGCTGTCATCGGGGTTTAACAATCGCACGCCCCGATCCTCAAGCACGCGCACAGCCCTTACCTTTGGTCGATTTTAAAATGCGATATCACAAGACTATGTATCGCCGACCCTTTCATTTATATATACACATGCGGAAGTAGTTATAAATCCCCAGACAGTAAAACAATGAGATAGAAAAACAGGCCATATTTTTCATACTGAAAATTCACAACCACACCTTTTTTACACGCATCTCATAGTACTCTACAATACTATATATACGTAAGTCTTATCTAACATCTATTCACAAGCAGACAAGGTTTGACAAGACAAGATGAGATCTCAGTCCACATCCGGGTCGTACTCGGGGTCATCCTCGGGGTCCTTCTCCACGTACTCCTCTTCGGGTTCCTCATTAGGGATCTCCTCATCAGATTCCTCCTCCTTAAGCTCATCCTCCGGGTCCTGAAATAGTTATTCAATAACCACTGAGACAACGTCTCAGCAAGTTCTACTCCCTAAGACTCGATTAGTAAACTAATGCACCTTAGGGCTGCCTATGCACAACATGAGTAAGAGGACTTACCTTGGCCTCAGATTCCACCTGCATATTAGCACAGATCAAATAGGCATGCTAACAATCACATCACTAATCAAAGCATCGATCAAATCGACCTAGTCGATTACTCGCCAACAAGACCACTCACGATCATTTCCATTCAATCAATCAATTCACAACTTCAGATCAAAGCAATGATCAATCAACCTAGTCGATTACACATCAATCAGACCATACTTTTCCCACAATATATATCTAGTTGTCGAGCACACGTGCATTCTCTTAGGCACTAGTTCACCAAAGTGATGCATCAATTCACTGAGCCCACGTGTCTCTTTTTACGATGCCCGGGCCCACGTGCATTCTCTTAGGTACTAGTTCACCAAAGTGATGCATCAATTCACCTAGCCCACGTGCCCTTTTTACGATGCCGGGCCCACGTGCATTCTCTTAGGCACTCGTTCGCCAAAGTGATGCATCAATTCACCGAGCCCACGTGCCCTTTTAGATGCCATACTCAATCGTTGGACCCACGTGCATTCTCTTAGGCACCAAGTCAGCCAAAGTGATGCATCAAGTCACTGAGCCCACATGTCCTTTTAGATGCCGTACCGAAACGTTGGGCACACATGCATTATCTTAGGCACTAGTTCGCCAAAGTGACGCATCAATCACCGAGCCCACGTGCCCCTTTTAGATGCCAATACTTAATCACCACTTTGCTATTGGTACTGACCATCGATATCCAATCATTTTCCAGTCAAATAATAAAAAACAACCATTTAGGAATATATCCTAAAATTCCACATTTAATTTAATTCAGCACAATTCAAAGTTCAAATAAATAAACGGACTAGGACACGACAATCAACACGAAATTCCGGTTACCAGCCATCCCGGTTGAATTTCCGGAAAAAATAATTAATTAAATAATTAATTTCGAAAATTAAATAAAGAAACACAATAATTCCAATTTAGCACAATATAAAGCTCAATTAAATAAACGGATGCACCACGATCATTAGCATAAAATCCCGGTCACCGGCCATCCTCGTTGAATTTCCGGAAAATAAATAATTAAATAATTAATTTCGAAAATTAATATTTAATTCCTAAAAATTCCAATTAGGCTCGAATTGCCTAATTAACACCCGATAAGGGTCGGGAAAAATCCCAAGAAGCATCCAATAAATACTATATGCAATTCTCTATTTAAGTATACTAACCAAACAACTAATATGCAATGCAATTAACTAATAATCGCTAATCAATTCTAATCTAACCACCTAATTACACTTAACTAACACTAATCAACCTTTAAGTATAATTAGCAAACTAAGAAGGCATTAGTGAGTAAAACTCACTCAAAACGACGGGATCGACGCGAGGATCGACTTTCCTCAAGGCGGGCCGAGCATCCGAGCTCGGGAAGACGGTCAAAACAGGCCAAATAGTTGCTGCCATACCCATTCTTCAACTCTCTGCCCACTGCGGTTGAGGCCGAGAAAGGTGAGGGGAAGGCTCGGTTTGAGGCGAGTAAGGGCCGAGGTGGACAGAGGAGGCCGAACTGGACTAAGGCGGTGGCGGTAAGAGCTCTGGTGGTGGTCCACAGTGGCCGGGACGAGCTGAACAGCTCACTGGTACGACGAGCTGGGCGAGAAGGAGGCCGAGATGAGCGGAGCAGTGGCGGAGCGATGGCGTGCAGCACGGCGGCGAACGGCGGAGGGCGGTGGCGTCGCACACGGCGCGGGCTGCTTCGGCGTCCATCCCAGATCTGGGATCTCGAGCAGCAAACGGAGATGGAGGAGAGAAGGCTTCGACGGCAGTTGAGGAGGGTGAGGAAGGCAGAGGACGCGGGCGACGCGCGGGCGGAGCAGACGACGGCCCGGCGTGGCTGCGACGGCGACGGTCTTGGCTCCGGCGTGGCTGCAGCTCCTTCAACGCTGCTGGCCTCCGTTTCTGCTTCTGCTTTTCGAACCAGAGGGGCGGAAGAGAGAGGGCATCGAGAGCGTGAGAGAGAGAGTACCGAGAGAGAGAGAGAGAGAAGAAGATAAGAGAGAGAAGGTAAGTTTGAAAAGTCAAAAAAGGTCAAAAGTGGGGGAGGCAAAGTGAGAAACAGAAAGGCATTTGGTGGAAAAGGGCGTGCATTTCGCACGAGGGGGTAAAGGAGAGAGGGAGAGAGAGAGAAAAAGAAAAAGAAAGAAGGAAAGAGAAACTTGTGGGAAAATTAGGTGTTTGGCCAAAAGGGGTAAAAAGAAATGAGAAGAAGACTAAACAAAAGAATTTCCTAGAGTAGAAAATTCTCATCCCATTTTTTTTTGAATATGCTCATTTAATCCCAAAAGAAATTTCAGATTAGAGTACTCGGTTCCCACTTACATTTCTGCATCCAATTTCCCTCTTGAAATTCTCTCAAATGACTCTAAAAAATCAATTGATGTCTCACTTATCAAATTGATTATTTTTCTCATCCAAGAATCCCTCATGCTTCTCAATTCCACAATTCCCAGCTTCAACTGAATGAAAACGGCCATAAACTGACTTTTTCCCAAAAAGTCTCGGTTGTCAGAAAAATCTTCTAAGACTGAGTCGACGTTTCTAAAATTTATTGTGACATGACAAAATCTTCAATTTCTGAAATTGGACTTAGATTGGTGGTTAATTTCACTCGGACGCGTTTTTAGTGTGACCTAGGCTACCAGGTAGTTTTCAGAACTTTATAGGACAAATGACCCGTGGTCGATTTTCTTCAAGCCACGATGAACCCACTCGACACATTGGCGACTCTCGGTTGTCGTGAAAATCTCGATGATTCAAATACGGACACAGGGTACCAAAACGATAGTAAAATCAAATTAGTGCCGGTCGATGAGAATTTTCCAATTTAGTGGAGTCACCCACGATCGGTCATTCATCTCAGTCAAATCGACCTATCTCTGATCTTAATTCGATTTTTAACTGTGCCGTAATGATCTTTAAAGATGAGCATGGTCGAGAAGTCGATTCATGGTCGAATTCTCAAGTCTATTTGCCTTAAAGTCCTTAATAGCTTACCCAGCTAGTCTAGTTATCTCGTGAGTGGCCAACTTAGAGAACAACACTATAGTCATGTCGATGAAATGCCCAATTTATCTAATTGAAATCAGAACCCAAAAATCTAGATGTCACAAACATGTCTTTCCTTGGTTTTTTATATGCACTTTTGGTGATCAGGCAATCCTTACACAAGATAGGAGGGGATGTGTTAATGTATGAATTCTTGGTAATTGAACAACTATGAGCAATACAACACTACCCTTCGTCGGTCAAACAATTGAATAGATTTGTAGTCCTAAGGCTTGAAGAGGGTATGAAGCCCTGCACTTTTGGTCTCATTAGGTCAAGCATTCTCTCGTTTTGACAAAAGCAAAAGTCATAAAAATTCTTTATTAGTTTTTTTACATATGACAACCTTGTTGCTGGTTTTGGAGATTAAGCTGATCATTTTTGGACTATTTCATTCCCCATACCACTAGGCCAAGGCGCTAGTAGTACCTATGGGGTGCCTCTTTTTTATTTTTTATTTTTTTATTTAATCGAACCGGCTCTGGGATGATTTGTATTTTCACATCAAGTTAGGTGAATTCAATATGTGTCATTCCCACGCACTTGCTTGGCCAATGTTAATTTGCTCAAATTAACCCCCATTGAGTCTGTTCCTTGAATCCCGATGCTTTTTGTCAAATAGGGAAACTATGTCAAAAGCGAATTTAGAGGGGGAATATGGGAAACGATACCAAATTACCCTTCCCTAGAGTTTGTGTTCAATGACTTCTTGGAATATCTCAAATGTTGGTGATAGCCACTTTATCTTGTGAGAGCTCAGCATTCTCTTTTGATTGACCCTTCTCAATTGTGGTTATGTGTGTGCGGCCAAGTTTGTTGATCCATCCTTGACGCATTCCTTTTGTGGAATCCTTTCTTGCCTCATCTTTGATCACATGAACATCAGCAGCATTGAGCAAAGTCATGTACCTTAGACTTCCATGAAATCTAAGATAGATAGTCAAAACCTCCAATTTACTGCTGGCAATCGCTTTTGGACAAAGTATGCGTCTGGAACAAGAAGTGAGGTTTCCGGATTCCAAATTCGTGTCTGGAACAGGATGCTAGAGATCATATCGACTGTTTAGATTTTCTTCCCGTCAATAGTAGCCAATTTAAAGAGAAAGTGAAGGAGTTCATTCTCTGTGCTTCCTAATTTATTGAAGCCAAATGTCCTATCAACGAAACTGCAATGCCTAGTCTCCCGGGGTATGTCTTGTTTAGAAGACACTACTCATGTCACGACCCTGACTCCATTCCCAAGGTCACGAGTAGCAAGAGTTATTTTCGCGACGTCCCAAGCGCGTTGCCGTCCCGTTTCTTTTTATTTCATGCAAAAGTGTACATACAACACCTAGATAATAACAAACAGCCAGGAAAAGAACTATTTAAAAATATACAATTACATCGGTTACATTTACAAGCCCTTTTTGTCATGAGATGTTATATTTATAACCATTACATGCTCTATACTAAAAAAGGCTGAGGTAAATCTCAGCTCCTCTATCAAGACTACAACTCTTCCATACATATAATTTTGCAAAACAACGGGATGAGTCATGGACTCAGTAAATAAATCCATAATTATCTACTAGGAAGATATCTCATCATCAAAATCCAATAGGTACAACACTCACAATGCAATATCGATGACAGATCAATAGCAAACTTATTGTTATCCTCGACTACATGTAGATATCCATTACTGCATGCATGCTTACCTTCAACATATTAATAAACACATCAACATATCATGCTTATGCATATATCGGCACTCATGCAAATTTATTTACCATTGTCTTGGCTCGACTAGGCCCTTCCGGCTTAACCGAGGCATCCAACTTCAAATTAGGTATCCTAGCTCAACCAAGGCATCGTGGCTCAACTGAGGTATCTTGGCGCTAACTCACTAAGACATCCAGGCTCAACCCAAGCATCCTGGTGCAACCAGGACATCCTAAGGCTAGCTTACTCGAGGCATTCGAGCTCAAACCTAGGCATCCTGACTCAACCAAGGCATCATGTTCAATTAACGAGGCATTGCCGCCAACGCTATGTGGCGACGAATGCTTTTTCTTCTTTAGGTGCATCATGTAAGTGCATCACATAAGCCGGTTCTTCATCTTTCATCTTAGTCGATGCATACAAGGTTCGAGAGCGTGCTCATTCAAGTGAGTGTATCATGGGTCTTAACATCATGCTATATAATATGTTGGGCATGATTTTTGGTTCGTGGCTTGAGCCGTACACCTAGGCTGATGTCTGCACCAAGCAAGACTTGGAATTGTCTTAAGCCTTTCCCAAGAATACAATACAGCAACTTCTGAACTTTACAAGGCAAATAAGTTATTATATCCCTAACAAATCCTATATAAGATGCCTTCTTTATCTCGACAAAGATGACGCCCTCATTTCCACCCTCATACTCCCACTCATCCTCCCTAATTACAAATTCCCCACCATAGCAAACTCTGACAGCGACATAATCCTTGTCATAAGCCATTTCTGCACCAAGAACAAGAAAAAGAATAATTAGTTTTTGGGACCACATCCACAGAGAACAATAGACAATTGCACATGGGAGTCCCCCCACTCTCATGGACTTTATTAAACAGAGGTCCCCACACTAACAATATGCCCCTACATGACAGCAAAAAAAGAGGTCGGCACTTTAATTATTTACCTTCCATTCCCTTAAAATATTAACCAAAAACAGAGGTCCCCACACTTATAATATACCCCTACATGACAGCCATAAAAGAGGTCGCCACTTTAATTATTTGCCTTCCCTTCCCTTCCCTTCCCTTAAAATATTAACCAAAAACAAAGGTCCCCACAACAAGCACAACTCAAGCAATTTTGTCTACTATCTTTTGCTGAACTAAACCTACGATGTGAGAATGTACATCAACTTAATCAAATATATTTTTCCTATGAAATCACATACAAAAAATTAAGGCAAGCTCGATGTAAAAATATAGGGTGAAAGTTTTGTTTCTCATCTAGCCAGGAGAAATCATACCCTACTCTATGATGTCTGGCCATTAATATATTGTGTCAAGAGGTCATTACACAAACCAAGAGAAATTCAGAGGAAAATCCAAACCCTAAATTTATCCATTGCACAGTAGACTGATACTACATGTCAAAAGAGCTAATAGTTTATAAACTTTAAAAGGAGGTACTTACATATGGTTTCAAATTTGTCCCTTGCAGGTAAACGAACTTATATAAAGTATCAAAACAAATTTTGCACTCCTCAATGTTCCCTACATATATGTTGACTATTTGATTAGAAACAACAATCGGGAAAGAAGACTAAAAGAACCAAAAGATCATAATCAAGGGAACAAAAGCATATTGATAGCAAAGTTGCATGCTCTTTGCAGAGCACTTGAGGGCCATTATTTCACACCTTCCACCTTAATCTATCTATCATATCCCACTTGATTCAATATTTCGTTTCACTCAAACACACTAGTTCCTAGTTCCACATTAGTCAATATTTCGTTTCACTCAAGTATCGACTGCAGAAATTTGACTGAGGCGAGCATCTCCACACAAAGGAGTAGCCAAACAGAGCGTGCGCATTTCAATAGAATTTCCATGGGAGCCCTAATAAAATAATCGAGCGAGCCCAAATAAAATAATCGGGCCCTAATTTCATCACAAGGGAGGGGGAGAAGGGGCCGAAACTAGAGGAGCGACGATGGTGAGCGGTGACGATGACCAACGATGGTGAGCGGCGACGACAACCAACAACGGCGACCGATGACCACCTCTAGGCATGAATAGCGATGGAGAGAAGGGCCTAAGATCTACTGTGAACATGGACGGGGAGGAACGGCAACGGCCAAGTGTGCTTAAGCCAGAATGACCTAAATGACGTCGTTTAACACCAAGGAAAAACGACGTCGTTTAGGTCAGCTCACTCAGTGTAAATGGACGACGTCGTTTTGTCATCCACGTGCGTTTTTTTTTTTTTTTAAACGTTTGCCACCTCAGTAAAAGAAGTCGCCGAAAAATGTCACGTATGCAATTTGGCCGGATTTTCTCGCCGATGGCACTCAAGTTTTTCATTTTGCTCCGATTTTAGCCCACCTATTCCGCACGCTGAAGCAGGCAGGGATCTACTACTTCAAGGACAACGACAAAGCAGAGACTGGAATTTTCATCGAGCCCAAGCTGCTCAATGCGATTCACCATTCCAGGGTCTCTCTCATCGTGTTCACCACCAACTACGCGGAATCGCGGTGGTGCTTGAACGAGCTGGTGAAAATCGTGGAGTGTTACAGGACGTTCAGAGATCGTCAGGGTCACGTGGTTGTGCCCATTTTCTATGATGTTGAGCCAAGCGACGTTCGCAAACAGAGCGGGCGATTTGGGGATGGTTTTCAAAGGTGTTTAGCCACCCACACGGACGATTTGCTGGTGCAAAAGTGGACGGATGCGCTAAAAAAGAAGCCGGGAATTTATCGGGATGGCATTTGAATAATGATGCTAACGGGTAACGTACCGTCTTCCACAAGAAACTTATGTTCATTTTAGGCGTATCAGTTGTGCTTGATTGATTAGTTCGCTCACCACAAAAGCTCATATTGGTGCTCGATTTGAACTCTTCTGCTGATTGAATCTAGTTCATGGGTTTCTTGCTTATGTGTTGATGGCCTCTCCAGGCTATAGTTATTGATATTTGAACTTGGTCTTCCCATACAACTACAGGGATCAAGCGGATTTCATCGAGCAAATTGTAGGACGTCTCTTGAAGATTATTCCGAGAACAAGCTCCCCTTATGCTATTGGGGTAGATTCCTTTGTAGATGATGTGATATCGTTGCTGGAGATTGGGTCAGAGGATGATGTCCGTGTGGTTGGGATATGGGAAATGCAAGGAATTGGTAAGACAACGGTGGCCAAAGCCATCTGCCATCGTGTTTCTAGGGAATTTGACGGGGTTAGCTTTCTCGAAAATGTTGGAGTTGCGAACCACGATACTCTTTTACGTCTTCAGAAGAGACTTCTCCATGATGTTCGAAGGTACAAGGTCTAGAGACGTATGATCTTGACAGCAACATCAACGAGATAAAAACTAAGCTCGTCGGGAAAGGATCCTTCTAGTTCTTGATAACATTACCGAGAAGCACCAAGTTCAGTATTTTGGCGCTGGAGATCGAGAATGGTTCAAATTTGGGAGTAGAATCTTGATAACTACAAGAGAAGAATGGCTTCGAAAGATCTCAAAGTGGATGATAGGTACATGCTCCCGGATTGGGTTCTAAAGAATCGCTCCAACTCATGAGTCTCCATGCCTTTGGCAAAGAACGACCTAAAGAAGGGTATGAGGAGTTGTTCAAGAGTCTTGTCCACTATGTAGGTGGCCTACCAGCGTTTCTTAAGAAATTTGGTTCCTTTCTTTCTAGTAGGAAAAATAAGTGGCATGACATATTGGAGAAGTTGGTAAGGGATCCTCATCTTGATTCAATTGGATTACCTTTAGATCCATTCTCCTCTCTTCGTCTGTCTGTAGGGCCATTCGGAGGCCATGGTGGAGATTCTTTTGATAATCAAACATACAATGGCATAAGAAATATAGCGGTTGTCTTTGGAACAATGATCGAGTCCATTACTATTGACTATGTTCAGAATGGGTGTTTTGTGCGCTCGCCAAGACATGGTGTCACGCCCCGATCCTCGGGAACGCACCCATCCTTCTCACTTGGTCGATTTTAGAATGCGATATCCCAGGATTATGTATCGTCGACCCTTTCATTCTTATACTCATGCGGAAGCAGTTATAAAATCCCCAGACAATAAAACAATGGGATAGAAAAGCAGGCCATATCTTTCATATTGAAATTCACAACCACACTTTTATAAAGAGCATAATTCGAAGAGCTTCACAAAACTATTTACGACTTTCTAATTTCACTCTATTCACATCAAAACGGGATTCCCAAAAGAGGATGGGACCTCAGTCCTCATCCGGTCGTACTCAGGATCCCTTCCTGGATTATCTTCTTCTTCAAAAATCTTTCTCCTCCTCAGGTTTCACTTCAGTGTTCTACTTCTCCGATTCCTCCCCCTCGGGCTCACCTACGGCCTGAAATGTTGTCCCACAATCGGGATGAGACTACGTCTCATCAAGTTCTACCTCACTAAGGCCCGATTAACAAACCATTACACTATAGGCTGCCTAAACACGCACAGGCAGAGGACTTACCTTGGCCTTCAATCCCACCTGCAAGTCAGTACAATCCATAATAGGCACCCAAGCAATCACATCAAAGATCGATATCTCGGTCAACTGACCTAATCGATTATATGTCAATAAGACCACTTCCGGTCATTTCAATTATTTCATCTCAACTCCCAATTACAAATCACGGTCCTTAGGATACAACTTAAGTATAGGTGGAAAACACAATTCCACTCGGCACCCTTCAATATTTAGTGGCTTTATGGTCCCACTCGACACTTTCAATATTTAGTGGCTTTACGGCCCCACTCGACACTTTCAAAATTTAGTGGCTTTACGGCCCCACTCGACACTTTCAATATTTAGTGGCTTTACGGTCCCACTCGACACTTTCGATATTTAATGGCTTTACGGTCCCACTCGACCAATCAATCGCGACCAACGATAATGTATTTCGTAATTAAATTCCTCAACCAAATAATCAAAATCAATCCAATAGGAATATATCCTAAAATTCACAATTTAAATCAATTCCATACAAATCGAAACTCAATTAAATAAACGGATTGCGCCACGACGATCAGCATGAAATTCTGGTCATCGGCCATCTCAGCTTTAATTTCCGAAAAATAATTAATTAATTAATTAATTTCAAAATTTAATAATTAAATACAATAAATCCAATTTAGCTCAAATCGGAGCTCAATTAAATAAACGGACTTCACCACGATCATCAAGATAAAATTAGATCACCGCCATCCCTGGTTGAATTTCCGGAAAAATAAATAAATAATTAATTAATTTCAAAAATTAATAATTAATTATTAAAAATCCAATTTAGGCCCGTATTACCTAATTGAAGCCCGATAAGGGTCGGGAAAAATCCCGAGATATATTCAATAAATAGTAGACTATGTCTACTTGCTAAATGTCCAATCAATTTGTCTAATATGCACCACAATTGTGTAATAATCACTAATCTACTATAATCTAACCACCTAATTGCATTTAATTATATCTAACCAATCCCTAAGCATAATTAGCAAACTAAGCCGGGGTTAGTGAGATTACTCACCGGAATCGCGCGCAAATCGGATCAATCCGATAGGGACGGCGCGAGGATCGATTCTTCCCAAAGCATGGCTCGGGTTCGGGGCCCGGAAACGGCCCAAAAGCGAGCCCGAACCAGCTGGAATGCCACTCGGCGAGGTGGCTATGCTGGCTGAAGAAGAACACAAAACAGCAACAAACTAAAGCAGCAAGGGCGGCAAGGTGCGGGGGAGGGCAGGTGGAGGTCCGGCGGGGTTGAACGGCGGCCGGAGGTGGCCGGTCCGAGCTGGACAGAGGTCGAACGGGCTGGACGGCGCACGGCAAGGACGGCAGGGCGCGAAGGGGGTGGTGGCGGAGCGCGCGGCATGCGCCGGCGGGCGTCACGCGGAAGGAGGTCCAGCTCCGGTGCGGCGGCGACGGGCAGCTGGCTGCTACTTCTGCTTCGGTCCGCTTCTATCTTCGCACAAACCAGAAAGGAGAAGAAGAAGAAGTCGGTCCGTGGGAGTGGTGGAGAAGAGAGAGGAGAGAGAAGAAGAGAGAAGAAAGAAGAGATAAGAGTGAAAGTTTGAAAAGTCAAAGTGAAAGGGGAAAAAGCAAAGTGGGTGACAGCCCACTATTAGGTGGAAAGAGGGGTGTCGCGCGAAGGGGGAGAAAGAAGAGAGAAAAAGAGAGAGAAAAGAAAAAGAAAATAGTAAAATAATAAGAAAATTACATTATCCTCGTTACTACTATTATTTTCCCTTTCTCTTTCCCTTTTTATTTTCTTTCGGTCTTCGATTTTTCTTCCGATAATTTCTTTCCCGAAATTTCGGACTCGCCGATAAATTGATGGACGATGAGACGATATCCAAAAATGAATTATGACACGCCCGAATATTCGATTCCCGGAACCGAATTCAATTTTGTGGATAAAATCGGCCAGACGCGATTTTAGTCCAATCCAACAAATTAAGTAGCTTTTAGGGATTTTACCGCGGATACATCCCTTAACGGCTTCACCTAATAGGTTAGTTAACTCGCGAGTGATCAGCTCAGAGAAAAAGGACCATAGGCGCGTCAACGAAATACCCATTTCATTTTATTGAAACGGGATCAAAATTCAGGATGTCACACATGGTGGATCTTTGGAAGGCCACACATATGATGTGAGTCCATCATTACGGTTCGCTTTGTTAATTTGCAATATTTACGTCTAATTATGTTATTCTCTATGAAATTGTCACTTACCGTTCATTTGTGGAATGGGGATTGAGAAAAAGTGGTGTCACAAAGTCATAAAAGACGGACTTGCTGGAAATTTTCAACTGGGTACTTCCACGATGCTTGATCGTCTCTCAATATGTTGATGGCTTTGTTGTACCTTGCTAAGATTATTATTATTATTATTATTTTTTAGGGCTCCAAAAAAAAAAAATTACACTAGCGTCATCTACCTACTCTGATGTTACAATTAATCAGAGATTACTCCAGTGCTTGTCATTGTCAATATAGAGCATCAAGAATGCCATTTAATTATGGAGCAAAGCATTGGGAATCTAGATGGAGTTCAATCGTTATGGCACAAGTCTAGTGAACAAGGCAAACTGTGCTACAAAATAAGAGAAGGAATCCAGTCGTCCCAATAATTAGATATCTTTTGTTTTGGGAAAAGTTAACCTAAATAATGCATCTGGAGAGCATAAAATTTTCCCCCCTTCAAAGGTGATCGATACTCACTTTGCTCTTCTGCAATTGTTACAGGTACATTTAGATTATCCAACTGAATACTTGAAGGCTACACTAGAGAAGATTCTTGTCATGTCATCAACTCTCTTACCTTCCACAGCAATAAGAGGGCACATGGGCCAATTGGCGAGGAGAAAGGGAAGTTTTTCAGTTTTCCACAAGTTAATGGAAAGATCATCGGTTTTCATGGAAGGTGTGGCTATTTTCTGGATTCTATTGGAGCTCATTTTGGCCCTGTCTTTTATCCATATCCCTTCGAAGTCGTAGGGCCATTTGGAAATGGGAAAAACCGATGGGATGATGGCAAGCATGCAGATATCAGACAAATTGTTGTAGTCTCTGGTTCAGCAATTGAATCTGTTAGTTTTACCTATGAGGAGGGTCCTCCTTTCAGACACGGTACAACTCATGGTAGCAAAAGAAATACGGTACACTACTCTAGTAGGAACTCGATGTTTGATAAACATTACCCCTTATTTTCAATGATTCTTATCTTGCCATTGCTGAAGATGGCGTCTGGGTGAAAATGATAAACTGTTAACTTTGGAACTTAGGTATGACACCATCAACAGGAAGCAAGTTTTTATTGGAAAAAGATTTGTTAAAACAATTCGTCATAAAATTGAACACTTTTTTTTTTTTTGTATTTTAAAACAGTCGGTAAGGGATATCTATGGACCTTCTACATATAGATTTTGGTTGGTAGGATAACATCTAGCTATCCTCTCTAGGCATGGTTGTTCGAAAGAAGAGTTTTTTTTCCTGACAAAGAACATTGAAGAGATAATGTTTGCAATAATGATGTATTTGTTTCATGAAAAATCAATGAATTGAAAAATATTTTTTCGAAAATAATTGTTTGTATCACATAGAAACATTAATTAATATGTATCATCAACAACAATTTATTCCTAACATTTTCTTTAATGATGAAAATTCATTTGTTAATTCATTTTTGTAAGTGATACACTCAATCGATTCTAGGAAAGTGTTTTCCAAATCCTTTTTTTTTGCAAAATAAATGCATTCTGGTTGTTGTCTTCCTTATTACATCTATTATAGTTAACATGATATTGAAGTAGGCAAGATAATCTACTATTTTCCAGATCATAAATTATTATCTCGATCATCAAGAGCATCACACACTAGTCATTGTCATCTACCATGCTTTTGCCTCTCAACTTGTTGCATTGACATTTCTTGACCGTTTATGTGTTTGGTACAGATAAATCTGGACTGACTAACTGAAGTTCTTATTTTGGTTTCGGGATATATTGTGAATGATTTTGGTTCTACTATCATTCATTCACTCACATTCCAAAGCAATAAAAAGGACATATGGACCATTTGGCACTGAAACGGGAAGGAAGTTTTCATTTCCAGCAACTGGTCAGCTTATTGTTTGTTTTTTTAAAAGGTATCCTTTTCACCAAATGTATCTCTATTGATATCCCACTGGATCGGACAAGTAAGTCATTCAATGTCCTTGACAAAATGTCCTTGACAAAATGCATGGACAAGCAAGTTATTCAATGTTCTTGACAAAATGCCCTTGACAAAATGCATGGACAAGCAAGTTATTCAATGTCCTTGACAAAATGCATGGAAATGTGACGGTGTGGTTAGCTTATCGTTTTTTAAAAAGGGATTAAATATGTACACGCAGCCGTGTAGATTGCACTTACGTCCACCGTCACGATCGAGTCTCGCTCGCCTGCTGGTGCGAGGATTCAATTGGAGAAGCAGAGCCTGTCCTCTCTGTCTCTCCCTCCCTCCCTCCCTCCCTCCCTCTCTCTCTCTCTCCGTGATACATACCTTCACCTGCGAGAAAAGTTTGCAGCCTATTTTCCGTTCTCTCACTCAATCACGCACTGTCCCCATGGGAACCGAAGAGATCGAGCCACACATTTCGTCTTCTGCTTCGATCCATCAATGGAAGTATGACGTTTTCGTGAGCTTCAGAGGTGAGGACATAAGGAAGAACTTCGCGTCCCACCTCTTCCGTGCGCTGAGGCAGGCCGGTATCTACTATTTCAGGGACAATGACAAAGTGGAGACTGGGATTCTTATCAAGCCCAAGCTGCTTGACGCGATTCGCAAGTCTAGGGTTGCTCTCGTCGTGTTATCCACCAAATACGCCGACTCGCGGTGGTGCTTGAACGAGCTGGTGGAGATCCTGGAGTGCAACAGGAGGTACAGAGATCATCAGGGTCTCGTGGTTCTGCCCATTTTCTTTGATGTCGAGCCAGGGGACGTTCGGAAACAAAGCGGGCAATTCGGGGATGGTTTCGAAAATTTGGCCACCCACACTGACGATTTGCTTGTGCAGAAGTGGAGGGATGCGCTTATAGAAGCTGGGAATTTGTCAGGCCTGCGCTTGAATGATGATGCTAACGGGTAAGGCATTTAATAAGTTCACTCTTGGAAAAAGCTCATATTAGTGGTCGATTTGAAATATGCCGTTGATCGAGTCTAGTTCATGGGTTTACCGCTCATCTGCTGATAGCCTTTCTATGCTATAGTTACTCATGTTGGGCTTGTTCTTCCCATGTAACTACAGGGTTCAATCAGACTTCATCGAGCAAATCGTAGGACATCTCCTCACGGTCACTCCTAGAGCAATATCCCCCTATTTGGTCAATAATGTTATCGGGGTAGATTCCTTTGTAGAGGATGTGATATCGTCGCTGGAAATTTGGTCAGAGGATGATGTCCGTGTAATTGGAATATGGGGAATGAAAGGAATTGGCAAGACAACGGTGGCCAAAGTCGTCTGCGATCGTGTTATTAGGGAATTTGATGGTGTTAGCTTACTTGAAAATGTCGGAGATGCCAACCAAGATAAGGCTTTACTTCTTCAGAAGAGACTTCTCCACGATGTTCTGAAGGTACAAGGTCTAGAAATGTTTGATCTTCACAGCAACATCAACGAGATAAAAGCTAAGCTCTGCCATAAAAGGATCCTTCTAGTCCTCGATAACATCACAAAGAAGGACCAAATTGAGTATTTCGGAGCTAGAGATCGAAATTGGTTCCAACGTGGGAGCAGAATTTTGATAACTACAAGAGATGAGCGGTTGCTGGAAGATATCCAAGTAGATAACAAGCACATGCTTCCAGGATTGACTCATAAACAATCGCTCGAACTCTTCAGTCACCATGCCTTCTGCAAAGACCACCCTAAAGAAGGCTATGAAGAGTTGTCAAAGAGGCTTGTCCACTACACGGGTGGACTTCCAATAGCTCTGAAAAGATTTGGTTCCTTCCTTTCTAAGAAGAGAGAAAATGAGTGGCATGAGATATTGGAGAAGTTGGTGAGAGACCCTCATCTTGACTCGGTTGGATTGCCTTTAGAACCATTCTCCTCTGTTCTTCCCTTTCAATCAGTGGGGCCAATTGGAGGTCCCGGTGGGAGTCCTTATGATGATAAAACATACACTGATGTTAGAAAAATAACTGTAGTCGTAATGTCAGGGATTGTGTCCTTTTCTATTGAGTATGATCAGGATGGGTGTTTGGTCCGCTCGCCAAGACATGGTGGACCTACAGAAGGCAGAATATGCACGGTGAGTCCACCGTTATGGTATGCTATGGCATATATTTGTAAATATTTTTGCCAAGACATGGTGGACCTTTGCCTATATATAAATATTTATTTCTACTAATGCTGTGCTCCACATCAAAATATGAGGTACTGTTCGGTCATTAGAAAATAAGAGTCTACATCGAAGGTAAATTGCTTAAAAGGATTCAACGAGGTTGGTCCACAATGCTTCATGATCTCCCAAATTCTCGATGTTTGTAAAAAAAGAAAAAGAAAGAGTTGTGTTGGTTTTATATACTTGTCTTGATGTTAGATTTATCAAAGATTTTGATTTTGCTTCGATGTTCCCAACATAGAGTGTCATGAACTCCATCTGTTTGTGCAAACATCAGGGCTAAGATGGAGTTGAATGAGTTGAATGAGTTTAGTGAGACTAACAAATTGATTTTCTCAGTGCTCATGCAATATCCTCTTCTTGAAGTATTTTTTAAGTCCTCAAAAGTATCCACTATCCTTAGTTTTGGTAATATCCATTTCTTGAAGGTGATGGATGCAAGATTTGTGCTGCTGCCTGCAGGTAAAACTAGATTATCCAAATGAGTTCTTAACTTCAGTATCAGGCTACTTTATGGACGATCCCACATATGTCGCCATTCAATCACTTACCTTCCACAGCAATAGGAGAACATATGGTCCATTTGGCTATCAGATGGGGAAATTTTTCAGTTTCCCACCGGCTGCTGGGAAGATCATCGGATTCTTTGGGATGTGTGGCAGTTGTCTTAATTCCATTGGAGCATATGTTTTACCAATCTCTCGTGCATATCCCTTTGAAATCGTAGGCCCATTTGGAAATAGTAATTATGAAGACCGATGGGATGACGGGAAGCATACAGACGTTAGACAAATTGATGTTGTCTCTGGCTCTGCAATTGAGTCGATAACTGTTACTTATGAGCGAGGTCGTTCATTTGCACACGGTACAGGTGGGGGAGGCACAACGAACAAGGTACTGGTTCTACTCGAGTAATGAATTGTTGATCTTGGTGTTAGATGAAAGCTACTCTGTTTTATTTCTCATTCGTGCAGCCCACAGTGACACGTGCTGAAGACGTGATGCAAGGATAGAAATCATTAGTCGCTATTCGCTAATGTTTAAAACTTGGCCAAGTTGAACCGCCATAATTATAACTCAACTGGAAAATATAAAAGTAGGATGTATAACATAATAAAATTGAAAAACTATTCGAACACGATTTATTTGTTTTTGAAAATTGGTGATTTCTATGCCTGTGAATGTTGTTTTGCGTACATGAGTTGTTTCCATAATGATTTATGGAATAATTAACTGTCCCTCTCGTTCTTTATTCTAATGAGTTGTTTTATGAAACTCAAGTGATGAGTTAATCTCAGAATTACACAATATTACCAATGATATCTCATGTGCAATTCAAAGAGTGTCTTCTTTTTATATGAGATATACGACATTACGGTGAATTACGAAAGATCATCTATTTTATATTTTTCCACTCATGCACATTTACCTACTATTTAGAAGTTGGTGTCACGCGCTTGTTACTATCATGCATAGTGTTTTCGTTTTACAAGTTGTTGCATTCGCTATTCCTTACATTCTAATGATTATTACAGATAAATCTGGACTGGTTAAGTGAGTATCTAACTTCAGTTTCGGGCTATATAACAAGTGATTTTGGCTCTACTATCATCCATTCACTCACGTTTCAAAGCAATAAAAGAAGATATGGGCCATTCGGCACTAAAACCGGAAGGAAATTTTCATTCCCCGCCACTGGGGGAAAGATCATTGGGTTTTTTGGGAGTTCCTATTCCCATCTTGAATCTCTTGGAGCATATTTCAAACGAATCTCTCATCTATATCCGATCGAGTTTATTGGACCATTTGGAGGCCAAGGTGGACACCGTTGGGACGATGGAAAATTTAATGGTGTAAAGAAAATAAAGATGATGTTGGAAGATGTTGTCAACTACATCTCCTTTGAGTATGATGATAATGGCGAATCTTTTTGGTCCTCTACCCATGGTCATAGTGGTAGCGGAGATATCCATATGGTGAGTTCAATGCATATTTTCTGTTCAAATTACAGTTCCCCTTCTCTCTCACACGCGCACTTGCCCAAACCTCTTTATCGATTCTCGGAGAACTTTTGTGAAAGCCCTTCATTTGCTTTTCTTCAATTGGAAGTTTTATTTTCCTAGAGTGTATCCTAATTTTTGCCTAATCGTTCCTCTGGTGATTGATCCAACCTCGATGGAAAAAAAGAAAAAGAAAGATATACCTTGATTATATTTTATCTCTTCCATAAGTTTAGTAACAAGCATAACAGCCCTATTGTTTCAATGGAAAGACGAACTTATGATAATCCTTTAAGAAAATTTGCAAACAAATAATTTCAATGAAAATTTTCAATTTCTTATTTACTACGTTCATGTTATGTATTCTCTATAAGCAAATTGAATGTATTGAAATGACTATAATAAAGTTTTTCTTACTGATATTGACAGCTGCTTTAGAAGGAATGTTTTTATGTAGTTCGGTAAGGTACGGAGAAGATCTTGGACCAAAAAAAAAAAAAAAAAAACGATACGGAGAAGATCTTAGGCACCTCCCACTGCCCTACACCACCATTAGATCGAGTATTAGTTTTCTAATAAACTTGAGAACCTTTATCAAAGTAAATTGTGAGTGATAGTAACCTGTATACATGATGGACAATGATCAAATATGGGTTGTGGATAGTTTCTTAGAGGGAAATGAAAACCATCCAAATGAACTGAATGATTGAAATCGTCTTTTGATCATTAAAACTTCTTCCGGTAATTTATATTTCGTAAATTAGACAAAGTTCCATTAATATGCTTAATGCGAGATGGACTCCATGAAAGTGACCTTGTGCGATAAGTTTTTTCTAATACTAAAGAAAGCGAATTGGCAAAGTGCGCTAGAGAGCCCAATGGTCTATTATCTTCGATTGCTGACCCTAAAAGTATGACATAAGAATAGTGGTCCATCCATACATTAGTTTTAAGAAATTCTTGGGTCTAAGTCTTAAATTTCTAGGTTGTTCGTGGATGAGATTTTTGCTTAGGCCACTGCAGTCCATCATCTTTGATATAGATCAATATGACAATTTATTGCTAATTCTGCAGGTTAAGTTGGACTACCCTCATGAGTTCTTGACCTCAGTGTCAGGTTATATCAGACATGATAATTCTGTTATTCAATCACTCACGTTCGAAAGCAATATAAGAAGGCACGGACCCTTTGGTAAGGAAGAAGGAAGGTTCTTTAGCTGTGCTTTGGCATGTAGCAAGATAATTGGCTTTCACGGAAGGTCGGCATTCAACTTTATGCGCTAGGAGTCTACTCGAACCAATTTCTGATCTTCATCTCTTGAAATCCATTGGGCCATTTGGAGGACAAGGTAGCAATCTATGGGACGACAGAGATAGCACAGGTGTGAGAAAAATAATTGTAAAAGGTGGATCAGCTGTTGACTCCATTACTATTGAGTACGACAAGAACGGGTTTGTGGTTCAGGGCCCTAAACATGGTGGAGATGGAGGACATCTAACACTCGAGGTATGGCCTTTAACATTTACTTAATCTTATGAACGTGCAACTTCTATGTCATCGCTAAGGTTTGGTGTTTAAGTGGTTTGGAGGTCACGTTTATGCACGAGTGTGATAGTATCTTATAAATAGAAGTTAAAGGTGGAAGTGAGATATAAGAACAGTCCGTAGACTTTTGAGTTTAGATTGGCAAATTATCTAGAATGGGAACTTCTGAGAACGTCACTGTTGGGGCATGATATAATATCAACACCAGAAAAGAAACCTCTCATCGGTTTTCCTGGAAAACTCTTCCAACCTTCCTCGGTTCCATTTACGATGAGATCACTCAATACATACAGAAAAGTACCGCCTCTGAAAAAGGGCAAAAAACCAATGATATTAAAAGGTTTTTTAACTTTATGACTTTTAAGTCTTAAAATAACTTTCCTAAAATATGGGAACTGTTCTCAAGGAGTTGCCAAAGCATTTTTTTTTTTTAAATAATCAATTGCCTTTCGTTTTATAGATGAATGATTTGATAACTGTGGTGGATCAAAATAGGTCTTATGCTCTAGATGCAGCCGATTATCTATTCAGCTTTTACATTGTTTGTTTAACCAAATATAACTTATCAATTGAAGTGTTCTCTTTATGGTTTTTAGGATTATTTAGTTGGGGGGTTGGGATTAAATATGTTTGTCTTTCCAATTTTGCAGATTAAGCTCGATTATCCTCGAGAGTATTTGACCTCATTTTCTGGTCACTTTGGATCTTTTTTCGGGTATACTATTGTTCGCTCGCTCACATTTTTAAGCAATGAAAGAACTTATGGGCCAATTGGTGAGGAGGTCGGGGAGCACTTTCATTTTCCATCAATCGGTAAAAAGATCGTCGGGTTTCATGGAAGTTCTGGAGACTGGCTTGATTCACTTGGAGCATATTTTGAACCTTGACATGCTAAGCTCCACCTTTATGTGCACCTTGCAGTTGATGTTTAAGTTTACATTTAAAATATGTATCATCTCGAATGTTGACATATAAGTTTTTTCTAAATATTACATAGAAAATTATGGATCAATTTGGTCTTAACAAAATGGATTTTTGCATCAAGTAAGCACTATTGTTATTTGTATCAACTGCGCTTTATTTTTATTTTTAATTTTATTATTGCATTTCGGGTAAATATAAAAAAGTTATTATTCATTGAAAAAGTTCTTTTACATGAACTGACACGAAATGGTCTCTCTCTCTTCGATCTTGTTCATATACACGAAAGAAGAGCAAGCGCTCTGCCCATGACAAAAAGTGAAAAAAAAAAAGGACCTGAGAAAGGACGAAATGATGAAAAAAAGGACCAAAGAAGGAGAATAAAAAAAAGGGGAGAGAGAGGGGGGGAGTCATCTTCTTCGGCCCCCTCCCCTTTTCTCCTCCAACCTTCCTTCCTCCCTTCCTCCCTTCCTCCTCTGCAACTCACGCACGCGCGAAGGAGAGGAGCAGCGCCGAGGCCGGCGAGAAACCCGGATGGATGGGACGCGTCTTCAATGCCGCGAAGCTACGAAGCAGGCGCCTTAAGTGCCGCGGAAAAAGGAGCAAAGCAGAGCAGGTGGGGCGGTTGAGGGGACGCCGGTTCGGCCACACCAAGGCCGGTCGGCGCGCCAAGGACCGGGGGCCGGAGCTTCGTTGACCGACCTCCTCGGCCTATGTATAGGACGTCCGCGAGCCAAGGAAAAACACACGAAGAGAGAGAGAGAGAGAGATCTGAGGGGAGGCCCTTGGAGAGACATCCGAGAGGCCTCGAGGGAGAGAGATCTGAGAGAGCGGGCCCAACTAAAGGTCTGAGGGTCGGTGAGTGCTCTCCAGTGACGAGACGCTCAAAGAAACACCCGGACTCACCGGCGTCATCTCCCTTCCCGAGCCGACGTTTGGTGGGTGGTGCTCTGTTTTTTAATTTTGTTTTGTTCAAGTTCAGGGTCAGCTCCCCAAGGAGGCGCCCTCAACCAGACGGAGGCGAGCAGCGCTGCTCGCCGTGGCTGCGTCCGTCGCGGCGAAGCTGCTGCGGACGAGAGGAGAGAGGCACGATGCCAGGTCGTGAACCGGGTCGGGCATGGGTCGTATTCGGGTAGCGTTTCGTTTGTCCGCGCCGACTGGGTCTGGGTGTGCATGGACTTGTAAGCTCATGGGCCTGGCTTTTCTTTCAAGTAAAATTTGGGTCTAAGAAGAATTAATTCGAACTGGGCTCTTGATGAAGCCCGGTCCGGCCAAACTCAAGACAAGGGCCCAGTTTGGTAGGCCCTGGTCAGTCCGGGTCGGGCCGAGCCAGATCGGGCTTGGTAGCCCGACCCGGATCCGTTTATTTTATAATATAATAATTTTAATTTTAAAAAATATTTTCATAATAAAAAATCAAATCGAAAAATTCAAAAATGATTTACGTTTTCCAAAAAATCAGAAAAAAGCCTAAAAAGATGGTTTTTATTCTCCAAAAATGCATGAAAAATCCTTTAAAATCCAAAAAAGCCTTTGGGTTTAAACATGATTATGTACCGGAGAGACATTAGTCATTAATTAGTTAGTGTAATCAAGTCCTCAATCCTAGTTTCTCTAGTTGCGCAGAAGTGAAACAATTCTTCCAATATGGGTTTTTAATCGATCCATCTTAAATCGATCAGTGACGACTCTCAAATGAAAATAACTTGTAGGTTAAAAATTCAAATCATAAGTTGTAAATTGGTATGTTTAGGAGAGCTCGGATTAGACTTAATACTTAGCGAGCCATTAGCCTCGGGAGTGTAAGAGCACCAAAAAAAGAGGTCTCGACATCGGATATCGTCAGAAATCTAGGGACATGAATAGTCTATTTGATGTATCCTCTAAGGATAAAGTGTGTTAAAGTATTTATTCCAATGAATCAAATCTTCATCAACTAACCTTGTAGCTTAGACGGGAAGTAAGTTTTCATAGAAAAAGGATTTGTTTAAAAAATTTGTCATAAGTCGAACACTTCTTAAGTTTCGCATTTGAAAACGGCGGATAAAGGAGAGTGAATCAACTGTTCTTCTCCATCTATGGACTTTCTGCAGGTGGATTTTGGTCGGTAGGACCAAATCTAGTTATTCTCACTAGGCACAGTTGTTCCAACGATAAGTTTTTCCCTTGACAAAAGAGCGCTAGCAAGGACCCGCCCAAGATATACCGTTAGCAACCTTCAGTGCATTTCTATCGTGGCAAATTAATGATTTGGAAATGTTCATAAAATAAATTATTTATATCGCTTATAAAAATTAATCGAGGGATTTTTGTTATAATTATTTTTAAATATTTTCATTGACTATAGAAATATTTTGTTTAGTCATCTTTGTAAGTGATACTCATGATCAATTTTAGGAAAATATTATTCGAATCGTCGATTTACCACAAAATAAAAATTCATGGGTTGTCGTTTTTCTTATTTCATCTAATATATGTTGATATGATGCTGAAGTAGGCAAGACAATCTACTGTTTTCCAGATCATGCACTATCATCTCAATCATCAAGAGAGTGGATCATACACTAAGCATCGTCATCTCTCATTTTTGCTTCTCTATTTATTAGCATTTCTTGACACGTATACAAAATGTACATGGACAATGTATGGGGCGTGGAAAGCATCTTGAGGGAAATCAAAGCCATTCAAATGTACTGAAAGATTGAAGTTGTTTTTTTGATTATTTAGGTTTCCTTCCTTAATTTTTTCTTATATAAGTGAACCGGTAATCCTAACACTTGTTGCTTTGAAAAGTATAATCAAGTCCAGATCTTGTCAATTAAGTATAATCAAGTCTCTTTGTTACGGAAAGATCATCATTTTTCTATATGTAGTAAAAAATATGTACTATAATATTGTGATAGGGAAAAATCTTTTCTTTTCTCTCAAGAAACTTCAAGAGAAAACACTTAGAAAAATTAAATCATAAGTATCACTTATATATAGTAATAAGTTGTAAAAGTAAGCTCCATAAGAAAGAGAAAATAATTTTGCTTGTAAACATAAGTAAAATTGACATATTAGGTACGACATTTTATGTGGTAGAAAGAAAACAAATACGAATTAGGCACGGTATTTTATATGATAAAACAATTCAAGTTAGAGAAAAATTGATTTCGGGATGGTAAATGGAATTTGTAGTGAAACAAAACCGACGCTACATAAAACGATATATCAAGTATAGGAAAAAGAATTGATTATAGTATAATTGATCATACCATACACATTATGTTATGTGAGAAAACATAGATAATTATTAGCATGAATCAATATTAAAACACAAAAATTACTTTGGTTCAAGATTATACAAAATGTAGTAAAATACAGTGTTAGAGTTAATTTTACTTAATTAAAGAATGGTGATTGATTAAAAATGACAAAATAGTGGTGTCAAAATAAAAAGAAAAACAGGGCATGATAAATTCATTTTAGTAAAATAGGACATACAAGATAGTTGATAAGTGTAAAATGAATTTATATATGAGACAGTACAACCTACAACATTTGAGCGTATCATAAATGATACATATTGATTTCGAATAATATAATTTTCAATTTTTAAAATTTGATGGCTACGGTCATTGCTATGTCATTGTAAAGATATTATATATTCATGCAAGTTGAATTTGTTTATGTGGAGAAGGAATTTTGGTAAATTTTCAGCAACCTCTGAAATATAGAACCTTGCAAACCATGTGCAACCGCCATTGCTCCTGATGCAGCCATGGCGGAGACGGCCGAGGGTACACCTTAGCGATGCCCTAGCTGCCACGAGCCGAAGCTCGAGCTCCACCTAGCTAGCCATTGTCACTAGCCGAGGCTTGGCTTGGCCATGACAGTAGTGGCTGAGGCGAGGTGGCACAGCTTGTCCTAGCTTGGTGATTTGTACGTCATGGTGTCGGATGCCTAGACCAACAGCTCAACCCTCGCCTAGCCATCCACCGTCCACGGCCGGCCATTGCGACTCTCACCGCGGCTGCTGAACACTTGAACCCAAGGGAACAAAAAGTAGAGTTAGTTCGGGCATTTTCTCATACAGGTGAAGTGCACCATTGGAATGGGATCTCGTGGCTTGAACAGGATCGAAATCGATGTCAGGACCCTCGTGAAGCGAACCAGGACAGGCGTGGCGACCTTATAAGGACAACCGGTGGCCGGAGCTTGTAGGAGCTGGATGGCCACAAGCTCCGGTCCAATGCGCCCGAAAAGTAAGTGAGAAGATAGAGGAATTGGAGGCTCACAGTTTGGCTCAGGGATGCCGGCTAGAGCTCACCAGACAAGGGTCATCGCAATCGCGATGTCGGTTGAGGCTCACTCACTCTATCTAAACTCTCTCTCCCTCTCAAATCTGGCCATGTCTCTCTACCTCCGTAAAATCCCCACCTTCAACCGAGCTCACGGCTATCCTATTTATAGGCCAAGGAGGCCGGTCGATGGCGGCTTCGGCCGCCGATCCTTGGCATGCCAACTGGCCTCCGCCTTGATTACATTGACGTCCAATCAGCTGCCCTATCCATGCAGCTGTCTGGGTTTCTCAACGCATTGAAGGCACATTGAAGCCGTCTGCGCCGTCGTCCCATCAGTCCAAGTTTCTTGTAGGATTTCACGCTGCTCCATCCAGCAGCATTGATGGCACATCCCCTTTGTTGCGAGAAAATATTAGGTACGTCTCATTTGTCGGCGTGGCAAATAAGAAGGGTCTCTAGAACACGACATGTGTCGCGATGGGTCAAATTGCCAAACGAACTCTTCTCTCTCTCTCCTCTCTACACGCGCTCTCTCTTCTACCTCCTACATGTTCTCTCTCCTCTGTCCCCATTTCTCTCTCTCTCTCTCTCTCTCTCTCTCTCCTCTCTCTTCTCTTGCCCCAATATTCTCTCTCTTCTCCTCTCTCTCTCTCTCTCTCTCTCTCTCTCTCGCCTCCTTGCATGCTCTCTCTCTCCTCTCTGTTCTCTCTTCCCAGCACATTTTCTCTTCGCCAGACGACCAATCAACCACCTTAACCTCTGCGGCGAACACCTCCTCCAACATATCTAGGAAGGTGCACGAGGGTTCAATCTGCCACAAGAGCTTCCCCATCGGCCAAGTTCTCGACGAGCACAAGCGGTGCCACAACAAGGCCCTCACTCCTGCCTCATCGGCTGCCGCCGTCGCCACCACCTCGGCTGCCAATGAGATGAGCATCTCAGAGGGCGTGGGGTCCACTCACACGTAGAGCTAGGGGCAAGTTTGATCTGAATCTCTCAACACTCCCGGAGTTCTCCACCTGGTTCGCAGTCTCCAGCAACTACAACCCTCCAAGAAGCCCCGGTTCCTAGCGCCGGTGAAGACAAAAGTGGCCTAAAATCAATTGGATTGAAAATGCACAAAAACCCACAAAAAAAGAAAAGAAAAAAAAACCAGCTATTGAAATCGAAACGGGGAATCGATTGAGTTTTAGATAGGAATAGAGACAATTGTTTTTGTTCGTCTCTTCTTGTTTGTTGGGTGATGTTGGAGTTCTTTTTGATGGAGAGAGGGAGGTGTATAGGGGAGAGAGGAGAAAAATGAGAGAGAACGTGCATGAGGCAAGAGAGAGAAATGGGACATAAGAAGAGAGAGAAAAGTGGGGCTAGAGAAGAGAGAGGAGAGAGAACGTGCAGGAGGCAGGAGAGAGAGAGCGCGTGCAACGAGGAGAGAGAGAGAGAGAGAGAGGACAGAAGAGAAAGAAGAGTTTGTCTGACAATTTAGGCCCATCGCAACACGTGTTGTGTTCTTAAAGCTCTTCTTATTTGCCACGCTGGCAAATAAGACGTACCTAATATTTTCTCTTTCGTCGCCAGTCTACCCTACTCTGCCTCGGTAGGGCATCCCTCACGCGTGTTAGTTGTCGAGGGAAGGAGGAGGATGAAGAAAGAAGGAGGGGGTCAGGCCAAAGGAGAACAAAATGGGAATGGCCTTGGGCCCCCATGGAGAAGAAAGAAGAAAGGGCAGAAAGAGGGGGGGCTAAGCGCAAAAGCCCAGCCCCGATGGGCTCTTTTTTTTAAATTTCCTTTTTATTTAAATAATTATCCCAAAATAGGGTAAATGGGGGAAAATAAAATAGAAAATAAAAATTAATAGATGCAAACAATATTAATACCTAGGAAATGCAAAAATCATTTTTGTTAGGGCCACATTGGATGTAATTTAATTTTAAATATTTAATCAAAATCTAGGTGTCAACGGCTTTCCCTTTTTGAAAGTGAGCTTGCAAAAGTTACAATCAAAGACGAAATGATACCTAAATTTTGTCCATGCATATGCTGTAGATGATATCTTATTTGGGACCAGGTGTCATATGCAAAAAATGGTACTATAGCATAATACATACGAAGATAGATAAGAAAATACTTACAGTTACATATCGAAAAGGAGTCATATGGGATGTGAGCTTGAGTTTTTTTGGCAAATATCAATGTATCATCTTATATGATGACGTGGGGAATCTACTTTTCCAGGACCCAAACTTTTCTTTGGTCACCTATTAAAGCAATAAATTGTTTGTTTAGGACCCGAACTTTTCTTCGGTCGCCTTGACAGGAAATTGCTTTTTGAGAACCTAAATCATTCCCCCATCACTTGTTAGAACAACAAATTATTTTTGTCTATGACCCGAACCTTGCTTCGATTGCCTTGATGGGAAATTGTTTTTCTAGGACCCAAACCATTCTTCGGTCGCCTATTAGAGCAATAAATTATTTTTGTCTAGGACTTGAACCTTTCTTTGGTCGCCTTGACGGAAAATTGCCTTTCTAAAACTCAAATTATTCTTTGGTTGTCTGTTGTAGCAACAAATTGTTTGTCTAGGATTCAAACATTTCTTCGGTTGCCTTGATGGGAAATACTTGGACATTCGCAAGCATCGAAAGAGTACTTGGATGCTCACAAGCACTAGCCCCGGAGGATACCTAGATATTCACGGGCATTGAAAGAGTGCTAGATAATCGTAAATACTAGACTTGGGGGATACTTGGACATTCACAGGTATCAAAAGAGTACTTGGATGCTCACAAGCACTAAACCTGGAGGATACTTGGACATTCACAGGTATTGAAAAAGTACATGGATAATTGCAAGTACTAAACTTGGAGGATACCTGGACATTTGTAGGTATCGAAAGAGTACTTGGATGCTCATACATATTAACCTTGGAGGATACGTGGACATTAACAGGCACTCAAGTAATGGAATACTTGGTAGAAGTATTCGAAGATACAATTGGGGATAACTCAGGCAGGCTGAGTGTCAATATAATAAGAGGGAATGCCTGGGTAATCATAGGCACGCAAAGCAGTAGAATACTTGGGAATCTACAAGTATCCAAAGGATGCAGTTTAGAGAATGCCTTGAGGACAACTCATACAGGTCGAGTGTTAATGAAATGGAATACCTAGACAGTGGCAAATGCTCATAAATAATGGAATACTTGGACAATCGCACATATTTATACTATGAGAACAACTCAAATGGGTCGAGTGTCGATAAGAGAGAGTATTTGGATAGTGGCAGATACTCAAAGATAATGGGATACTTAGATGATTACAAGTATCCATATCTTGAGGACAACTTGAACAGGTCGAGTGTCAACAAGAGAGAGTACTTGGACTATGGCAAGTACTAAAAAAATAATGGGATACTTGAATAGTTGCAAGTATCCATATCCTGAGGACAACTCAAATAGGTTGAATGTCAATAAGAGAGAGTACCTAGACAATGACAAGTACTCAAAGACAATGGGATACTTAGATAGTCACCAATATCCATATCTTGAGGACAACTCGAATGGGTTGAGTGTCGATAAATCAGAGTACCTAGACAGGGGTAGGTACTCAAAGGAAGTAAAACACATGGTTAGACACAAGTTTCTTTTTTTTTTAGGAAGAGGGGGAGAGATATACTTACCTGATGATATCTCTGATATGTGAAAGTATGTCTCCTGTCAATACATGCAATACATACACATTGTGTAAATTCATGAATTCAAATGAGGTTCATGTATGATAATTTTGTCAATTTTGCATCATCAAAGTTCGAATGGGGGAAATTTAGAAAGACAATGCATATTCAAAATGCGGATGTCTTAAATATGTCAATTGAAAGACTTTCAGTCCAAAAGGACTTTCCACTCACTCTCATTGAAAAAGTTGTTTTATCTGGATCATCAATGCAAGATTTACAAAAACCACACCATCTCACTATCGTCATGTCGACAAGGGTCCAAGTATTCTCGCAAGTGGTATAATTTTACCAATCTGAGAGGTCTTTGTTAGGATCGTAATGTAGACTTGGTCAAAGACTTATCAAAGGGGACTATTCAAGTCAAGGCTATGAAAGAAATCATCTGCAATCATCTCTGAGTTTATAAGTCAAGAACCCCACGAAATGAGATAGAAATAATCTTGCTAGCACTTCTTCGAGCGATGCTTATAAACATATGAATTCCTACGTTAATTCGAGTGCCTTAGTCTAAAGAGATTTTTTCAAAGGGACACAATGTAGCTTGGCTCATGGGTTGAGAAATGAAGGAATCTACAAGCTCAAAAATGTGTATAAGAGTTGGGGATTATCTTGGCATTGTCACCGGTCTTCCTTCTCACCGCAAGAAATTATCTTCGTGGAGGCTCCATTAATTGTACCACGACAATAGTTTTACTAGGGAATACAAATTACTGGAATTTACTTTTTTTTTCTAAGGGCATTGGCCTTATTTTTAATAGGTACACTGCTTTTTTGCGCCCCTAGTTTTTAACCTACTTTTCACATCTATGGGCATTGGCCTTGCTCTTACTAGGTATACTACTTTTTTATGCCTCCAGTTTTCATTTTTGTTTGCTGTTTTGGAACTAGCATGGACAAGTCTAAACAAAACATTGCTATTAGATTCATGAGTCTTCCTCTTCATTTGGAGCTTTGGATCATGTTGCTTTAATAGTAGCAACCTCTAACTTGCCCCAATGTGAGGGGTGATTATCAGTTAGGTTTATACTAAATGAAATAACATACTCATTGGGGCTGTACAACGGATACAAGTGCATAGGGTAGAGAAAGAAATGCTCTTCATCCTTCTAGTTCACTTAAATTATCGTGAGTGTTTGTATAAACTAAAGACACCCAAAGATTGATGCAAGTGCAATCAAAAAAATTTCTATACATTTTCTCACCTTGTGATCCGCTCTCCCTCCAACCCCAATGTGAGGTGTTCTTAACAGGGGTAATATGAAAGAAACTTCACAAGTGTTTAGGCAAATGGGTTAAACAATGGATAATCTACATTATTTAGGATAGAGAAATGAAATGCCCCCATCACTTTGGTTATCATACCATTCGTAAGACAACTCTTTACTTTACAGACATGAAACTACCTACACTCATCTCACAAGTGTATAAATAGGGAACTGTGTATGGGATATAGCTTGCATTTCATCATTCTGTCACATCTCGTTTAGCATAATCAATCCCACATCATTCATTGAATTGTCTATTTTGATAATTCTAAGTGGAATAAGTGATTTAGATAGATAAAAACGTCATGCAAAATTCCCTTTGAAAAGACATGGACCATTTTAAGTAGGAAGGAGTTTTTCATCAAAAGCATGGGGAAGGAAAACTATCCTTATAGATGTGGTAAATTTCGAACATAGAGGGGATTATTCAAAAAATGGGTGCCCACGAATTGCCCCTGCTCAAGATCCTTGATTCGATAGATGTGTCTGCTTTTGCCCCTACACAAGAGAGGATACATCAAGGCCCAAAAGATTCATGTCATCAACTTTGGCAATACCTGGGACGCTATTTCACTTGGGAGAGTTGATCTACTGCTGTCATCAGGGTTTAACATGCCTTTCCTTGGTTTTTTATTTGCACTTTTGGTGATCAGGCAATCCCTACACAAGATAGGAGGGGATGTGTTAATGTATGAATTCTTGGTAATTGAACAACTATGAGCAATACAACACTACCGTTTGTCGGTCAAACAACTGAATAGATTTGTAGTCCTAAGGCTTGAAGAGGGTATGAAGCCCTGCACTTTTGGTCTCATTAGGTCAAGCATTCTCTCGTTTTTTTTTGGTAAAATTACTAGTGGAATCCAGCCATTGTAGCATTCTCTCGTTTTGACAAAAGAAAAAGACATAAAAATTCTTTATTAATTTTTTAACATATGACAACCTTGTTGCCGGTTTTGGAGATTAAGCTGATCATTTTTGGACCATTTCATTCCCCATACCACTAGGCCAAGGCGCTAGTAGTACCTATGGGGTGCCTCTTTTTTTTATTTATTTATTTAATCGAACCGGCTCTGGGATGATTTGTATTTTCACATCAAGTTAGGTGAATTCAATATGTGTCATTCCCAAGCACTTGCTTGGCCAATGTTAATTTGCTCAAATTAACCCCATTGAGTGTGTTCCTTGAATCCCGATGCTTTTTGTCAAATAGGGAAACTATGTCAAAAGCGAATTTAGAGGGGGAATATGGGAAACGATACCAAATTACCCTTCCCTAGAGTTTGTGTTCGATGACTTCTTGGAATATCTCAAATGTTGGTGATAGCCACTTTATCTTGTCATGGCTCAAAGCATTCTCTTTTGATTGACCCTTCTCAATTGTGGTTATGTGTGTGCGGCCGAGTTTGTTGATCCATCCTTGACGCATTCCTTTTGTGGAACCCTTTCTTGCCTCATCTTTGATCACATGAACATCAGCAGCATTGAGCAAAGTCATGTACCTCAGACTTCCATGAAATCTAAGATAGATAGTCAAAACCTCCAATTTACCGCTGGCAATCGCTTTTGGACAAAGTATGCATCTAGAACAAGAAGTGAGGTTTCTGAATTCCAAATTCATGTCTGGAATAGAAGGCTAGAGATCATATTGACTGTTTAGATTTTCTTCCCGTCAACAGTAGCCAATTTAAAGAGAAAGTGAAGGAGTTCATTCACTGTGCTTCCTAATTTATTGAAGCCAAATGTCCTATCAACGAAACTGCAATGCCTAGTCTCCCGGGGTATGTCTTGTTTTGGAAGACACTGCTCATGTCACGACCCCAACTCCATTCCCAAGGTCACGAGTAGCAAGGGTTATTTTCGCGATGTCCCAAGCGTGTTGTTGTCCCATTTCTTTTTATTTCATGCAAAAGTGTACATACAACACCCAGATAATAACAAACAGCCAAGAAAACAACCATTTAAAAATATACAATTACATCGGTTACATTTACAAGCCCTTTTTGTCATGAGCCGTTATATTTATAACCATTACATGCTCTATACTAAAAAAGGCTGAGATAAATCTCAGCTCCTCTATCGAGACTACAACTCTTCCATACATATAATTTTGCAAAACAATGGGATGAGTCATGGACTCAGTAAATAAAATCCATAATTCTCTACTAGGAAGATATCTCATCATCAAAATCTAGTAGGTACAACACTCGCAATGCAATATCAATGACAGATCAATAGCAAACTTATTGCTATGCTCGACTACATGTAGATATCCATTACTGCATGCATGCTTACCTTCAACATATCAATAAACACATCAACATACCATGCTTATGCATATACCGGCACTCATGCAAATTTATTTACCATTGTCCTGGCTCGACTAGGCCCTTCTTGCTTAACCGAGGCATCCAACTTCAAATTAGGTATCCTGGCTCAACCAAGGCATCATGGCTCAACTGAGGTATCTTGGCGCTAGCTCACCAAGACATCCGGGCTCAACCCAAGCATCCTGGCGCAACCAGGACATCCTAGGGCTAGCTTACTCGAGGCATTTGAGCTCAAACCTAGGCATCCTGGCTCAACCAAGGCATCACGTTCAATGAACGAGGCATTGCCGCCAACGCTATGTGGCGACGAACACTTTTTCTTCTTTAGGTGCATCGTGTAAGTGCATCACATAAGCCGGTTCTTCATCTTTCATCTTAGTCGATGCATACAAGGTCCGAGAGCGTGCTCATTCAAGTGAGTGTATCATGGGTCTTAACATCATGCTATATAATATGTTGGGCATGATTTTTGGTTCGTGGCTTGAGCCGTATGCCTAGGCTGATGTCTGCACCAAGCAAGACTTGGAATCGGCACACTTCAATATCAATCTAAGGTCTTACGGCTTAGGCCATCACAGCTTGACATCGATTCCAAGCCGAGTGAACCTTGACATTGTCCCGGAGCGTGAACACACTTAAGCATGCAAACATGAGCAAATCATACGAAAGAATATTACAATATACACACGGCTTACATGGGTGAGCACACCACTAAATTCGACGACGTAAGCTATTGCCCTAACAAAGAGTTAGAGATTCTATTTACCTTCCACAAACCTCGATAAACTATAGGTGATTTTACCAAGAGAGGGTTGTCTTGTGAGGTGGTGGGCAAGCAAGGCCGAGAGAGGGAGAGAACATGCAAGAAAGGAGGAGGAGAAGAAGTGAGCCAAAGGTCGGAGAGAATGGAGAGGGTGGTTCCCCATTTATAAGCCAAGCTTCATTTAATGACTCTAACAAATAGTCCAATGAGCTTACTTGGAGTGGAACGGCTAGTTTGACAGTGTGACACCCTAAGGTTCTAGGAAAATGATTATGGGCTTTTGTGTCTTCTTCTTATTGGTTCACCTATACCCATGAGTCATCATATAATGATGATTTGGCTTGGCTTTCTCTCTAAGAAAAATCTTGGTGTAATGATTACTAAATTTATCCTTTCATTTAATGCTCAAAATATGGTCATCATGAGACTTGGATTTTAGGCATATGTTTCATACATTTCCTTGCTCATTAAGCCAAACCCTTACTAAATAAGAAATGAGAATGTTCTAGAGACATAAGGCACATTATGTTCTCCTAGAATCCTTCCTACATAAGTTACCTAAGATTTGATCATCAAGAAACTTGGACTTTGGACAACTTTCTCTCCAAGTTAACCACATGAGTGTGTGACTCATTAAGCTCATTAATTAGCTAGCTTTCAAAAGCATTTAATGTATTATTATCTTTAAGCCAATAAGACTCTAGATTGACTTCCTTCTCAAGTTAGGCGTACAGCCCCTTTCCCCTCCAAGTTGGGCATATGATTCTCCCATTCTAAGTTAAAAACAATTTTGAGCAACTTTCGAAATCAGTACCATTACCTTCTCAAACGGGCTCGAAAAATTATAAAATTTAATATATCGTAGAGAAGACCTTAGAAAACAATTTTTATGAAGGAATCCAAGAAAAATTCATTTGATGGGAAGAGAAAACAAATTATTGAACACAACCCAAAAATTCGTCCGTCGAGCAGATTCAACAATCAGAGAGAGAGACTCATTTTGAAATCCAAATCTTCATAAAACTATTTGAAATTTTAATATGTTATAGATATGGATGTTATTTAAAATTTTTGTAAAGAAAGTATGTCCACATTTGAAAGGGAAGATTTTATAAAAATTCGAGAAAGCAATTTGGTTACTATTTTCACTATATTGGATAGGTTCTATACAGTAATTAATTGGGCCTTCGTCTCAACCATTTTACCTCATAAAAATCTGAAATCTAAATAGGTTATAGATTAAGATATTTTGAACAACTCTTATGAATGAAGTTTCTCCAAATTCGAAGCATAAAGAGCTCTATAAACTTGTAAAGTAGGAAATGTCCAACAGTTTTGAAAAAACTAGGAAATCAAAACCTATGAAACTCAAGGTGGCGAGTCTATGGGGGAGAGGTGACACCCTACTTGGCTTGCAAGATCACTTGTCATTATTCCCTTAGGCCATGAGTCATCCCCTTTCGTTAATTATTTGGGATACATAAGCCTCCACGCTCATTATCATCATTTAATGCATTTGACTCTTGTTCTTCAAGAAAATTGGTTGCCTATCTTAGCCTCCTTGTTGGGACCAAAATAAGGGTCGGAATCAAGGATGTTATAGCTCAAACTTGAGACAGAGTTGTGCAGGTGTAAGGTGGAGCATGCAAATCTTTAGGGATAGCCTGTCAAGATAACTTGAAAATGGGGGAGGCTGAGTAGCGTGGAGGAAGCTTCCCAGATTGCTTCTCCTTAAGTCATTATGATTCGCATGCTCCGAATTTAACCGTGTGCATGTGCCTATTTTGTCCCGTCTTTCATCTCCTGTAGATGGAAAAGAGAGCGAGTGTGCCATTCCCAAAATTATGTTCAGGGAACAAGACGCACCTTTTGTTTTTCTGAAACATGGTGATCTTTTTTGTCTGCCCCTACTTTCTTGAAAGAGTGTTTCTGAATTCGACAAGTCCACATGATATGCCAATTTCAAATGCCCCATGTCATTCTAAGTCAAAGATATGAAATAAGTAAAAAAGAAAAAGAAAAAAACAAACAAACAAACAGAGTTAAATCTAACACGTGATCTGGGAAAAATTTTTGATAATAAAATGTCTTTTATTTTCAAAAAGATGGTTTTTTGGGGAGGAGGAAACATGAGGAAGCCTAAGCCTCATAATTCTCTTTGGATGATATTGTCTTTTCATGGTTGGATATCATCATTGGATCGGTTTGGGGTTCCCCTCATGCCCTCAAAATGAAATATCGAAATTATACTTTCATTGGGTGAAACCAAATTACATTACTAGAATGGAAAATGTGATAATAACATACTAAATAGAATAAAAACAAGAAATCATAAAAACAAGTGAAATCTGTGAAAAAGCCCTTGCTAAAGGGAGTATCCAGATAATCGATGGTGTCAGGCTCTTAAATCAAGCGCCCTTGAGTTTTTTGTTTTGGTAGACTCGAAGTGTTCATACGAGAGGACTACTTCATTAAAACTATGGAAGCGCATTCTATGCAACCGGGAACAAAGGTTGCCGAGCAAGGTTTTTATGAACAGCTTTGTCATTTCTTCTTCAGTCAACTGAGGAATAGCTTGCATCATGAAAGCCTCCCACATTCCTACTTATGCTCGAAAATCCTCCATTAGCCCTTTTCTGATGTGAACTAAATCCTTGTTAGGCAATATAGTTTCAACCTTGGCTTGGTATTGATGCAGAAATGCGGAAGATAGCTCACTCCAATCCTTCACAAGGTAGATCTTTGCCATGAAGAACCATTGCAATGCAGGCCCAGTGAGACTCTCTTGGAAGGCTCGAATTATGAGTAGTGCTCGGTTGGCGTACCAACTCATTTTGGCATGATAGTATTACAAGTGTATCATGGGGCAAGTCATGCCATTATATTTATGGGGACTAGGTACCTCCATTCCTTCGGTAATCATAAACATGTTGAGGTAAGACGGACCTACCGTGTCTCAATTAGGGAACTAGCCCTCCCTCTACTTTACCATTCCCTTTATAGCGATAATGAATTCTACTATTTCAGGAAAGTTGGACTCTTCTGAGACCATTTCATCACTTTCTTTTGGGTCAAAGTTTCCAACCAAAGATGAGGCATCTACTCCTTCATGGTTGAGTGACAAATTTAGTGACTCATTAGGAGACAAGCCCTAAAAGGATAAATGTTCCCCATCTAGCAGGCTTGGACCCTGTGCACGAGTGGGAGGCAATTATTCGATGAATAGCCAACCTCATCTGTATAATATTGGTAGCTCTCCATGGGACTACGGACGATGTTCAAAGCCTTGGCAAGGCTGCTCATAGGCTGCCAAATTTTTCCTACATTTAGTGGCAGGCGTTGGCTTGGATTGCTTAGGTTTTCCTTTCTTGACATGTGGTTTTGACCTCTTGAACATTGCCCCTCGCTTTGCTAATTTAAGGTGGTAAGGAAGACTAGGAGATAGTAGGGTCTCGTTCCCTGGATTGATGGCGGTCAGCACTCTTGGGGTCCTAACTCTTGCGGTAATCCTGGAAAGTTATATTGCCATGCTCTAATTCTGAATAGACTTTTATAGTGCTAACCTCATCCGCAAGCTTCTTGCCTTTCCTAGTGGGAAGCTTCTTAGTAATGGAATACTACTTGGTGGTCCCTTCATCATGCAAGACTGCATTGATATTTTCTCTCATCGATCCTTCTTTTGTTGGTTACTGGTCAAATTGGGTGGTTAGGCTCCTCCCTAACGTGGCATGTTTCGTTAAGAACTCATTATCCTTTATCTCCACGCCTACCGATTCTTCGCAAGGCAGGGTAATGTCGATGCAGACGTCAACATTATATTCTTTGCAGAAAGCATCGATCAATTCTTCCCATGTTTTAAGGAGACTAATCTTCCTTACAATGTACCATCATAGGGTGGGACCAATCAAATTCGATTGGTATGATTGAATCATCCTTTGGACTTGGTAGGCCTATAAATAGATCTCCGAGTAAGAAGCATTGGCATATTTCTCGCACTCAGGCACTTTGAGTTCTTCTGGAATTTTGACAGCGGCATAGCTAGATAGATTAGTGGGGCCTTGATCATGCAACTAGCTCAACTTTTCCATGTTCCTCGTAAAGTGTCCATCTTGTCTATCCTGCCCATCTTCTAGTGCACCTATGGGTGTTACAAGAGCATCCTCCCCAACAAAGATTGGATGCAGCTTGTCGGGTAAATTGGCGATTTCGCCATCAACAGCTAGCTTGGTACTATCTCATCTTGTGATAGAATGGCCATGGAGTTGAGCTTGGTTTGAAAAGACTCCACTTGTTTCGAGAGTTGTTGGAGTGTACTAACAACTCATTTCATCTCGCCTTCCATGATCACAAGGTGGCTGGGCATATCTTTATCGGCCATTTTTGCACTTGCTCTTAAGGGGTTTGGATTGGTGATCGGTCCATGATTACCTAGTTACGAATAAACAAGCATGTGTAAACAAGAGGCATAAATAAGGAGTCAATCCATGACGACTGCCTAATCCCACCCCTTTTGTTTATTCATGAAAAGTTTGTTCATGGAGGGGTTTTCCTAAGGACAGACTAGGGAAATAAAGACATGTGACATGTTAACATGGATTAAAAATATATCAAATTTGAAATAGAAAAACTTGAAACAACAAAAGTATAATTGAAAACAAATTATCAAAAGTTTTCTTCCCTTTTCTTTACACCATTTTTCCTTTATGAAAGCACCTGCAAATTCCTTGGGGAAAAAAATTAGCATGATTGAGACAACAAAGGCATGAACTGAAAGTAAATTTTTTTGCAGAAGTTTTCCCTCTTTTTTTCAAAAAGACTCCATGACAATTACTTCGAAATTGGAATGGCCATGGTATTAAATTCATAACTAACCTAGTCAAATCATGGACCAACCGAGACATAAAGGGAAGTAAGTAAATTGTAAAGTGTAAGGATAAGAAACTTACTTAACCATATATAATCGATGGCAATCACATAAACATGTGCATGATACGTGTGGTTCGATTTCTAACTAAGAAGGCTTAGTAAAGTTAAGAAGTGATCTGACTGTAGCAGTCTCTCGTTAGTGTTAGGTCCTCCTAACCTTGGCTCTACCTAAAGAAATTTGGGAAAAAGAAAGGCAACTTCTACTTCGCGGTCTCGCATTCGAGGTAGTATCTTTCTTAACACCATCCTAAAATATTTTTGTGGTAGCCCAGGTCTGATGGTAGGGTTGTGTGTGCCATAGTGTAGTGCTAAAAAAGTCAAAGTGCGCACAATAATTTATAAGGAAAACATTGATATTAACATAATTAACAATTACCTCTAAGCCACTAACCTATACAACCAAGTTAGGGAAACATTTAAACAAGAAAAAAAAAGGCCTAAGTCCACAAAAATAATGAGTTCTTGTCGCGACCTAATTTTTTCGGGTTCACATCCTAAAACTAGGTTAATGGACTGCTAAGTTTTTTTAAACTTAGCTTGGGCTCTCCCAAGCCCATACCAATTCGCGACTTAAGTCTAATTTTTTTAAACATGCAAAATATTATTAATTAGGAGTCGCCACTAATCAATTCACGGTAGTTCGATTAGACACCTAAGTAAAATAAAGGGAGATTTATTTTACTCCTATGAACCAAAGACTAAGGGTACGGGGACTTAGTTACACTAGAATTTTTTAATGCCCTTTCGGTACCATTTCTTTTTAATTTTTTTAAAAAAATATTTTTGCAAGCAACTTGGATTTATTTTAACCTAAATTACTACCATGCAAGTATGGTGACCACACGGATGCTCATCCACTATTAAACACTCAAATAAATAAATAATTAAATTGCATCACACAAAGCCAACAATCAATTTTTTTGAGTTTTCTTGAAATTAGAATTCTTTTATAAAAATGCATTTTTTAGCTAAGTGACCTAATTTTACTAATATGCAAATTCAAATTAAATGAGCCTAATATGTAATCTAGTTAACATGCACTTCATGACCTAATTTACTAATGAACATATTCTAATTAAACAATCCTATCATGCAAACTAATTAATATGCACCCAGTATTTTTGTATTTTTTATTGAAATTCAAAATTAATGAAAACCCTAGTTAAGCTATCTAAAAAAAGAATAATTTTCTAATTCATTTTTGGGATTAATTTTGATTTAAACCCTATTTTGTCTTAGAAATCTATTTTTTCTTATTTTTTTTTATTTTTCTTAAAAACATGCCAATTTTATCTAAGACTCTATAAAAAAAGGTTATTTAAGATTGACCCTAACCTATTTTAAAAAGATATCTAAAAATGTAGTTCTATAATCTAAAAAATAATTTACCAAACCTACGTGTCTAATTTATTAAACCTACATGTCTTATATGCTCACGTAAGATTTTGATTTTTTTTTATTTTAGATTTTTTAGACAAGTAATTATTAAATAAATATTAAATCTAAACTATCAACAAAATCAACCAAGAAAGGATTAAAATAATCGAAAAAATAACCTGTTGTCTCACATGTCAAATTAACGGTTATTCTAACCCTAAATATCACAACAAAGAGATCAAAATAATTACAAATTTGACCCGAAGTCTTACGGACCAAATTAAATAATTATTGTGATTTAACAATTGAAATTTCACTAAAAGCCCAACAATTAAAATAATTAAAAAAAATTGATCCAATGTCTCTCGGATCAAATTAATAATTATAATAATTTCGGACCAAATTCCTGCGGATAATGCCTACAAAAACTATAGATATTAACATCCAAGATTGCAATTTAGATAACTCAACTGAAAAAAATACTATCAAATAAAATAAACAGAAAAATGACATAAAAAAGTAAAATAGACTAAACTAAAAAAGTAAAAGGAATAAAAAATTACCTATGAGGAAATGACAGGAGGGCAGCGTCGGGCGGAGGATGACCGGTGGTCGGCGTCGGGGCTCCGGTGAGGGCTGGGTGGTGAAGGTGAGCAGGTATCGTGGAGGCTCGAGTGGCGGTGACCGACGCAAGGGGTGGACCAGCAGCAGCGGCGGAGTGGCAGTGGCGCGGGACTGGTGCAGGGTGCGGTTTGCGGACAGACGGAGGCGCAAGTGAACGTCGACGACAGGAACTCGAGGACGGTGGTGCGCAATGGACTGGTCTCGGCGACGGGTGAGTGTCGCGGGTCAGCAGCAGCGACCGGCGAGGGAACGGTGGCTTCGCGGGGGACGAGCGGCCGAAGGCGTGGCTGATGCAGGCGCGGTGGGCTTCGGCTCGGTTGCAGTCTCGCGGGCAGAGGCGCAGTGACACCGGTGGCGAGCAGATCGCGGAGGCGCAAGGGTGCCAGAGCAGTGGCGACCAACAGCTGTGGCTGGCGAAGCGGCAGCGGTGGAGGCGCGGTGGGCAGCAGTGACGCCGGCAGCCCTTCGGGGAAGATGAACAGTAGCCCCCCTTTTCTTTTCCTTTCTTTTTTTTTTTCTCTCTCTTGTCACTTCGCACGTCCACTTTGTCGCTGCACTCTCTGCTGTATTTTCTCTCTACTCTTTCCCTTCTGCAGACCTGACTTTTCCTCTTTTTGACTTTTACTCTTCAAAACCAAAAAATGGGCGGAACAACTTCTCTTTTTCTTTGGTTTCTACTCTCTCACGCTTGCATTTTCCTCTTTTTCTCACGAAATTTTCACGAAATTTTTTTTGCTCTTCGAATTCGCTCCCCATTTACAAAAAATGAACCTCTCTTTTGTAATGATTTTGAACGGCCACTTTGTATGGCATTTTCTAAGTTTCCATCTTCAGTCGCATTAAATCAGAGCTATAAATCAGAGCATGATTTTGCAATCAGCTCGATTTTGCTCGGATTTCTTCCATTTTACAAAAATTCTTGCCCCTTATTCACTTGATTTTTGAATTGTTTCTGCATTTAACAAAATCTAAATATTCATCAGAATTCCAAATTTCCATGCATATTCAATCAAATCAATTTCCTCCATTTTTATTTTTATTTTTTCTTTTATTTGTTCTAATGCAATTTTTATTTTCCTTATTTCCCTAGATTTGCTAAAATTAGGTGTCAACAGCTGCCCCTCTTTGAAGGTGAGCTCGTAGAGGTTGCCTTCAAAGGCAATTTGAGACCTAAACTTTTACCATGCACATGTAATGAATGACTCCCTCCTCTTTTTTTTTTTTTTTGTGGAATATGATTCCCATTTTGAAATGAAATTTATGTGATACGTGGAAATACTAATGCAAATGATAAAGGAACTTACCTGAAATTACTTACCTTCGAGTAACTCAAGATAGATTGGTGTTACATGTCTAGGACCTGTACCATTCTACGGTCGCCCAGAATAGTAACATGGCTTTGCAAAGAGACTGCTTTCTCAGGACCCGTACCATTCTACAGTCGCCTAGTATGGCATTGCTTTGTTGTGTCTAGGACCCGTACCATTCTACGGTAGACTAAATGGAGATTTATTTTCCAGGACTCGTACCATTCTACGGTCGCCTGAATTGAGGCTGTCTAGGACCCGTACCATTCTACGGTCGCCTAAACGGGGATCTGTTTTCCAGGACCCGTACCATTCTACGGTCGCCTGAACTGAGGTTGTCTAGGACCTGTACCATTCTACGGTTGCCTAAATTGGGATTCACTTTCCAGGACTCGTACCATTCTACGGCCGCCTGAATCTGGGAAAAATCTTCGGGGGGCGACTCCAATCGAGCGCCGATGCTTGAAAAGGAATACCTGTACAATGACAAGTATTTAGGGTATGGATAGAGATAGACTTACCTGGTGACATCTCTGTTCCTTGAGGATATGTTTCCTGCAAAACACACTTGTAGGAAAGGCGATATGCATTGACAGACATGCATTAATTCAAATGAGGTTCATGCGTGATGATTTCTATCAATCTTGCATCGCCTAATTTCCATCGGGAAATATCTCAAAAGAATATTCCAATCTGAACATATGTGTCATGGATGTATCAAATGAGGGATCTTTTGGTTTGAAAGGACTTTTTCTCTCATCCTCTTTAAAAAAGTCATCTCATCCTGACCTTTGACGCAGGATTTTAGCAATCACTCTATCTCACTGTCATCATGCCAAACAAGGGTTTGTGCAAATCTCGCAAGTGGTACGACCTTACCAATCTGAGAGGTCTTTAACAGGGACCGTAATGTGGGCCTAGTCAAAGGCTTAACAAAAGGGACTCTTCGAGTCGAGGCTTTTGAAAGAATGAGTGATATTCTGTAATCATCTCTGGGTTTACAAGTCAAGAACCCTGCAAAATGAGAAAGAAATAATCTTGCTCACACTTCTTCGAGCGATGCTTAAAACATGTGAACCCCTAGGTTAATTCAAGTGCCCTAATCTGAAGAGACTTTGCAAGGGACGTAACGTAGGCTTGGCTCATGGGTTGAGAAATGAAAGGATCATTAGGCTCAAAAAGTTTTTAGGGGGGTTAAAGTTGGTGATCATCTTGACATTTCCACCACTTTCCTTCTCCACTGTCAAAGATTTTTTTATATCACAACTCCATTGATTGTAACAGCATTTGAGTTTTTTTAGTATCGCCTTGTTGGGGATACGACTCACTATATCAAGAGTTTTGATTTTCTTTTTTCTGGGCATTGGCCTTGCTTTTACTAGGCACACTGCTTTTCCATGCTCCATATTTTTTGCACTTATTTTCTTTGTACTTAACACAGACTTCATTCTTTGTCAAGCATTCTAAGCCATGCTACTTGAATGGTTCTTTTTGCCTTGCCCAAGTGTGGGGGATGATCACCAACTGGGTTAAACATGAAACGAATTCACAGGCTCAAGTGGGCTATGCAATGGATGGAAGTGTATAGGATAAAGAAAGAACTGCTCTTCATCATCTTAAGGCACTTTAAATTACCGTACAAGTTACACTGTAAAAGCAATACTCAAAGATTGATGCAAGTGCGAGCAACAAGATTCCTACCATTCATTTTGAATTTGTTTCAATGTGGGATGGTTCTTGACAGGGATAATTTTAAAAGAATCTCCATGAGTGTATGGGGCTCAAAGGGGTTAAGCAATGGATCACCTGTAGTGTTTGGGATAGAGAAAAGAATGCCTCTCATCACCTTGGTTGACGTACCCTTTGCGAGATCAACTTTTCCTTGCAAGCACGGAATTTTTCCACACAACTCACTGTGAATTAGTGTATAAAAAAGTGTATGGAACAAGGCTTGCCTTTCATCATTCCAAAGTATCTCATTTGACACATTCAACATAATTCATCAGGGAAAACATGCAAGATTTGCAACAAATTTGAACAATTCAACTCATTGAGGCATTTTATTCATCATAGAAATATTTGCAAGACATGACATGACAAATTCTATCATGGATAATACTTCTTGACAGCATCTGAATTAACTGGAGTGGAAAACTCACGACCATCCATTTTTGCCAGGATCAAAGCACCGCCAGGAAGTACCTTCTTTACCACGTATGGGCCGCTGTAGTTTGGAGCAAACTTGCCTCCAGGATCCGGAAAGATCGGCAACAACTTCCTTAGGACTAGGTCATTTACCTCGAAATGCCTTGGCCGTACCTTCCGGTTGAAAGATCTGGCTACTCTCTGTTGATATGTTTGGCCATGGCAGAGAGCTTTCAGTCTTTTCTCGTCGATCAAGTTCAACTGCTCGAATCTTTGTTGTGACCATTCTGCTTCAGACAACCCCACTTGGGATAAAACTCTCAGGGAAGGAATCTCTACTTCCACAGGTAGAACTGCTTCCATGCCGTATACCAAAGCAAACGGAGTTGCCCCAGTGGATGTGCGGATCGATGTTTGATACGCCATCAGTGCGAAGGGTAACCTGTCATGCCAATCTTGATAATTCTCGGCTGTCTTCGCCAAGATCTTCTTGATGTTCTTATTGGCTGCTTCAACAGCCCCGTTCATTTGAGGGCGGTAAGGAGACGAATTCAGATGCTTGATTTTGAACTCGCTGAACAACCCATCTACAAGCTTGTTGTTCAAATTGGTCCCATTATTAGTGACGATTGCTTCAGGGACACCATAGCGAGCAATTATGTCACGTTTGACAAACTTCACAACATTACGAGCAGTGACACTTGCAAAAGATGTAGCTTCGATCCATTTGGAGAAATAGTCTATCGCCACCAAAATGAATCGATGCCCATTTGAAGCCTTGGGATTGATTGGGCCAATCACATCAATACCCCACATCGTGAAGGGCCATGGCTCAGAAAACTGATGCAGTTCAGTTGGAGGAACATTTATTTTATTCCCATGAATCTGGCAGCGGTGACAACTCCGAACATGCTGGATGCAGTCACTTTCCAATGTGAGCCAATAATAGCCTAATCTCATAATCTTCTTGGCTAACATGTGTCCATTCATATGAGGCCCACATACTCCTTCGTGCACTTCTTGCATGATTTGGATGGCTTCGGCTGCATCTACACATCGCAACAAAACTGAATCGTAAGATCTCTTGTACAAATTCTCGCCACTAACGAAGAATTTCGAGGCCATCTTCATGATGTACTTCCTATCAGCCTTAGTGCTTCCCTCGGGAAATTCTTGTTTTTGAATGTAATTCATGATATCGAAATACCATGGTTTCCCGTCAGTCACGATCATACAATAAGCTGGCTTTGGTAAAACCTCTATTTTCAGAGGTTCGACTTCTAACCCATCAGTGACTTGCAGTATAGAAGACAGTGTAGTAAGTGCATCTGCAAATTGATTATGAGACCTTGGCAAGTATTCAAACGAAATTTCCTTAAACTCTTTTGCCAGAGCTTCTAGGTACTTGTGGTACGGGAGCAACTTGGCATCCTTGGTCTTCCATTCACCTACGGTTTGCAGTATGATTAATGTGGAATCTCCGAATACTTTTAGCTTAGCAACATCCATCTCGATTGCAGCCTGAAGCCCGAGAATGCAAGCTTCATATTTAGCCACATTGTTAGTGCATGGGAATATCAATTTCGCAGCTACTGGATGATGTTGACCATCTAGGGATATCAAAACTGCCCCAGTACCCGAACCAGACAAGTTTACAGCTCCATCAAAGAACATCTTCCACGAGTCTTCATTTACACTCAAGACACGGTCATCAAGGAAACTGTCATCGTCATTGGGGATCCCTTAATTCTCGGCCAAAAGATCAGCAATTGCTCGGCCTTTAACCGACTTTTGTGGCATGAATTGCACATCAAATTCAGAAATCAAAATTTGCCATTTGGCCAACTTACCCACCAAAGCTGGCCGATCAAGTAAGTACTTGATAGGGTCGTTCTTAGTCACAAGGAATGTCTGGTGATGCAGTGTGTATTGTCGCAATCTATGAAATACCCACACCAATGTCGCACAAGTCTTTTCAACATCAGAATACTTCAACTCTGACACAGTGAACTTCTTGCTCAGATAATAAATGGCCCGTTCTCTTCTGTTGACTGGACTTTCTTGAGCCAACATTGCACCCAATGACTCACTATGAATAGTGAGGTAGAGAATCAAAGGATGCCCTGGCAAGGGTGGGACAAGAACTGGTGGATTTATCAAGTACTGCTTTAGCTTGTTGAACGCTTCCCGACACTCATCATCCCAGTTGACTTGTGCATTCTTCTTTAGAAGCTTAAAGAACGGCTTGGCAGTTTCAGAGAGTTGGGAAATGAATCGAGCTATGTAATTCAATCTCCCTAAAAGGCTCCGGACTTCTTTCACCGTTGATGGAGGTTGCAATTCACATATGGCCTTAGCCTTGGAAGGGTCGATCTCAATCCCTTTACTGCTCACAATAAGTCCGAGTAATTTACCGGATGTTGCTCCAAACACGCATTTAGTGGGATTCAGACGAAGCTTGAACTTACGGAGTCGATCGAACAACTTCTTCAAGGTTTCGATGTGGCTTTTTCCTGGTCGGGTCTTTGCAATCATATCATCAACATAGACTTCAATCTCCTGGTGCATCATGTCATGAAATAATGCGACCATGGCTCGCTGGTATGTTGCCCCTGCATTCTTGAGTCCGAAGGGCATGACCTTATAATGAAATGTTCCCCACGGGGTGATGAATGCAGTCTTCTCCTTGTCTTCCTCCTTCATCCTTATTTGATTGTACCCAGAAAAACCATCCATAAATGAGAATAGTTCAAAACCAGCGGTGCTATCCACAAGGACATCTATGTGCGGTAATGGGAAATCATCCTTTGGACTAGCTTTGTTTAGATCCCGATAGTCAACACAAACTCGAACTCGGCCATCCTTCTTCATTACCGGCACAATATTAGCCACCCATTCAGGGTACTATGAGACTTCAATGAATCCCACTTTCAAGAGCTTCATCACCTCCTCCTCTATCTTCTTCGAGAGTTCGGGTTTAGTCCTCCGCAGCCTTTGCTTCTTAGGTGGCACGTCCGGATCAGTAGGTAGGCAATGCTCCACGATTGATGGGTCTAGCCCAGGCATGTCAGCGTAGGTCCATGCGAAAATGTCTTGATATTCCTTCAGTAACTGAATTAGACGCTCAGCCTCGTCTTTCGGGAGACTCGCCCTAATTTTCATCTCTTTGGCTTCTTCAGCGTCACTTAAATTAATAGTGACAGTTTGCTCGAATGTGAGAGCCTTGGCTTTTTCATGTTGTTCCCAGCTTCGCTGCACCTCAATGGAGTCTTCGATCGAGTCTTCAGGATCATCATTATCAGCACTTGTTGCATTGGATTGGACCATTTCCACACCTTTGCATGCCATAAGATTGTTCCTGAAACATGAAGTAGATAAATCAGAAAGACAAACAGAGTAATCTACATTTTTGCTTTTGTTTTTTTTTTTTAAAAAGAATTTTGGCAAAAACATTTTTTTTTGAAACATTTTGACATGAGGAATCATGATGAAGCCTAGGCCTCAGAATTCTCCTTGGATTTTTCTTTTCTTTTATCGGTTGGATATCATCACCGGGTTGGTTTGGTGTACCTCATCATGCCCTCAAAATAAAACTTGTAATTTCATTGAAATTCATCAATCGATTACATTTATTGAATGGAAAAAATGCAACACTCAATCATTAAAAGAAAGCTAAAAACATCTTAGAAAATAAATAAAAATTCCCACGCAAGGGAATGTGCAAAAGCAGTAAAAAGGTTACTCTTATGGGCCAAGGCCCATCTCTTCAAGGGGTCCTTCATCAATGGTTCCTATGATGAGGTCGTCGAACAAGTTTGTAACTCCTTCCAGCGCATCATCAGGGTTCTCTGTCTTTGGGGGTGTTGGCTCATCCATGCCACCCCATCCATCGGGGACTATCTCGCGAGGATCAATATAGAAACTGGGAGGGGTCGAATACTTCACCAGGTAATCGTACTTGCCACTAGGCTGCCCTAGAGTGTCTATCACTTCCGCTTCATCATGCATCATTCTTGGAGGACCGGGGAATGTCTCATGAATGCTTGGGGGTAGCAGGTTTTGCCTCCTTCGCCCTTGGTCAGGTGGCGGGTTCCGCCTTTCCTGTCTTCGCCCTTCAAAACTTCCCCCACCTCTTCCATGGTACCCTAAACCAGCAGTGCGGGACCTCTGAGGGGCTTCAATGGGGCTTTGAATGCCCTGACCATTTCTCCCAAGACCATTGCTAGGGACGAAACCATTCCTAACCATTACTCTTCCCACCATAAGGGCAGCGTCTGAAACTTCAGGAGTGGGTGGCGATGAACCTCAAGAAGCGTGTATGGTGGATACCAACTCGAATGACTGGTAACTTGATTCAAACTGGGAATCCGGCTCTACATAGGGGATAGCCGTCTCATGATAAATCCGGTGGTCTTCCTCACCATACACAGTGACCAACTTCCTTTCGATCACAAATTTCACAGCTTGATGTAGACTTGAGGGCACTGCTCCAGCAGTGTGTATCCAGGGACGACCCAGTAGGAAATTGAATGCAGTAGGGATGTCCAGCACTTGGAAGGGAATGTTGAAGACGACCAGTCCTATTTGTACATCAAGATGGATTTCCCCGATCACCTCCTTTTTTGTTCCATCGAAAGCTCGCACCGAAGTCTTCGCAGCATGTATCCTTGATGGGTCTACCTTGAGGCGGTGAAGAGTGGCCAATGGACATATGTTCGAAGCGGACCCATTATCAATGAGCACTCGGGACACATGAGAAGACTTGTGCTTAACGGATACGTAGAGTGCCTTGTTATGCCCCCTGCCTTCGAGAGGGAATTCCTCATCAGAGAAGGCAATCAAATCCTTGAGAAGGACCGATCCTACAAATTCTTCCAGCTTGTCTGCCTCAACCGTTTCTGGCACCCGTATTTCACTTAGCACCTTCACTAGCGACTTTTGATGCACGGGGGACGTCAGCAAAAGCTCGAGTAAAGAGATTTGAGCGGGCATCTTTCGTAATTGGTCAACCACGTTGTACTCGCTTGCTTTGATTACGGCCAGGAAGTCCTTAGCCTCTTCATCAGTGACCGGCTTTGCAGGTTGAGCACTGGCTTGACCATAGGTTCGACCAGACCTTGTAACAAGGTCAACATCCAAGTCATAGGACCAAGGCACCATCTTGTTGCTGACATAATCATACGGCTGAGGCACCTCTATCACCATCTCCTCATCAGATGCATCCTCTAATGGGGGCATGTCCACCAGCGAAGGATCAACCTCTTTCTTGTCAGCATCAAGTGTGGCCTGCTCCTCCTCCCAATCGATGATGAGGTGGGAGATAGTAGAAACGATACAGTTACGATCAGCATACACAATGATGCCGTCATCCACCATTTTGGCGATTCTTTCTCTCATTACTGATAGAGGGACATCTTTCTGACCTTGGTAATACCCAGCTCTCACTAGCCCGTTGTAGGCATCTGCCACATGCACCTTTGAGTTCCTGATCCGTCCAACTTCAGGTTCCAGGATAGCATTCACCGTACCCTCATGCTCTGGGAGCGGATTTTTCTGGACATTCGGTCGAGTAGTTTGGAATGAAAAGGCTTTTGTGTCCAGGAGATTTTGGATCTTGTGCTTGAGGGTGAAACATTCATCAGTTGAATCGCCCAGTTCGCCGTTATGGTAGTCACATTTTTTGGTCGGGTCGTAACTGCGAATGCCTTCACGGTTAGGGCGCTTTGGATCACTAGAAAGCAAACCTTTCTTTCGGAGGATTGTCAGCACTTGGGATGGAGACTCAGGGAGAGGGGAAAACTTCCTTCTATTATTCGCCTGGGCGAATGGTTGACGGTCAACGGGTGGTTGCTGTCTTGGGCTCATTTGGATCGCTGGGGCACGTTTGGCACTTTCTTGGCTATAAGCCACATCCACATCGACGGCCGCTTCTTTCTCTTTCTTGGCGGAGAATCTTTTACTAGATGGTTCAGTAAACCATCCTTCCCTTATCCCCATCTCGATTTGTTCTCCTACAGGAATAAGTTGACTGAAGCTCTCAACATACGTACTAGCCATTCGGTTACGAAACTCAGACGGAAGGGTTTTCACGAACAACTTCATCAATTCCTTGTTGGTAGGCTCAGGAGTGATTTGAGCTGCCAGGTTTCTCCATCTCACAGCATACTCTTTAAATGACTCGCTCCTTTTCTTTTCCATCAGCTCCAGGTCTTCTCGGGAAGGTGCGATGTCCATGTTGAACTTGTACTGTTTGAGGAATGCGTCCGCCACTTCGTTCCAGGTTTCGAGGAGGTTCACGTTTTTCATTTCGTACCAATTTAGTGCGGGTCTGGTCAAACTCGCATGAAATGATTGGATCATGAGGGGCTCATTTTTGACGTGCTGGGCCATGCGCACTGGTACATCTGCAGATGAGATTTCGGACAAGATGCCCCGTCGTACTTCTCAAATTCCGGCATTTTGAACTTGCTCGGCATTTTGACCTTCTCATAGACCGAGAGGTCAAACGGGAGTGAGCTTTGAGACTCCTGTAGCTGTCTCATCTTCTCTTCTAGCTTTGCAACACGCTCATCCTGATCTGTCTTGGGAACACTGTCAAGCTTGGCCTTTCCAACAAGGACCATATCATCTTCCAGCTCAGGCATTTCATCATCACTCATTTGGGCCCTGTTCCTCCGGACTACTATCTCAGGGAGAGCGGGAGGATTTGGATTCACTTGGAGGGATTGAAGTTGAGCTGTTATAAGCTGCATGGAAGTGGCTAACTGCTTGAGCTGATCTTCCACGGAGGACATGCGATTGCGCATCTCGCTTTGGTCAGCCATTTTAGCCTTTGATCGCGTAATGATAGGAGAGCGTGGAGGATTCGTTATCACCTATGAGGAAAAAGAGATAATGTAAGAACCAATTGCAAGATAAGAAAATGGCCCATGACAATGGTCTAATCGCCTCATTTTATTGAAAATTTATTTGAAATTTGAACCAAGTTCCCTAATAAAGAACTAAGAATTGAAATCCAAAGTCCTTAAACATTAAATCTAGAAATTGAAAACATTGTACTAGAATCAAAGTCCCTAAACATTGAACTAGGAATCAAAATTCAGGACATCTCATTTTATATGCTTTCGGGATCCCAACGCCTTGCGAAGCTTCTTATTTTCGGCTTCAAGCCTTTCCACTTTCCGTTTAAGATGCTCAATTTGTGTACGTTGGGTCGGCTTCTCAGTCACATCAGGGATTACTGGACGGAGGGCAGCAGGAATCCAGTGTTGTTGGATGTAGAATGCCGATGCATGGTGAATCTCTTCCTCGCCTTTCAGTCTCTTGGGCACCAAAATTTTCTCTAGGTGGCATTCACTCCATGCAGCAATGATCATCTGGACTTCGTTAAAGTAGTCATAGTCTGTTTGAATAAAACGAACTTGGAACAACTCTGTCTTGAGTGGCGGAGGAACTTCTTGAAGGGCTTTGTACTGACGAGCCACCCTATACGGGTAATAAGAAGTTGCACCAGAAAGGCCCAGCAACGGGATTGGCTCATCATGCTTGTGAGAGAAACGGGCCTCCTCAACTCGGAACCATTTAGTATGCCATAGGAATGCCTTAGGATTAGGATCTTTCAAAAAATTAATCCAACGGGCATACTGCTTATCTGGAGAAAAACGTTCTAGGACCGCAAATTTTTGTATGGGGTGCCTCGAATCATCAATCTTAAATTGTTTCATAAGATGCCCAAAACCTCTTATGTGTGAGAAAAACCATATTTGTAAAAGTTCAGGGAGGGCACGCAGGGTCTTTTCTTCATTTTGTTTGAAACGGTTTAATGACAAAAATGTTTCAGCTAAAACCATACTGACATAATTTAAACCGTTACAAACACGATTAACCACCCATGAAATTGAAGGATTAATTGCATTTCTTCGATAAGGAAAAATGATTAGCCTGAAAAATGCTAACATGAAAATCCTAGCTTTTGAAATCATTGATGGATTTGCAAAACCTTCTTCCAAAAGTGAAAATGGGCATGCAGAACAATTTGCTTTGACAATTTTCTTCACCCTTTCGGTTTTGATTTCTAAAAAATGTGATAATTCAGAAATAGAATCTATACCGATAGGCGGTCTAATAAGCTCCTTTTCCATGGGCATTCCAATGGCAATACTATACTCTTCTAGTGTTGGGGTTAGTTCAAACTCACCAAACATGAATGTTGAAGTTTGTGGACACCAGAAGTGAGGGAGTGCCTGTATCACACTAGAGTGGATACTGATCTCTAACAGTGGGAGAAGTCGGGCAATCCTGGCTTTCACATATCTTTGACCATCTTGATCTAACTGGTCCAACCACATTTTGAGCTCTTTTTTGGGAGTGGAAATGACTTGTGCATCGGTTTTCCCCATAGCATATAAAACAAGATTGACGACGCAACCTATTGTCATGGACCGACAAAATTTCAATAAAGTAAGTAAGTTGCGAAGAATTTATATAACTTACTTTTCACCTGAAAATGGATGACAATCACATAGACACACGCATGAAATGTGAGGTTCAATTTCTATCTAGATGGCTTAACAAAGTGAAGCTAAGAGGATGATCTGACCGTTGCAGTCTCGCATTAACGTGTCAGGTCCTCCTAACCCCGGCTCAGTCGAATGGAATGCCCAATAATCACGCAGTCTCGCGGATATGGACAAACACATTCGACACCATGAAAGAAATTTCGGGGAAAAGAAGATCAACCTCCATATAGCAGTCTCGCTTTGGAGGAAGTATCCTTCTCAACACCATCCTAAAAATCCTATTGCAGCCCAGGTCCGGCCACAGGTTGTGTGTGCAATAGTGTAGTGTTAAAAGCAATAAACCATGCGCAAGAGTTTAACTGCAAACAACACTTCTAATTAGGGAAAAATAAATCATTCATCCCACACTCCAACCTGCAAGACAAAGGTTAGCAAAGACTACTCCCCTTATACCTCCTATCTGCAAAAACATTTAACACCTTAGATATATTAGGGACGTACCTGGTGTCCTTGCTGCCAAACAAAAACATTTTTAAAAGAAAAAGAAAAATTGGCCTAAGTCCACTAAGTGTTTTAACCTAAGTCCCCAGCGGAATCGCCAAGCTGTTGCGACCTAATTTTTTCGGGTTCACATCCTAAAAATAGGTTAATGGACTGTTAAGTTTTTTTAAACTTAGCTTGGGCTCTCCCAAGCCCATACCAATTTGCTACTTAAGTCTAATTTTTTTAAACATGCAAAATATTATTAATTAGGAGTCGCCACTAATCAATTCACGGTAGGTCGATTAGACACCTAAGTAAAATAAATGGAGATTTATTTTACTCCTACGAACCAAAGACTAAGGGTACGGGGATTTGGTTACACTAGAATTTTCTAATGCCCTTTCGGTACGATTTCTTTTTAATTTTTTTTAAAAAATATTTTTGCAAGCAACTTGGATTTATTTTAACATAAATTACTACCATGCAAGTATGGTGACCACACGGATGCTCATCCACTATTAAACACTCAAATAAATAAATAATTAAATTGCATCACACAAAGCCAACAATCAATTTTTTTGAGTTTTCTTGAAATTAGAATTCTTTTATAAAAATGTATTTTTTAGCTAAGTGACCTAATTTTACTAATATGCAAATTCAAATTAAATGAGCCTAATATGCAATCTAGTTAACATGCACTTCATGACCTAATTTACTAATGAACATATTCTAATTAAACAATCCTATCATGCAAACTAATTAATATGCACTCAGTATTTTTGTATTTTTTTATTGAAATTCAAAATTAATGAAAACCCTAGTTAAGCTATCTAAAAAAAGAATAATTTTCTAATTCATTTTTGGGATTAATTTTGATTTAAACCCTATTTTGTCTTAGAAATCTATTTTTTCTTATTTTTTTATTTTTCTTAAAAACATGCCAATTTTATCTAAGACTCTATAAAAAAAGGTTGTTTAAGATTGACCCTAACCTATTTTAAAAAGATATCTAAAAATGCAGTTCTATAATCTAAAAAATAATTTACCAAACCTACGAGTCTAATTTATTAAACCTACATGTCTTATATGCTCACGTAAGATTTTGATTTTTTTTTATTTTAGATTTTTTAGACAAGTAATTATTAAATAAATATTAAATCTAAACTATCAACAAAATCAACCAAGAAAGGATTAAAATAATTGAAAAAATAACCTGTTGTCTCACAGGTCAAATTAACGGTTATTCTAACCCTAAATATCACAACAAAGAGATCAAAATAATTACAAATTTGACCCGAAGTCTTATGGACCAAATTAAATAATTATTGTGATTTAACAATTGAAATTTCACTAAAAGCCCAACAATTAAAATAATTAAAAAAAAATTGATCCAATGTCTCTCGGATCAAATTAATAATTATAATAATTCCGGACCAAATTCCTGCGGATAACGCCTACAAAAACTATAGATATTAACATCCAATATTGCAATTTAGATAACTCAACTGAAAAAATACTATCAAATAAAATAAACAGAAAAATGACATAAAAAAGTAAAATAGACTAAACTAAAAAAGTAAAAGGAATAAAAAATTACCTATGAGGAAATGATAGGAGGGCAGCGCCGGGCGGAGGATGACCGGCGGTCGGCGTCGGGGCTCCGGCGAGGTCTGGGCGGTGAAGGTGAGCAGGTATTGTGGAGGCTCGAGTGGCGGTGACCAACGCGAGGGGTGGACCAGCAGCAGCGGCGGAGTGGTAGTGGCGCGGGACTGGTGCAGGGTGCTGTTTGCGGACAGACGGAGGCGCAAGCGAATGGCGGCGTCTGGAACTCGAGGACGGTGGTGCGCAATGGACTGGTCTCGGCGACGGGTGAGTGTCGCGGGTCAGCAGCAGCGACCGGCGAGGGAACGGTGGCTTCGTGCGGGACGAGCGGCCGAAGGCATGGCTGATGCAGGCGCAGTGGGCTTCGGCTCGGTTACAGTCTCGCGGGCAGAGGCGCAGTGACACCGGTGGTGAGCAGATCGCGGAGGCGCAAGGGTGCCGGGGCAATGGCGACCAACAGCTGTGCCTGGTGAAGCGGCAGCGATGGAGGCGCGGTGGGCAGCAGTGACGCCGGCAGCCCTTCGGGGAAGATGAACAGTAGCCCCCCTTTTCTTTTCCTTTTTTTTTTTTCTCTCTCTTGTCACTTCGCACCCCCACTTTGTCGCTGCACATTCTGCTGTGTTTTCTCTCTACTATTCCCCTTATGCAGACCTGACTTTTCCTCTTTTTGACTTTTACTCTTCAAAACCAAAAAATGGACGGAACAACTTCTCTTTTTCTTTGGTTTCTACTCTCTCACGCTTGCATTTTCCTCTTTTTCTCATGAAATTTTCACGAAATTTGTTTTGCTCTTCGAATTCGCTCCCCATTTACGAAAAATGAACCTCTCTTTTATAATGGTTTCGAACGGCCACTTTGTATGGCATTTTCTAAGTTTCCATCTCCAGTCGCATTAAATCAGAGCTATTAATCAGAGCATGATTTTGCAATCAGCTCGATTTTGCTCGGATTTCTTCCATTTTACAAAAATTCTTGCCCCTTATTCACTTGATTTTTGAATTGTTTCATATTCATCAGAATTCCAAATTTCCATGCATATTCAATCAAATCAATTTCCTCCATTTTTATTTTTATTTTTTCTTTTATTTGTTCTAATGCAATTTTTATTTTCCTTATTTCCCTAGATTTGCTAAAATTAGGTGTCAACAGTTCTCAATGGAGTCGCCAAGTTGTTGTGATCTCCCTTTTGACGCCCTTACACACGGGCATAAATGAAGGCTAATGGCTCGTTAAGTATTAGGCTTAGCTCGGGCTCTCTCAAGCCCACCAATTCACGACTTTTTTGCTAGCTTAAATTAATTTAAGTTTGAATGATAAAAGTTATAAATAGAAGTGCATAGTACCCAATAAGTCCGAGCAAACATATATCGATATTTTAGGTCTTATACAAAAGATAACCAGTTTAAGTAGTAATCCAATGAATAAAGTATTAAGAACAAATTATTATGATGATTTTAGAATCTGGAAACCTCACTTTTTGTTCCAAACATATACTCTCCCGAGAAGTGATTGCCATTAGAAAATCGGAGGTTTTAATTGTCCATCTCAGATTCCATGGAAGCTTGAGGTACATGACTTTACCCAATACTGCTAATGTTCATATGATCAAAGGCAGAAGAAAAAAAATTCACAAAAGGAAGGCGTTGAAGATGGATCGATGACCATCAGCCGCACATACACGACCGCAATGAGAAAGGTCAATCAAAAGGGATGTTGAATCATGATAAGACAAAATAGCTATCACTAGCATTCGAGATATTCTGAGAAGTCATCGAATACAAACTCTGAGGAAGAGTAATTTGTTACCTTTTCCAATATTCTCCCCTCTAACTTCGCTTTTGACATAGTTTTTTTATTTGACAGAAAGCATTAGGATTCGAGGAACAAACTTAATGGGTTAATTTGAGAAAATCGATACAGGCCAAGCAAGCATGTGAGAGTGACCCATATCGAATTCACCTAACTTAGTGTGAAAAGACATGTCGTCTTAGAGCTGGTTTAGTTAAATGAAAAAAGAAGCGCCCTATGGACACTACTAGTGCCTTGGCCTGATGGTATGGGGGTAATTTCTTCTTAGTAATTTATTCATCAAATTAATAATGTTACTAAATAGTTTCAATATCTCTTAGTATGTTTTCACATGTCAGCACAGTTTTGTAAGAATTGACGTCGGATAGGTTGAGAAATGAATTAGAATCTGCTTAAGTTGAGGCATCTTATACGTTGGACCGAAATGTGAATGCTTAAATAATCAATGAGGGCTAAAAGGTCATGTTTCCGGTCCTTTTACAGTCCCGTAGGAGAAAAACAGGAGCGATCCTACTTGGTTAATTGTAATTATCCTATGGCATTCGTAATTTTCCTTACTAAAAGTTATTTATTCGCTATCTATCATTTTGTAATTTTCTTCACAAGACGCAGTTTCCCATTTATCATCGTAAGTTTTATAGATCCTGTGAGTTGTTAAAATTCCATAAGAAATAGTAATTTGCCTAAGTGTATGGTGAGTTTCTTTTTCTATTTGTCAGTAAATTATTTGATGGATCGTAATTTTCCATTGACCTATGTAATTGCCATCTCATAAATTTATTCGGAAAGCGTAGTTTATCTATAAAGGCCATAAATTCTTTAGTCCCTTGGTTTGTAATATTCCACCACAGTCATAATATATACCCAAGTCAAGGGTAAACTTCATTTGTGTTATTAATAGTAAAATGTCTAATCGATCGTGACTTGCACTTCATTAAGACGTGCGTGAATAGTCTCCTTCTCCAATCATGACTTTTCTTAGTCGAAAACAAGTTTGATAACAAATGGTGTTTACGAAACAGATTGGACAGACCACTCTTTCCTCCTCTCTTTTCTTTCCAAAAATGACTGTCCATATTGAAAACGGGACCAGTCCTTAGAAACTTTCTTAATCTGGCTAAATTCAGTTGGCAGAATATTTAAGGTATGATGCACAATATAATTTTTAGAAAGGATAATTTCATGGGCCTTAAGTTTGGATTGAATATGGACCATTTTCATTATAAATTTTCTAACACCCATAGCAGCATCATACCTCATGTTCGTTAACTCACTCAGCAAATTCCCACCTTCAGCCTTATCTAAGACTCTATGTTTTTCTCTCACTACTTCAAAGAACTGTCTCACATTCGTATCTTATGGCAAACCACTAATGGAATGTTCAGTAATGGACCTCTTCATAGCAATGAGGCTTAGTCGGTTAGATTTTTTCCATCTAGCATAATAGGCCTTTTGATCTACAGTACTTTGATCATGGGGCTTGGGAGGTTCATCCTCACGTAGAGCCAAGTCTATATCCACAATGTCTAGAGCAAACTCTATATCTTACTTCCATCTTTTGAAATTTGATCCAGTTAACATTTCAACCGTGACATTGTTATTATCTACAGCGAAGGTAACTGTTTGTCACACATAATGTAATAAGATCAATTGTGGGCAATAAACAATTCAACAAAAATAATTAGTACATTATAAACTCCCATTTGGGTAGAGTGTACAATGCACCATTATTTTCCACAGCATGAAGTTTATAAAGCAACAATAAAGAGAATTACATATAATTGTCAAGAATCCATCCCCTTTGGGCAGACAAATCTTTTAAATTATACATCTCCATAATATCAATATAAAAGGGAATTACATATAATTTTCAAAACATATATCCCCTTTGAGTAGATAAATATTTTTCAATTATACATCTCATCTTTTAAATTTGGGAATTAATTTTCATGCTCTTTTCCAAGTTAACATACACAATAACCCCATTTGGGCGAGTTATTGTATATACTAATTTTTATCAATTGGGAACTCCAAAAAATTTATGCCCAAAATTCATCTAACAATATGAAGTACTTTACAACATGTGCTTCCCAAGATCATATTGCATTTATCAAGCAATAATTTTTGCCACATTTATTTTATTTTATTTTTTAAAATTTTAAAATTTTAATTATTTTATTATTATTTTACTGTTTCGAACCCTCCCGCAGGCCCTAACCCACGAGCAGCCCAGATCAGACCGCAGGGCCAGACTCGCAAGGCCCAAAATTCTGGCCCAAACCCGCAGGAGCCCATGGTCCTTTTAATTAACTTAGCCCACAAATTTGGGCTATAGGCCCAGACTAAATAAAATGGACTTATGCCCATTATATATGAGCCCATGATTCTAGGCTTACGCCGAGAATCATAATCCAATGGCCCAAGCCTGGCTGGAGGTCTTCTTCAACCTCCGGCCAGGTCCCGAAACCCTGCAAAATCGGGTCACACAACTCGGTTTTGACCTGGAACACAAAAAACACCCATTAAGTTGATTTTTCTTGAAATTTATTTATGGGCCTTGCTTCTAACATCATTATAAATTGATTAGAGTGAATTAAATGAAAAACAACTAGTAAATCTTCCACATACAAGCTTCAAAATTTCGGATCTAAGCCTCCCATGGCCGAATTTCGGATTTCTAATGTTTAAGCCAAAAAAAAACTTAGCTTAATGCAACAAAAGGATGCTAAAATATATAACTATACCCATGCAATGATTTACAACGAGTATCAATCAATTGCAAGTAATTTGAAAATTCTAGAACTTTTTCAAGGTATAAACCCTAGAATTTCAAATTCAAAATTCTCACTCAATTATCAACGAAATTATACAAATTATATATGGTTGGAAGATCTCGACATGTAGAACAAATACCCTATGGTTTCAAGATCAATCGATTAAAAAATCCACACGAAAAAATAATGCCCATATTCGGCTCAAAGAGGAAAATTTCGAATTTTGTTCATAAAAAAAAAAAAAAGGGTTCTACAATCATATATGACTCACTCTGATACCACATGTAGAAAATTATTTACATAAATAATTAATTAATCAAGAACAATCGGATCCATATATGACTATAGAACACCGAGATTAATAAGTATAGCGGAATTAAAACGTACATGTTTGAACCATTGCTTCACTAAAAGAAAAATAGATCAACCTAATAATCAGATATCTTTTGGAATGCCAGATCTTCCTCTCTATGATCTATTTCAGTATAGCAGCTTTTAATGAGATTAAGTAATTGATAGATATAATCTACCATTTTATAGGCTAGAGATGAGACCTAGCAAACTCTAATTAATAGCGTGTCAATTGGGTTCTTTCCATTATGGGCTTCAGTTAAACACAATTGCCTACATTTTACTACTCAACTAGGTCCGTTATTAATAGATGCCAAAACCTAGTTCAATAAAATCACTTAAAAGTTTAACAAATATTGGAATATCCATTAACCCGATTATTTAAAATAAAAAATTAATTAATTAATATAAACCTATTTGTGTTTGCTTAGGCCACTATGGCCTATCTGTCATCTTTGTATAGATCGACGTGACAGCTTAATTCAACAAATACTTCCTACTTCTGCAAGTTAACTTGGACTACCCTCTCAAGTTCTTGATGGCAGTATCAAGTTATATCAAACATGACTATCCAGTTATTCAATCACTCACGTTCGAAAGCAATATAAGAACGTATGGACCCTTTGGTAAGGAAGAAGGAAGGTTCTTTAGCTGTGAATTGACATGCAGCAAGATAATTGGCTTTCATGGAAGATCTGATGTCTAGCTTGATGCGCTAGGAGTCTACTCTGAACCAATTTATGAACTTTCTTTCCTGAAATCCATCAGGCCATTTGGAGGTCAAGGAGGCAGTCCTTGGGTTGATGGAGAAAGCACGGGTGTGGGATAAATTATCGTAAAAGCTGATTTAGTTATTGACTCTATTACTGTTGAGTACGACGAGAATGGTTATGTGGTTCAGGGCCTTAAACATGGTGGAAATGGAGGACATAAAACACTCCAGGTATGGCCTTCAAACATTTACGTAATCTTATAAATGTACAACTTCTATGTTGTTGCTAAGGTTCAGTTTTAAGTGGTCAAGGATTGATCCGTCGTGTTGTCTATCCAGCTATTACATTGTCTAACAAAATACTTACCCACCCGAGTATTTTGTTTATGCTGATTTTCAAGTTGGGGAGTTGGGATTAAATATGTGTGTTTCGAATTTGCATATTAAACTCGATCATCCTCGAGAGTACTTGACTTCATTTTCTAGTTATTTTAGAGATTTTTTCTAGTGTATTGTTGTTCGCTCCCTTGCATTTTAGAGCAATGAAAGAACTTTTGGGCCAATTGGGAGACGCGGACCCCTGGAGTGCCATAACTTGGCAGTTTGGGACACTTAAGTGTCATAACTTATGAAATGTACACTTAAGTGCCAAAACCGGAGAAAAATGGATCACTTGAGTGCCAATCTGACCAAAATCCGGCCAAATTGCATACATAGCATTTTTCCGGCGAAACGAGTGCAAAAACGGCATCGTTTTGGGCTGACGTGATAAAAAATAATATAAAAATTAATTTAATTAAATTTAAAATTAAATTTAGTTAAAATATTTAAAAATTAAAATTTTTTTATAAAAAAGAAAAAAAAATGGGGGGGGAGGCGGTTGAGGGCCGAGCCCTCAGCCACCGGTGCCGCCTCCCTACCGTCGTCAGGAAGGGCTGGCGACGGAGCGGGGAGGGTCGGCTGGGGTCGCCGGGCCCTGGCCAGGGGCTGGCGACCCCAGCCGACCAGCGGCGAGGGTTCGCAAGCCCTCGCCTCAGCGGGCGCGGCCCTTGGCCCGCGGCCCTCACCCAGATTGGCGAGGGCTCGCGTCCCTCGCCCAGACCCGACCGGGGGGGGGGGAAGGAGGAGGAGGAAGAAAAAAGGGAGGCAAGGAGGAGGAGAGAGATCCCTCCTCCCCGCGTACCGCCGCTTGGGCCGTCACACTCTTCTCCCCTTAATAGAATAGTGTCCTCGCTATGGCCCCACACGCGGTCGAGAGTCGGCTCTGATACCACTGTAACACCCCGGGTCTCCACTGTACACATATTGTCCGCTTTGGACACTAAGTCCTCACGGTTTTGTTCCTCTCGGGGCAGCCCATACTACCCCAAGAAAATGTGTATGTACAGTTAAAGACACCCGAGCCTTATAAGGCAGTCCAGACCTCCCTCCCTAGGCGATGTGGGACAAGAGAGGGACTCATTCCTTGCGCACGTCCGGGGATCAAGGTGTGGACGCACCGCCATCCCTCCTCCCCGCGCACCGTTGCTTGGGCCGTCACACGAGAGTTCCAGCCCTTGCCCAGATCCGGCGAGGGTCGGCAGCCCTCGCCCGACCGGTTCAAGGGCCACCACCCGCTGAGAAAAAAATTGATTATGGTATAATTGATTATACTATACACATTATGTTATGTGAGAAAATTTAGTTATCAGCATGAGTCAATATTATAACACAAAATTTACTTTGGTTCAAGCATATATAAAATGTAGTAAAATACAATGTTAGAGATAATTTTACTTGAGTAAAGAATGATGATTGCTCATAAATGACAACATAGTGGTGTCAAATTAAAAAGAAAAATAGGGCATGATAAATTCATGTTAGTAAAATAGGACATATAAGATATTTGATAAGAGTAAAATGAATTTATGAATGAGAAATTCGAACCTACAACATTTGATCGTATTATAAATGATACATGTTGATTTCACATAATATATTTTTCATTTCTTAAAATTTCATGGTTCGTAATTTTCCTCACTAAAAATTATATAATCGTTATATATCATTTCATAATGTTTCTTTACAAGACACAAGTTTCCCTTTTATCGTCATAAGTTCTATAAATCCTATGATTTGTTAAATTCCATTAAAAAAAATAGTAAATTGCCTAAGTGTATGGTATGCTTCTTTTTCTATTGTTCATATATTATCTGATCAATCATAAGTTTCCATTGGCCTATGTAATTGCCATTCCGTAAATTATTTTGAGAGGCCATAAAATCTTTACTCCCGTGATTCCTAATATTCCACTAAAATCATAACATATGCCCAAGTCAATAGCAAACTTCATTTGCGTTATTATTAGTAAAATATTTAATCGATCGTGACTTGCACTTCGTAAAGACGTGCGTGAATAGCCTTCTTCACCAATCATGACTTTTCTTAATCGAAAACAAATTTGATATCAAGTAGGTTTTACAAAGAAGACCGGACAGACCACTCTTTCCTCTTTCTTTTTTTCTTTTCAACAATGACGATCTAATCTTGTTACTGCCTCTCATGTCTTCGCTTTCCAGAGCCAAAAAAAAGAACACGCAAGTAGAAGTTCTCGATGAAATAAAAAATATTAATATTTGAATGCAGCCATGGACAATGATTCCATTTACGTCTCCACAGATTAACTGTTTCGAAGCATCTTCTTCTACCAACGCATGTGCTAAGAAGCTTCAAATCCATGTCTGCGTCTTCAGACATGTCTCTGTCACGTGAAACAAAGCTCTTTTAGCTTGACTTGACGAATTCAAACCAAATTGTCCTCAAGCGCGCAAGTTGCTTCTTCAGTTCTTGGAACCAAACCAACTCCACTCCGCAACTTGTCTGAACATTCACTTGAATAAGCAGTCTGTCCTGATGGCGGAGCTTTCATTCATCCCCTTTTCTCATTCGCAATTTGCGTCTCCTGTTTACAAATACACCTTACCGGCGGAAGAGTTGCGACCCTTTTTGCAGTCTCTCACTCAATCACGTATTGTGCTGATGGGAAGCGAAGAGATCAAGCGACGCATTTCGTCTTCTGCTTCAATCCACCAATGGAAGTATGATGTGTTCGTGAGCTTCAAAGGCGAGGACATAAGGAAAACCTTCGCAGCCCACCTCTTCCATGCGCTGAAGCAGGCGGGATCCACTGTTTCAAGGACAATGACAAAGACAAAGCAGAGACCGGAATTTTCATCGAGCCCAAGCTGCTCAATGCGATTCACCATTCTAGGGTCTCTCTTGTCGTGTTCACCACCAACTACGCAGACTCACGGTGGTGCTTGAACGAGCTGGTGAAAATCATGGAGTGCAACAGGACGTTCAGAGATCATGAGGGTCATGTGGTTGTGCCCATTTTCTATGATATTGAGCCAAGCGATGTTCGGAAACAGAGCGGGCGATTTGGGAATGGTTTTTGAAGGTAATTGGCCACCCGTATGGTCGATTTGCTGGTACAGAAGTGGAGGGATGCGCTTAGAGAAGCCGGGAATTTATAGGGATGGCATTTGAATAATGATGCTAATGGGTAATGCAAAACCTCATATCGGTGCTCTTGATTGATTTGCTCAATCACCACAAAAGATCATATCGGTGCTTGATTTGAACTTGTTAGAATCTGTTGGATTATGGTGTAAGTGTTTGGAATAGATTTTGATGTGAAAGTTATCTCTGCTTCTGAGAGTTATTTGGTTTAATTGTGTCTTTTATTTGCATCCTTCAACCATGGAAAATTTGTTAGACACTAATCTTAACTACCACAGAGTTCTAGGATCTTTTAGATTGTCCGAGTTTAAAAAAATATCTTAGAAACTCTAGGAAATGGATCATCAATTTAGAACTGCACTGCTGATTTAATTTAGCTCATGCACTTCTTGCTTATATGCTGATCGCCTCCCTACGCTATAGTTAGTCACGTTTGAACTTGTTTTTCTCATGCAACTACAAGGATCAAGCGGACTCCATCGAGCAAATTGTAGGACATATCTTCAAGATTATTCCCAGTGCTAGCTCCCCCCGCGCCATTGGAGTGGATTCCTTTGTAGACGATGTGAAATCATCACTGGAGATCGGGTCAGAGGATGATGTCCGTGTGATTGGAATATGGGAAATGGAAGAAATTGGTAAGATAACTGTGGCCAAAGCCGTTTGTGATCGCCTTCTCAAGGAATTGAAGGTCTTACCTTACTTGAAAATGTTGGAGATACTAACCGAGGTACTCTTTTACTTCTTCAGAAGAGACTTCTCCATGATGTTCTGCAGCTACAAAGTCTAGAAATGTATGATCTTAATAGCAACATCAATGTGAAAAAAAAAAAAAAACTCCGTCGAAAAAAGATCCTTCCGGTTCTTGATGACATCACTAAGAAGGACCGATCGAGTATTTTGGTGCTGGAGATCGAGATTGATTTCAACAGGGGAGTAGAATTTTGATAACTACAAGAGAAGAACTGTAATAATAGCCCACCACCGGCTGTGGTGGCTCTGCTGGGTAGGCTCCTGCCTTTGAAGGGAAAGGTCAGGTGTTCGAAGCCCCTGCAACTTGCGCGTTGCAGGGAGGCTGGCAGACCATTAGGTGTATTACGTGTGGCGCCCTGGTGGTGGGTCCTGGGCTAGCGTCACCTGGGGGTTTACGTGGCGGCTGTCGGCCAAAGCGGTTCCTCCAACAAAAAAAAAAAAAAAAACTGTAATAATAGCCCATTAAACCCAGCCCATCTCTCTCTTAGGCCCAAGCCCATCTTCTTTCTTCTCTTCTCTAGGCATTTCACATGAGGCAGCAACGGACAAAAATAAGAAATGAAGAGAAGAGAGGGGGCTCGTCCGTGAGAAGGAGAAAGGGGGAAGAGAGAGATTTTCCACGCGTTCTTGATCCAGAAAACTCGACTAGCCGAATCAACTATGGTTCGCGATGCCTGGTAAGAATTCGAGCCGATATTTCGTCTAATTAAAGTAATTTTGGGAATTAGGGCACAAACTTTGAGCTATGTAGATCTTGAAATATGACCATTGAATGAGGAGATTTTGAGCTGCAACTTTGTGGAAATGATAGTCTAAAACGTTATGGAGTTTTGGGGTATGACAAAACCCAATTTCAAAGTATGGCTTGTTCATAACGAAATTCTAAAATTTTGCATGCGGGTTATGCGTAATAGCTAAAGACAAACACACACCATAAACGAGCTTCTTCATAGTGCTCAGGAGTCATTATGTTGACAGTTGAATGTGGTTTAATTGAATTGTTCGTTAGAGTTGTGTAGTATCTACATTTTAATATTGTTTTTTGACAAGTTGATAGGAATGTGAGTGCATCGACTCAAGGAACTATTGTAAGTTGGTTTTCGGTTTTTCCTAGGTGAGTGATACTATTTATTATTTGTGTTTTGAACTCATGTTTTGAAAAACATTATGGATTAAGCATACTATGACTTAATAATCGAATATTTTATTGTATAAAACATGATCGAGCCGTTACTATTGTTTTGTTGTTTGAAAGAGGAAGTTATTGTTTGACTTCAACTTAAATGATTGCCTATAAAAGGTTTCATAAAAGAATCTTGAAAAGTTTAAGATTTATGAATGTGGTTTTGAAATGCGCTTTGATATCTATATATTGAATGCCTAAGTTGTGAATTGGTTTGTGAAATGGATTCTGAATTAGTTTGGAAAACTCATTGGATATTTGAAATGATTTTTGGATTTGGTTGTGGATTATTGGAGATTGAGTTGCGAAAGCTTTTTGTGATTGATTTGTGAAATGTACTATGATATTTGAGATTGTTTATGGATTGGAGGATGAGGTTGGATGCTCAATATTAGTGTAAGCTTAGTGAGGGGTTTTGTGAGTATATACATACTAGTCTAAGATATCCCCGTGGGTCGACTTTACTTTTGATATTTTGCTAAATTGATAACACTTATCGTATTTTTCATTCCACTGATAAAAATCTAGCCAATCATAAAAAAAAAAATCAATTTATTTTGTGAAACAATCCGAGTATCAAGAGGATTGCGAAGACACAATGAAACAAAATTTAAATTTCCATCTTCATTATACAAGTTTTTGTAAATTTAGGAAATTTAAAAGTTGGAAAATATTTTTCTAACTCCAAAGGGGGCATTATTATATATGTTTTCGTAAATTTAAGAAACTAAAAATCAAAAAATATTTTCCTAATTCCCAAGAGAGGGACGGGAATAAAATTTTGGTGGCCTCAAAAAATGGAGGAATTTACAAAATTTTCCCTCCAATACAAACGAAAAATATCATTTTCACCCAAAAAGAAAAAAGAAAAATATCAGACGGAAATAAATAAAATGGGGAATAGAGTTCCGTTAGGTGACGAACTTCTCTCTCTCTCTCTCTCTCTCTCATACGAAACAGAATTCATTCACATGATGATCAGTAGTAGACTTTCATACAACACAGAAACAATCTTGCACATCATACGAAAGCCATATTTCTTTTCTTTTTTTGGTCGGAATATGAAAATTATACGCGAAAGTGAAGTTATGAACCCCTTAGAGCCGCACTCAGTCGATTTTCCCCTCCCCAAATCCTCCTTCCCGACCGTCGTCCTCCATTCGAATCCTCGTCCTCTCCGAAACCAGTCCGACCCTCCAATGGCGCTGAGAATCCACGCCCTTCCCCTGCACGCCCTGCCCCGACCCCCGAAATCCCGCCTCCGCCCCCTCCGTTTCGACCCCCGCAAGCCGCTCTCCGCCTCCGTGTCGTGCAGGGCCAAGGGGCCCACCGGCGACGCCGAGATCGCGTCCGCCTTGGCGGAGGAGGTCGCGAGGGTGCACGCCCAGAAGAAGCAGAAGGACGAGGCCCTGAGGAAGGGCAGGGCCCTCCTGTTCGTCGAGCTCTGCGGCTACTTCTCCCTGAGGGACGACGAGCTGAGGAGGAGGTGGGAGAGGATGGAGGGCGGCGAGCGGAGGGATATGGCGGCGGAGTTCGTGTCGAATTGGAGCGCCGATTTCCATCCCCTGTCCGCGAGGTCCGTCGTGGAGATGGTCGAGGAGCACCTGCGGCGAGAAAAGAAGCCGTCTTTCTCGGACGATTCGGCGTTCTTTCCTAGCTTGAAGAGATTGATGGGCTTGGGCGAGAACAAGTGAACGTGTCTTGGGAGGGTACGGTTTTGTCGGGGGTAAGTGCTTATTCGCTTTGCATTTTCTTCCTTCTTGTTCGGATGGGAGGAGCAAAGTAGTGAGTTTTGATCAATTGACTGTACATGTTTATACAGGAATTATCATGGCAACTTGAGTTCGGTTAATTTGTGTTTTCTCTGCTTTGCTCTCGCTTTCCCTTCCTTTTTATCTGACCCTCTTTAAAAAATGGAGTTTTGCTCGTTGAATTCTGTTGATTGGCAATCGTCATTGGTAAAACGAACCATAATTAGATTCGGCAATAAATTTTGTTTTTTGATTGGGTTCTATGCCTGTAGCGTTTGATGGGTATTGAATATGAAGCAAAATGAATCGATTGGAAACGGTTCAAATGTTTAATGATCCATCTGGCCCCTGGGAGGTCCGATTTGAGGAGCTGATAAGTGAAGCATTTGACCTCTGCTTTCTGTCATCTCTTGGATCATCGACGTGACATCTCGATCAACTTGAAGAAGACTTGTGGGAATGACCGGAAAGGTGCTCAGAGGAGGAATCCCCAGTTTGGCTGTTGTGGAAGTGGAGCTAACATCATACTAAAGCAATAATGGAACCAGGCAAAGAAGATCTCCACCTCATTGACTGTGTCGTCGTCGGTCGTACTTTCACTCTGTAATTTTCCATTTGGGCCGCTCGGTCTACATTCATCACAAATTGGCTTCAAAGCTATGTACTTCGGTAACCTCTAGCTTTCTTGATCGACGTGGATTTCCTGTATTTAATAATTTCAGTCATCTTCACTGTCAATTTCTGGAACGACTTCTGCAAGAGAAGGACGACACAATCCGTTCGTGAAAATGCCAAATTGGATGCGCCACAAGTCAATAGCGACTTGTCTGTCATGCTTGTCCAAGTAAATAGCAATTTGTACGTCTCTGCTATACCAGGATATGATTATGAGGTTTTCTCAAGCTTGAGGGGATCAGATACTCACAAGGGGTTCCCTGATTTTCTCGATGATAGCCTTTCAGATGCCAATGTCAAGGTCTTCAAAGACAATGAGGGAGCTCCGTGAAGGAGAAGAGATTGCCCCTGATCTTTTAGAAGCCATCAAGAAAGGATCTTCGTATCCATTTTCTCTAAAGAGTATATGTTCCAAGTAGAAAGTGCCTTAAGGAGGTGGAGCAAATGGTTGAATGTAGAGAAGAAAGAAAACAAATGATCTTTGCAATCTTCTATTACGCTTCATGAGTTCGGCACTGATATGGACCTTATGCAAAAGCCTTCTCACAGCACGAGAAGCACTATGATTGTGAGACCATCCAAGGATGGAGAAATGATCTCGATATGGCTGGATCATTGAAAGTTGGGAACTGAAGAACATGGTTGATGGGTTTCATGAATTTGCATGACTTATGATGTTGTGGATTTCTTTCTTTTGCCTTGTGAATGCTTGCTTGGTTTGCTTGAATGTATTCAGGAAAGAAATCCTTGTCTTTGTAAATTAGGAATGTTGATCTGCATTTGACATGTCACTATTATGAAGTATGACTTAAGACATTTACACAGTGCATCATCGGTGGTTTATCATTGCTTTAACCACCACCACTAGCTAGCCAATCTAGCGTCCTGTACTGCCATTGCCTCTACAGCCACCACCAATCAGGTAAAACTAATGTTGCCAAGATCGTGTTACAACCTATTCTTGAACCATTTGCATACCATATCTTTGTTAGAGACATCTGAGAGCCATCACTGCAACACAAGGGTCTTAGAATAGTTGCAGAGTTTACTGGTCTCTAACATCCTAAATGGTGATCATTCTGGTTTGCAAGTGTCGATTGGGCCCCTGCGCTCGCCCGGGGGGGGGGGGGGGGTTCAAAGAGCTTGAGCAGAAATTGGAGAATGATAAAGTTCTCATTCTTCATTATGAAAAGCTGAAGGTATCTTGAAAGTTGTAGCAATCTACGTGAGATTGAGGGATTTGAAGAAATGGAATCACTGGAGTTGCAGAACATTGCTTTGTGCATAGACGGTGAAAAACTTCCAAACCTTTCAAAACTGCAGAGGTTGCGATATCTTGAAATGCAAGCATGTGAGAAAGGGGGATTCGGGGTCTTGAGGTTCTTTAAGTCTCTGTATTGTTGGGCATTACAGGATGTACACTTGTACAATGCTTGGAAATGCACCTGATCTGCCGAATGTTACAATTAAGCATTAGATGCAGTTATTTAGTAAAGATGGAGGTTACTTAATCTGCTAAATGTTACAATTAAGCATTAGATGTAGTTATTTAGTACAGATGGGGATTCATATTTTTGTTCTACCTCATTGTAGATCGTGGGAGTCAAAACCCACTCCTGAAACTAAGGGCGCGCATGACAATCATTCTGTTCCAGAAATAGGTTCTGGAAGAGAAATAGATTTTTCTATTTCTATTTCTAGAAGAGTTTCTAAGCAAAAATAACCGTTTGATAACGACACAAAATTTTTACTCTAAAAGTAGAAATTCGTTTGATAACGATATAAAATTTCTTCATTTCCAATGGTGGCAGACTGACGGATGGCGGTAACGGACGGCACCCGTGGCGGCGGCGGCTGGTGACCGACGGACAGTGGTTGGCGGCAACGGATGAAGGACCGGTTGACGAACAATAATAAAAATTTTTATTTCTCATTTCTATTCCAGAAATAGAGAAGTAGAAAATTTCTACTTCTGATTTCTATTTCAAACTTATTTCTGGAATAGATAAGTTTATCAAACGGTTTCTATTCCAGAAACAGGTTTGGAATAGAAAAATTGTTTCTGGAACAAAAATAGGCAGTTGTCATGCACCCCCTAAATCGTCCCCATCCCAACCCTCTGAGAAGGTGGGGATTCGAACCCCAATTCATGTTAGAATAGAGTAGGACTGACAAAAGAAAGAAGAAGTATGATGCGACAGCCATTTTGCGCAACTTCCAACAGGCATTTACCCCGATTGCTTGGTTTTTGTTCTATTCATTTTCGTGTTTCTGTCCGCATAATAATTGGAGAGATTGCTTAATCCAAAAACATCATTGTAAAATCAACAACCCTAACAAATAACACCTTGTTATTTCCCTGCATGTTGAATTAGCAAATTGCTGTCATACTAACCACCTCATATTAGTTCTTAAATATATGTCAAGCCTTTGAGAAGTGTACTTTTCTTACCTTTTTTTTTTGGTAAAGAACTTTTCTTACCTTTTTATCCTCATGCAAGCTGACAAAACAAATACCCACCCGGTTGGGAAAATATTTGACAAAGGTAGAATAATAAAGTTAGATTTTGAGGCTTGATATCACTTTTAAAAAAAAATTTATTTATGTAACAATAGAATTAGAGCCTGAGGAAGTATAAGCCTATGGTGGCTCACAATTGGGCAATCCTCGGGATGTCGTTCGTGGATTGCGGATCTTCCTCTTCTCTTCCCCCTCATGACTTGTCTTTCAAATAAAATACATTAAAGTAGAGTAGGTCAAGGATTTCTTCATTTGCTCCAAATTCTTAAAAAATCATTCTTTCTAAGGTTTTGCTATGGATAAAGATATATCTTTTTTTTTTTTTTGTGACCCAGGAAACCCCGAAAGCCGGTAGCCGGCGGGTAGAACCTGGGGGCAACATGGGGAAACCACCACCCCATGCCACCAGGTAAGTCACCAAGTAACTCCACCAGCCCCCTTGCGTTGCAAGGGCTTTGAACCTCTCCCCTCCCTCGCAAAGGATCACTGAAGCCTACCCAGCAGAGCCGCCACAGCCGGTGGTGATAAAGATATATCTTTTTTTTTTTTTTTGTGCCGGAGGAACCGCTTTGGCCGACAGCTGCCACGTAAACCCCCAGGTGACGCTAGCCCAGGACCCACTACCAGGGCGCCACGCGTAATACACCTAATGGTCTACCAGTCTCCCTGCAACTCGTTGCAGGGGCTTCGAACACCTGACCTTTCCCTTCAAAGGCAGGAGCCTACCCAGCAGAGCCACCACGGCTGGTGGTGATAAAGATATATCTTCATCTCTCTTATTATGAAAAATTATGAAGATAAAAAATCCTTGGTTTTGAATTTCCTCATTCAAGAATACATTATCCATTTACAATTAATATCACAAATGTTTAGGGTCTCATGATTTTTTTAGATTATTGAAAAGCATGATTTATGGATGAAGATTCATCAAATGATGTTGGCCTTTGTCATGTTTTTTGCGTGTTGTTGAAATTTTTTTGGAGAGGGCTGTCGAAAGAAATCTGAATGGTGGTCTGATGGAAATTGGGCCGAAAAACAGAGAAAATTGACAAAAAAGTGCGAAAGGGGAGAAGGCGCGTGAATCCACGCACTCACATGTGTTCCACGTGTGCGCTGGATTGCATGTGTGTGGAATACACGTGCCCACACACTTCACGTTGGAGGGTTGAGTGCATGGACTCCATGCGCCTCGCACTAGAGAATAAAGGCGCGTGTGCTGCACGTGACTGCTACCCTCGCTGCTTATTTATGTTTCTGCCATCTTCAATGATTATTTACGATCCTACCCTCCTTGCTAGATAATTACACTTTTACCTTGTCTGATTATTTATCATTTTGTCCCTAGATGTTAAATTTGTGGTTTTGCCCCTTTGAAATTATGAATTTATAGTTTTGCCCCCTATGCATTAATTTACGATTTTGCCCTTGCATGCAATTTGGTGAAGTGGATATTGTCTTGGATATTAAAGTTAAAAAACATAGTGGAGGTTATTCCTTGAGCCAAAGTGATTACACGGAAAAGATGTTAAATAAATTTAAACATTTTGGTTTCAAAGATATGAGTACTCATTTGATTTGTGACATAAGGTCTTTAATGTGAGTGCTATAGGGTCTTCAATGTATGCAATGCATTGTACAAAACCCAATATTGCTTATTTCATTTGTAAATTGAGTACATATATTTGTAAGTCGAGTATAGAACATTAGAAAATTATTACCAAAATTTTTAGTTATATTAAGAGAACTAAAAATTTAGGATTGTTTTATAATAATTATCTAGCCATATTAGAAGGATACACCTATGTTAGTTGGATTAGAAATGTGGGATATAAACATTCCACTTCTAGATGGATTTCACACTAGGTGGATGTATTATATTTTGGGCGAGCAAGAAACAATCATGTATAACTCACTCAATGATGCAATCCGAATTCGTTACTTTAACAGCAATTAGGAAATAGGCTAAATGGATTAGAAATTTATTGTTGGGTATCAAATTATGGCCTAGTGCTATGTCTCATGTTTCTATTCACTATGATAGTCAAGCTACTTTGGCAAGGGTTTATAGTAGCACATTTAATGGTAAATCTAGATATATTAGTCTAAGACATGAGTATGTGTGACAATTGATTAAATATGTTATCAACAATTGTCTATGTAAGGTCAAGCAATAATCTAGTTGATCCCTTAGCAAAAGCTTTACCAAGAGACATGATAAAAATGACCTTATGGAAAATGGGGCTGAAACCTTTTAATTAAAATTACCAATAATGGTAACTCGACTTTTTCCTAAAACATCACTGATTACAAGGTTTAATGAGTAATGACAAGTTACTCAATGTAATTGTTTGATGCTAACATTAGCCTTGATATAAGAAGTTAGTAACGTTTGTTACGTTTTCTAGGTTGAATTAAATTCCTAATGAAGTATAGTACAAAGTTGTAATGTATTAATAGTAACGGAAATGCATGATAAATATTTCACCTATACGAGTTTAAAAGTGGTGCCACTTGTTAAGAAAGTTAGAGTTGCTTTCTAGAGAACTCATGTAACAAACTCAAGTGTAAGGCCATAATAGTATATAGTAATATAGAACTTCTCGCTGAAACAAGAGGTTAATATACATGCGGTATGTCCGATTCTATTATTTAAAAGTATAGGTTTAAAGCCGAGTTATTTGTCACTTTGATAGAGTTTTGAGATACTTGCACTAAATGAAGTTTAACTCGAAAGAGATCTTTATGTGTGTATATTAATCTTATGAAAATTTTGGTTATACATTTTTTGACATTTTATTTTTGTTTTGTTTTACAAAAAAAGTGAGAAATTGTTGGTAGTTTATTTGTAAAACAAATCAAGAGGTGTCTTGTCCCACATTGAAAGAATGAGAGTGCGCACGTGGACAAGGTTTGTTACTAAACAACGATTATTATTTTTATTTATTAAAATTGGAATTAATAATTATAAAATAACCATTGTATCATATTGAAACGGTGTGGCTTTTCATAATAAAGTGACGGTTATTTTTTTAATTATTTAATTTTGAATTTATTATTTTTGCTTAATGGTTATTAGGCACTCTTATAACCTTTGGAAGGCTTTGTTTGTTCGGAAATAACTTCTTTATCTTTGAAAGGTTGTATTCGTTCAAATATAATTTATTCAACATTTGCTTTCAATTTTTTACACAACTTTTGATTCTCTTTTTCAAAATATACAACCATCATTTTCTATTGTTTCCCTTGAGAGACCTTGAAAAAAAAAATACTAAAATTACTATATAGTATTCAAAATATACAACCATCCTTTTCTATTGTTTCCCTTGTTGTATTAAGCCTCAAAGTTTGACTTCATTGTTTTTTTCAATCGTTCATCACAAATCCCCAACATACCTATATTGAATATGCCATTTCCTTGCATGCTTCTGTTGGCAAGGAGAATATACTGTCGTTGTCCATCTGCTGAGGCGATGATCTCTTGAATTTTGGTTTCATACATAGCACTGAGTCATATATCATGCTGAGTGAAGCAATTATCTCCTTTAATAGGAATACACGTCGCTTGCTGGCATGATATCAGCAATCTAAGGGACTTCTTAGTGATAAAGCTAATACTAACACCTAAAAAGGGTGAACATGTATTTAAAAGAAATCTTAACAAATACATACAGAATAAAATAAGTTGCTAGTAAAGTCTAAATAAAAATTAGAGTCTGATAAACGAGTTACCAGATTTCTGGTAGATGTTTAGAATCTATTATACAATGGAATAGACTTCTGAAATAACCTATAAGTATGTAATAGACTTAAATAAGAAAAGTTAAGAGAAGAGAAGGTTGCACACGAAATTTATAGTGGTTCAGTTTAGATTAAGCCTACGTCGACTCTCTTACGTCGACAACTTAATGGCTGGATTCCATTATATGATTAACAAGAGATTACAACTTTGAGTGCAAACACTTAGTGATAGATCACACTATCTTACTAAGTCACTCTTTTGGTATTTCTCTCACAGTCATAAATGTTTAAGCTCACAAAGGAGAAGTGTATGAAGTTCACTCAGACTTTGGAATTCTAGATTCTACGTTTCGTCTCTTACTTGCTTTTTGGTCATTGGTTTTCTTAAATATTCCTTAAATACTCAGCCACTTCCAAACTAACCATTGGACAGTATCTAGATGATCGTCTTTCAATTTACCCGTTGGATAGATCTGTATCAAGAAGATTAGGTTGCCATTGAGTGACAGAAGCAGAATCTCCAATTGATTCTGATTGCCCATACAAATAGAATCTTGATTTCCATAAGTAAAGCTTCTTTGTGTAGAAAGTTCTTGTATTTAAGATCCAATTATCAATCAATTAAATTGAGTCATTCAAATATATGTTGGTATGAAATCCAAATCAAATCACTAGCCGTTATATGTTTTGGGTTTATGTCATGTTCTGTCAAGTTGTTTCGTTCTAAACTTAATTCATTCTGAATGTCCTACGTTCTGAACTTGCTTCTTTATGAACTTGTCATGTTCTGGATCATATTCTATACTTGTGTCGTTCTGGACATATCATGTTCTGGAACTTGTCACGTTCTGGACTTATGTCTTGTTCTATATGTAAAGTCTGAGTTTGTTTCGTTTGAAATAAACTTTACAATCTGGACGTAAGTCTGAACATATTTAGCTTTAAGGTCTGGATATAATTTGAATATATTGATCCAATCTCTAGACACAATCTAAATATATTCATCTAGTCTTCTAGCTCTTTCAAGTATAATTTTTGACAATATCCTTCATACATTTTATCATCTGTATAGTCTGTTACTCAATTATTGAACGCGTTAGTAGCTTTTAATTTATTTTGTTATCTTCAAAATATCATAAGGGATTTCCCTAACACTTAGTGCAGGATGTTTTTGAAGATGAGAAACTTAAGTTAGTGCTCTCCATTTTTGGACAGATTGCTAGTGTTTTGGGAGGTAAAAAACGGGATATCGTCGCGTGTTGATAAAGAGAAGTTGGTAACTTCTCAAGTGCGTTGCTAACTGAAAAGCAAGTTGTTTCACCCGCATATTGTTTTTGAAAAGTATGACATTTGTTTGTACTTAAAAAATTATGAACTGTTTTAGTAGTCAATCAAAAAATATTTGTATAACTTATAAACTATTGTATGAAACTATCAACTTTAATTTGACTAATTTCTCAATTTTTCTTCTACGGTGCTTTTATTTTGGGTGAAATGAATGATTTGAAAACGGTTTTCCTTAAAAAGATTGGTTATCACTTAGAATAATTAGTAAACAATTTTTGTTAATTATCAACAATAAATTATGCTTAAATATTTTCATGGAGGATAATAATATTTTTCATTCATTTAACTTTGTAATCAATATAATTGATCATTTTAAAAAATTTTTTTTTCAAATCATAGATTTAGTGTGAAAAAAAACACATCATAGGTTACAACTATTTTAACTTAACAAATATTATTTGAATCACTTGCCAAGTTTAGTCTAATTATTTTAAAACTACTAAAGGTTGTCATCATTTACCAATATTATTGTTGGAGCTTAGCAACGTATTAAAGTTACTCTCTTTTAAACAAAATTACCTATCTACAATTTGAGTGTTTTATCAATATATCTTCAATTAAGTTACTAACTAATTGAAGAAACACAAAACTCTTACCGAGTCACCTAGCAACTTGTATTTAGTTGTTTTGGGAATTATTCCAACTATTTACCATTTTGTATTCACAGAGATTACCAACATGTGTTAAAGTAACTTACTCTCATACAAATTTATGAGCTCCTATTAATTATTTCAATAATCTAACGATATATATTTCCGAGCTTAGCAAGTACTAATTCGTGAACTATACTAGATTTTATATAAAAAAAATACCAATTCTTATATAAACAACTTGTTTGGATGGTACAACTCTCACAATTTTTTGTACAACGTATTGTTAAGCTTACCAATGTGTTAAAATTGCTAATCGTTATATGGAATTTACAAACTTCTTTCAAAATAACCAGTTATTGCATTAATTTTTCAACTTTTATATGTGACAATTGAGTTACCAAATTTTATATGAAATTACCGACTCTTATTCTAGCTGGTTATCTATGTTTATTTGATAGTTTCGAAATTGCTAACCATTCCAATAATCTACCAATATTTATTTGTACAACTCAATCAAAGTCATCAAATGTTATATGAAATTGCCAGCTCTTCTTTCAGTCCACTTACCAACTTTTGTTTGATTGTTTCAAAACTACAAACTGTTTAATAAATTACCAACAATTATTTCATAGCATTCCAACATATTAATGACCACCTTCAACACGAAATTACTAACAAAAATCACTGACTATTCCAATAATTTACCAACATTGAAAGCGGAGCTTAAGTTATCATTTTTTTTTTCATATAATCATCAACTCTTATTTGGGTTCCTATAATTTACCAATTGAAAGCGGAACTTAAGTGACCAATTTTTAAGAAACCAACTCTAATTTGGGTAGTTATCATGTCCAAATTACCAATTGTTCCAATAATTTATATAAAATTGCTTGTGTAGTTTACCAACTTACAAAACTAGTACTTTTATACAAAATGATCAACTCCTATTTGAGTCCACTTACATATGTTTATTTCATAGTTTAAAAAGCATAAATTGTTCAAATAATTTTACCTACATTTATTTGAGCTTAACAATGGATTAAAAGTTTCCAACTTGTATAAAATTTATCATCTCTTTTCAAAATTACCAACTATTCCAATATACAAATATCTATTTGTGGAAATCAATTTACCAACTGTTATATGAAACGCCAACTATATTTGAGCAAGTTATTGACTTTATTTAATTTTTTAAATTACAAATTTATTTGCAATAATTTACCAATATTTATTTGCATAGCTTACAAACATGTTAAAGTCACCAAATTTAATATGAAATTGCCAAATTTTGAGTTTATGTATCAACATTGATTAGATTGTTTCAAAAGTATGTATTGTTTCAATAGCTTACTAATATTTATTTGCGGAACTTACCAATTTGTTGAAATGACCAACCTTTTTATGAAATGTCACTAATCACATTCAAAAGTGGCTATACTTCTTCCTTTCTCGAGAAGAAAATTACTAGTCAATGTGAAAAGTTCAACTATCTAAAACATATCGAAACTTGGTCTTTTTCTTTTGTATGAAAGGTCATAGACTATATTAAGAGTTACTAACTTCTTATAATTTTCAATATCCAAACTCACCACCAATTCATTGGAGAACACATGGCAGAATCACTATCGATATTGAAAATTTACTTCCTTGAAAATTATTAAACTTTACATAAGTTGCTAATCACGTTTAAACCTAAAACCTAAGTAATAATTGAGAACAATTTGATAAACTTGCACCTATATATAATATTATAAAGTCGACAGATGTCGGGATACATGTAGTGGATATTTTATAAAGGTTTTGTGAAGTCACACACAGCCATGAATCTATCATTACCTCAAGAAACATCAACTAATTCAAATAATCCTTTTCTATCAACGCACGCCGTGCAGAACCTCTGTCTTATTATCTCACAAACCTATTATCCTAAGGACAATGTACAAAAACACACATTAAATGAGCCAACAACCATGAAGCAATAATAAAGTCCACAAAGTTAACAAAAGCACACAAATACAATAAATGCACATGGAGGTAAGCATAGCAATCTGTGGAGGGCTCTTCAATGATCTTTGTTAACATTCTTTATCTTCATGCTTAGCTCTCTTCTTTCTTTTTCATGTGCCTGCTAATATTTGATGGGGTCTTCGCATAGAGACAGTCCACCATAAATCATCTCGGTTGATTTCTTGTTGTCAGAGAATTTTTCAACACATCAATCAATTTTATTAATACTAACACATTAATTGAATTCAAACCTGCCACCCAGTCTTTTGCAGTTCTTCGCACACATGAAATCCCACTCGTCAGCTTGTCCAAAGAGTCCAATGAAGAAGCAGAACGTGTCCAATGGCGAAGCATTTATTTGTGTTTCTTCTCGCTCCCCGCTTTGCGCCTTCTCTCTCTCTCTCTCTCTCTCTCTCTCATATACACGCTTCACCTGCGAAGAACAGTTCTGAGCTTTTTCGCGGTCGTTCATTCAATCACGGATCGTCCTTATGGCAAGCGAAACTCTCTCTCTCTCTCTCTCTCTCTCTCTCTCTCTCTCTCTCTCACATATATACACTTCACCTGCGAGGAAAAGTTCTGAGCTTTTTCGCAGTCTTTCATTCAAACACGCACCGTCCTAATGGGAAGCGAAAATTTCGAGGGACGCATTCCGTTTTCTTCTTCTTCGGTTCATCGATGGAAGTATGACGTGTTCGTAAGCTTCAGAGGTAAGGACATAAGGAAGACCTTCGCAGCCCACCTAATCCGCGCGCTGAAGCAGGCAGGGATCTAGTACTTCAAGGACAATGACAAAGCAGAGACCGGAATCTTCATCGTGCCCAAGCTGCTCAATGCGATTCACCATTCCAGGGTCTCTCTCATCGTGTTCACCACCAACTACGCGGAATCGTGGTGGTGCTTGAACGAGCTGGTGAAAATCCTGGAGTGCAACAGGACGTTCAGAGATCATCAGGGTCACGTAATTGTGCCCATTTTCTATGACGTTGAGCCAAGCGATGTTCGGAAACAGAGCGGGCGATATGGGGATGGTTTTCAAAGGTGTTTGGCCACCCACACTGACGATTTGCTGTTGCAGAAGTGGGGGGGATGCGCTTAAAGAAGCGGGGAATTTATCGGGATGGCATTTGAATAATGATGCTGATGGGTAATGCAAAACCTCATATCGGTGCTTGATTTGAACCTGTTAGAATCTGTTTGATTTTGGTGTAAGCGTTTGGAATAGATTTTGACGTGGAAGTTATCTCTGCTTGTGAGAGATAGTTGGTTCAGTTGTCTCTTTTATTTGCATCCTTTAACCATGAAAATCTATTAGCCACTAATCTTAAATATAGGAGCTTTTAGATTGTCGTATTTTAGAAAAAAATTATCTAGGAAACTCTACGAAGTGGATCGAGAATTTAACAGAACTCCACTGCTGATTGAACCTAGCTAATGTGCTTCTTGCTTATATGCTGATTGCCTCTCCATGCTATAGTTAGTCACGTTCGAACTTCCCATGCAACTACAGGGATCGAGCGGACTTGATCGAGCAAATTGTAGGACATCTCTTCAAGATTATTCCTAGAAGTGGTTCCCCCTACGCCATTGGAGTGGATTCCTTTGTAGACAATGTGATATCATCGCTGGAAATTGGGTCAGAGGATGATGTCTGTGTCGTTGGAATATGGGGAATGAAAGGAATTGGTAAGACAACTGTGGCCAAAGCCGTTTGTAGTTACCTTTTTAGGGAATTTGAAGGTGTTAGCTTACTTGAAAATGTTGGAGATGCAAACCGACGTACTCTTTTACTTCTTCAGAAGAGACTTCTTCATGATGTTCTGCAGGTACAAGGTCTAGAAATGTATGATATTAATAGCAACATCAATGTGATAAAAAATAAACTCTCTCAAAAAAAGATCCTTCTAGTACTTGATGATGTCACTGAGAAGGACCAAATTGAGTATTTTGGTGCTGGAGATTGAGATTGGTTTCAACATGGGAGTAGAATTTTGATAACTACAAGAGAATAGCGGCTTCTGGACAATCTCGAAGTAGATGACAAGTACATGCTCGCAGGACTGGGTTCTAAAGAATCACTTCAACTCATGTGTCGCCATGCCTTCTGCAAAGACCAACCTGAAGAAGGGTATGAAGAGTTATCTAAGAGTCTTGTCCACTATGCAGGTGGTCTGCCAATGGCTCTTAAGAGATTTGGTTCCTTTCTTTTAAGGAAGGAAAATCAGGGCAACGGATCTTGGAGACATTGGTAAGAGATCCTCCTCGTGATTCAGTTGGATTACCTTTAGATCCATCCTCCTCTCTTCGTCACTCTGTTGGGCCATTTGGAGGCCATGGTGGAGATTCTTTTGATGATCGAACATACGGTGACATAAGAAAAATAACAATTGTCGTGAGATCAGGGATTGAGTCCTTTACTATTGACTATGATCACAATGGGTGTTTGGTGCGGTCACCGAGACACGGTGGATTTTTTGGAGGCGTAGCATGGGAGGTGAGTCCATTATTACAGTTCGTTTAGTTGACTTGCAATATTTACTTGTGGTTACGCCATTCTCCATGAGTATATCAGCTATTGTTCGTTTATGGAATGGAGGTTGAGAACAAGTAGTGTCACTGAGTCATAAAACATGGACTTGCTTGAAACAAATCAAATGGGTACTCCCACGATGCTTGATCAGCTCCCAATATGTTGATGGTTGTGTTGTACTTTGCTAAGATCTGTCTTTAGGGTACCGACACAAAAATAATTGCACTAGCATCATCTACTTACTCTGGTGTTACATTTCATCTGAGATTGTTTCGGTGCTAGTCATTGTCAATGTAGAGCATCAAGAATGCCATTTGGTTATGGAGGAAAGCATTGAGGGTTCTCGATGGACTTGTATAATTGTGATCTAACTAGTACTCCAGTCCTTCCAGGAATTAGCTATCTTTTCATTTGGGAAAACTAAACCTAAATAATGCATCTAGAGATTATAGAATCTTTTATTTTTCAAGGGTGATTGATAGTCACTTTGCTCTTCTGTAATTGTTGCAGTTTACTTTAAATTAGCCAGATGAATACTTGATTTCAGTCTCCGGCCACATTCGAGAAGATTCCTATCATGTCATCAACTCTCTTACCTTCTACAGCAATATGAGGACACATGGGCCATTTGGAAATGAGAATGGGATGTTGTTCAGGTTTCCACAAGTTGATGGAAAGATCACTGGTTTCCTTGGAAGGAGTGACCTTTCTCTGAATTCCACTGGAGCTCATTTTGGACCTGTCTCTCATCCATATCCCTTCAGACACGGAGGACCATTTGGAAATGGGAAAAACCGCTGGGATGATGGCAAGCATTCAGATGTCAGACAAATTGTTGTAGTCTCTGGTTCTGCAATTGAATCTATTAGTATTACCTATAAGGAGGGTCGTTCTTTTAGACACGGTGCAAATGATGGCGGCAAAATAAATACAGTACGCTCCTCTGGTAGGAACTCGGCGTCAGATAAACATTACCTTTCTATTTTCGACGATGCAGCTCATATGCCATTGCTGAAGACTGTGTCTAGATGGAAATGACTGACAGTGTCTACTAATACTTTTCAGATCATGCATCATCATCCCAATCATCAAGAAAGGGGGTTATACACTAGTCATTCTCAGTTGACGTGCTTTTATTTCTTGACTTGTTGCATTAACTTTCCTTTACCCTTTATATGGTTGTTGTAGATAAATCTAGACTGGTTGATTGAATATCTAACTTCAGTTTCGGGATACATTGCGAGTGATTTTGGTTCTACTATAATCCATTCTCACATTTCAAAGTAACAAAAGAACATACGGACCATTTGGCACTAAAACTGGAAGAAAATTTTCATTTCCTGCAACTGGAGGAAAGATCATTGGATTTTATGGGATTTCTGGTTCCCATCTTCAATCTCTTGGAGCATATTTCGAACCAATATCTCATATATATCTGATCAAGTGTAGTGGACCATTAGGAGGCCAAGGTGGACACCCTTGGGACGATGGAAAATATAATGGTGTAAAGAAAATAAAGATGATATTGGAAAACATTGTCAACTGCATCTCCTTCGAGTATGATGATAATGGTGAATCACTACACATGGTCACAGTGGCAATGGAGATATCCATATAATGGGTTCGTTAAATATTTTCCATTCATATTACCCTTCTCTCTCTCTCTCTCTCTCTCTCTATAGCCCGCATTTTCGATTCTATGACAATTTTTGAGGGAAAATTATCACTTTATTCCTAAACCTAATTTATTGATGCCAATTCAAATTTTGAACTTTCCAAATTTGTAGTCCTAAACTTTTATGCAAAATTTCAATATTCTTATTCTGGCCAATTGATGCCGGAAGACGTTGATGTGGCGGTCCACGTATGATGTCAGTTCAAGTAAAGTTGTCCTCGTTAGTGTACCATCTAAGATGATGGGTGATAACTAGATGCCACATTAGCAATTTTGGATGGTAATTGGCCGAAAGAATTTCATTGGAATTTCGCATAAAGATTTAGAATTATATTGACAAAATTAGAAAGTTTAGGACCAAACTAACATCAGTGTAATATATTTAGGATTGATTTGATAATTACCTCAAATTTTTATGAAAGCCTTTCATTTGCTTTTCTTCCATGGAAGTTTTATTTTTTTAGAATGAATCCTAATTTTTGTTCTAATTCTTCCGATGATGATTAATTCAACCTTTGATAAAGAATATTTACTTTGATTATATATCATCTCTTCAACAAGTTCAAGTAGCTAGCATAACATTCCTATTGTTCTGATGACGGGAAGAATCAAAGATTATCTTTTCGGGAGTATATTGAATGTATAAAATTGGCTATAACAGATTTTCTTTTATTTGTAGCTATTTTAGGAGGAATGGTTTTATACGGTGCAGTAAGGTTTTGGCAAAGGTCTTGGGCACCTACCAGCTACCACCGCAGTGTGCCACCATTATTATCAATTATTACTGTTTTAATGAGCTTGAATTGCTTTATAAAAGTAAACTATGTGTGATAGGGAAGCATCTTAGAGGGAAATGAAAGCCATCCAATTGTACTGAATGATTGAAAATGTCTTTTGATTATTTAAATTTCTTTGCTTAGTATTTATTTATACATCACACAAAGGTCAATTAGTATGCTTTGTACGAAATGGACTCCATGAGAGCAGCCTACTACCACAATTTTATTTTTTATTTTTTATTTTTATTTTTTTATCTTAATGGTCTATTGTCGTTTGTTGTCGATGAGATTAGTAGTCCATCCATATATTAAAATTCAGAAATTCTTGGACCTAGGATTAAATTATAGGTTGTACGTGGACGCAGTGTTTTCCTAGGCTACTGTGGTCTATCTATCATCTTCGATATTGATCAATGTGACAGCTCAATTCCATAGACACTTGCCAATTCTGCAGGTTAACTTGGATTACCCTCGTGAGTTGTTAACCTTGGTATCAGGTTAGATCAGAGATAATAATCCGGTTATCCAATCACTCACGTTCGAAAGCAATATAAGAAAGCATGGACCCTTTGGCAGGGAAGAAGGAAGGTTCTTCAGCTGTGCACTGACATCCGGCAAGATCATTGGCTTTCGCGGAAGGTCTGGCGCCCAGCTTGATGCCCTAGGAGTCCACTCTGAACCAATTTCTGATCTTCGACTCTTGAAATCCATTGGGCCATTTGGAGGTCAAGGGGGCAGTGCATGGGACGATGGAGATAGAACGGGTGTGAGAAATATTTGTAAAAGGTGGATTAGTTATTCTATCCATTACTGTTGAGTACGGCAAGAATAGGTCTGTTCAGCGCTTTGAACGTGGTGGTGCGGATGGTGCTGCGGATGGAGAATATCCAACACTTGAGGTATGGCCTTCTGACATTTACTTAATCTCGTAAACATGCTACTTCTGTGTTGCCGCTAAGGTTTGGTTTTAAGTGGTCTGGAGGTGTCGTATATGCACATGAGCGTGAAAGTATAGTCAGTACAGCGTAGAGGTAAAAGTAAGATATGAGAACAGTCGGTATTTTTGAGTTTACATTTACAAATGATCTTTAATGATAATCAACCGCTGAGAAAGTCATTGTGTAGGCCTGATGGAATATCATCACAGAAAAGGGACTTTTCTACTGCCTACAAAAATAACATTAAAAATGTATTTTTACTTTATAAACTTAATTCTGATAACAATTTTTCCTTATTTAGTAAACTGTTCCCAAAGCGTTGCCAAAGCATTCTTGAAGCAATTGATATTCGTTTTGCAGACAAAGATTCGATAATTGTTGCGGGCCAAAATAGGTCGTGTAACATCTCGGGCCCCACTGTGTAATATTGTCCGCTTTAGGTTACCTGTCCTGGCGCGGACGAACCGCCATTCCAGCCACGGTCTTTTTCCTCACGGCTTTAAAACGCGTTACACAGGTTAAATGGACTCAAGCCTTATAAGCTGACTAAGACCTCCCTCCCTAGGCGATGTGGGACAAGAGAGGAGGCTGTCACACTCTCCACCTCTTAACAGAACAGCGTCCTCGTTGTGACCTCACGGGCGTCAGAACAGCATTCTTGCTGTGGCCCCACACGCGGTCGGGAGTTGGCTCTGATACCACAGTGGGATTACACAGTGGGACCCGGGATGTTACAAGTGGTATCAGAGCCGATTCCCGACCGCGTGTGGAGCCACAGCAAGAATGCTGTTCTGACACCCATGGGGCCACAACGAGGACGCTGTTCTATTAAGAGGTGGAGAGTGTGACAGCCTCCTCTCTTGTCCCATATCACCTAGGGAGAGAGATCTTAGTCAGCTTATAAGGCTTGAGTCCCTCTAACCTGTGTAACGCGTTTTAAAGCCATGAGGGAAAAGACCGTGGCTGGGATGGCGGTTCGTCCGCGCCAGGGCGGGTGACCCAAAGCGGACAATATTACACAGTGGGACCCGGGATATTACAGGTCGTATGCTCTAGATGCAGCAGCATTATCTATTTGGCTTGACATTGTTTGTCTAACAAATTACAGTTGTGGGGGTTAGGACTAAATATGTTTGTCTTTCTAATTCTGCAGAGATTAAACTCGATTATCCTTGAGAGTACTTGACTTCGCTTTCTGGTTACTTTAAAGATTTCTTCAGGTATACTGTCATTCGCTCTCTCAGATTTCAGAGCAATGAAAGAACTTTTGGGCCAATTGGTGTAGAAGACGGGAAGTACTTTTCTTTTCCATTAACCGGTAAGAAGATTGTTAAGTTTCATGGGAGGTGTGGACGCTTCCTTGATTCACTTGGAGGACATTTTGAGACTTGACATGCTAAGCTCAATCTTTATGTGCGCCTACAGTCGTTGTTTGAGTTTAGAAGTAAATGTGTATCATTTCTGACATTTTCGAAAATACGAAATAGCTGAAAAGAAAGCCCTTATGTGTCCAAGGTTGTCAGTAGGTCGATTTGATGTATCCTCTAGAATCTGTTTGGTCCTTTGCCCATGATTACGAAAACGGGAATATCTATGCGGTTAGTTCATTTTCCATACATACTACCATTGATCCCCACCCCACCCCCCCGCCGCCGGGCGGCGCCCACACCCCCTGGCGGGCCCCCTTCTCATTTATCTGCAACTAATATATCGAGTATTAGTTTCCTAATAAACTTGACAAGTTTTATCAGAGTAAGTTATGAGGGATGGTAACCCGTATACATAATGTACATTGATAATATACGGCGTGTGGAAAGCATCTTAGAGAGAAATCAAAGCCATTCAAATTTATTGAATGACTGATATTATATTTTTGATTATATATTCTCCTAATTTTTTGGAATAAGTGTATAAAAATCCTAAAACTTGTTGCTCAATGTAATTAAGTTCTAAAACTTTTAAAAAGCATGATCAATTCTAAATCTAGTTAAGTTAGAGCAATCTCCATTAGTTTAGTCCAATTAGGATAAGGCAAGATGGTGACGTATCTTTTTTTATTACTTTCTTAGGACATGTGATACCCACAAAATGATGCATTAGAAGAAACGTGTAAATTTGAAAACAAAATGATCAAAAGATAAAACAAATTTCACAGAGAGAAAAAGAGAAGAGGATTAGAGAGTCATCTGGAACTATCTTTTCATCAAATTTAGTCGGCCAAAAGAAATCGCACTCTGAAGGACAGAGTTTTTTTTTTTTTTTTGGGAAAAGGATAATGCTCATTTCATCTAAAAGAAACCGTGGGGAATTAGACATAAATCCATTGTGTCATGCTCGGAATCCCGAGCGTGTGAACGTCTCACGACGATCGATTAAAATTTGCGACATTTCAGGATGCGTCGCCGACCCATTTTTTTTTATCTTTTGATTAAACGCATGCGGAAACAACTCAAATAAACACCCAGTCAATCAACAACAACAGGGATAGTAAAGCACAATAGACAATTTCCAAAAGTGATGATTTATTTATCAATTTGTTAACACAAAGAGTTTAACATGTACATTGTAACTCCTATACGACCTATGAGCAAAAATGGTCATGAAGGTCAGGGTTAACTTTAACTTCACTAACTTCAGGCATTGGCCCTAGTGTCTTGGTAGAGAGTTGGGCTTGTAGTCAGAAGGGAAGTCCTCCACGGACTCATAGTTAGGATCAGATTCTAGATTTGAAACGACACCATCAGAGATGTTGATATCCATGGGGTCCCACACTTGCCTTCTCACATTCCCGGAGGATGGTCCATCAAAACCCTGAAGTGGACCGGTCCAATCACCATTCGCCTCCCTTATAAACCACGCCTTTGAATATGGGGCACTAAATCAGCCAACCCTTCATTTACTCACAGGGTCGTGACTACTCGTGGGTCCGATCGGTCCTCGAAATAGGAAACATAGTTGTCTCTACATCCATATCCCAAGGGACCCCAAAACGTACATGGTGACGCTCCATACTAAGGATTTGAAAAGATTCAACAACAACAAGGTGAGAAAAATCTCAGCGAGTCAACTTCCTAAATCTCAATTAAGAAGCTAATTCACCTCTGGGATAGCCTAAACACACAACAATATATAATCTTATCTCGCCTAGGAATACCCTTGCATATTAGTATACCTCACATGATAATATTAGTGCAACACACATAAATAATAAATATGCCAAGCGCATTGCCAACACACGTGATCCAATTATTACAACTCCTCGGGCCATGACCAACATAAGAATCGGCGGTCTTCCGACATAACTGGGCATCGTCCCATCCTATCGGGCATGTCATCATTTAGAACCCTGCCTAGACGGCATTCCATAAGGAGTATCGGTTTGGCCTCAACCATGACTCGACATTCGGATCCCCGTCGGGCATCCGATAAAAATCAGGCATCACCCCTAAACTCATATTGAGTGACGAGTTCGATTAAATGATCACTCAAGCACATTAACAATCAAGCTGATTCTTATTACCATTAATTAGCCAAGAACAAAAGAGTTTATTTTCAAACAATCAACTTTGGCAGTTTATCATACTTAAAAATCCTAGTAAAATATTCATGCGTGGTTACGTATTTGAAATCAACTCATCAAACTTTGTACGCTTCTATTTTAAAACTCTATCGTTTTATTTAGCATATAAAAATTTGGCATCCAAACTCAATACCTCAAAATTTTCTATTTTCTTACCCCTAAACACCTTTTTGAAAATAATAAATAAAATCTATAATTGGGTAATCAATAACATGGCATAACACGTGCAAATGGTTGGAATTATACACAAACTCATCCAGAAAAATGGACATAAAATTATACTTAATGGCTGCTCCATCATTAATTACAATAATAACGATTAATTAAGTTAATCGCAATTAATTAGGCTAATTATGATTAATTAGACCAATTAGAATTAATTAAACTAAACCCGATTAATTAACCTAATGATACTTAATTAAAATTAATCATCGTTAACTAAAATAATTACGATTAATTAAATAAATATTAAATAAATAAATCACAATTAATTAAACTCAATTAATTAGTCTAATGACGATTAATTAATCTAATTGTAATTATTTAAACTAATCGTCTTTAAATTTAATCTAAATTATCATTAATCACAATTAAGGCTAAACCAACATTAACTAATATTAAACATTATTATTCTTAAACTAATCTATCCCCTAAACGTAATTAACATTCTAATCCACAATTAGGAAGTTAACTCATGGATTTTCGATGATGGCAAGCTTGCAGCGACGGTGGCGCGATGGCAACGAAAACACGAGACTCGCGACTCGAATGGAAACTCAACGGCGGCAGTGGTGGCTCCTCAAACCCATGGCCAAAGGGGGCTCGGCTTGGCGGCGGTGGCGGTGATGATGGTGAAGCAATGGTGGCATGAACAACGCAAGTAGGCGGCGGCAAGAGGCGGTGACGGTGGTATGGCCAAGGAGAGTCAGGTGGCAACAACGGCGGTGAGGTAGGCAAACGGTAAAAAGAAAGAAAAAGGGGAGGGGTGGCCTCAGCTTGGAAGGGAAAGAAAAATGGGGAAGATGATGGTGGCGTGGTGGTGAGATGATGTGGTGGAAGGGGTGGAGGTGTGGGCGGTGGTGTGGTGGTGGTGAAGTGGCGGCAAGCAAGAGAAAGGAAGAAGAAGAAGTTGTCGGGGGGAGGGGACGAAGAAATGGAGAGGAAAGGAGAAAGGAGGAGGAATCGGCAGGAAAAGGGAGGTGGGGGGGGGGAGTGGACGCATGAGAGGGAGATGGAGAGAGTGAGAAAAAGAAAGGGGAAATAAGGATTTTTGTCCAAAATCCTATCAATCTCACACCAACTCTTCCTCAATATCCTTTATGCCAAGTATTTTGTCTCCAAAATATCTTTTAAAATTTAATTTTCTTTTTAACAAAATTCTTGGCCCATAATTCACCATTTTGCCATTGGATTTGAATTTCCTTTTTCCAGTCCCCAAATTTTCGTTCGATAATTCATTTTTCGAAAATTTCGAACATGCTGATAATCAACAGACGATAAGACGATGTCAAAAAATTTAATTTCCAAATCCTCAAAAGTTCAACACCTAATCGAATTAATTTTTTGATTAAAAAGTGATTGAACGTGACTTTAGTACAATCTAATCTATCGAGTGGCTTTTAGGGGTTCTTGCCTTGTTGACCCACGGTCGATAATTTTCGATCCGTATTTGTGCCTCTTTGAATTGCGGACGACCCTCGGTTGTCATGTAATCGCAATGGTTCAATTACGTACCTTGAATATAATATCAATAGAAAAATTGGTTTATCGTTGTTCGATGTGAATATCATAATCATTTGGAATTACCTGCAAACCGACTACGCACTTCCATTGAATCGATTTATATACATTCGCTAATTGACTTATAACAATGTAGTATTGACCCTTATTGATTCTTATGATCGAGCGGTCGATCCCTGATCGAATTCTCTGGTCTTTCGCGTTTTTAATCATTTACAGTCTTACTCAATATATTAGTTAACTTGTAAGTGATCAGTTCAAAGTAAAATAACCATAAGTGCGTCAATGAAATAACTACTTCATATATTTCGAAATAGGGCCAAATTTCCGAATATGACACCTTGAACTAACCTATGCACATAAATGCCCGTTAATAGGAAACGATCCATTGACGTTATCACCATAAAAAACTGAACACTTCCCATAGTTGTTGTAGAGACATAAGCAAAACACAGCATGATCCCCAGCACAATGCAGAAGAACTGCCAAGTCTCAATAGACAAACACGCAAACAAATTCATAAAATTGAAATTTAGCTTTCGAGCTCCACCAGGCTTGAGGGACCATGACTATAGAGCTCGACAAGGCTTGAGCGACCATGGCCAAGCTCGAAGAAGCTCGAGCAGTAATGGCTATGAGCTCGAAGAAGCTGGAGAGATCATGACTGAGCTTATTGAGGCTCAATTAGCCACAAGCATGAGTTTGAAGAAACTTGAAAGCTGGAGCTGCCATGGCAGAACTCAATGAAACTCGAGCAGCTTGAAGAAACTCGAGCAACTTGGGCCAAGCTCAACGAAGCTTGAAAGGCCATGGTCACATGCTCGAAATTCAGTACTTGATTGTATTAATTTGACAAATATTTAGAATTTAATGGACATAGACTGTCAGTGTGAGATAATGGACATAGACTTAATTTAAGCCAAACTACTATTAATTTCGTGTGCAATCTTTTCTTCCTTTAACTCATTTTATTTAAGCATGTTGCACTCTTGCGGGTTATCTCATTTGATGACTTACTTAACAGACTATGATTCTTATTCAGACTTTGCTAGCAATTTATTTCATTCCGTGATCATTTGTCAAGATTTCTTTTAAACACCAATTCACCCCCTCTAGGTGTTCTTACTAACTTCATCAGTTGTGAGATCAGTGATCAAGTCCTTTTCCATTAAATATTATCAGAATGGGTGCTTAGTCTAGTCATCAAGACATGGATGACCTTCAGAAGGCAAAATATGCACAGTGAGTCCATTATTATGGTTTGCTAGGGCATGTATTTGGGCTTTTCAGATATATGCACTGCAGGCGGGATAAGTATACTAGAAGTGTCAAAAATTATGTACGGCGCTCATTTTAGTGTAAAAATTTTTTGTCGGCTTATTTAGGGCGCACATGACAAAATTTCTAGCTAGAAATTGATTTCTCAATTTCTATTCCATGAACGAGTTTCTGAGTAAAGAAATGCGTTTGATAACAATTCAAAATTTCTATTTCTGAAATAAAAATTCATTTGATAATAATATAAAATTTTTATTTCTAGGAGCGGCAACGACCGGCGTTCGGTGGTCGAAGTTCGATGTTCAGTGACCGGTGTTCGGAGTTCGGTGAGCGGCGACAGGTGGCCAAACTCCGGAGTTCGATGTCTGACGATCGACATTCGGAGTCCAGCAACAAGAGGCCAATGGCAGGTGGCCAGTGGCCGGAGTCTAGCAACGGGTGGCGAGCAGCCGACATTCGGCGGCCGGTGGCGAGCGACGAACGGTCGCTGATGAACATCCAGTGATTGGTGATGAGCCTCCGGCATCCAATGATTGGCGAAGCCAACGACCAATGGGCGTCCGGCATCCGATGATCGGCGATTAGCGACGAGCCGCCGAAGTGCGGTGGCTGGCGACTGACGTTTGATGGCCGGCGGTCAGCGGCTGGTGGCCGAGGCCGGTGGCGAGCAGCCGGCAACTGGCGATGGGTGTTCGACATCCCATGAGCGGTAAGTGGGCGATGGGTGGTGACGAGAGTGAGCGATGAAAAAAATTTTGATTTCTCATTTCTGTTCTAGAAATTGAAAAGCTAAAAATTTTAATTTCTTATTTCTGCTCCAAATTTATTTTTGGAATAGAAATCTGTCACGCTCCGATCCTCAGGCACGCGCACATCCTTTACCTTTGGTCGATTTTAAAATGCGATATCCCAGGACTAAGTATCGCCGACCCTTTCGTTTATTAAGCACATGCGGAAGCAGTTATAAATCCCCAGACAATAACACAATGGGATAGAAAAGTAATGCCATATTTTTCATATTGAAATCCACAACCAAACCTTTATACATGACATAACTCAAAGTCTATTCACAAGACTATTCATAACACTCTAGTTTCACACTATTCACATTTAGACAAGATTCACAAAAGAGAATGGGATTTCAATCCTCATCCGGGTCGTACTCAGGATCATCGTCCTCTTCTTCCCTAAGCTCACATCCTTCAAGCTCTTCATCTTTTACCGGCTCATCGTCCTCTTCTGGTTCCTTCTTCACAGGCTCATCTACGGGCTTGAAATGTTGTCCCACAATCGGGATGAGACTACGTCTCAGCAAGTTCTACCCCACTAAGACTCAATTTGGGAACCAATACACTACTCGATTGCCTAAGCACAGCACGAGTCAGAGGACTTACCTTGGCCTCAGTTCCAACCTACAATTCAAGGTTATATACAGATGCTTCATACCAGTAAATCAAACATTCAATCAATTCACGACAACATATCAAAGCATTGATCAATCGACCTAGTCGATTACATATCAGTTGGACCATTCCTAGGTCATTCATTTCATCCCATATAACCTCCAATAGTACACTTAGTCACAGAAGCTCCATCAATTCTCTCGGGCGTCATTTTCGCCAAGGTGACATAAGTATCAAATGGTCTACGTGCGTTCTTTAAGACGCCGTTTTCGCACAGTGATCTCCCTAATCACCGAACCACACCCGTCATAGGTCACAGATCACCGACAGTCTACGTGCATTCTTTAAGGCGCCGTTTTTGCACAGTGATGTCCTTCATCACCGAAGCACGCCTGTCACGATTCATAGGCAGTCTACGTGCGTTCTTTAAGGCGCCGTTTTCGCACAATGATATCCTTAATCACCAAACCACGCTTGCCATAAGTCATAGACAGTCTACGTACGTTCTTTAAGGCGCCGTTTTCACACAGCGATATTCTTAATCACCGAACCACGCCTGTCTATACTTCGTACTTGATCGGTCTCAGTCAATAGAATTCTCAGTTAGCTTTCACCACTTTCTCCACTTATAGCTCAACAAGGCATTACAAATGCTAACTAGCCATACTCGGCCATCTACAAATCGATAATTCAATTTCACTCAATTTCAATCAATTTAGGGTAAATCCCTAAAATATCACAATTTATTTAATTCCGTACAACGTAGAGCTCAAATAAATAAACGGATTGTCTTACGACAATCAAGACGAGATTTCGGTCGTCGGCCATCTCAACCTTAATTTCAAAAAATAAATAAATAATTAATTAATTTCGAAAATTAAATAATTAATATTAAAAATTCAATTTAGCTCAAAATAAAGCCCGATTAAATAAACGGACTTCACCATGGTCATCAGCATAATAATCCGATCACTGGCCATCCCAGTTGAATTTTCCGAAAATAAATAATTAATTAATTTAATTCCGAAAAATAATATTTAAATATCAAAAATTCCACTTAGGCCCGAATTGTCAAATTGAAGCCCGATTAGGGTCGGGAAAAATCCCGGGCTACCCTCAATAAATAGTAGACCACGTCTACTTGCTAAATGCACACTCAATTTGTCTAATTCGCATCACAATTGACTAATAAATACTAATCCATACTAATCTAACCACCTAAACATAATTAATTAAAACTAAACAACCCTTAAGTATAATTAGTCCACTAAGCAAGGATTAGTGAGATTACTCACCGGAATCGCGCGCAAATCGGATCAATCCGACGGGGACGGCGCGAGGAACAATTCTTCCCAAAGCACGGCTCAGGTTCGAGACCCAGAAACGGCCCAAAAGCAAGCCCGAAGCTGCTGGAAACCCATTCGTGGGTTTGCTGGCTTGGGCTAGCCGGAGCTGGTCCGGTGGCCAAAACGGCGAGGTGAGGCCGACGGAAGGTGAGGGGAGCTCTGGGGAGGTCGGGACGGCGGCCGGACAGAGCTGGGCGGCGGCTGGAGGCGTCGGACCGAGCTAGGCAGGGGCGGAACCGCACGGGGAACGCTCGGGGCGCGAGGGGACGGGCGGTGGTGGAGCACGCGGCGTGCGCGGGTGGCGCAGACAGCGGCCCGGCGGCGAGCTGCGGCGGTCTTCGGCGAGCTGCTTCCGCTTGCTTCTGTTTTCTGTTCTGCTGGTTCGCACTAGTAAGAGGAGGGAGAGAGTCGGTTCCGCGAGAGAGATGAGGGAAGAAGAGAGAGAAGAGAGAGAATAAGTGTTTGAAAAGTCAAAAGAAAATAAAAGGGGCAAGCAAAGTGGAAGCCAGCGGTGAAGGGGGGATTCGCACGAGGGAAAGGAAAAGAGAGGGAGAGAGAGAGAAAAAGAAAAAAAGAAAGAAAGAAAGAGGGAGATAGAAAGGGGGAAAATGTGTTTGGCTAAAAATGGAAAAGAAATGGGAAGATCACAAAAATAAAAGAATTTCCTCAAATAGGAAATTCTAATCCCAATTTCTTTTAAATAAGCTCATAGATTCTCAAAGGAATTTCAACTTAGAATTCTTGGTCCCCACTTGCATTTTGCATCCAAATTCCCTCTTAAAATTCTCTCAAATAACTCTCCCAAAAATCAATTGATATTTCCTTTATCAAATTGATTATTTTCTTTATCCAAAAATCCTCATGCTCCTCAATTTCACCGACAAATAATTCTCGGCTTCAATTGAACGAAATGGCCACACGACAACTTTTTCCCAAAAAGTGTCGGATGTCAGAAAAATTTTCTGAGACTGAGTCGACACTTCTAGAATTTATTGTGACATGACAGAAATTCCAATTTCTGAAATCGGACTTGAATTCACAGTTAATTTCACTTGGCGCGTTTTTAGCGTGACCTAAGCTACTAGGTAACTTTCAGGCATTTTTAGTGCAATTGACTCGTGGTTGATTTTCTTCGAGCCACTATGAACCCACTCGACTCATTGGTGACTCTCGATTGTCGTGAAAATCTCAAGGATCTAAATACGGACACAGGGTCCCAAAACAATAGGAAAATCAGTCTAGTGCTGCTCGACGAGAATTTTCTAATTTAGTAGTATCACCCACGATTAGCCACACATCTCAGTCGAACCAGTCTATCTCTGATTTCGAATCGATTTTATATTGTGCCGTATTGACCTCTAAAGATAAGCACGGTCGAGAAGCCGATTCCTGGTCGAATTCTCAAGTCTATTTGCCTTAAAATACTTAATGGCTTCCCCAGGTAGTCTAGTTATCTCGAGAGTGATCAGCTCTGAGAACAGCCCTATAGGCGCGTCAATGAAATGCCCGATTTATTCAGTAGAAAACGGAGTTGAAATTCTGGGATGTCACAAAATCTGTTCCAGAAATAGAAAAATGAAATTACGTTACCAAATGGAATTCTGTTCCAAACTTGTTCCGGGAAACAGAAAAACAGAGAAATAGAGAAATAAAAATTTTGTCATGCGCGCCCTTAAATGCTAAATCGGAGGAAAAACGATCACTTTAGTGTCAATGGCAAGAAATTCCAGCCAAGCTGATTATGTGTCATTTATAATTAAAATTATAATATGACTTGGCAAAATTTTTAAAAAATCCAATCCATGTGGCATGCTTGGCATTGAAGTGATTGTTTTTTAACATCGATTGGCATTAAAGTGATCACTTCAAATAAAATTTGGCACTCAAATGATCACTTTTAATAAAATTTGGCACTTAAGTGATCGCTATTTACAACTTCTGGACGACGTCGTTTAGGGGTTTTATGCTGACTAGGCACGCTGGTGCACCACGTAAGATTGAGAGATTAATAAAATATAACCACATCGGGTTTCTGGCAATCCGGACTAAAGTTGACACTTAAATGATCGTTTTTTTTCTTAAAAGTAGCACTTAAGTGATGCGGAAAAAACTTTTGGCATTAAAGTGAGCGTCATACACAACTTTTGGCACTTCTAATATACTTACCCCCATCGCAGGCTTTGCCTATTTATAAATGTTTATGTCTACTTATGTTACTCCCTATCAAAATATGAGCTATTGTTTGGTCATTATGTCATTAGACATAAATGTTTGCTCTGTCACCCCCACCATCGTAGCTGAGTGGTCTCACTTACCTCTACCCTAAAAATGCTCAAATTTGGAACCTCAAGCTAGTAAGAACAAGATATCCCAACTCGCATGCCAAATTGAGCTCGAAGCCCAAGCTTCTAGTGTCTGTACACTACTCCTGTGGGAAGATAAAGAGGAACAAGTGAAGGTCATGATTGAGCTCAAGGAAAGACACTGAGGCTTCAATAGGGATTACCAAGACTTGATCTGAAGGCTTCCTTAAGTTGATCTCTCTCTCTCTCTCTCTCTCCCCCCCTCCTTTCTCAACTTCGATTTGGCTCATGCGTTCTTCAATCTCCCTCATTTCTTCTTTCTCTCTCTTTTTCCTTCTCTCTGCAAATTTTCCTGGAAAATGGAGGAGCGTATTGAATGATTCTTTCTCATACGACATCATTTATGGAGAGTATAGCCACATCATAATCCACGTTTGACTTGTTTTTTTAAATAAAAATGCCATGTAATATTTTAGGTGGAATTTATAGCCGGAGGCACTTAAGTGGTCTTTTTTTCTCCAATTTGGCATTTATGTGAGCCAATGGAAACTTTTGGCATTAAAGTGAGTATCGTCACAACTTTTGGCACTTCTAGTGTACTTATCCCGTTTTTGGAGTGTTTATTCCTTGATAAAGGTAATGAATACTAGATTTGTGTTTTGCCTCAGGTAAATTTAGATTATCCAAATGAGTTCTTAACTCTAGTGTTAGGCTACATTAAAGAAGATTCAAGTCCTGTCATCATTCACTCACTTATCTTCCACAGCAATAAGAGAATATATGGTCCATTTGGCAATGACAGGGAAATTTTTCAGTTTCCCACCGTTTCCTGGGAAGATCATCGGATTCTTTGGGAGGTGTGGTTGTTCTCTTGATTCCACTGGAGCATATTTTGGACCGATCTCTCGTCCATATCCCTTTGAAACGGTAGGTGTTAGATTAAATATAAACTAAAATCTGACGATTCCGATTTATCAATCACAGATAAATTCATACAAAATTTGGGATCGATTTGCAGAAACGTAAATATCAACATACCTCCAGCTATTGATGAAATCTGCAAAAGCAGAAATCCTCAAAACCTCGGACGGATCCGCGTAGCACGATCGATCTGCAATATAGGGAACATCAGATTTGTACGTCCTGTTCTACTAGCTAATAACCCTCAAACCTGAAAGTGTGTTTTTCTGTAGTGATAGGGTTTGAACTAGATGACCTGACGTTTTATTCCATTTCTTATGTTACGGATATCTTCCATCCAAACCGTTATGGTAACATATTAACAGGCAAATATCACGTAATAGATGTGGGTGATAAATTGGGCAATAAATCGGAACTAATTGGGAATACAATATTGGGATCATATTTAGAATAATAATAAATATATTACAATATTACAACATTCTCCCACTTAGGGGTGTGCATGGTGTAGGTGGGCGGTTCCCGGCCTAAAACCAAGAACCGCCCGCTAAGGACCGATTCCAAAAAATTGGAACCGGGAACCACCTGTTGTTACATGGATCCACCCGAGAACCAGACCGTCAGTCCGGTCCAGCTCCCGGGTTGATCATGGAACCAGTCTCACCAATAATAATATCGTTTTCCAAATCCCACTGTGAGTACTTTTCATATAGAGTAATATTTTTCTTTAAATCAAATCGGCTTAATTAAGGGTACCATTTTTCTTTATTTTATTGGAAAACACTACCAAAGAAGAGAAATAGGTTTTTTTCCTATTTTTGAATCATTTTAGTTGAAATCTAAAATATTTTTTAAGTTCAAGATTCTAGATGATTGTCATATGTATATTATCTTTTCCTTTATCCTCTAACAATGCTCAATCTCTTACAACATTTGCTTTACTAAATTTTTTTTGTAGAAACAATTACACTGGTACTCCACATATTCTTGAACATGGTGTCATATGTGAGTCCCGAAAGTATTCTTTGAAGGAGTCATTTGTTGAGTTGTTGAGAGGCAGCTTACACACTTTACTAAATTCTTATTAAAACATGGAAACCATGAGAGGAGATGGAACCCTAAAATTTATATTTGCAAATTAGTAATTTCCAAATTTATTTTAATATTAAAAATCAATATATTATTATAATATAATTGGTCTAGTCCAGGTGGGCGGATCCGTCCATAGAACCGGGAACCGGACCGGTACCCACTGATTCCCATGAATTGGAACCGAGAACCGGACCGGTTTCCTCAAGAACCACCGGTTCCGAGCGGTTCCGATCCGGTTCTGGGCAATCCGGGTGGGTCCCGGTTTTTTTGCACTCCCATACTCCCACTCGATCCCAATATTCCATCAAATGAAATATTAACCCAAACCCACATAAACTTCATACTGAAATAAAACACATGAATCACGGCGATGGGTCCTCTTAGAGTGAGTATTATCTTCCGTGTATCACAATGCGTTTCATCAGCTCGTATGTGATCAAATAACTTAATGAATAAACATTATGTTTACTTCAGGTCAAACGTAATTGTTTTTCTCAAAATAACTGAATGTATACAATTGTATTGAGAAAAACATTATAAATGAATAAAAGTCTCACAAATTCTTCCATATAAATAAAAATTTACATGATTAAGCCAATGCCCATTCTGATTACACGATCCTTATAACTCATTGGTGGCATGCCTTTAGTTAAAGAATCAGCTATCATCAATCCAATGATTACATGTTCTATGACCACTTTCTTCTCTTTAACAAGTTCTCTAATGGCTAAATACTTGATGTCGATGTTCTTGCTTCGACTACCACTTTTGTGGTTCTTAGCCATGAAAACTGCAGCCGAATTGTCGCAAAATATTCTTAATGGCCTAGCAATGGAATTCATAACTCTAAGCCGTGATATGAAACTTTTCAACCACACACCATATGAGGTGGCCTCAAAACAGGAAACGAACTTTGCCTCCATAGTAGAAGTGGCAACCAAGGTCTATTTTGCACTCCTCCAAGATATAGCTCCGCCAGCAAACATAAAAACATATCCCGATGTTGATTTACGGGAATCAATGCAGCCAGCAAAGTCTGAGTTCGAGTAACCAACTACCTCCAAGCTGTCCGTCCATCTATACATAAGCATATGTCCCTTAGTTCCTTGAAGGTACCTCATCACTTTCTTTGCAGCTCTCCAGTGATCCATACCTGAATTACTTTGGTATCTTCCCAACATTCCCACAACAAAGGCAATGTCAGGTCGAGTGCAAACCTGAGCATACATCAAGCTTCCGACAGCATAAGCATATGGAATGTTCTTCACAACATTCCCACAACAAAGGAAATGTCAGGTCAAGTGCAAACCTGAGCATACATCAAGCTTCCGACAGCAGAAGCATATGGAGTGTTCTTCATTTGTTCCCTTTTAAAATTGTTCTTCGGGCATTGGTTTAAATTAAACTTATCAACCTTCACAATCGGTGCTATACTTGGTGAACAATCTTTCATCCGAAACCTCTCTAAGACCTTATTGATATAGGTTTCTTGAGATAGTCCTAATATACCTCGAGATTTATCTCTTTGGATCTTAATATCAATGACATAAAAGGCTTCATCCATATCCTTCATATCAAAACTCTTAGAGAGAAATTGTTTTACTTCATATAACAACCCATTGTCATTAGTTGCAAGTAAAATGTCATCTATATATAGCACAAGGAAACAAATTTTGCTCCCACTAACCTTCTAGTATATAAATTGATCCATAACATTCTCTATAAAATTGAATGAAGAGATAATCTCATGGAATCTTAAGTACCATTGGCGGGATGCTTGTTTCAAGCCATATAGAGACCTTTTAAGCTTGCATACAAAATGCTCACTAGTACTAGAGAAGAATCATTCCGGTTGTTTCATGTAAACCACTTCTTCCAATTTTCCATTGAGGAATGCCGTTTTCACATCCATTTGATGTAACTCCATATCAAAATGAGCAACCAATGCCAAAATAATACGAAGAGAATCTTTCTTGGATACAGGAGAAAATGTTTCCGTGTAATCGATTCCCTCCTTTTGAGTGAATCCCTTGGCAACGAGTCTGGCTTTGTATTTTTCAATATTACCTAATGAATCCTTCTTAGTTTTGAAGACCCATTTACAACCAATGGCCTTTGCACAATCAAGCAACTCAACTAAATTCCAGACTTCGTTTGATGCCATAGAATTCATCTCTTCTTTCATAGCATTGTACCATAAATTGGATTTATCACAACTCATGACTTGTGAAAACATCTTGGGATCACTTTCAACTCCAACATTATAGTCAGATTCTTGCAGATACACAATGTAGTCATTAGGGATTGCTGATTTATTTATTCTACTAGACCTTCTTAATGTTGCATCAACATCCTCTTGAGGAGTTTGTTGTTCAACTAGAAGTTCAATAGTATCTGGTAATTGCTGAATAGTTGGGTCTACCGAATCAATATCAGCAGGTTATGGATTTTCAATGATTGGTTGCTCAATGACCGATTGAACTGAAAGGGTGTTGTAAACATCAACCAATCCAATACCTGAGGTGGAAGGTTGGGTATCTGAATGATCTTCTTCGGGAACAAAGTCCCTGAATTGATCGCTCCCACTAATGAGGTCATTCTCAAGAAATTTAGCATTTCTTGATTCCACAAACCTAGTGGTGTGAGATGGACAATAAAACCTGTATCCTTTGGACTTTTCGGCATATACAACCAAATACTCACTTGTAGTCTTTGAATCTAACTTCTTTTCCTATGGATTGTAGACTCTTACTTTAGATGAGCATCCCCAAACACGTACATGTCGCAAACTCGGTTTCCAACCTTTGAATAACTCAAAAGGCGTCTTTGGAATAGCCTTGGTAGGAACTTGGTTTAATATGTACACAGCCATTTTAAGAGCCTCAGTCCACAAAAACTTAGGAAGTTTGAAGCTGCTGAGCATACTCCGCACCATGTCCAATAATGTTCGGTTTCCTCTTCCTGCGACACCATTTTGGTCCGGTGAACCAAGCATAGGCATAGTGTATTGGGCAATAATCCAATACTCTTCAAAAAACTTCGCAAATGGACCAGGTGCTTGTCTATCTTCAGTGTATCTACTATAGTATTCTCCACCTCTATCTGATCTCACGATCTTAATTTGCTTGCCGCATTGTTTCTCTACTTCAGTTTTAAATACCTTAAAGGCATCTAGTGCTTTGTGCTTATTACGAAGCAAGTAGAGATACATAAATCGTGAATAATGGTCTATGAAAGAAATGAAGTATCTCTGACCATTTGAGTCCATATCCGGACAACAAATATTTGTATGTATGATTTCTAATATTCTTGTACTCCTCTTAGCACCTTTCATTGACTTGTTGGTCTGTTTTCCCTTTATACAGTCCACACAAGTGTCATAATCAGTAAAATCCAGAGTATTAAGTACTCCATCATTTACTAGTCGCTTAATTCTATCCATGGAGATATGTCCCAACCTCCGATGCCACAACATAGAGGAATCCTCATTCACAACATATCGTTTTATACCAGCATTATCGTGAATGTGCATCGAATTATTAATGTCATTATCTTGTAAATTAATTCGAAGGAGACCGTCAGACAAAATACCACTCCCACTCCCAACAATTTCAGATTTATACGATAAATTGAATGTTGAATCTTAAAATTCAAAGGAGTATCCCAAAGGTACAAGTCTTGAAACTGAAATTAAATTCCTAAAAAAACTAGGAATATAAAAGGTCATTCCTAAAATTAAAACAAAACCACTACTGAGAACTAATATGCATGTCCCAATAGTTTCCACACACGAGCGCATCTTATTTCTTGAATAGATGTTTTGTTCACTTTCCACTGGTTTCCGTTGGTTCTGAAAACCCTGTAAGGAATTCGAAATATGGATTGTAGAACCAGAATCAATCCACCAAGTGTTGTAACCCACATCAATCATTTTAGATTCATAACAAACACATGAGAGTTGGTTACATTTCTTTTTGAGCTAGGCCTTAAATTTGGCGCAATCCTTCTTCATGTGCCCCTTTTTTTTTACAGAAGAAGCACTTGGATTCCTTCTTAATGCCAGCTTGGGGAGGTAGAGGCATCTCACATTTTCCCTTTTGCTTGCCTTGCTCTTTATACTTATCCTGTGTTGCCATATGGACACTTTCTCCTTTCTCCATTAGTAGCCTCTCTTCCTCTTGAACACACATGGTCATGAGTTTATTGATTGACCATTTAGTTTTATGTGTGTTGTAAGAGATCTTAAAAGGGGCATATTCTTGTGAGAGAGTATTCAGGATATAGTATACAAGAAAAGAATCTGATATCCCAACCTCAAGATTCTTTAGCTGAGCTGCAATGTCTCTCATCTTCATGATGTGCTCACGCACACTTTTTACACTGGTAAGTTTCAAGGATGAGAACTTCATAATCAAGGTCATGGCATACGCCTTCTCTAAAGACTCAAATTGTGCATCAATGGCCTTCAGCAATTTCTTGGCATTGTTATGCTGAATGACAGAACCACGAATACTAGCAGAGAGTTTTGTCTTTATGTACATCGCACTGAGACAGTTGGACCGCTCCCATTGTGCATAACGAGTATGCTCAGCATGAGTACTATTCTCAGTAGGTTTAAGTGGTTCGTCTGACCTTAGAGCATAATCAAGATGCATGCACCCCAATTGAAGAAGAATTAATTCGCTCCATTCTTTAAAGTTATTTCCATTAAACTCGGGAACAATTATACCAGAACTAATCGTAGGTGGTAAGACTGCATCATAATTAAAATAAAAAACTTATGTATCAATATATTTGAGGCAAATAGACTTAAATCATATTTTACCAATGTAAAACATGTTATAAAATATGAATCACATCGCATCAAAAACTACTGTGAGCTAAGTTTCTAATTTAAATTGATTCATGATTATTTCATGATGAAACTATCAAATTATATTCCCTTCCTTAATCCCTATTGGTAAATTAAGAAAGATAAAATAATATTTCATCCTAATTAATCACATTAATATATTGAAAATTCCTGTGGGATAAATTCATAATATTAATGTGACTAATCACAATTATTATCTTAAATATATGATGTACATAATTTAAGATAATTAAAGATGACGTGGCTAATCCTTAATTAATTAAATATATACGGATCACTAGACATTTAATTTTATGAAAAATATTCATAAAATTGCACATAAGGGTAGAATAGTAAAATCACGTGCAAAAGGGGTAAAACTGGAATTTTGCATGCAAGGCTAGAATTGGAATTTTTTAAGGGGTAAAACAGGAATTTTACTCCCAAAAAGGGCAAAATCGTACAATTTCTACGGCTAGGGGGCAAAATTGGAAAACCATAGGCGCGCGTGCAACGCACGAGCCCGATTTAGCCCGTTGGGCGCGTACGACGACGCACACGCCCGCTGTAGCCCTTCGGGCGCGTGCGTTGACTTCTTTTTGGGCCTTTTTTTGTTTTTCACCGTTCTTCCGCCGCGACCAGCTTCGTTTCGCCACCTAGGTCTCCTCCCACAGCCCATATCCGACCAAATTAATTTATTGGTTTCGAAGATAATGTTTGGATGAACGAATAATTTCAAGATCCGGCAAGAACGACCAACATATTGATCGGAATTAAGCCTAAAACGATCTACCCTAAAAACCCTAAGCATTAAAATTTCACCACTCGATTAACCTCCGACGATTAGTAATATGACGAAAAATTTAAGGGTTTTTCTTCCTAATGGCGGTGTGATCATGCAGATGCATTATCGCGTGGTGGGTCGCCCGAATTTGACCGGAATTTTAAATTCCATTCCAAGCCATAAAAATCCGAATTTACCCATACATAATTCAATGAAAATAAATAGAAATTCCAAAAATTTCACCAAGGTAGAGATTGTAAACATGCTCTGATACCAATTGTTAGATTAAATATAAACTAAAACCTGACGATCCCGATTTGTCAATCACAGATAAATTCATACAGAATTCGGGATTGATTTGCGAAAACATAAAGATCAACATACCTTCAGCCATTGATGAAATCTGCAAAAGCGGACAACCTCAAAACCTTGGATGGATCCACGTAGCACGATCGATCTGCAATATAGGGAACACCAGATCTATATGTCCTATTCTACTAGCCAATTCCCCTCAAACCTGATGATGTGTTTTTCTGTAGTGATAGGGTTTGAACTAAACAACCTGACGTTTTATTCTATTTCTTACGTTACCGACATCTTCCATCAAGACCGTTATGATAACATATTAACAGGCAAATATCATGTAATAGATGTGGGTGATAAATTGGACAATAAATTAGAACTAATTGGGAATACAATATTGGGATCATATTTAGAATAATAATAAATATATTACAATATTACAACAGTAGGCCCATTTGAAATAGGAACGGTGAAGGCCTATGGGATGACGGCAAGGATACGGATGTTAGATAAATTGATGTTGTTTCTGGTTCTGCAATTCAGTCGATTACTGTCACTTATGAGCAAGGTCGTTCTTTTGCACATGGTACAAGCGGTGGAGGCACAGCAAACAAGGTACTGGTGCTGTTAGAGTGATGAACTGTTGATCTTGCTGTTAGATAAAAGATACTCTTTATTTCTGATTCATGTAGCTTATTATGGCATTTGCTAAATACATGATATGTAAATGGAAGTCATTAACTTTTAATGTCTAAAAGATGGCCAGTCGGACCCCCGTAATTCTAACTCATCTTACAGAGAGCTGTACAGAATAATAAAATTGAAAAAAAAAAAATCTCGACCACAATTATGAGTTGTTTCCATAATGACTTATTGGAATAACTAACTGTCTCTCTCGGATGTCTTTATTCGAATAATGAGTTATTTTTCTGAAACCTAAATGATGAGTCAATCTCAAAATCGCACAAGAGTACCATGATATCTCTTTGCAACTCAGTTGGACAGGAATCTGCTTTCTATACGAGAGATACGACGTGATACCGAAGTAGGTAAGATAATCTATTTTTATCAGCTCATGCACATTTACTTAACTAACCAGAAGTTAACAAGTGCTAGTTACTGTCATGCATAATATTTTTGCTTAACAAATCATTGCATTAACTATTCCTTACATTCTAATGCCTGTTACAGATAATCTGGACTGATTAATTGAGTATCTAACTTCAGTTTAGGATTATATTACGAGTGATTTTGGCTCACTGTTATCAATTCACTCAAACTCCAAAGCAACAGAGAAACATATGGACCATTCGGTACTGAAAAGGGAAGATAATTTACATTTCCAGCCACCAGGGAGAAGATGATTGGATTTTTTGGAAGTTCTGGTAGGTATTTGGATTCTGTTGGAGCGTACCTAGAACCGATATCTCATATCTATCCAATCAAGTCCATTGGACCATTTGGAGGCCAAGGTGGACAGCCTTGGGATGATGGAAAATACAATGACATGAAGAAAATAGAGATACTGTCGGAAATCATTGTCAACTACATCGTCATTGAGAATGACAAAGATGGTGAGTCCCTTTGGTCTTCCACACATGGTAGAAGTGGCAAAGGTGAAGTTCATTTGGTGAGTTTATCTAGTATTAGGGGTAGGGATATCTTTCTTACTAATCTTTTCTTTTACTTTGCTACCACCAAAGCAAGTTCATTGACTTTCAAGTCTGTGTATATCGTCATCTTTGCTGCAACGATTTAATATAGAAGGAAAAACCTGAAAAGAGAAAAGAAATGAGGAGCTTAGGATAAATGTGATTAGGTTTAGCATTTATTTATTTTCTTTTCCTCCACCAAACTTGATTTCCTATAGTACCTAAGCATAGTAATTGCAAAATTTGAAGGTCGATTTGGACTACCCACATGAATACTTAACCTTAGTCTCAGATTATGTCAGACATGATTTTGGCTCAGTTGTCATTCAATCGCTGACATTTCTAACTAATACGAAAAGCTGTGGACCGTTTGGTGAGGAAAAAGGTTCTTTTGCTGTCCATTGATATGTAGCAAGATAATTGGCTTTTATGGAAGATTAGGTGTCCATCTTGATTCAATAGGAGTGGACTCAGAACCAATGTCTTGTTCTGATCCCTTCAAATCCATCGAGACTTTTGGAGGTCGAGGCGGCAAACCTTGGGATGATGGTATCCTCATAGATGTGAGAGAACTAAACGTGGTCGCCAGATCAGTTATTGACTCCATTACTTTCGAGTTTGAAAACAATGGGTCTATAGTCCAAACTTCAAAGCCCTAAACATGGTGGAAATGAAGGAGATAAAGATTTACATGGGTATGACTTTTAATGACTTGTTCTTGTATTGTCATGTCAATTAATTTTAGGGATAAATTAACTAGAAGTCATAAAACTTATCGCGAAAGTGCGATTGAGTCATAAAACTTGTCAAATTGATACAATCAAATCATTTCATTTGATGGTGAAAGAATAGTCCAAGTGTCAAAACTTGACATAATGGAACATTTAAGTGTCAAAAGTTAGGAGAATGACATTCAAATGCCACTTTTTTGAAAAATGGACATTTGAGTGTCAACTCCAACAAATCTTGCCGGAAATCCTACGTGGCAATTAAATATTAATATTTCTTGGCTATGTGACTCACTGGAGAACTGACTCAACTCTGACTCACCCAAAACAACGTCGTTTTCTTAGTTGGCCAAAATAAAAGTCCTAAATTGGTCAAAACGATGTCGTCTCCCCAATTGTTCCAAATCTAAAGCCCTAAATAAGCCAAAATCCCCATTGAAGCGCTCAAACCCTAATGTGGAACCCTAATTTTGATTTGCCCCAAATTTCACCGTCAAATATTGGAAATGGAGATCAGGATTTTCAACAATGACTCAAATTCTTCTCACCAAAGTGAAGGAGAAGGTGAGCATTTATGTTTTTATGGGTTACAGAGTCCAAGAAAAACATCATAGATTTGAATGAATCTCGGGAGAAGATTCTATGGTCACGCCCCATATAGAGAATGGCTGAAGTGCAAATACTTCAAATGGGTCGATGCGGAATTATCTCACGAGCCACAAAGATGATATTGGACCAACTTGATAAATGACATCAACCGCCATCTATGCTCATGGACAACTTGGACGATGTTGACTCAATGCAAGCTCAAGCATTTTCGGTTAACCATTTGAAGGATAAAGTTTCAAGAATGAAAATTGAATGGAAGTGTTACCAAGTATCTATTATGGTGTTGTTTTGTTGTTTATACTACTTTATGATGAAATGTCAAGCACTTGAAGATGAAAAAAAGTTTTTCCGGCTGCTATAGTTGAAAATGAGTGGACAAATGTAATTGTTTTGGATTAAATGTACAGTTTTTTTTTTTTTTTTTGGAGGTTGAGAAGAAGTTTGTGTTGTCCACAAAATCGTCATGGCTTTATTGTTGTTTGTGCTATCATATGTATTATGGGTTACTTGTGCTTGTGAGGAGGTCAAGGAAAGGGAATGAGTGAATGTGATGCTGTTTGTATTATCTTTTTGCTTGTTCTTGAATATAAACTGGCAATGATAAATGTGTATTGGGTCAATGTGCTGTGGTGACTTCTTTAGTTGAACTAAATATAAACCAGCAACTTCTCTAGTTTGATGCAAAGCAACATATAAATAGGGCATACACGAGTGATTACTCGAGCCATAAGTTATATTTAGTGATCAATTAAGTGCTAGTTGTGATGAAAAAAGATCATTTAAGTGTTGAGTTATTATTAAAAGTGATAACTTAAGTATCACTCGTGGTTAAAGTGAATACTTAAGTGTCAAGTTTTTTACAATGTGATCAGTTAAGTGTCAATTTTGTGTAGGTTTCCTCTAAAAATTGTACTAGCCACCAGCCGCCACCACCGCCCACCACCGACAACCACCGGCCACCACCACCACCAGCCACATTAGGTACCTTAGCCACCACTTCGAGCCACCACTAGTCACCATTGTGCTAGTGGTGTACTACTGCAGGTGGTGTTGGTGTAAGCTTGCACTAGCACCGCCTAGTGTAAGATGTGCACACTGCATACTTGCAGTAAGTGTAACACGAGCCCTCAACCCCACCATAGACCCTCCACTAGCCACCACAAGCTACCATGTGACATATGGAATTTCCATACTTATAATTATGTAATATTCGAAAATTCGTGTTATGATAATGATATTTAGATTTTGAGCGAAGTATTATTTACCTTAGTATTCAAACAAGCATAGAGACTTTATTCAAATTTGTAAATTTTGTGGGACGCGGCCAGCAATTTTTGTAAACGCAAATCGTCTCGAGCTCGACATGTGAATCGAATTATGTATACGCTAATAATAGAACTGTATTAATTAAATTACTATCATCTTACTAGTTAACAGTTATTCTTAATTGTGTAAGTTTTGTCAATTAATAATAATAGTGAATAATTTGTGTTAATTATGCTAGAAGAGGATGATTTCGTTCTGCCCACTACATTTCCTTTGCAAGGTTTATTAATTAAAAATTTAAGTGCCACTTGTCCTCATATTATGAATTTCATGGCCATGTGTTCTTACAACATAATATTTTGTGGTTAATTTTTTTTACATTTAAACTAAGTAATGATTCATTTAAGATGACTCATTTTTCCATTGCATTTTCCTTGGCCACGTGCAAGGGCTTGCCTTGCATTTGTGCCGGATCAAGCTAAAGATCTACATGCAATTTTACACCTTTACACCTAACAATGAGAGAAAATCAAATTATCTGAATTAATTTTAACAAAACTTATTTGACCTCGTTAAAGAACCCATTTTTGTTCATTCAAAAACTCAAACAGAAGCTTCAAGTGTTATTTTCCACTTTTCAATCCAAGAATTTGGAGAGCAAAGCTTCATATTCAAGAGTGACTAGGGTGGTGAAAGAAATTAGTGGTTTGTGGTTTGCGTTTGTTCGAGATAAGTGTAATATCTAGTATTAAGTTAGCTTGAATCTACTTAGTTACTTCTATCTTGATTGGTTGGGTGAGAGGTGAAGTCTTGATGTGAGTATGGTGGTTGTTAAGTGGCTTGATAATTTTTTGCAAGTTCGTTCTGCCATACTTTGGTTCATTCTGGTTCATTTTGTGTGATTCTAGATATTTACGACTTGTTCATTTTGCTATATTTGTCTTGATAACCTATTGCATGCTTGTTCGGTATCTTTCTACCTCATTTTAGGTAGTTAGAATCTGACTGTTATGCTATCTTTGTCTTGGTAACCCATTACATGTTCGTTCTGCTTCTTTCTACCTCATGTTGGGTAGTTAGAATATGGTCATTCTGTTATCTTTACCTTGATGACTTATTACATGTTCGTTTTGCTTATTTCTACCTCATTCTAGGTAGTTAGAATCTGGTTATTATGTTGTATTTGTCTTGATAATCCATTGCATGTTCGTTCTGCCTCTTTCTATCTTATTCTAGGTAGTTGAAATCTGGCCGTTCTGCCATCTTTGTCTTGGTAACCCATTGCTTAGCGTTCAACTAGGATAAGAAAAAGTCATGTGAAGGTAATGGCAGCTAGCACTAGTTCTTTTGCGTCATAAGATTTGATTTGAGCGGTTCGGCCAGCTTTTGAATAATAAGTAACCAGAAAAAAAGGATAGATTGTTGTCACCCTATCAAACAACAACGGTTGGTGGAGTATCAATTCATTGAATTATTGAAAGGAAAATTTGAGATCGAAAGTTCAGATGTATAAAGAATACTGCTACTTGGACATCTAAAACTACAGGCGACCTGTCCTAGGATGTGTCAATTCCATGGCAGAAACCTAGTACCAACCATGGAGGTCTCAGTTACAATTGATCTACAACTGGCCTGGACATGAGCAATGGAAAATAACATACAATATCTATGATTTGATTTCCACAAAAGCTCTTTTTGGGAATTGGGCGATTCATTTCTAAGGCTAGAATCAAGAACTGAATCAATTACACTTGGCCAATGCCTCTGCAACAAACCATGGCCCAAGAGCTGAACCTCTGATTCCAACTGAAAGTACTTGAGTAAAGCGATCCACGGGAGAAGTAGGAGGGGGCTTAATCTGCAAATTAAGTGTCAAACAAAATCAAGTCAATCAATCCATCCGTGTCCAATGCAATCAACTAAGCACACTAAAAGAAAACCGACGATCAAAAACCGAATTTCATGCTGACATTAATAAAAAAACCTAAAGAAAATTTTGAAATTACTGCATCTCAAAGTCGAAAATTTCCATACATGGTCATTTCAAGTGAATAATACATAAGCGAGCTCTCAATCTCTTCGACCAGAAACCAATTCAATTTATCCTTGGCTCGTGCTTCCTCGAGTGACTAAGACAATGCTGGCATTTACTAAAAAATTGACTGCATTCTCTGCGCAGGGAACTACAGACTCTCTTACCACATGAAGAGCAACAATGACCGGAATTCCAAAACTGACCTTACCGCTGACCACGTCGGCAACGAAATTGCAGACGGCGTCAAGCGTGCTCTCAATATGTGCCTTCAAGAACCGGGCCGACACGAGTTTCGACTTCCTCAACCAGTAGTGCCCGACCATGCGGCCCTTGTCTGGGCGGGGTTCACGATTGCGCCCTTCCCCAGCTCCTCCATTGCCTTGAACGCGGCCTAGAACCGAGGCTTTATCTCCTCCACGAACTCGTCCGTGAACTCGATTCGGCTCACGTCCAAGGAAAAGCCCTAGCTTTGGTGTTGGTGTAGCCAGTCCATGTACCTCGTCCATAGCGAGCAAGAATCCTTCTCCAGCCCTCTAGCCCGCGCCTCTCCTTCTTCGCCACATCATCGGCCCTACCCAGGTCCACCGAGATCTCCCTCGCGATCGATTGAGCCAGTGACAGGGACAACACCCGGTCGACGGCGGGGAGCCTGGAGTCGTTCGAGAACGAGATTGAGGCCGCCTCCCTCTTGTCGGAGGCCGACGGCTTCGTGGCAGAGGACGGCAGCGTCTTTAGCTTGAGGGAGGGGGAGGACGAGTAGATGCCAGAGACGGAGGATGCAATTGGCAACGGCGACTCAGAGTCGGAGTTGATGACGAGTTCGTCGGAGGGAGGTAATCAGACGGAGGCCCAGAAGTTGCTGAGAGACCAACGCAAGCACAAACCTTATGCTCGATCTCCGCGTTCGAAACAGTCGGAGGTGAAGGGGGTCAGGAACCAGCTACGACTGGCGAAGCTCTTGGAGGAGGCGACGTGCCAGAGGTAGATGACCGGCGAGTCTTTTTGGGGAGGCGGAGGCGGAGGCAGAGGCGAAATGGGTGGGATGCACTGAGAAGGAAACAGAGGAAGTGCAGCTCGTTCTCTGTCTGCTCTTCCACGAGAGAGAGAGAGAGAGAGAGAGAGAGAGAGAGAGAGAACCTAGAAAATTCAAGTGAGGAGAGAGAAATTTTACGTGGGAGTGTTGCACATTTATTATCTATTGACCCGTCCTTTCTTCTGCCAGCCGAGCTAAGCCATCAGCGGAGAGTTATTTGGGTGAGAGTGAGAAGAGAGAGGAGAGAGAAAGAAGCGCTGAGTTGAAGAGCAGAAGATGGAGAGAAGGGAGAGCAGACGTGGTGGGCCCGGACGATAGGTGTCGAAGTGTGAATGGATCAGAATACAAATGATGTAACACTGTTAAGGTATGCAATATTTTCTCCTGCAAAGCAGTGCAGTGCAATGCAAAGTAACAAGGAAAGTCAAATATGAAGTACCCAATATCCTTTTCACCAAGGGTATCTCTATTGATATCCCACTGGACCGGACAAGCAAGTCATTCAATGTCCTTGACAAAATGCATGGAAAAGTGACTGTGCGGTCAGCTTATTGTTTTTTAAAAAGGTATCCTTTTCACCAAGTGTATCTCTATTGATATCCCACTGGACCGGACAAGCAATTCATTCAATGTCCTTGACAAAATGCATGGAAAAGTGATGGTGCGGTTAGCTTATCGTTTTTCAAAAAGGTATCATTTTCACCAAGGGTATCTCTGTTGATATCCTACTGGACCGGACAAACAAGTCATGCAATGTCCTTGACAAAATGCATGGACAAGCAAGTTATTCAATGTCCTTGACAAAATGCATGGAAAAGTGACGATGCGGTTAGCTTATCGTTTTTTAAAAAGGGAATTAAATATGTACACGCAGCCGTGTAGATTGCACTTACGTCCACTGTCACGGGGACCGAGGTCAAGCTTTCAAGAGAGTACCAATCATGGAGACTCACACCTAGTTGTCCTCGAGCGACCAAGGAGAAAATATTGGCTGGGTTTTACACTTCACGTAGGCGTAGGGTAAGACCATTCAGAAGTCGACACGTGGCTCCACGTAGGCGACGGGGTCAGAGGTTCAAAATTTGCGCGCGCCCTCCTCTGCTCTCTCTCCTGTAGACGTGGGGCCCACCACTCTGACACGCTCTCCTCTGCAGACCATGTCGACTTGTCCTCTCTCTCTCTCTCTCTCTCTCTCTCTCTCTCTCTCCCTCCCCGTTCTCCGTTCTATTGCGGGGAGAACAAAACTCGCAGGTGCGCTTCCATTTGCTCTTCCTCTGCTCTCTCTCCTCCGCTGGTTGCTTCCATCCCCCCACCCTGAGGCCGACGCTATCCCAAAGTTCTTGGCGAACAAGGAATCCGGCCGCCATTCAATTCACGATTTTTACAAGACATCTTTACAAGACATCTAAAGCATAGAAGAAACCAAACCTATCTCTCTCATCACCTTTTTCTTTATTCCCAAACCCCTCCTTATCATATTACCGGAAAAGCGAGGCATCTTTTAAAATTGATTATACCTTTTTTTTGGCATCAATGGTGCAATGGTATAAATAATACCCATTTTCCCAAATGAAGAGGTTGCGGATGGATAATCATAAATAATACTTTTTTTTTTCCAAATGAAGAGGTTGTGGATCTTTTTAAAGTATGGCACAATAAAATTGTCAAATTATATTGGATGTCATGCCATAACTCTTATCTTCTTGATGCAAGAGACAAAATCTTAGCCGACCTAACTTGTACTATTGTTAAAAAAAAAAAAACTTGTATTATCGTACGAGTAAAAAAAAAGTATTATTAATTTTTTTTTTTGGTAAGGTAAGAATATATTGAGCTTTAACCGAACTATACAAAAGGTCCGGCACCAAAAACTTACACTCATAATGACAAACTAGTCAAAACTAGTGGAAGGGTGCTGACAAAAAACACCAACAGCCTTTAACACAAAGCAGCAGAATAGCCAAACAGAAGCTAGAACAGCCTAAACAACGGCCGCAAACCAACTAATCACCAAAAAGGATCCTCCACCCAGAGGCAGCTACAAGGAGGAAGAGAGGACCCAGACATCAGCCCGCAGGAGCCCCCACACCAGCAACAACAACCTCTAAGGACTGAACTGCCCCCCATTCGTACCGAAGCCACAACAGCAAGACCTCCCAGGAAAGGCAATAACAACCACACCTTCGCCTCAAGAGATATACAAGCCACAAGAGAGGATGGTGCCCAACTCAAGAAGAGCGGAACGAAGAAGACTCCTGCAGTAGCATCAACGGCCAAGAAGCAAAGCGTTAAAGAGGAGGCTCCGGGACCCTGAAGAGAAAATGGATGGGTCAATTCCCCAACTGCGTTGAAACCTCCTATTTCTTTATTATTATAAAAAATGTATTATTAATTATTATAAAAACGGCAAATAAACGCCTTAATTATTAAGGATCGGAATGTATTAGTTTGTACTGGTTTGAGCATTTTTAGGTACATCCCTTGCTTTTAAGCTAACAAACAGTCAAGATAAAAGCTTGTTGCGACCAATTTTTTCGCGGGTGTGAACCACCTAGGATTTGGCTAATGGATTGTTAAGCCTAGACTTAACTCGGGCTCTCCCAAGCCAATACCAATTCGCGACTTATGTTCAGATTCTTAACATGCAGATAGATTTTATCTAGGAGTCGCCACTAATCTATTTTTTGGTAGGTCGATTAGACACCTAAGTAAAGTAACGGGAGTTTTACTTCACTCCTACGAGTCAGAGATTATGGGTACGGGGACTTGGTTACACTAGATTTCTCTAATACCCTTTCGGTACCATTTTCTTTTATTTTGAAAAATGTTTTGCAGGCAGCTTGAATTGATTTTAAATATATTTTCCTAACATGTGATACGATCATGTGGATGCACAAACCACCAATTTAACACCCAAGAAAAGCAATGGATAAATTGCAGGACTTACCTCATAGCAACGAAAGCATCTGCAATGTTAAATTAAAATCCACATCAAAAACCCTAGATATGGTTTATAATTAACACGCAATTTCTCTTTTTTTTTTGTTTTCACTTATGCAATGCTATATTAACTAAATGACCTAACTCTAATGACATGTAATTTCTAATTGGATGGACCTAGCAACAACTACCACATGACATGCATTTCAATGAATCTAATCCTAATGACGTGCATGTGACATTTTTCTTTTTTCTTTTTTTCTTTCTTTTTCCTAAAAGAATGCAATCTATCCTAGAAAATAAAACTAATTCAACCTATGGCATTTTTTGTATTTTTTATGAAATTCGAAATTAGGTAAAATGTGAAAATTACCTAGCTAGATTAAGATCCTATTCAATTTATATTAGGAATTAGGTTGAGCCAAATCCTAATTTAAACTAAAATATTATCTTAACCTAAATAATCCTAAAATGCAATCTATCTAAAAAATCTATCTGAACTTAAAATTAGTTAGAAAGTAAAATTAAACATGCAATCTTACCCTAATATGCAATAACATGCAAAGGATACCCTAATTCTATATGCATGATGATTTTTACTTTGTTTTTTTTTATAAAATTCGAAATTTAAAATTGCCGAATAATTAAACATGCAATTTAGATTTAAAGAAAAACTAACATCCTAAATGAATGCATTTTTTTTATTTAAGAAATTCGAAATAAATAAATTTCCTATTCTAAACATGCAAGATAACCCTAAAACGAGGAATATTCTAAAACGACATGGCAGCAGATCAGAGCAAGATAAGATTGATATCTAAAAATTGATGAACCATATCTCGCACATGAGATCGGGTTGGTCAATTTAAAATAAAACCGCGAATCGAATCTCGAGCGTGAGATCGGATTGGCGATTTTTCCGTGCGATTGCGAGTCGTATTTCGAGCGTGAAATCGGACTGTCAATCATATGCACGTTGTGACGGCTATTCGAGATTATGATAACATCATTCGAGAGTTCAATCAAGAATGCAATAATTCGAGCAAGGCAACGAAATATATGAATCTTGACTAAGATAAAATTATTACCTTGTTCAAACACTTGCTTGTCAAAATTGGACAAACTCGACACGATGAAGAGGTGGTGTTGTCTTACAGATGCTAGGCGGGATGCTCACGGTGAAGGGCAAAGAGTTATCATGGTGAAAGCTCAAGGACCATCAAGAATTATTGACGTGCAGTAATATTGATCAACACTCATATGCACTTAAACAGCAGAGAAAGTCAGGTCAACATGCTCTAATCACGAAAACATCGATTTGCACGATTCATATTGGATCCAAGATGAAACACCAACAGTTTGACTCGAAATTGACCCTCGTTATCCCAATCCTATCGACATGAACAAATTATGATATTACACTTCCCAAGCTCATAAGTCAAGTTCACGATTTCTTGACTCCGATTGGACTCAGTAAATTAATGATGGTTAGATCATCTTCAACCTGTAAACAGGTCAAAACCAATCTCAAACTTACCAGTTGAAAGGAGCACACAATCTGATGGAGGTCAGCAATCGTTCATAGATAGCACGGATTCAGCGATGACTTAGATCGACCATGGGCTATCGCGGATGAGTTTCAGAATAGCGTGGTGGCAATTTTTGTGGATGCGAGCCTATGGATGGCAAGCAAGAGAAGATCGCGTTGCGACTGTCTTGGCTTTCTTTTTGTGAGTCTTTTATTGCATGCTTCCTTTTCTTCCCGTATCTCCTCCTGGATGCGTTACATTAGTGGAGACGTCCCTCATTGTAACCTGCAGGAAAAGATAAAAACTTTTGGTCTCTCTTTCTGTGCATATCGTGGCCGTCTCTCGATCAGGCGGTGCTCGGCGACAGTTGGGGTAGCGGCAGGTGGCGGTCAACGATGGATCGGCAGCCGCGGGCGTCAAAGTTGTAGGCGCCGAACTTCACGCTTGAAGACCCCCACTGGAAGAAGACAACCCCACCTTTTTTAGTTTTTCCTTCTTCACGTGCTCTTGGTGTGATGTTCCTTGGACAACTACTCAGCCCGCCGATAGGAGGAGGATGACAGCAGCTTCGGGCAGGTGACGTTGAGGAACTGCAGCAACTCCTTGTCGTCAGGAACCGCGACACGGCACATCAAGAGAGGAGCGGACAGCGCGCAATGTTGATCTTTGCGGGAAACTCGTCAGGAAGCAACAGGCGTCTCGGAAGAAGGTTGCTGGCGTCAATGGACTGGGCTTCGTCTCAAGGGACAACAGGCTTCGTCGTCAGGGCTTGGATCAGATTGGACTTCGCCGAGGGGGCTCCAAGAGGAACGTCCTGCTCGTCGCGTTGTTGATGTCGTGGGAGCTCGTTGGAGGACTGGAAACTGGATGGGCGATAAGGAGCGTCGAGTGGCAGTGTTCCACTACGTGGGAAGAAGCGACCTTGGAACAAGCGTGCGGCAGCAACACAGGCACATCGCCAATCGAGGAGCGAGATGGCGCAGGGGCCGGGGCAACCGTGGCCGAGCTCTCCAATCTCAAGCCTCCTCTCTCTCCGCTTTCGTGAATGAACGGGGCTCTCTCCGGATTTGTGGCCGTGTATTCTCAATTGTGTGGGCCCCATTTGTCGTACGTGCACAACATATTATATAGGAGAGGGAATTATATAGGAGAGGGAATTAAATTTTGGTGAAATATTTCACTTCCAATTTTGCTTGTTCATAATCCCATAAATATATCCTTGCACCCCGCGCAATATTCCCTTTTGTATTTTTCAAATATTCCATCCAAAAATTTCTTTTCTACCCAAGAATATATCCATCGGTGTATATTACCTAAATATGTGAAAAAATCTTATCTAAATATGCTCGTCGTCGGTCCAATGCTAAATGCAAAAAAATGCAAATTAAAAAATAAATGCACCTAAAACTATATGCTATGCAATTAACTATTTTTTTCAAGGATAAAATTAATCCCTAATTTTTAATGCGATAAATGACTAAACGGGTCGCCAAAATTTAGGTGTCAACAAAGCTCTCCGACATTTTTTTTGTTCCTATTTTCTAGTTGGAATCGGGCTCAATTGTCTCAATTATGAAGAGAAAATCCACTGTCTTTATCAATTTTGTTTGAATTTGAATTGGTGCTTTTTAGCTGGTCTTAGGCATTAGAATCTACAAAAAGCGGACTGGAGAAGATCGGAACAATTTACCATTTTTGGGCAGGCAATAGAGGACAAGGGACTACCGCAGAAGTATGACTAGCTATTTTGCAAACTTGTCGTGGCTGAGTTGATCAATCTGAAATCTAAGCAATGGAATGTACGTAAGCTATCAATAATTTTTTAAGAGAATCTAGTGCACGAAATTCTCAGTGTTCCACTTAGCCCGATTGCAGGAACTGATAAGCAGGTATGGACTATGAATAAATCGGGATCTTACTTAGTCAAAAGTGGATATAACAAAATTTATACAGCAGACACCCACAACAACAAAAACCAGGCCTCCACATTATACCAGCCTCTAAAAACACTATAAAATGTGGCATATCCATACTCACCCGAAGATCAGATTTTTCATGTGGAGTTGATGCAAACCCGATCTGCCCCGTATGCCATCGAGCGTTGGAAACTCTAGAGCATCTCTTCATCTTGTGCAACTAGATGAAAGATATATGATCAGATCCAAGACTTAAAATTGATTCCTCCCCTCAGCATCAAACTAGAATCGACAAATGGATACTAGATATTCTCATCGAAGGCTGTGACCCATCGTCAAAGGAGCTGCTTGCTAGGACCCTTTGGTTAATCTGGAAGGAGCGAAATACCATGGTCTTCCAAAACCGGCCAACGAATCCAAGGGATATAATAGAAGCGGCACGTGTAGAAAACAAACTATTCAGAAGGTGGAACCCAAAAACGAGAAATCAAAGAATAAAGGTAACCGAGCTACCTTTGTGATGGGTTCCACCCGAGAAGGGAATCCTGAAATACAATGTCGATGGCTCATGGTCCGGCGACTCACTTGAGGGATCCGTAGTTGGAATCTGCAGGAACTCCGAAGGCATTGTCACCGATGGGTTGGCCATGAAAGCTCACGCCTCTTCAGCACATGCAATCGAAACCCTAGCCCTCCGTGCGGTTTTGTCGAGGTTGGCAGAGACACACAAACTGAAGACTTTAGTTGACTTGTGCGTGAAAGTGGAAGTGGTTATCGATAGCTTATCAACCATGGAGTGCTTATCAGGCCAGATTCAAAGCCCATGGACCGTGCGGACGATTATTAAAGACTGAAAATTTATTTTGGCCCGACTCGATAGAATTTCAATTAGGTGCGAGCCCCGCGAATCTAATCTGACTATGTGTCGGGTAGTCAAAGCCCATCGGAAAAAATCAACTCCACGTTAATTGGCTAACTAAGCCCCCTCTTCAACTGTGGGATTTATCACCGACCAAAAAAAAAAAACTGTGGGATTTATTATGTATTGATTCCGAACTTTGTTGCGCGCTTCTTTCGTTGTTCAGTAATGAAAGTTATTTCTTTGACAACAAAAAAGAAAAAAGTTATTTCTTTGACAACAAAAAAGAAAAAAAATCAAAGAGTTTAGAGTGATGTTTTGCTATTGCACAAGGCAGAATAATGGTTACGCGTGGGATTTGAACTTCAAATAGTCATCTGAGGTCTCGTGATCGTAAATTCAACCCTAGAAGTAGTAGAGTTAAGGGAAAAAAGACAAAAACTAGTTTATGTTCATAGTTTTCATCTGCTCGTGTGTAGAAGTTTTGTAAATGTGATTTTATTCTTTTGTAGAAGTTTGAGCATTTGTCATCAAAGAAGAGAGTGTTAAGTGTTGTGGGGATTCCTTATAAGTTTAGAAGCAAAGGTACAAGTAGAAGGAAGCGTCTTCAAACACCGTAACATCTCGAGATGTCAGTTTATGTCGGTTTATACGTGGGATTTGATGAAATGGTTATTTAATTGGTTTTTGCAAAAGGACAGCTTGGTGGAATAGTTGGGGAGCGAAGGAACTAGTATTAGGGAAGTGACTTCCCAAGACTTTGTGGGAAGAGATTTTTATTATCGATGGGTGTTACAAAGGGAAGGAGGGATTCTGTTACAAGGGAGATAGGAAGTTTATTAAGCTGCTCATTTCATGAAAAAATAACTTTTAAAAAAATATTTTTCAAATATTCCAACAGTCATCTTACAAAAAGTGAATTAATTACGGAAAACATTTTCCGTCGACGACTCAACGGACAAAGTCTTCTAAAACAAAGGAAAATGATTTTTACTTTTCAAGTTCTCACTCACTGTCTCTTATTCAACGCTCTTGTGCAGTCCAGGCAACTCCCTATTTCTTTTTTGGTCTTTTAAAAAAGTCGAATTTTAATTTTTTTTTTTTTTTCTTTCTTTCTCGACGAGTCATTGGCTGCGGCAAATATTGACTATCATCCTTTCTCACTGCTTCCGACGACAGGCCACTCTTCTCTTCTGGACCATCCGCCGCCTCAGACTTTCACAGCCGCCATTTCTTACTTCCCACCCATGACGAGAGACTTCAACACTATTTCTAGAAACTTAAAACTCTTTTAAAATTCGTCGGTAGAAAATATTTTTTAATGCATCCGCAAGATTGAACAGCACCAGCTCATATTCTACGCACTCTGCATTATTTATTAAGGAGAAAGCTTCGCGTGGCTTTGACCAACGAATTGAAGGAGTCAAGTATTCTTTCAGCCCTTTCCTTGATAATAGTCAGACTCGGTGTTCCTATCCTGCATCCTAATGGTGCCTGAGTCTATATACGGTTATAGACATATGCTCGGAAACAAACACGTTAGCCGGCTTCACTATAACTCTGCAATCTCCATAGAGACGAGCAAAGCCTGGATCATTCTTTTTCCCGCTCTATGGAGAACGAAAGTAACCAACTTCATATATCCTTTCTGCCAGTACCGGCTCAAGGCCACATGATACCCATGATGGACATCGCCAAAGCCTTTGCGACTCGGGGAGCAAAAATCACCGTCATCACCTCCCCTGCTTTTGTGGCCATTTTTTCGAAGCAGATCGAAAGAGCCAATCAGTTGGGTTTGGAATTCCACGTCCAAACCGTCAAATTCCCATCGACTGAGGTAGGGATGCCAGAAGGTTGGAGAATACTGATGCGGTCGCTTACAGCCAAAATCTGCCCAAATTCTCTGAGGCCCTGAGCTTGCTCCGGGAACCGGTCTTGCATATCCTGAGCGACTTCCCCTGCAAGGTCCTAAGTACCAGGAAGATAGATGGGAGAAAAAGCACTCGCAATAATGAAAGAAAACTCTAATTGCCCAATAATATAAACTATTATACTTGGGCTTAAAGTATATCACAATTTGATCATCTTTCGTCACATTTTAGCTAGGCCATTTCAAAGCACAGAGTCTATGGACCATGCTATCTTAAATATATTCAACTAAGTAACATAATTTCTCTCTTCGCTTGGAGTAGCTATTTATCTATCGAATAGAGATCAAGATTTAATTCTCTCCTGTTTTTTGTGACTATGCTTCTGCAGAGATTTAGGTGGAACTCACAGCATACAAAGTGCAACTCATGTCAATTTTATCATTCATCCAACATCACTTGAGATGCTAATTATATCTCATAAGCAACTTAACTGATCATTGGTTGTGATCTTTATTTAAGATGAGAAGCATTTCATTCGAATAGACACAAAGCAAATGGACTAACCCTACTACAAGCATATTATTATATCAATTAACTAGATTAAAACATCAGAACGTCTATACAGACTCCGACATTCTCGGTCAAAATATGACAATTCATTGGGGTCAAATGCACTCACTATAACAAATCAGAATGCCTCTGAACTGCAACAGTAGGTAGGGAGCCAATCCTTCAACCTAGTCGTTCCGTGTACTCTTCTCACATGCTTTACAATAACAATTTACAAGCCTCGGAAACAACCATAAAAAGACACAAAAGGACTTAGAGGTTTCATTATCATTTTGAGAAAAAGCGTGATGCAAAAAATTTCATTTTCATAAACAAATTGCTTTTTGTTGAAGGCAAATTCTCAAGACCTCATGGTTTTCCATCAGTAATATTCACTTCCCTGCTCAATAATCTCCCTTGCAAGCATCAAATAGAAAAACTTGATTTTTGCTTACTGTAAAGGTTACGCAGGAAACACTATAACGACTATCACACGCTTGCAACTAAAACAATTCATCCCCACCTCAATGTAGCTCTCAATTCGTGAAATGTCATTGCCTCAATTTTGGCCGGGTCATTATTAGGCAACACGACTTCACCAATGCTTGCACCAGAATTTTTCTGCAGAAAAAATGAATGCTAAATGGTCAAGTCCCCAAAACAGGGGTGGAACGATAGGTTCGATTAAAAGACAATACCTTGACATGATTTTTGGTAGAACTAGGAACTGAAGCCACCATTCCTTTCGATTTCTTCCCTTTCTTGTCCTCAGAAGTCACTGCCGACTCAGGTTCAACATGTCCCTTTTGGAAACCATTTCGCTTGCTCCGAGCAAGACGATAGAACAAGCAACCCAGAATCTCGGAGAAGCCGCGAAGCTACAACGTGCGAAAAAGTCGGCAACTTTTTAAGGAACCAAAGCAAGGCTTAGAATTACAGAGCAAAACCCAGGATTCGAAATTGCCATTGCATTGTCGCTTAGCAGTCGCTTTTGCTGAAGGAACGATCGAAGTGAAAAGGGTAGTCATGTGTAAAGAAAGACTATAAAATTCATGCTGGGTTCACGCAAAAATGAGAGGTACTAGACGAAACTCAAAGAAGGGGTGGCGAAACCCCTGAACCCCAGGTGAAATGCTTGCCTCTTGGATGAAAGAATGCACAGAGAGACACACTCAGAGAGAGAGAGAGAGAGAGGTAGTACGGTGTTGCTGAGTGTTGGGTTTATCGGATTCCCAAAAACCGGATTCGACACTAAATCGAACCTCTAAAACGAATGCGGAAGACAAGCCCGGGAAAATCACGTATCACCGATCCTAAAGCACACCACGGATTTGAGCGTACCTTGTTAGCCACAGATTAAACACCGACGCCGATAAGAGGAAGAGAAAAACGATCATGTTCAATCCGATGACGTCGATTAGCCTTGAAGGGAAGACGGCGTCGCCTTAAGCTTTTGGTTTTCTTTTGGAGGGAGAGAGGAGAGACGTACGTACGTTGAAAAATGCCAAAAGGTGTCTTCGTCTCTCTCTTTCCTCCCTTATTTACGTTCCCTCAAAAATAGAAACGTACCCCTTCATTGTATCCCTCCATCCATGGGCCCTAATCCTGTGGGCCAGGCTTTCAGGCCCAACATGGGCAGACGGGCCTTAAGCCCATCATATAAAAACCATCATCTCCCACTCGCACATGGTGGGCCGAACAGGATTCTCTTTACCTCTCTTCAACATTCATACCGGTGAATAATCCGTGCGACCAGCATACTTTGAGAGCTCGTTGCTATACATCTGTTAGGAATATATAGCAGCTCATAATGGGCATCACACTTTGAGTAGATTTTGTATGCAGTGCCCTAGATCGATCGATCACATTTATATCTCTCTTGATCTCTTTTAAACAATGATATATATATTGTATTCACAATTATAATTATCCCAAAGACAGTCATAATTGGTTGACCAATGAATACAAAACTACAATGTGATTCTCCAAAATCGATCTTCCTCTTTCCTTCAAACTCTCAATTTCAGTTCAGCTTGCTTTTCTAGAAATGTCCCATTAGATCGAATCAATTCATGACCATTGGCAACATCCTAAGATAGTAAACACTAAATAGAAATCTTGAGAATAAGTAAAAGTCATGAGGGCACTAAAATTGAGGAACTTTTTTCCTCAAGAGTCTCACACGGCATAAAAGTTGAGATCAAACTTTTGCCACTCTTATTGGTCGTCTCATGCATACGTAGTATGAAATACGTATTACGGTATTAACTCCTTTCCCATGGAGCGTATGTCTACACTTTCAATACCGTACAGATGATAGTTCAGACATACCCAATGTCTAACTTGAGTTCACGTATCTACTCATTCACAAAATTCATCAGAACTCACATCTGGCATCATAGACAGATAAAGTAAAATATGTGGGTTATTTTACTTTCGGACATAGTGAGTATTATGTTCTCATCTTAACACTTAGTTAAGGAGACATACGTATTTTAAGCTTGAGCTCTCGATTATCACCTAGATAATAAGCTTAAAACAGTCTCATCTCTATTTATCACACAGTAAATAGAGGCGATTACCCGTGTGAGTGGGCTAATCTTTTATCTGTCCGACATACTTTCTCAACTTAAAGTAATGCACTGAGCATTGAGATGCATAAAGATCAAACAAAGATTCATAGGCATTAATAATGAAAAAACACAAGTTCATAATTGTGAACAACTCAGGGAAATTACTATATTCAGTACATCAGACTCTACGCAATCCTAGAGATTTTATATGACCACAAAACACATTTCTGGGTATTGGCTTTGTCATAGGATCTCCTACCATTCTATGCGTAGATATGTACTGTAACTTCACATCCTTTCGTGCAACCATATCTTTGACAAAGTTATACTTGGTATCTATATGTTTGGTCTTGCCATGATATTTTGGATCTTTGGTGTACGCTATAGCTGCTTGGCTATCACAGTTAACCAATAATGGATTTGCAGCTTTCTCTATAACACCTAAATGATCCAAAAATCTCTTAAGCCAAACTCCTTCTTGTACCGCTGCGATAATGCCACAAACTCAGCTTCCATCGTGGACAAGGCTATACACGTTTGCTTCTTCTTTGCTCCATGATATGGCGCCATTGTTCAATAAGAAAGCAAATCCAGAGGTAGATTTCCTTTCATCTAAATCTCCTCCCCAATCAGCATCGAATAGCCTTCAAGTCGCAGATCCTTTCCTTGGTAATTCAGCTTGTAATCAGCAGTTCCCTTCAGATACCTCAGTATTCTCTTAACGGCTTTCCAATGTGCTTGACCTGGATTGGATTGGTATCTACTCACCATTCCAACTGCAAAACATATGTCAGGTCTTGTACACATCATAGTGTACATTAAGCTCCCAACAGCACTAGCATAAGGAACATGTTTCATTTGTTCCTTCTCTTGTGGAGTTCTTGGACACAGTCTATGGCTCAACCCTTCACCTTTTGCAATAGGAGTATCTATGGGTTTACAATCTTGCATACGAAATCGTTCAAGAACCTTATTTATATATGTTTCTTGCGAAAGAGACAACGATCTCTTCGAACGATCTCTTGAAATCTTAACTCCAAGAATGTATGCAGCCTCACCCATATCCTTCATCTCAAAGTTGGAAGACAACCAACTCTTGACAGTATTAACAAACTCCATATTGCTTCCGGCAATTAGTATATCATCAACATATAATGATATGATCACAAATTGATCTTTGGATCTTTTGATATATACACAATGATCCTCATCAATCATCGTAAAATCATATGCCATTATGGCATTATGAAAACGTATATACCATTGTCTCAACAACTGCTTAAGGCCATATATCGATCTCAAAAGTCGACATAACTTTTCTTTTTGGCCTTTCATAATGAAACCAGCAGGTTGTTCCATATATATTTCTTCCTCTAATTCTCCATTAAGGAAAGCAATCTTTACATCCATTTGATGTAACTCAAGATCCATACTAGCCACTATTGCCAGAATAATGCGAATCGAGGTAAATCTCACTACAGGAGAAAATGTTTCTTCATAATCAATTCCTTCCTGTTGATTATACCCCTTCGCCACAAGGCGAGCCTTATGCCTTTCTATCGTGCCATCAGCTTTACGCTTTATTTTGAGAACCCACTTGTTCTCGATGGCTTTGCGTCCCTTTGGAAGATCAACCAATTCCCAAACTCGGTTCGACTTCATTGACTCAATTTCCTCTTCCATTGCATGCATCCATTTTTCCTTACTAGGGCAACTTAGAGCCTCATGTATATTTCTTGGCTCATCCTCATCTTGTGGGGCAATCATAAAAGTTTCCCCTTCAATGTCAAAACGTCGACGGGGAATACTTTGGCGACTTGTTCGCCGTATGGGAGATTGTACACTATGTACATCATTCCCCATTATGCTCCCACTAGGATTAGATAATGATAATGTCATATCATCATGTGGTTGTAATCGAGAATGAGTTGAATTTAATTCATCACTTCTCATGTTACTCCCACTTGGACAAACTCCACTAATGTCATTATCTTGATCCAAGGTTTCAAATAGGGAGTAATCTTCACCTATTTCGCCCTTCTTAGGAAATTCATTCTCTAAGAATGTGACATCCCGTGATTCAAATTCAGTTATACTCCCACTTTCCTGCTCACCTATGAACACATACCCTTTCGAGTGTTCGGAGTATCTTATGAAAATACTCTTCTTTCCTCGGGACCCAATTTCCCAAACTTGTGAGAGGACTCATGAGTATAGGCAGCACAACCCCACGGCTTAAGAAAACTTAAGTCCGGTTTTCTACCTGTCCATAACTCATATGGAGTAGAAGTAACTGATTTGGAAGGCACTCGGTTAAGTATATAGGCAGCAGTTAACAACGCATCACTCCAAAAAGTGATAGGTAAGTTAGCATGCGCCATCATGGACCTAACCATTTCTAGTAGAGTTCTGTTTCTTCTTTCCGCAACACCATTTTGTTGAGGAGTATATGGAATAGACAACTGTCTTTCTATTCCTTTTTCATCACATAATTTTCTGAACTCATCAGATAAATATTCTCGACCTCGATCGAATCTTAATACTTTTATTTTCTTGTCTAATTGATTTTCTACCAAATTCATAAACCTTTTGAAACAACTTAATGCTTCAGATTTATGAGAAATCAAATAGACATATCCGAATCGAGTATAATCATCTATAAAAGTGATGAAATAAACAGCCCCATGCCTTCCTCTCACATTCATTGGACCACAGACATCAGAATGGATTAAATGCAGAGGAAATTCAGCTCTTTTACCTTTTCCAAATGGTTTCCTTGTTGTTTTCCCTTCTAGGCAATGCTTACATATGGACAAATCGACTTTTTCAATGTTGCCCAACAAGCCCTCTTTGGCTAGTCTATTCATACGTTGTTGGCCAATATGACCAAGTCTAGCATGCCACACATTTACATCATTATCATACGAATTAGGAGATGTAAGAAGGGAATAACAAACATTTGCATTAACATAGTCAATATCTAATACAATGAAACCATCCAGAAAATAACCACAACCATAGTAATTTGTATCCAAAAACAAATCCACACCTCTATTATAGAAGTTCATATTAAAACCTAGTTTAACCAATACCAAAACAGACACTAAATTCCGACGAATCTCTGGAGCATATAGAACATCATGTAGGAACAAGGTGCGTCCACCACGCATGTTAAATTGACAGGTGCCAATCCCTTTAACTTCAGCTCTGGAGTTATTTCCCACATAGATCCATTTAGTTTCAGTTGGTATCGTCGGAATTCCACGAAGGATTCTCTATCCTTCGCTACATGGTCTGTCGCTCCTGAATCCACAGTCCACAAAGGATTAGACTTAGTTAAGAACACAGAACTTGACACAAAAGCAAAGTTCTGAAAAGTACAAGGGGTGTATACTTTCTTTGGCTCACGACAGTCGCGAGCATAGTGACCCTTCTTGTCACAGTTGTAACACTTCACCCTGGACATTTTCTTCACTTGAGGACGTTTTCCTCTCTTGTGTTGGTTAACTCTTGATTTCTTGCAATAAGGACTTGATCCTTTGCATTCCCACATATTGAACGAATCAATACGCTTGCGCTTAGAGCTCAAAGCCCTTTCTGAGCTAGAACCAGCATTGCAAATGTCTATTTTTGACTCAAATGCCGTTAGGCGGTCCTCTACTAGCTCAAGGTGGCGCACAGCATTCTCAAGATCTTCCATAACATGGTCAAGAGCTTCTAATGCTTCTTGCTTTTCCAGCACATATTGAATCTTCATATCCAATATTTCACAATTGTTGCCGTTCATATCAGCAATTACGTTCTTAGTTCTTTGAAACCATCGATCGAACACATCGAGACATATATGCACGAATTATTAATGCCTATCATTTATGCATCCACTTTGCACAGACCCATCATATCAATGAATAATTTCAAGTAAGGTTTCAGAATCAAAAGGTCACTATGTTTCCAATCATCCTCCAAAAATCCTAACTTAAAACTATTATTAATATAATTGTCTTATGCAAAATAAATTCTATGAAGCTACAAAAACTTCTATGAACTACCCACATCAATCAACAATAATAGAAAGCAAATAATATTTGACATACAATAGAATAATTATGCTTTCACATAATACAACCAACATATCAGCTACTTCACCAATAACAACTAGGTAGAAAACATTACATAAGATGTCCACTAAGCACACTTAAACAAAGACCAGCCAACACATCTAACACAAAGTCAATACACGAACTGGGAAAGATCCTCTTTTGTTCAATTTCTTGATCTTTTCCCTTGTAACAATCCAGTAATAATCATCTATAAAATTCATCACAATTTTCCTATATGAAGCGGCTTTGTTGACATCTCATATGCGATTCAACACTCCTTGCCATTCAGGTGGAAGAGTGTTCATGAAAAATCGCACCATCTCAGACTGTGGCATGGGTCGACCATTCCATATGACCTTTTGAATTTTCTCGTTGACTTCAAGAACGTGATCAATTAAGTCGCCACTCTCCCATCGATAATCATTCAGCTCAGCTATCAAGCTAGAAAGCCTTTCCTTTTGATCATCGGTAATTGGGCGAATAGGTGTGCGCAACCTAAGGGGAGGCATTGTTCCTGCAACAAATGCAGAATAAATCAGGGATCACATATAATTCACATAGAATTACTTGGCCAAAGAAACACATTCTTTTGCTCCTCCCTTTTCTCCTTTTTTTTTTTTTTTGGGGTCAACGGTCAAAGTCAACGGTCAACGGTCGTCACCGGTCAATGGTCATCGGCGGTGACGTCATCCCAGCGGTTACCGACCGTTGGGTGACGTCACGGTGACGTCAGCACGCGTCGGTTCGCCGACCGGCGCGTGGCGCCCACGCGCAGCGGCTTCTGGCCGCGCGTGTGGGCGCGTCCGGCGTCTCCCAGCGGCTCACGACATGTCGACGAACTTGTCTCGACGAGCTCTTTCACCCTATGCCTTCAGAAATTGATTTCGACTTACAGAAACTCGAAAAAGTGGATGAACAGTTCTCGGGTGTCGGGATTTTTTCGCGCCGATCCGTGTCGGCCGATTATTTTCGGGAAAAATCAATCAAAAAACATGAAAAGGGTCAGGAAAACATGAACTAGGGCTCTGATACCAATGTTGGGTTTATCGGATTCCCAAAAACCGGATTCGACACTAAATCGAACCTCTAAAACGAATGCGGAAGACAAGCCCGGGAAAATCACGTATCACCGATCCTAAAGCACACCACAGATTCGAGCGTACCTTGTTAGCCACAGATTAAACACCGACGCCGATAAGAGGAAGAGAAAAACGATCATGTTCAATCCGATGACGTCGATTAGCCTTGAAGGGAAGACGGCGTCGCCTTAAGCTTTTGGTTTTCTTTTGGAGGGAGAGAGGAGAGACGTACGTACGTTGAAAAATGCCAAAAGGTGTCTCCGTCTCTCTCTTTCCTCCCTTATATACGTTCCCTCAAAAATAGAAACGTACCCCTTCATTGTATCCCTCCATCCATGGGCCCTAATCTTGTGGGCCAGGCTTTTAGGCCCAACATGGGCGGACGGGCCTTAAGCCCATCATATAAAAACCATCACTAAGCAAGGAAGAAGAGACACAGCACGAAGGCATACCCAAGACCTCACCGAACCGCGAAGGCAGAGGCAACCGGCTTGAGGGGCGTAGGAGTCGGAGGCGACGGAGGCAACCAGCGGAGGGGCGTCGGTGTCGCGGTTCACTCGCGACTTCGAGGAGGAAAGAGAGAGAGAGCGGACTGGAGGTCGCGAGAGGGAGGCGAGGGCGTCGGCGGCGTCGGCGTCGCGTCGGAGTCGGGGCGATGGAGGCACCTGCGGAGGCGGAGGTGGAGGTGGAGGGGCGTCGGCGTCGTGCGGAGGAGCGTCGACAGCGTCAGCGTCAGGGTGGTGGGGGGATGGAAGCAACCAGTGGAGGAGAGAGAGCAGAGGAAGAGCAAATGGAAGCGCACTTGCGAGTTTTGTTCTCCCCGCAATGGACCGGAGAACGGGGAAGGAGAGAGAGAGAGGACGAGTCGACATGGTCTGCAGAGGAGAGCGCGTCAAAGTGGTGGGCCCCACATCTACAGGAGAGACAGTAGAGGAGGGCGCGCGTAAATTTTGAACCTTGACCCCGTCGCCTGCGTGAACTTCTGAATAGTCTTACCCTATGCCTAGGAGTGTAAAACCCAGCCAAAATTTTATCAGCGACCAAGTCTTCCTTCAGTCCTTTGAACGAATCGAGTCTCGCTCGGCGGCTGGTGCGAGGATTCAATTGGAGAAGCAGAGCCTGTCCTCTCTGTCTCTCCCTCTCTCTCTCTCTCTCCGTGATACATGCGAGAAAAGTTTGCAGCCTATTCTCCGTTCTCTCACTCAATCACGCACTGTCCCCATGGGAACCGAAGAGATCGAGCGACACATTTCGTCTTCTGCTTCGATCCATCAATGGAAGTATGACGTTTTCGTGAGCTTCGGAGGTGAGGACATAAGGAAGAACTTCGCGTCCCGCCTCTTCCGTGGGCTGAGGCAGGCGGGTATCTACTATTTCAGGGACAATGACAAAGTGGAGACTGGGATTCTTATCGAGCCCAAGCTGTTTGACGCGATTCGCAATTCTAGGGTTGCCCTCGTCGTGTTCACCACCAAATACGCCGACTCGCGGTGGTGCTTGAACCAGCTGGTGGAGATCCTGGAGTGCAACAGGAGGTACAGAGATCATCAGGGTCACGTGGTTCTGCCCATTTTCTTTGATGTCGAGCCAGGGGACGTTCGGAAACAAAGCGGGCAATTCGGGGATGGTTTCGAAAATTTGGCCACCCACACTGACGATTTGCTTGTGCAGAAGTGGAGGGATGCGCTTAAAGAAGCTGGGAATTTGTCAGGATGGCACTTGAATAATGATGCTACCGGGTAAAGCATTTAATAAGTTCACTCTTGGAAAAAGCTCATATTAGTGGTCGATTTGAAATATGCTGTTGATGGAGTCTAGTTCATGGGTTTACCGCTCATCTGCTGATAGCCTTTCTATGCTATAGTCACTCATGTTGGGCTTGTTCTTCCCGTGTAACTACAGGGTTCAATCAAACTTCATCGAGCAAATCGTAGGACATCTCCTCACGGTCACTCCTAGAGCAATATTTCCCTATTTGGTCAAAAATGTTATCGGGGTAGATTCCTTTGTAGAGGATGTGATATCGTCGCTGGAAATTTGGTCAGAGGATGATGTCCGTGTGATTGGAATATGGGGAATGAAAGGAATTGGCAAGACAACGGTGGCCAAAGTCGTCTGCAATCGTGTTATTAGGGAATTTGAAGGTGTTAGCTTACTTGAAAATGTCGGAGATGCCAACCAAGATACGGCTTTACTTCTTCAGAAGAGACTTCTCCACGATGTTCTGAAGGTACAAGGTCTAGAAATGTTTGATCTTCACAGCAACATCAACGAGATAAAAGCTAAGCTCTGCCATAAAAGGATCCTTCTAGTCCTCGATAACATCACAAAGAAGGACCAAATTGAGTATTTCGGAGCTGAGCTGGAGATCGAGATTGGTTCCAACATGGGAGCAGAATTTTGATAACTACAAGAGATGAGCGGTTGCTGGAAGATATCCAAGTAGATAACAAGCACATGCTTCCAGGATTGACTGATAAACAATCGCTCGAACTCTTGAGTCACCATGCCTTCCGCAAAGACCACCCTAAAGAAGGCTATGAAGAGTTGTCAAAGAGGCTTGTCCACTACACGGGTGGACTTCCAATAGCTCTGAAAAGATTTGGTTCCTTCCTTTCTAAGAAGAGAGAAAATCAGTGGCATGAGATATTGGAGAAGTTGGTGAGTGACCCTCATCTTGACTCGGTTGGATTGCCTTTAGAACCGTTCTCCTCTGTTCGTCCCTTTCAATCAGTGGGGCCAATTGGAGGTCCCGGTGGGAGTCCTTATGATGATAAAACATACACTGATGTTAGAAAAATAACTGTAGTCGTAATGTCAGGGATTGTGTCCATTTCTATTGAGTATGAACAGGATGGGTGTTTGGTCCGCTCGCCAAGACATGGTGGACCTACAGAAGGCAGAATATGCACGGTGAGTCCACCGTTATGGTATGCTATGGCATATATTTGTAAATATTTTTGCCAAGACATGGTGGACCTTTGCCTGTATATAAATATTTATTTCTACTAATGCTGTGCTCCACATCAAAATATGAGGTACTGTTCGGTCATTAGAAAATAAGAGTCTACATCGAGGGTAAATTGCTTAAAAGGATTCAACGAGGTTGGTCCACAATGCTTCATGTTCTCCCAAATTCTCGATGTTTGTAAAAAAAGAAAAAGAAAGAGTTGTGTTGGTTTTATATAGTTGTCTTGATGTTAGATTTATCAAAGATTTTGATTTCGCTTCGATGTTCCCAACATAGAGTGTCATGAACTCCATCTGTTTATGCAAACATCAGGGCTAAGATGGAGTTGAATGAGTTGAATGAGTTTAGTGAGACTAACAAATTGATTTTCTCAGTGCTCATGCAATATCCTCTTCTTGAAGTACTTTTTAAGTCCTCAAAAGTATCCACTATCCTTAGTTTTGGTAATATCCATTTCTTGAAGGTGATGGATGCAAGATTTGTGCTGCTGCCTGCAGGTAAAACTAGATTATCCAAATGAGTTCTTGACTTCAGTATCAGGCTACTTTATGGACGATCCCAGATTTGTCGCCATTCAATCACTTACCTTCCACAGCAATAGGAGAACATATGGTCCATTTGGCTATCAGCGGGGGAAATTTTTCAGTTTCCCACCGGCTGCTGGGAAGATCATCGGATTCTTTGGGATGTGTGGCAGTTGTCTTAATTCCATTGGAGCATATGTTTTACCAATCTCTCGTGCATATCCCTTTGAAATCGTAGGCCCATTTGGAAATAGTAATTATGAAGACCGATGGGATGACGGGAAGCATACAGACGTTAGACAAATTGATGTTGTCTCTGGCTCTGCAATTGAGTCGATAACTATTACTTATGAGCGAGGTCGTTCATTTGCACACGGTACAGGTGGGGGAGGCACAACGAACAAGGTACCGGTTCTACTCGAGTAATGAATTGTTGATCTTGGTGTTAGATGAAAGCTACTCTTTTTTATTTCTCATTCGTGCAGCCCATAATGACACGTGCTGAAGACGTGATGCAAGGATAGAAATCATTAGTCGCTATTCGCTAATGTTTAAAACTTGGCCAAGTTGAACCGCCATAATTATAACTCATCTGGGAAATATAAAAGCAGGATGCATAACATAATAAAATTGAAAAACTATTCGAATGTTATAAAATATTGTGTTGTGAATATATAATAGAGAAGAGATTGAGAAGAGAAAGCAAGTGAACACCAGAAATAGTAGAGAAAACAAGAGGAGAGAGTTTTATTTCTAGTATCTCACTGTTGTGCTTCTGTTGTTATTGTATATCAAAACTAAACTCTTATTTATAGGAGAACAAGAATGTACTTATCATTAATATTAATGTATCGAATGATGCATGTACTGGATAGGGGAGATGAACATTCATTGTATAGGGAGATGTATTTAGAATGTATGATATAAATGTGCCATAATAAGTACATTAGATAAGATGAATATAATGAATATTCATTCATGTATTTCATAAACTCTCCCTTGAATATTCATCGTATTCATTACGAATGTGCATCGAATGATACTACCTCATTAAAAACCTTACGCCGGAAAAACCTAGTGGGATAAAAACTGGACAAAAGGGAAAAAGAGTGCAGAGCACAAATGTTATGATCTCTCCCTTTTATGGATGCATTAATTGCCTTGTTAAAAACTTTAAGCTGGAAAAACCCTATGGGAAAAAACCGGACAAAAAGAAAAAAGAGTGCAATGCATATATAGCCACTACTGGGGTTAATCATTCTTGCATCTTGTGAACTCGCCACATATCAATGCTGCAATGCATAGTTCATAATATCTCCCCCTCAATTGAGCCATATAGCCACTTCTGGGGCTAATCAATCTTGCCTCTTGTGAACTCGCCGCATACCAATGCCATATACTAATTTCTCAAAAATTGATGTTGGAAATGATTTGGTAAAAAGATCTGCAAGATTATTTATGGATCGAATCTGTTTAACATCAATTTGTCGACTTCCTTGGAGTTCATGAGTATAGAAAAATATCGGCGAGATATGCTTGGTCCTATCACCTTTGATATATCCTCCCCTGACTTGTGCAACACAAGCAGCATTATCTTCATATATTATAGTGGGAGAATTTGTAACCGATATTAAGCAACATGAATTATGAATATGTGTTATAACGGATCTTAACCAAACACACTCTCTTCCAGCTACATATAAAGCAATAATCTCATAATGGTTAGAAGATGTAGCTACTAGCGATTGCTTTGTAGAACGCCAAGAAATAGCGGTGCCGTTATAACAAAATAAATACCCGGTTTAAGAGCGAGCCTTATGTGGATCAGATCTATATCCAGCATCAGCATATCCAACTAAACCAGAGTTAGTAGAATCCTTGAAATAATATAATCCCAAATCTATGGTTCCTCGGAGATAACGGAAAATATGTTTAACTCCATTCCAATGTCTCCAGGTTGGCTCAGAACTAAAACGTGCCAATAAATTTACCGCAAAAGCGATATCTGGTCTCGTACATTGTGCCAAGTACATCAAAGCCCCAATTGCATTGAGATATGGTACTTCAGGACCAAGTATCTCTTCATTAGATTCTCTAGGACGAAATGGGTCCTTTTGGGGATCTAGAGACCTTACAACCATAGGGGTGCTCAATGGGTGAGCTTTATCCATGTTGAAACGTTTAAGCAATCTTTCAACGTATGCTTATTGATGGACGATTATTCCATTTGCTTTATGCTCAAGCTCTAGACCAAGACAAAGTTTGGTTTTACCCAAATCTTTAACTTCAAACTCCATTTTCGAATATTCAGCAGTTTCGGTTAACTCTTCTGGAGTTCCAATTAAATTTATATCGTCGACATAAACTACTATAATAGCAAATCCGGTTTCTGATTTCTTAATAAACATGCATGGGCAGATAGGATCATTCTTGTACATTTCCTTAATTATGTACTCACTTAGGCGTTGATACCACATGCCACCGGATTGCTTTAACCCGTATAAGGATCTTTGCAATTTTATTGAGAATAAATTGCGGGGAGTGCATGCTTCAGGCATTTTGAATCCCTCAGCAATTTTCATATAAATATCAGAGTCTAATGAGCCATATAGATATGCCGTCACAACGTCCATAAGACGCATTTCCAATCTTTCAAAGATTGCTAGGCTAATGAAAAAACGAAATGTAATCATACCCATCACAGGTGAATATGTCTCATTATAATCAATCCCAGGTCTCTAGGAGAATCCTTGGGCAACGAGTCGAGCTTTATACCTGACAATCTCTGTTTTCTCATTTCGTTTTCGGATAAATACCCATTTATATCTAACGGGCTTTACATTATCGGGGATACGAGTTACAGGTCCAAAAACCTCTCGTTTAGTTAGAGAAGCTAATTCAGCTTTAATTGCTTCCTCCCACTTAGGCCAATCTTGCTTTTGACGACATTCAATAATAGATTGCGGCTCACAATCATCATCCATAATTTTATGAGCAACTAAGAATGCAAAAGCATCATCAATGATGATTTCATTTCGATTCCAAATTTCATTACAATATGTAATGGAATTCTCGGTATTTTCGGGACTAGTGTTCCTTTCATGGGTTTGTGCCTCTTCGGGGGCAATAAGCTCTTTGGGAGTGAGCACAACGCTAGGCTCTTCTGGAGCGGATTCCTGATTCTTTCCCTTTCGTTTTCGAGGAGCAGTATCTTTTGATCCTATCAGTCTACCACACTTCAAGTGCGGGGGATTTTGATCCATTTTAGTCTGTCCTTCGGGAACAACTATCCTAGCCGGAGCATTTGCAACTGGAATATGATAATAGTGCAAATAAACATGCAAATGTGACATTGCGCGTAGATAATAGGCAAACATGGGACCATCTACAGGATGTGTCCACTAGTACCATAAAATATCGAAATGGTCCACTTGGTGGTTGTATTGGTCTACAAATATCACACTAAATTCTTTGCAAGAATAAAGGAGATTCAAGATTAACCTTTGTTATAGAAAGTTTGATAATGAGCTTTCCTTGTGAGCAAGCCTCACAATTATAATCTTTGGACAACAATACCTTTATATCCTTTAAAGGGTGCACTTTTGTATTTTGAATTATACTACGCATCATTGAAGCGCCAGGATGACCAAGGCGATCATGCCACAATCCAAACTGATCAGGGCTTACCAATCTTTAGGATGTGGTGGCGTAGGTTTCAACAGCCTTAATCATGACACAATACAAACCCATTGAAGAAGCTTCTAGCTTCTCATGGATGGTCTTCAGGCCCATCTTATAAGAGGAAATGCCAATATATTCCTTATCTTGTTCATAAATAGTCTCAACATGCTACCCATTACGGCGTACTTCTTTGAAACTGAGCAGATTCATTTTTGATCTAATGCTTAGAAACGCATTCTCAATATGTAGGATTGTGCCATTTGGCAAAATAATTGTGGCATTCCCAAAACCATCAATAATCGGAACAAGATTCGATATTGTATGGATTTGTGCCTTACGCAATGTCATACTCGAGAAAAAGTGTATTACGAAATATAGTATGTGTTGTTGCACTATCAAGCAAACAAACATCTTTCTTTTTCTCGGTATTTTCCATTTGCATTTATATTGACAACTTCAGGTGTCAAGTATCATAAAAGTTGCATATTAGTTATATAGTCGAATAAAATTTCAAAAATAAATATTATATAAGGTTCATAAGCATTTCATAACCATATTAAAGAACAATAAAAAGTAATACATTTAAAGCGAAACAACATAAAATTCGAAGTTCAAATTATCATCCACCAATTTGATTCCTTATCAAAGTAATCAGAGGTCCTTGCATTTGCTACTTCAGGAGCAAGAGGAGTCCCACCAACGGAAATATTGTTGGTCTCAATAGTGGTTATAACGGTAAGATTGATTTCAATGGCATGAGATTCACCACGCTTGCCCGTATTTTTTAAAGATGCTTGGTATAAGTCAACAAAATGTCTTGGCGTACGATAGGTACGTGACCAGTGCTCAGTCATGCCACAACGATGACAAATACTTTCATTAATCACCTTCTTCGGCTTATTTTCTTTGCCATGATTTAGGCCAAAGTTTGATTTCATAGGGCAGTTAAATTTCCTGCCATACCTTCTAGGATTATGATCTTGCCTGCGCTTATAGCCCTTAAAATGGCCAGTATTTTTCTCAAAATTAGCATGTGCTTCAGGCAATACTTTTGAGCCAGCAGGTCTAAGATCATGATTTTTGAGCAGCAATTCATTAGTTTGCTCGGCAGTAAGAAACACAGAAATTAATTTAGAGTATGTGGCAAACTGACGCTACCGGTATTGCTGTTGCAATACAATATTTGAAGCATGGAAGGTGGAGAAAGTTTTCTCTAACAATTCCGCATTAGCAAGTTTGATACCGCATAACTCAAGCTGAGAAACGATATCAAATAAAGCGGAATTATAGTCAGACACTGATTTAAAATCTTGCAGTCTGAGATTTTGCCAGTCATATTGTGCTTGAGGGAGGATAACAGTATTGGTATGATCATACCTATCCTTCAACCTCCTCCACAAGATATGAAGGTCTCGAACGGATAAATATTAAGTCTGCAGGCTCTCATGCAAATGATGGCGGATAAAAATCAGCGCATTTGCTTTATCCTTTTCATTTGAGGTTCCATCATCAGTAATTGTATTAGCGAGACCTTGCCCTTTAAGGTGCATTTCCATGTCAAGGCACCAGGATAGATAATTCTTTCCACTCACTTCCAGGATGTGGAATTTGGGCTTTTCAATATTTGCCATAATCCTTGCGAAAATAAATCCTTATTAATTAAAAGGATTTCCAAATATCCACCGCCACTTCAGGAGCAGAAGGATACTTTTAGATTTGAAATTTGGCTTTGGGCCAAGAAAAATAAAAATGAAGAGTTGATAGAACAAGATGAAGTATAAGTTGATTAATAAAAAGAATACCCACCTTGCAAAAATTACTTACTCTGTCGGTAGATTCTTGTGCTTGCAAAAATTACTTACTCTGTCGGTAGATCCTCGTGCTGATAACATGTTGTAAAATATTGCGTCGCGAATATATAATAGAGAAGAGATTGAGAAGAGAAAGCAAGTGAACACCAGAAATAGTAGAGAAAACAAGAGGAAAGAATTTTATTTCTAGTATCTCACTGTTGTGTTTCTCTTGTTATTGTATATCAAAACTAAACTCCTATTTATAAGAGAACAAGAATGTACTTATCATTAATATCAATATATCGAATGATACATGTACTGGATAGGGGAGATGAACATTCATTGTATAGGGAGATGTACTTAGAATGTATGATACAAATGTACCATAATAAGTACATTAGATAAGATGAATCTAATGAATATTCATTCATGTATTTCATAACACACGATTTATTTGTTTTTGAAAATTGGTGATTTCTATGCCTGTGAATGTTGTTTTGCGTCAATGAGTTGTTTCCATAATGATTTATGGAATAATTAACTGTCCCTCTCGTATATATTTATTCTAATCAGTTGTTTTATGAAACTCAAGTGATGAGTTAATCTCAGAATTACACAATATTACCAATGATATCTGATGTGCAATTCAAAGAGTGTCTACTTTTTATATGAGATATACGACATTACGGTGAATTACGAAAGATCATCTATTTTATATTTTTCCACTCATGCACATTTACCTACTATTTAGAAGTTGGTGTCACGTGCTTGTTACTATCATGCATAATGTTTTTGTTTTACAAGTTACTGCATTGACTATTCCTTACATTCTAATGATTATTACAGATAATTCTGGACTGGTTAAGTGAGTATCTAACTTCAGTTTCGGGCTATCTAACAAGTGGTTTTGGCTCTACTATCATCCATTCACTCACGTTTCAAAGCAATAAAAGAAGATATGGGCCATTCGGCGCTAAAACCGGAAGGAAATTTTCATTCCCCGCCACTGGGGGAAAGATCATTGGGTTTTTTGGGAGTTCCGATTCCCATCTTCAATCTCTTGGAGCATATTTCAAACCAATCTCTCATCTATATCCGATCGAGTTTATTGGACCATTTGGAGGCCAAGGTGGACGTTGTTGGGACGATGGAAAATTTAATGGTGTAAAGAAAATAAAGATGATGTTGGAAGATGTTGTCAGCTGCATCTCATTTGAGTATGACAATAATGGCGAATCTATTTGGTCCTCTACCCATGGTCACAGTGGTAGCGGAGATATCCATATGGTGAGTTCATTGCATATTTTTTATTCATATTACAGTTCCCCTTCTCTCTCTCGTGCGCGCCTACCCAAACCTCCTTATCGATTCTAGGAGAACTTCTGTGAAAGCCCTTCATTTGTTTATCTTCAATTGGAAGTTTTTTTTCCCTAGAATATATCCTAATTTTTGCCTAATCCTTCCTCTGATGATCGATCCAACCTCTGAGGGAAAAAGAAAAGAAAAGAAATACCTTGATTATATTTGATCTCTTCTATAAGTTTAGTAACAAGCATAACAGCCCAATTGTTCCGATGGAAAGACGAACTTATGATTATCCTTTTATAAAATTTGCAAATGAATAATTTCAATGAAATTTTTCAATTTCTTATTTGCTACGTTCACGTTATGTATTCCTCTATAAGCATATTGAATATACTGAAATGACAATAATGGAGTTTTTCTTATTGATATTAATAGCTACTTTAGAAGGAATGTTTTTATGTGGTTCGGTAAGGTACGGTGAAGGTCTTAGGCACCTCTCACTGCCCTGCGCCACCATTAGATCGAGTATTAGTTTTCTAATAAACTTAAAATCTTTATCAAACTAAATTGTGAGTGATAGTAACCTGCATACATGATGGACAATGATAAAGTATGGGTTGTGGACAGTTTCTTAAAGGGAAATGAAAACCGTCCAAATGTCCTGAATGATTGAAATCTTCTTTTGATCGTTTGAATTTTTTCCGGTGATTTTTGTTTTCTACATTAGACAAAGTTCCATTAATATGTTTTATGCGAGATGGACTCCATGAAAGTGACCTTGTACTATTAGTTTTTCTAATACTAAAGAAAGCGAATTGGCAAAGTGCGCTAGAGAACCCAATGGTCTATCATCTTCAATTGCTGAACCTGAAAGTATGACGTAAGAATAGTAGTCCATCCATACATTAGTTTTAAGAAATTCTTGGGTCTAAGTCTTAAACTTCTACATTGTTCGTGGATGAGATGTTTGCTTAGGCCACTGCAGTCTATTATCTTTGATATTGATCAATATGACAATTAATTGCTAATTCTACGAGTTAACTTGGACTACCCTCATGAGTTCTTGACCTCAGTGTCAGGTTATATCAAACATGATAATTCTGTTATTCAATCACTCACGTTCGAAAGCAATATAAGAAGGCATGGACCCTTTGGTAAGGAAGAAGGAAGGTTCTTTAGTTGTGCACTAGCATGCAGCAAGATAATTGGCTTTCACGGAAGGTCTGGCATTCAACTTGATGCGCTAGGAGTCTACTCTGAACCAATTTCTGATCTTCATCTCTTGAAATCCATTGGGCCATTTGGAGGACAAGGTGGCAATCCATGGCACAACAGAGATAGCACAGGTGTGAGAAAAATAATTGTAAAATGTGGATCAGCTATTGACTCCATTACTGTTGAGTATGACAAGAACAATTCTGTGGTTCAAGGCCCTAAACATGGTGGAGATGGAGGACATCTAACATTTGAGGTATGGCCTTTAACATTTACTTAATCTTATGAACGTGCAACTTCTATGTCATTGCTAAGGTTTGGTGTTTAAGTGGTTTGGAGGTCACGTTTATGCACAAGTGTGATAGTATCTTCTAAATAGAAGTTAAAGGTGGAAGTGAGATGTAAGAACAGTCCGTAGATTTTGAGTTTAGATTGACAAATTATCTGGAATGGGAACTTCTGAGAACATCACTGTTGGGGCATGATATAATATCATCACAGAAAAGGGACCTCTCTTCGGTTTTCCTAGAAAACTCTTACAACCTTCCTTGGTTCCATTTACGATGAGATCACTCAATACATACAGAAAAGTACAACCTCTGAAAAAGGAAAAAAAAAGAATATTAAAAGGTTTTTTAACTTTATGACTTTTAAGTCTAAGAAAAACTTTCCTAAAATATGGAAACTTTTCTCAAAGAGTTGCGAAAGCATTTTTTTTTTTTTTAATAATCAATTGGCTTTCATTTTATAGATGAATGATTTGATAACTGTGGCAGACCAAAATAGGTCTTATGCTCTAGATGCAGCTGATTATCTATTTAGCTTTTACATTGTTTGTTTAACCAAATATAACTTATCAACTGAAGTGTTGTCTTGATGTTGTTTTAAAGATTATTTAGTTGGGGGGTTGGGATTAAATATGTTTGTCTTTCCAATTTTGCAGATTAAGCTCAATTATCCTCGAGAGTATTTGACCTCATTTTCTGGTCACTTTGGATCTTTTTTTGGGTATACTATTGTTCGCTCACTCACATTTTTTAGCAATGAAAGAACTTATGGGCCATATGGTGAGGAGGTCGGGGAGCACTTTCATTTTCCATCAATCGGTAAAAAGATTGTCGGGTTTCATGGAAGTTCTGGAGTATGGCTTGATTCACTTGGAGCATATTTTGAACATTGACATGCTAAGCTCCACCTTTATGTGCACCTTACAATTATGTTTAAGTTTACATGTAAATATGTATCATCTCGAATGTTGACATCTAAGTTTTTGCTAAATATTTGATAGAAAATTATGGACCAATTTAGCCTTAACAAAATGGATTTTCGCATCATGTAAGCACTATTGTTATTTGTACCAACTGAGCTTTATTTTTTGTTTTTAATTTTATTATTGCATTTCGGGTAAATATATAAAAGTTATTATTCATTGAAAAAATTATTTTACATGAACTGACACGAAATGGTCTCTCTCTCTTCGATCTTGTTCATATACACGAAAGAAGAGCAAGCGCTCTGCCCATGAAAAAAAAAATAAAAGAGAAGGGGGGGCTTGAGAAAGGACAAAATAATGAAAAAAGGACGAAAGAAGGAGAATAAAAAAGGGGAGAGAGAGGGGGGGAGTCATCTTCTTCGGCCCCCTCCCCTTTTCTCCTCCATCCTCCCTTCCTCCTCTGTAACTCACGCACGCGCGAAGGAGAGGAGCAGCGCCGAGGCTGGCGAGAAACCCGGATGGATGGGACGCGTCTTCAATGCCGCGAAGCTACGAAGCAGGCGCCTTCAGTGCCGCGGAGCTAAGGAGCAAAGCAAAGCAGGTGGGGCGGTTGAGGGGACGCTAGTTCGGCCGCACCAAGGCCGGCCGGAGCCTCCGTCGACCAACCTCCTCGGCCTATATATAGGACGTCCGCGAGCCAAGGAAAAACACACGAAGAGAGAGAGAGAGAGAGAGAGATCTGAGGGGAGGCCTTTGGAGAGACATCCGAGAGGCCTCGAGGGAGAGAGACCTGAGAGAGCGAGCCCAACTAAAGGTCGAGGGTCGGTGGGTGCTCTCCGGTGACGAGACGCTCAAAGAAACAGCCGGACTCACCGGCGTCACCTCCCTTCCCGAGCCGACGTTTGGTGGGTGGTGCTCTGTTTTTTAATTTTGTTTTGTTCAAGTTCAGGGTCGGCTCCCCAAGGATCTCGACTCGGAGGTGCGTGAGGTGGACGGACACAGTTCGACCCTCGAGCTCGTCCGCCTTCCGACACCGCGAGCCTCGTAGGGGATCAGCGGCCGACCACACTGTCTACGTGCTCTGTTTGCCCTGTTTTGGGTGACACTGGACCGGCGCTCGCAGCCATCTGGCCAGCGAGAGTTCCGGTCCACATCGCCCCTGCGTTTTGAACCTGTGATCTTGTATACCGATTGTCGAGAGTGCCGGCTCAAGTTCGCGTCTCGTTGGAGCCGAAAGCCTCCCGTTCGATATCGCACATCACTCGTTCGATAGAACACCCCAACTAGATCTGATTCCCTTTCCCTGTTGTGGCTGAAATCAAGCCAATGAAGGCGACGGCTGGAGGCGCCCTCAACCAGACGGAGGCGAGTGGCGCTGCTCGCCGTGGCTGTGTCCGTCGCGGCGAAGCTGCTGCGGACGAGAGGAGAGAGGCACGATGCCAGGTCGTGAACCAGGTCGGGCACGGGTCGTATTCGGGTAGCATTTCGTTTGTCCGGGCCGACTGGGTCTGGATGTGCATGGGCTTGTAAGGTCATGGGCCTGGCTTTTCTTTCAAGTAAAATTTGGGCCTAAGAAGAATTAATTCGAACTGGGCTCTTGATGGAGCCCGGTCCGGCTAAACTCAAGACAAGGGCCCAGTGTGGTAGGCCCTGGTCAGTTCGGGGCTGGCCGAGCCAGATCGGGCTTGGTAGCCCGACCCAGGTCCGTTTATTTTATAATTTAATAATTTCAATATTAAAAAAATTAATAATAAAAAATAAAAAATCCAAAAAAGATTTACATTTTCCAAAAAATCAGAAAAAAGCCTGAAAGATGTTTTTTATTCTCCACAAATGCATGGAAAGTCCTTCAAAATCCAAAAAACTTCAGGGTTTAAACAAGATTAGGTACATGAGAGCATTAGTTATTAATTAATGTAATTAAGTCTTTAATCTTAATTTCTCCATTAGCACAAGAGTGATTCAATTGGATTTCTAATCAATCCATCTCAAATCGATTAGTGGCGACTCCTATATAAAATTGACTTGCGGATTGGAATCTCGAATAATAAGTTATGAATTGATAGGCTTGGGAGAGCCTAAGTTAAGCCTAACACTTAGCGAGCAATTAGCCTCCGCACACACCCGTGCGTGAGGGCGTTGAAAAGAGAGGTTGCGATATCTGACATCCTAAAAAATTTAGGGACATGAATAGGTCTATTTGATGTATCCTCTACAAATAAAGTGTGTTAAAGCATTTATTCCAGTGAATCAAATCTTCATCAACGAACCTTGTGGCTTAGGGATGGCGCCATCGATGGGAAGCAAGTTTTTATAGAAAAAGGATTGGTTTAAAAATTCGTCATAAATGGAACACTTTTTAAGTTTTGCATTTGAAAACGGTGGATAAAGGAGAGTGAATCAACTGTTTTTCTCCATCTACGGACTTTCTGCAGGTGGATTTTGGTCGGTAGGACCAAATCTAGTTATTTTCTCTGGGCATAATTGTTCCAACAATGAGTTCTCCCTTGACAAAAGAGCACTAACGGGGACTCGCCCAAGATTTTCCGTTAGCAACCTGAGTGCTTTTCGGTCGTGGCAAATTAATGATTTGGAAGACGTGTTCATAAAATAAATTATATATATTGCTTATAAAAATTAGTCGACAGATTTTATTATCCATAAAAATTTCTTTCTAAATATTTTTATTGATGATGAAATTTTTTTTGTTAATTCATCTTTGTAAGTGATACTCTTGATCAATTTTAGGAAGATATTTTTCGAATTATTGATTTGCCACAAAACAAAGATTCGCGGGTTGTTGTTTTTTCTTATTTCATCTAATATATGTTGATATGATGCTGAAGTACAAGACCGAGCCATCACTGTTGCCGTTGTAACGACCGCCACCAGTGCTGTAACTGCTATTGTTGCTGCACCTATTAAGGCCCAACCTGGAGTTGTGATCGGAGATCAAGCTACCGCATCTGAGTCAAGGTTCGGTTCCAATCAAGTTGAGAGTCGGCTGGGTAAGAGGCCGATGTCAGAAGAAGGGTATCCCATTCCACCCAATCAGAAGTGTAGGATTGAAAAGTCAGCGCCCAACTTGATCGCCGTGTGCAGTGTCTATAGGAAAAGGCATGGATCTGCCCCGCGTTGCAAAAAGGAAAGGACTTGTTACAAGTGTCGCCAGCACGGCCACCTTATCAAAGACTGTCCGCATAGGCAGATGGGACCACAACTGCTACTGCCGCCACTGTCAATAGAACAGAGCAGAGGGAATACATTGCAAGATATTCAATGGAGTACTTGGATCAGGCCTCCAGTGCAAGGAAGGGTGCATGCCGTGAACTGACAGGAGACAGAGGACTCATCAAACAAGTGCCGAGTTTGTGGAAAGAATCATGGACCAACCCCATGTCCCGGTACAACTGGAATGTGTTTTGAATGTGACCAACCCGGCCATCTGGCAAGGAATTGTCCGCGTAGGTCTAGAGGAGCACAAGCACCGCTACCACAGTAGGGTGCCACTAGGAGGACGAGAGGAGCATGAATGGACCGACCATGCATCAATTAATAGAATGATGCTTTTGAGGTGTTTTTATTAGAGTAACGCAGCAGGATTTTGAGTGAAGGTTATAGAATTTCTGTGATTGTAATAAAGTAGTAGAAATGAGAATCTCTGACTATAGTTGTACTAAATTGGGTTACTTATGTATAACTTTAATGTTATATGAAAAAGTTTGGCTCGAGGAGCTTTTGTTGTAATGAATTGTGGTAGTACTATAATGTAGTTTAATCAGTTAGCATATGAAAGTTTTGAATTACTGAGAGTCGGAAAGGACCTTCGGGCTTTGTTATTTCGTCACTGAAGACGACCAGGTCCTAGATGTAGGTTGTGAAATTTCTTGACAATTGTGATAGATGCGTTAGTTGAATCATAATCGTGATACGGAAGTGTTCTAAGACGTTTTCAAAGGAATTGCCAGGACTGTCGCTAGGTAGTAAAATAGAATTTGTGATTGAGTTAGCACCTGGGACGGAGCCAATCTCTAAGGCTCCTTGTCACGCCTCGAACCTCAAGCGTGCGCACAACCCTTGGTGGTCGATAGAATTTCGCGACGTTCCCAGGACTCGTCGCCGACCCTTTTTATTTTATTGCACATGTGGAAGCGAATTAACTAATCCCCTGACAATGACATACATGGGATAAAAAAGCAGGACAACCAATTTCAAATCAAATACACTTTTATAAACACTTCAAGCTTATACAGAAGGTCTATGTCATAAAGAACTACTAAGCCACCTATGCTCCTGATCCTTCCGCTTCAAGCTCCTGGCTCTTCACATTAGGGACCTGAAAATGGTTATTCAATAACCAATGAGATATAAATCTCAACGAGTTCCACCCCTAAGCCCCGGTTAGTACACTAACTCAACTCAGGGTATCTATCCAGAACTACCCCACCACAAGTAACAACCAACAGTCGATTCGCATACAACCTTACCTGGTATACCATACCCTGCACGTTATAATTCAGCACGATACACGCAATGCACATGGCCATTAGATGATACATTTCATCAATCACATACGAGTCGCATCACAATCGATCTCACCTGGCCATTGCCACACCCTGCATGTTATCGATTCGTGCGTGCGTGCCATAAACAATGTGCTTAACTCGTGTATGACCGAAATCACAGATGCCATGATTCTCATGCATTTTTGCATATTATCACAGTTCAGAAACACAATGCATATACTCAATGCATACAATAATTGAAACACCTTATCCACTCAATTAATCACAGGGGTCTCAACCCAGTCAACTCAAACAATCATGCGTTCCAATTGTTAATTAAGCCACTTGAGGCACTGTCGACATCCATGTTCGGCAGTCTACTGGCATAGCCAGGCATTGTCTCTTCCCCATAGAGCACAGCCACGTCACAAAGACGGCTATCCTGAAGGAGATTAGGTCTAGAATCTATTGCGACCCGCTACCTTCATGCATGGGTAACCCAAAAGTGGGATTTAGTAACATCTGGCTTAAATGCTAGGACAGTTTCTCTTTAACCAACACACGATCAATCAATTTCGGCCCATGACACCGTGCATTGCGTTCAAATGCCTCCATTAAAATGGTGATCATGGCCTGTTTTCTTCGTATTAAAAACATCCTGAAAATAGTTGTGTGTGGGTACACGATCTAGTCGAGCTTTAAAAGTGATATCTCTCCTTTTCAAACCCCACTATTTGATAGAGTCATTAAAACCACTTTCGGTGTTAAAACCCGACACCCGGGGTTTTATGAATAAATACCAAAATTTCCAATTACCACACAATTGCACAATCATCACTCAATTTATGCGGATGCCATGCATTTTCACATCCATTTACTTCATAAAATCAATACACATGAATTTTAGACACTTTTCGCATTCTGGATGAACAGTGCACGCGAACAGTACTCGGTGAACAGTATGTGTGAACAGTGCGCGTGAACAGTATTTTGTGAATAGTGTCGAATGAACAGTGAATTCCCAGAATTTAATAAACAATAAATGAACTTCATAAATCATTAAAAACATTAATTAAAGCAACCATCAATTGATTAAAGCTAAACATACTTAATTATCCACATAAACCACATTAAGCAAATAAACAAGATTAAGCTAGACTAATCTAATCCATCCATCTAACCACCTATCTTAGGGCTAATACAACTTAATTAAATCACCTAAACTAGAATTAAATCTAACTAAACCAACCCTAAGCAAGTTTAGGCACTAATCGAAGGATTATGAGCTAAACTCACCCGTTAAGTGGGTCGGAGGCACCGACGTGGCGGCGGCGACGGTGGCTACGCACCGGGACCTCTACCACGATGATCCAAGGTGGTTCCAAGCTCAGAACAGCAACCACAGCCTCTGCCTCCCTTTGAAACTCTGGAAAAACAGCACTGCCGGAGAAGAAAACAAGTTGAACAGCTTGGCCGAAGCTCCGGCGAAGGGGGTGACTGGCAACCGGCGGCACTCGGGGGTCTTGGGAGTCTTGTAGGAGGTTGGGATGGGTGGAGGAAGGACCGAAATGGGAGAAAACGGGCCGAAATTGCGAACCGGACGAAACTGGGCGAAACCGGGCGGTCCGGCGGTTGGTGTTTTCTTGCCGGATTTCGGGACGACCGGAGAATCGTTCCGGAGAGCGGTTGGATGTTTTGGTACGGCCTCGAAGTCCTCACAGTGGTGGGTGGAGCATATCCTGATTCTCACGGGAAGACAACTTTTAACTCGGATCTTTGACGAAATGTCAACTAGAGCAAAACTGTTCCAGGCGGTTGGACTGCCGTTGGCTTCTGGCCGGCCGGCGGGTCAAACGGCGGCTCCGATCGGCGAACGGACAAGTCCCCCTGCATGTTATGGATTTTCTGAAGGCAATAGTGGGTGGCACGAAGGCTGATTCGTCCGGGAAGCCAATAATAAACTCCGATCTTTGGAGGAAGGTCTGCAGGAGCAAAAACTAGAGGAAGGAGAACGAAGAGAGAGAGAGCTCCGTCGAGGGACATCCGAATGAGGGGAGAGAGAGAGAGTGAAGTGAGGGATGTGAAGGCCTCATCAAAGCCATTTAAGGCTGGCTTCAAGTCCCCATGCATGACATCATCATTTTCTCTCTCCTCATTTGCCTTATCCACTTGCTTTTGGGGGCAAAATAGTCATTTCACCTTGCACCAATTTACCAATCTAACCTTGGGCTGAAATTGGTGGATGGGCCTAGGAATTGGGCTTGGCCATGAATAGAAGTGGGCTTAGGAATTGATTGGGCTTGAAATGGCTAAGATTTGGCCCATGGGCTTAGAAGATGAATAGTTGGTTTAGGCCCAATGGGCTCATTTGCTTGTCTTAGGCCCATTTGGTGGCTATCTCAACTTGGGCCTAAGGCCCACACTGGCTTAGCATGGCCCACGTCCTCACGGGCTTACTTTCTCGGTCCGAAAATCCCTTTTCCAATTGCTCGGCTTCACTGGTTCTGTCGACTGTTGAAGCAGCTTCATCTAATGTCTGTCTCGGACATTCCCAACAATTCAAAGCCCAATCTTTAGTTCTCATGCCATGTCAATTTCGCCCTAATACCATTTTGGGTACAACTCAGACTGACGAGCGGCTCTGAGGATTCCCGCGTGATCGACTCGTGTCAAACCACGTTCAAGACATCTCGACACATGGACGTCATTGACTACATGAAATTACGGAGGATAGATTCTTATTTCAAAGTACACGATTACTGAGGATTGAAATAGGGTCGTTCGCGGGTTCGATAACAGTAAACAGAATCACCCGTCATTCATTATGTTATGTCCGCGAATCGACTTCTAGTCGTCCTTCGAACCGGCCTGCCTATCTACAAGATCATCCTCACGCAAGTCTCATGGTCAAGTCGTTTTCCCAGGTCAAGTTCTTTAGTCGTACGAGTTCTATCCTCATTAGCCTTTCCCCTAAAGGTCAGTATCTCAAAAGTGATCAATTCCGAGTGAGATCAACCAACAATGCATTGAAGAAATTCACATCCATTCATTCCTCAGAGGACTTGAATTTCAGGATGTCACACTCCATACTGGATGACGTTGTCTGAGTTGAAAGAACTGAAGGTGCTGATGCAAGAATTGTAGGATAAGGGATTCATATGTCTCAGTGCATCACCTTGGGGAGCACCGGTTTTCTTTATGAAAAGAAAGATGGTTTGTTGCGCCTATGCATCGACTATTGTCAACTCAATTTGGTGACAATCAAGAACAAGTATCCACTGCCGAAGATCGACAACTTGTTTGATCAGTTACAAGGAGCGTCGATACTTTCAAAGATCGACTTGAGGACAGGATATCATTAGTTGAGGATCAGAAAGAATGACATACCGAAGTCAGCGTTTAGTACTCGAGACGACCATTAGGAGAGTACGGTAATGCTGTTCAGTTTGACGAACGCCCCAACTGCTTTTATGGATTTGATGAACCGAGTGTTTAAAGAATATTTGGATCAGTCCAGGTCGAGCCAAGCCAGATTGGGCTTCGTAGCTCGACTGGGTCCATTTATTTTATAATTTAATAATTTTAATATTAAAAAAATTAATAATAAAAAATAAAAAATCCAAAAATGATTTACATTTTCCAAAAAATCAGAAAAAAGCCTAAAGTATGGTTTTTATTCTCCACAAATGCATGGGAAATCCTTCAAAATTCAAAAAACTTTAGAATTTAAACAAGATTCGGTATAGGAGAGCATTAGTTATTAACTAGTATAATCAAGTCTTTGATCTTAATCTCTCCATTATCGCAAGAGTGATTCACTTGGGTTTCTAATCGACCCATCTCAAATAGATTAGTGACGACTCCTAAATAAAATTGAGTTGCAAATTAAAAACTCGAACAATAAGACGTAAATTGATGGGCTTGGGAGAGCTTGGGCTAAACCTAACATTTAACGAGCAATTAGCCTCCACACGCGCCCGTTCATAAGGGCGTTGAAAAGAGAGGTCGCGATATCGGACATCCTCAATAATTTAGGGTCATGAATTGATGTATCCTCTACAAATAAAGTGTGTTAAAGCATTTATTCTAGTGAATCAAATCTTCATCAACTAACCTTGTGGCTTAGGGACGGTGCCATCAATGGGAAGCAAGTTTTTATAGAAAAAGGATTGGTTTAAAAAATTCGTCATAAATCGAACACTTTTTAAGTTTTGCATTTGAAAACGGTGGATAAAGGAGAGTGAATCAACTGTTTTTCTCCATCTACGGACTTTCTGCAGGTGGATTTTGGTCGGTAGGACTAAATCTAGTTATTCTCTCTGGGCATAATTGTTCCAACAATGAGTTCTTCCCTTGACAAAAGAGCACTTACCAGGGCTCGCCCAAGATTTTCCGTTAGCAACCTGAGTGCGTTTCTGTCGTGGCAAATTAATGATTTGGAAGACATGTTCATAAAATAAATTATTTATATTACTTATAAAAATTAATCGACATATTTTATTATCCATAAAAATTTCCTTTTAAATATTTTTATTGATGATGAAAATCTTTTTGTTAATTCATCTTTGTAAGGAATATTCTTAATCAATTTTAGGAAGATATTTTTCGAATTATCGATTTGCCACAAAATAAAGATACGCGGGTTGTCATTTTTCTTATTTTATCTAATATATGTTGATATGATGCTGAAGTAGGCAAGATAATCTACTGTTTTCCAGATCATGCACTATCATCTCAATCATCAAGAGAGTAGATCATACACTAAGCATTGTCATATCTCATTTTTGTTTCTCGACTTGTTGCATTAACATTTCTTGACACGTATACATAATGGACATGGACAACGTTTGGGGCGTGGAAAGCATCTTGAGAGAAATCAAAGCCATTCAAATGTACTGAAAGATTGAAATTGTTTTTTGATTATTTAAATTTCCTTCCTTAATTTTTTCTTATTTAAGTGAACCGGTGATCCTAACACTTGTTGCAAATGCAATTGAATTTTAGAGTTTTGAAAAGTGTAATCAAGTCCATATCTTGTCAAATAAGTATAATCAAGTCTCTTTGTTAGGGAAAGATCATGTGATAGGGAAAAATCTCATCATTTTTCTATATGTAGTAAAAAATATGTACTATAATATTGTGATAGGGAAAAATCTTTTCTTTTCTCTCAAGAAACTTCAAGAGAAGAAACTTAGAAAAATTAAATCATAAGTATCACTTATATATAGTAATAAGTTGTAAAAGTAAGCTCCATAAGACAGAGAAAATAATTTTGCTTGTAAACATAAGTAAAATTGAGATATTAGGCACGACGTTTTATGTGGTAGAAAGAAAACAAATATGAATTAGGCACGGTATTTTATGTGATAAAACAATGCAAGTTAGAGAAAAATTGATTTCCGGATGGTAATGGAATTTGTAGCGAAACAAAACTGACGCTACATGAAACGATATATCAAGTATAGGAAAAAGAATTGATTATAGTATAATTGATCATACCATACACATTATGTTATGTAAGAAAACATAGATAATTATTAGCATGAATCAATATTAAAACACAAAAATTACTTTGGTTCAAGAATATACAAAATGTAGTAAAATACAGTGTTAGAGTTAATTTTACTTAATTAAAGAATGATGATTGATTAATAATGACAAAATAGTGGTGTCAAATCAAAAAAAAAACAGGGCATGATAAATTTATTTTAGTAAAATAGGACATACAAGACAGTTGATAAGTGTAAAATGAATTTATATATGAAACGGTACAACCTATAACATTTGATCGTATTATAAATGATACATATTGATTTCAAATAATATAATGTTCAATTTTTAAAATTTGATGGCTACGGTGATCGCTGTGGCATTGTAAAGATATTATATATCCATGCAAGTTGAATTTGTTTATGTGGAGAAGGAATTTTGGTAAATTTTCAGCAAACTCTGAAGTATAGAACCTTGCAAACCATGTGCAGCCACCATTGCTCCTAATGCAGCCACGGCGGAGACGGCTAAGGGTACACCTTGGCGATGCCCTAGCTGCCACGAGCCGAAGGCTCGAGCTCCACCTGGCCAGCCACCGTCACTAGCCAAGGCTTGGCTTGGCCATGACAGTAGTGGCTGAGGCGAGTGGCGTAGCTTGTCCATCCCCAGCGGTGTGTACATCATGGTGTCACCTCGGACGCCTAGACCAACAGCTCAACCCTCGCCTAGCCATCCACCGTCCACAGCTGGCCATTGCAGCTCCCGCTGCAGCTGCTAAACGCTCGAACCCAAGGGAACAAAAAGCAGATTTAGTTCGGGCATTTTGTCAAACAAGTGAAGTGCACCACTGGAATGGGATCTCTTGGCTGAGTTGGAATCGGCGTCAGGACCCTCATGAAGCGAACCAGGATAGGCATGGCAACCTTACAAGGACAGCTAGTGGCCGGAGCTTGCATGAGTTGGATGGCCACAAGCTTCGGCCCAGCGCACCCAAAAAGCAGGGCAAAAGACAGAGGAACCGGAGGCTCACAGTTCAGCTTGGGGACGCCAGCTAAAGCTCGTCAGACAAGGGTCGTCGCAGTCGCGACGTCGGTTAAGGCTCACTCACTCTGTCTAAACTCTCTCTCTCTCAAATCTGGCCGTGTCTCTCTTCCTCCGTAAAATCCCCGCCTCCAACCGAGCTCACGGTTGTCCTATTTATAGGCCAAGGCCAAGGAGGCCGGTCGATGGCTGCTTTGGTCGCCGATCCTTGGCATGCCAACCAGCCTCCACCTCGGTTGAACCGGCATCCAATCGGCTGCCCTATTCACGTAGGCCCACTGTCTGGGTTTCTCAACGCATTGAAGGCCATTGAAGGCGTCTGCGCCGTCGTCCCATCAGTCCGGGTTCCCGTAGGATTTCACGCTGCTCCATTTGGCGGCATTGATGGCACGTCCCCTTCGTCGCCGGTCTTCCCTACTCTACCTCGGTAGGGCATCCTTCACGCACGTTAGTTGTCGAGGGAAAGAGAAGAACAAAATGGGAATGGGCCTTGGGCCTGCGTGGGGAAGAAAGGAGAAAAGGCAAAAAGAGGGGGGCATGGGCGCCGATGGGCTCTTATTTTTTTTTGAAAATTTCCTTTTTATTTAAATAATTATCCCAAAATAGGCTAAATGCGGGAAAATAAAATAGAAAATAAAAAATTAGTCGATGCAAACAATATTAATACCTAGGAAATGCAAAAATCATTTTTGTTAGGGCCAAATTGGATGCAATCTAATTATAAATATTTAATTAAAATCTAGGTGTCAACGGCTTTCCCTTTTTGAAAGTGAGCTTGCAAAGGTTGCATTCAAAGACGAAATGATACTTAAATTTTTTCCATGCATAAGTAGTAGATGATATCTTGTTTGGGACCAGATGTCCTATGCAAAAAAATGGTACTATAACATAATACATACTAAGACAGATAAGAATATACTTATAGTTACTTACCGAAAATGAGTCATATGGGATGTGAGCTTGAGTTTTTTGGCAAATATCAATGTATCATCTTATATGATGACGTGGGGAAGATGCTTTTTTAGGACTCAAACTTTTCTTCGGTTACCTATTAAAGCAATAAATTGTTTATTTAGGACCCGAACTTTTCTTCGGACGCCTTGATAGGAAATTTCTTTTTGAGAACCTAAATCATTCCCCCATCACTTGTTAGAGCAACAAATTATTTTTGTCTAGGACCTAAACCTTGCTTTGATTGCCTTGATGGGAAATTGCTTTTCTAGGACTCGAATCATTCTTCAGTCGCCTATTAGAGCAATAAATTATTTTTGTCTAGGACCTGAACCTTTCTTTGGTCACCTTGACGGGAAATTGCCTTTCCAAAACTCAAATCATTCTTTGGTTGTTTGTTGTAGCAACAAGTTGTTTGTCTATGATTCAAACATTTCTTCAGTTGCCTTGATGGGAAATACTTGGACATTCGCAGGAATCGAAAGAGTACTTTGATGCTTAGAAGCACTAGCCCTAGAGGATACCTAGATATTCACAGGCATTGAAAGAGTGCTTGGATAATCGTAAATACTAGACTTGGAGGATACTTGGACATTCGCAAGTATCAAAAGAGTACTTGGATGCTCACAAGCACTAAACCTAGAGGATACTTGGACATTCACAGGCATCGAAAAAGTACGTGGATAATCGCAAGTACTAAACTTGGAGGATACCTGAACATTTGTAGGTATCGAAAGAGTACTTGGATGCTCACACGCATTAACCTTGGAGGATACTGGACATTAATAGGCACTCAAGTAATGGAATACTTGGACAATTAGAAGTATTCAAAGATACAATTTAAGGATAACTCAGGCAGGCCGAGTGTCAATATAATAAGAGGGAATACCTGGGTAATCATAGGCACACAAAGCAGTAGAATACTTGGAAATCTACAAGTATCCAAGGATGCAGTTTAAAGAATGCCTTGAGGACAACTCATACAGGTTGAGTGTTAATGAAAGGGAATACCTAGACAGTGGCAAACGCTCATAAATAATGGAATACTTGGACAATTGCACATATTCATACTATGAGAACAACTCAAACGGGTCGAGTGTCAATAAGAGAGAGTACTTGGATAACGGTAGATACTCAAAGATAATGGGATACTTAGACAATCGCAGGTATCCATATCTTGAGGACAACTTGAACAGGTCAAGTGTTAACAAGAGAGAGTACTTGGACTATGGCAAGTACTCAAAGATAATGGGATACTTGAATAGTTGCAGGTATCAATATCTCGAGGACAACTCAAATAGGTCGAATGTCAATAAGAGAGAGTACCTAGACAATGACAGGTACTCAAAGACAATGGGATACTTGGACAATCACCAATATCCATATCTTGAGGACAACTCAAATGGGTTTAGTGTCGATAAGTGAGAGTACCTGGACAGTGGTAGGTACTCAAGGGAAGTAAAATACATGGTTAGACACAAGTTTCTTTTTTTTTTAGGAAGAGGGGGAGAGATGTACTTACCTGATGATATCTCCAATATGTGAAAGCATGTCTCCTGTCAATACATCCAATACGTACACATGGTGTAAATTCATGAATTCAAATGAGGTTCATGTATGATAATTTTGTCAATTTTGCATCATCAAAGTTCGAATGGGGAAAATTTAGAAAGACAATGCATATTCAAAATGCGGATGTCTTAAATATGTCAATTGAAGGACTTTCAGTTTGAAAGGACTTTCCATTCACTCTCATTGAAAAAGTTGTTTTATCTGGATCATTAATGCAAGATTTACAAAAACCACACCATCTCACTATTGTCATGTCGACAAGGGTCCAAGTATTCTCGCAAGTGGTATAACTTTACCAATCTGAGTGGTCTTTGTCAAGATTGTAATGTAGACTTGGTCAAAGGGGACTGTCCAAGTCAAGGCTATGAAAAAAATCATCCGCAATCATCTCTGAGTTTATAAGTCAAGAATCCCGCGAAATGAGACAGAAATAATCTTGCTAGTACTTCTTCGAGCGATGCTTATAAACATATGAATTCCTACGTTAATTCGAGTGCCTTAGTCTAAAGAGAATTTTTCAAAGGGACATAATGTAGCTTGGCTCATGGGTTGAGAAATGAAGGAATCTACAAGCTCAAAAATGTGTATAAGAGTTGGTGATTATCTTGGCATTGTCACCAATCTTCCCTCTCACCGCAAGGAATTATCTTTGTGGAGGCTCTATTAATTGTACCACGACAATAGTTTTACTAGGGAATACAAATTACTGAAATTTACTTTTTTTTGTCTGAGGGCATTGGCCTTATTTTTATCAGGTACACTACTTTTTTGTGCCCCTAGTTTTTAACCTACTTTTCACATCTATGGGTATTGCCATTGCTCTTACTAGATACATTACTTTTTTATACCCCTAGTTTTCATTTTGGTTTGCTGTTTTGGAACTGGCCTAGACAAGTCTAAACAAAACATTGCTATTAGATTCATGAGTCTTCCTCTTCATTTGGAGCTTTGGATCATGTTGCTTTAATAGTAGCGACCTCTAACTTGCCCCGATGTGAGGGGTGATTATCGGTTAGGTTTATACTAAATCAAATTACATACTCATTTGGGCTGTACAACGGATACAAGTACATAGGGTAGAGAAAGAAATGCTCTTCATCCTTCTAATTCACTTAAATTATCGTAACTGTTTGTATGCGCTAAAGACATCCAAAGATTGATGCAAGTGCAATCAAAAAAAATTTCTATACATTTTCTCACATTGTGATACCGCTCTCCCTCCAACCCCAATGTGGGGTGATTCTTGACAGGGGTAATATGAAAGAAACTTCACAAGTGATTAGGCAAATGGGTTAAACAATGGATAATCTACATTGTTTAGGATAGAGAAATGAAATGCTCCCATCACTTTGGTTATCGTACTATTCGTAAGAGAACTCTTTACTTTACGGACATGAAACTACCTACACTCATTTCACAAGTGTATAAATAGGGAACTATGTATGGGATATAGCTTGCATTTCATCATTCTAACACCTCTCGTTTAGCATAATTAATCCCACAGCATTCATTGAATTGTCTATTTTGATAAAACTCAGTGGAATAAGTGATTTAAATAGATAAAAAAGTCATGCAAAATTCCCTTTGAAAAGACATGGACCATTTTAAGTAGGAGGGAGTTTTTCATCAAAAGCATGGGGAAGGAAAATTGTCCCTATAGATGTGTTAAATTTCAAACATAGAGGTGATTATTCAAAAAATGGGCGCCCACGAATTGCCCCTACTCAAGATCCTTGATTCAACGGATGTGTCTGCTTTTGCCCCTGCACCAGAGAGGATACATCAAGGCCCAAAAGATTCATGTGATCAACTTTGGCAATACCTAGGATGCTATTTCACTTGGGAGAGTTAATCTACTGCTGTTATCAGGGTTTAACATGCCTTTCCTTGGTTTTTTGTTTGCACTTTTGGTGATCAGGCAATCCCTACACAAGATAGGAGGGGATGTGTCAATGTATGAATTCTTGGTAATTGAACAACTATGAGCAATACAACGCTACCCTTCATCGGTCAAACAATTGAATAGACCTATAGTCCTAAGGCTTGAAGAGGGTATGAAGCCCTGCACTTTTGGTCTCATTAGGTCAAGTATTCTCTCGTTTTGGCAAAAGCAAATGACATAAAAATTCTTATTAGTTTTTTTACATATGACAACCTTGTTGCCACTTTTGGAGATCGAGCTGATCATTTTTGGACCATTTCATTCCCCATACCATTAGGCCAAGGTGCTAGTAGTACTTATGGGGCGCCTCTTTTTTTTTTAAATATTTTATTTAATCAAATCGGCTCTAGGATGATATGTATTTTCACATCAAGTTAGGTGAATTTGTATGTGTCATTCCCATGTACTTGCTTGGCCAATATTAATTTGCTCAAATTAACCCATTGAGTTTGTTCCTTGAATCCCGATGCTTCTTGTCAAATAGGGAAACTATGTTAAAAGTGAATTTATAGGGGGAATGTGGGAAACGATACCAAATTACCTTTCCCCAAAGTTTGTATTCGATGACTTTTTGGAATATCTCAAATGTTGGTGATAGCCACTTTATCTTGTCATGACTCAGCATTCTCTTTTGATTGACCCTTCTCAATCGTGGCTATGTGTGTGCGGTTGAGTTTGTTGATCCATCCTTAACGCATTCCTTTTGTGGAACCCTTTCTTGCCTCATTTTTTATCACATGAACATCAGCAGCATTAAGCAAAGTCATGTACCTCAGACTTCCATGAAATCTAAGATAGATAGTCAAAACCTCCAATTTACTGCTGGCAATCGCTTTTGGACAAAGTATGCGGCTGGAACAAGAAGTGAGGTTTCCGGATTCCAAATTCATGTCTGGAACAGAAGGCTAGAGATCATATGGACTGTCTAGATTTCTTCCCGTTAATAGTAGCCAATTTAAAGAGAAAGTGAAGGAGTTCATTCTCTGTGCTTCCTAACTTATTGAAGCCAAATGTCCTATCAATGAAACTACAATGCCTAGTCTCCCGGGGTATGTCTTGTTTAGAAGATACTGCTCATGTCACGACCCCGACTCCATTCCTAGGGCCACGAGCAGCAAGGCTTATTTTTGTGACATCTTCGGCGCGTCACCGTCCCGTTTCTTTTTATTTTTTCATTAAGCACATGCAAAAGTGTACATACAACATTCGGATAACAACAAACAGCCAGGAAAACAATAATTTAAAAATTTACAATTACATCAGTTACATTTACAAGCCCTTTTGTCATGGGTCGTTATATTTACAACTATTACATGCTCTATACTAAAAAAAGCCGAGATAAATTTTAGCTCCTCTATCAAGACTGCAATTATTCCATACATATAATTTTGCAAAACAACGGGATGAGTCATTGACTCGGTAAATAAAATCTCTAATTCTCTACTATGAGGATATCTCATCATCAAAATCCAGTAGGTACAACACTCACAATGCAATATTGATGACAGATCAATAACAAACTTATTGCTAACCTCGACTACATGCAAATATCCATTACCACATGCATGCTTACCTTTAACATATCAATGAACACATCAACATATCATGCTTATGCATATAATGGCACTCATGCAAATTCATTTACCATCGTTCTGGCTCGACTAGGCCCTTCCAGCTCAACCAAGGCATCCAGCTTCAAATTAGGTATCCTAGCTCAACCAAGGCATCACGGCTCAACTGAGACATCTTAGCGCTAGCTCACCAAGGCATCCGGGCTCAACCCAAGCATCCTGACTCAACCAGGACATCCTAGGGCTAGCTTATTCGAGGCATTCAAGCTCAAATCCAAGCATCCTGGCTCAACTAGAGCATCTTGTTCAATGAATGAGGCATTGCCGCCAACGCTATGTGGCGACGAACGCTTTTTCTTCTTTAGGTGCATCATGTAAGTGCATCACACAAGCCGGTTCTTCATCTTTCATCTTAGCCGATGCATACAAGGTCCAAGGGCGTGCTCATTCAAGTGAGTGTATCATGAGTCTTAACATCATGATATATAATATGATGGGCATGATTTTTGGTTCGTAGCTTGAGCCATACACCTAGGCTGATGTCTGCACCAAGCAAGACTTGGAATTGGCACACTTCAATACCAATATAAGGTCTTGCGGCTTAGGCCATCACGGCTTGACGTTGATTCCAAGCAGAGTGAACCTTGACCTTGTCCCAGAGCGTGAACACACTTAAGCATGCAAACATGAGCAAACCATACGAAAGAATATTACAACATACACACGGCATACACGGGTGAGCACACCACTAAATTCGACGACGTAAGTTATCGCCCTAACAATGAGTTAGAGATTCTATTTACCTTCGATAAACCTCGATAAACTATAGGTGATTTTACCAAGAGAGGGTCATCTTGTGAGGTGGTGGGCAAGCAAGGCCGAGAGAGGGAGAGAACATGCAAGAAAGGAGGAGGAGAAGAAGTAAGCCAAATGTCAGAGAGAATGGAGAGGGTGGTTCCCTATTTAAAGGCCAAAATTCATTTAATGGCTCTAACAAATGGTCCAATGAGCTTTCTTGGAGTGGAACGGCTAGTTTGACGGTGTAGCAACCTAAGATTCTAGGGGAATGGTTAAGGGCTTTTGTGTCTTCTTCTTATTGGTTCACCTATACCCATGAGTCATCCTATAATGATGATTTGGCTTGGTTTGCTCTCTAAGAAAAATCTTGGTGTAATGATTACTATATCTATCCTTATCACCTAAGATGGTGAGTCACCTCTTCCATTTAATGCTCAAAATTTGGTCATAATGAGACTTGGATTTTAGGCATATGTTTCATACATTTCCTTGCCCATTAAGCCAACCCCTTGCCACATAAGAAATGAGAATGTTCTAGAGACATAAGGCACATTCCCTTCTCCTAGAATCCTTCCTACATAAGTTACCTAAGATTTGGTCATCAAAAAACTTGGACTTTGGACAACTTTCTCTCCAAGTTAACCACATGAGTGTGTGACTCATTAAGCTCATTAATTAGCTAGCTTTCAAAAGAATTTAATGTATTATTATCTTTAAGCCAAGAAGACTCTAGATTGACTTCCCCCTCAAGTTAGGCGTACAGTCCATTTCCCCTCCAAGTTGGGCGTATGGTTCTCCCATTCTAAGGCGAAAACAGTTTTGAGCAACTTTTAAAATCAGTACCATCACCTTATCAAACGGGCTCAAAAAATTATAAAAATTTAATATATTGTAGAGAAGACCTTAGAAAACATTTTTCATGAAGGAATCTAAGAAAAATTTCGTTCTATGGGAAGAGAAATAAATCATTGAACACAACCCAAAAATTCGTCCGTCAAGCAAATTCAATGGTCAAAGAGAGAGACTCATTTTGAAATCCAAATATTCATAAAAATATTTGAAATTTTAATATGTTATAGATATGGATGTTATTTAAAATTTTTGTGAAGAAAGTATGTCCAAATTCGGAAGGGAAGAGTTTATAAAAATTCGAGAAAACAATTTGGTTATTGTTTTCACTATACTTGATAGGTTCTATACGGTAATTAATTGGGCCTTCGTCTCAACCATTTCACCTCATAAAAATCTGAAATTTAAATATGTTATATATTAAGATATTTTGAACAACTCTTATGAAGGAAGTTCCTCCAAATTCGAAGTATAAAGAGCTCTATAAACTTGTAAAGCAGGAAAGGTCCAGCAGTTTCGAAAAAACTAGGAAGTCAAAACCTATGAAACTCAAGGTGGCAAGTCTATGGGGAAGAAGTGACGCCCTACTTGGCTTGCAAGATCACTTGTTATCATTCCCTTAGGCCATAAGTCATCCCCTTTCATTAATTATTTGGGATACATAAGCCTCCACACTCATTATCATCATTTAATGCATTTGACTCTTGTTTTTCAAGAAAATTGGCCTATCTAGCTTAGCCGCCATGTTGGGACCAAAATAAGGGTCAAAATCAAGGATGTTATAGCTCAGACTTGAGATAGAGTCGTGTAGGTGTAAGATGGAGCATGCAAATCTTCAAGGACAGCCTGTCGAGATAACTTGAAAATGGGGGAGGCTAAGAGTAGCGTGGAGGAAGCTTCCCAGATTGCTTCTCCTTAAGTCATTATGATTCACATGCTCCGAATTTAACCGTGTGCATGTGCCTATTTTGTCCTTTCTTTCGTCCCTTGTAGATGGAAAATAGAGCGAGTGTGCCACTCCCAAAATTATGTTCAAGGAACAAGACGCACCTTTTGCTTTTCTGAAACATGGTGATCTTTTTTGTTTGCCCCTGCTTTCTTGAAAGAGTGTTTATGAATTCGACAAGTCCACATGATGTGCCAATTTCAAATGTCCTCTGTCATTCTTAGTCAAAGACACAAAAGAAGCATATAAATAAACAAAAATACTAATAGAGTTAAATCTAACACGTGATTTGGGAAAAGTTTTTGATAATGAAATGTCTTTAATTTTCAAAAAGATTTTTTTGGGGACCGGGGGGGGAGAGGAAACATGAGGAAGTCCAAGCCTCATAATTCTTTTTGGATGATATTGTCTTTTCATGGTTGGATATCATCATTGGATCGGTTTAGGGTTCCCCTCATGCCCTCAAAATGAAATATCGAAATTATACTTTCATTGGGTGAAACCAAATTACATTACTAGAATGGAAAATGTGACAGTAACAACTAAAATCTATCAAAAAGCCCTTGCTAAAGGGAGTATCCCAATAATCGATGGTGTCAGGCCCTTGAATCAAGCGCCCTTGAGTTTTTTTGCCTTTGGTAGACTCGAAGTGTTCATATGAGAGGACCATTTCATTAAAACTATGGAAAATGAAGGTTGCCAGACAAGGTTTTTATGAACAACTTTGTCATTTCTTCTTCAATCAATTGAGGAATAGCTTGCATCATGAAAGCCTCCCACCTTCCTACATATGCTCGAAAATCCTTCATTAGCCCTCTTCTGATGCGAACTAAATCCTCGTTAGGCAATATAGTTCCAACCTTGGCTTGGTAGTGATGCAGGAATGCGGAAGATAGCTCACTTCAATCTTTCACAAGGTAGATCTTTGCCATGAAGAACCATTGCAATGCAAGCCCAATGAGACTCTCGTGGAAGGCTCAAATTATGAGTAGTGCTTGGTTGGCATATCAACTCATTTTGGCATGACAATATTACAAGTGTATCATGGGTCAAGTCATGCCATTATATTTATGGGGACTAAGTACCTCCATTCCTTTGGGAATCACAAACATGTTGAGGCAAGATGAACCTACCGTGTCTCAATTAGGGAACTAGCCCTCCCTATGCTTTACCATTCCCTTTATCGCGATAATGAATTCTACTATTTAGGGAAGTTGGACTCTTCTGAGACCATTTCATCGCTTTCTTCTGGGTCAAAGTTTCCAACCAAAGATGAGGCATCTACGTCACCTTCATGGTTGGGTGATAAATTTAGTGACTCATTAGGAGACAAGCCCTAAAAGGTTGAATGTTCTCCATCTAGCAGGCTTGGACCCTGTGTGACATCCTGATTTTCCACTTCTATTTTCAATTGAATGAGTCAGGCTTTTCATCGACGCGCCTATAGTTCTTTTTTCTGAGTTGGCCACTCACGAGATACTAGCCTATCAGGTGAAGCTATTAAGGAATCTAAACGGAATAGACTTGAGAATTCGACTAGGAATCGATTGCTCAACCGTGCTGATCTGCAAGGGTCATTACGGCACAGACCGATTGGAGACCGGAGATAAGTCGATTCGACAGAGCCATGTGATTAAGTGTGGGTGATTCTTTCTAATTGCACAATTCTTGTCGATCAACACTAGACCAATTTCTCTGTCGTTTTGGTATCCGGTGTCCGTATTTGAAATCTCAAGATTTCCACGACAACCGAGAGTCGCCAATGTGTCGAAGATGCATTTTGTGGCTTGAAAATAATCAACCACGTGTCAATTGCAAGAAAAGTTCATAAAAGCTACCCGGTAGGTTAGGATGCACTAAAATCGCGCCAGATTGAAATTAACCGCGAAATTGAACCCGATTTTAGAAATTGGAAGTTCTATCATATCACGAGTCATTTTAGGAACGTCGACTCATCTTCCAAAGATTTTTCTACGAACTGAGATTTTCGGTGAAAAATTCAAAGTAAGAGTATTTTAGATTGGGAAATTCGTAGGCCCATTTTCGGTCGCGTTTTTGGGATTCAAATTGGACTATTTGATGAGGAAAAAGGTTGATTAGGAGGATGACACATTGGTTGGATTTATGGACAACAAATTGAACTCAATTGGATGAGAATTAAAGGGGAATTGATGTAATTTGATGGGAAAGTGTCACAAATTCGTATGCCATGGGGGGAGGAACAATTGGACCACATGGGAGGCTTCTTGAGGAAGCTTAGGGAGAGAGAAGTGGGCTGTGGATGGCTGAGCAAGTGGTGGGGCAGCCACTCAAGTGTTTGGCCAAGTGTTGGAAGCCTAGGAAGCCATTTGGGGTCCCCTCTCTTCAGCAGCCCTTCTTCCTCCTTGATGCATGGCTTTCTCCATTGTTGAGGCTTTGGAAAAGCTTGAGAGAACTAGGAAATCGAGTAGCAGCTTCACCTCCACCGTCGCACACTCGTCGGACCAGCCGAGCCGCCACCGTCGACCTCTTTTGCTCCCTATTTTCTCCTTATTCTTATTTCTGCTCCAGCTAACCTTTATCCAAAAACCCGATTTAAAAGTTGCCTTCCTGTGCGAATCAGTCCTCGTGTCACCCACCACCATGACCAGGAGACCCAATCCATATGGATGGTGGCCAACGCTCGCCGAACAAAGCCGCCGGCCGACCCGCCTGCCGGCCGGAAGCCAAAGCCCGCCGGTCCGTCGGTTCGCCTGCCTGCCTGCATTGTTTCGCGATTTTCCTCCCATTCCGACCCTTCCTTTGCCCATCCCAACCGCCAACAAGTCCCCATTGACCCCCAAGTGCCGCCGGTTGCTGGCCACCCACTCGCCGGAGCTCCGATCAGCCCTTCCTCGCCGTTTCAGTCGCTGGTTCTCTTTCTCGGTCCAGCCAACAGAAGCCGAGAAACCAGCAAGGCTTTGGGACTTCGTGGCCCGTTTTTGAGCCCTTCCCGGCCTCTGTTGGTGTCACCGCTGGGAGGATTGTCGCCCGCCTTAGTGTTGCGATCGTCGTGGACTCATCAAAACGTTAATCCGGTGAGTTTACTCACTAAACTCTACTTAGGGAGTTAATTATGATTAAAGAGTGTTTAGATTATGCTAAGTATGTTTAGGTGGTTAGATTAGTTTATTTATATGTTAATTAGATTAGATGAATGATTAGTTTAGTTGCTGGATTAATTAGTCTAATTATGCAATTAGATTAGTGTAATCATGGTTAGACTTTTAATTAATTATTTTATTTATTTAAATTAAATATTATTTAATTATATTATTTTAAATTTAAATTAAATTAATTTTCGGAATTTATTTAATTATTAATTAATTAATATTTTCCAGAAATTATATTGGGAGAGCCGCTCGATAGAATTTCAAGCTGATTGCAGTGATGTGTTTAGTTTCTGTAATTGAATGCTGTATTGTGAAATTGAGTGATGGTTGTGAAATAAGGTATTTTAATCAGAAAATACCGGGTATCGGGTGTTGACATCGAAAGTGGTTTTTAAGTATCACATCAGCTTTGGTGAGCAATTATATATATGTATCAGCTTTGGTGAGCTATTATAATATACATATATTAGCTTTGGTGAGCTACTATCTATCTATATCAGCTTGGGTGAGCAGTTATTGTATCGACGAAGTGATTTAATAGTCGGTATTGGATTGATAGATAGTATTGATTGGATTGAATGATAGATAGTATTGTTGGTAGTGAATTGATTGGTTGAGTTTGTGAATTGTACTAACATGCAGGAGGGAACTAAGGCGAGGTAAGTCCTCTGTATTGTGTGGTTAGGCCATCCTTGAGTGTATTTCCTTCCTAATAGGGGTTTAGGGGGTGAACTTGCTGAGATAATGTCTCACCCCGTCATGGGCTTAACATTTTCAGGTTTTTAGTTGGTGGTTGGTGGAGGACCCGAAGCCCCGGAGTCTATGGAGGTGGAGTCCGAAGGATCGGCGTATGTGTCCGACTAGTATCTCGTAGGACAACTTCTTTTTTAGAGCTAACCTTTTGTAGACTTTTGACTAGACTCGTTTTGTATCTAAAACCCGTTGTTTATAAAAGGCTTGTTTTGGTTGTGAATTGTGGCCTACTTTTCTATCCCAAGCTTTTGTTGTCAGGGGTATTGTTTTGCTTCCGCATGTGTATTAAAATGAATGGGTTAGCAATGCGTCATGGGACGTCGCATATTTATCGACCACCGAGGATGGGCACGCGCTTGAGGATCGGGGCGTGACACCCTGTGCACGAGTGAAAGGCAATTATTCGATGAATAGCCAACCTCATCTGTATAATATTGGTAGCTCTCCATGGGATTGTACTACGGGCAATGTTCAAAGCCTTGGCGAGGCTGCTCAAAGGCTGTCAAATTTTGCCTACATTTAGTGGCAGGCATTGGCTTGGATTGCTTAGGTTTTCCTTTCTTGACATGTGGTTTTGACCTCTTGAACATTGCCCCTCACTTTGCTAATTTGAGATGGTCAGGAAGACTGGGAGATAGTAGGGTCTCGTTCCTTGGATTGATGGCGATCAGCACTCTTTGGGTCCTAACTCTTGCGGTAAGCCTGGAAAGTTGTGTTGCCATGCTCTGATTCTAAATAGACTTTTATAGTGCTGACCTCATTCGCAAGTTTCTTGGCTTTCCTAGTGGGAAGCTTCTTAGTAATGGAATACTGTTCGGTGGTCCCTTCATCATGCAAGACTACATTAATATTTTCTCTCATCGGTCCTTCTTTTGTTGGCGGTGGGTCAAATTGGGTGGTTAGGCTCCTCCTTAACGTGGCATGTTCCCTTAAGAACTCATTATCCTTTATCTCCACACCTACCGATTCTTCGCAAGGCGGGGTCATGTCGATGCCGACGTCAACATTATATTCTTTGTGGAAAGCATCAGTCAATTCTTCCCATGTTTTAAAGAGACTAATCTTCCTTATAATGTACCATCATAGGGTGGGACCAGTTAGATTCGATTGGTATGATTGAATCATCCTTTGGACTTGGTAGGCCTACAAATAGATCTCCGAGTAAGAAGCGTTGGCATATTTCTCGCACTCAGGCACTTTGAATTCTTTTGGAATTTTGACGGTGGCATAACTATATACATTAGTAGGGCCTTGATCATGCACCTAGCTCAACTTTTCCATGTTCCTCGTAAAGTGTCCATCTTGTCTGTCCTGCCCATCTTCCGGTGCACCTATGGGTGTTACAAAAGCATCCTCCCCAACAAAGATTGCATGCGGCTTGTCGGGTAAATTGGCGATTTCGCTATCAACAGCTAGCTTGGTACTATCTCATCTTGTGATAGAATGGCCATGGAGTTGAGCTTGGTCTGAAAAGACTCCACTTGTTTCGAGAGTTGTTGGAGTGTACTAACAACTCATTTCATCTCGCTTTCCATGATCACAAGGTGGCTGGGCATATCTTTATCGGCCATTTTTGCACTTGCTCTCAAGGGGTTCGGATTGGTGATTAGTCCATGATTACCTAGTCATGAATAAACAAGCATGTGTATACAAGAGGCATAAATAAGGAGTCAATCCATGACGACTGCCTAATCCCACCCCTTTTGTTTATTCACGAAAAGTTTGTTCATGGAGGGGTTTTCCTGTGGACGGACTAGGGAAATAAAGATATGAGACATGTTAACATGGATTAAAAAGATATCAAATTTGAAATAGAAAAACTCGAAACGACAAAAGTATAATTGAAAACAAATTATCAAAAGTTTTCTTCCCTTTTCTTTACACCATTTTTCCTTTCTGAAAACACCTGCAAATTCCTTGGGAAAAAAAAATTAGCATGATTGAGACAACAAAGGCATGAACTGAAAGTAAAATTTTTTGCATAAGTTTTCCCTCTTTTTTTCAAAAAGACTCCATGACAATTACTTTGAAATTGGAATGACCACGATATTAAATTCATAACTAACCTAGTCAAATCACGGACCAACCGAGACATAAAGGGAAGTAAATTGCAAAGTGTAAGGATAAGAAACTTACTAAACCAGAGATAATCGATGGCAATCACATAAACATGCGCATGATACGTGTGGTTGGATTTCTAACTAAGAAGGCTTAGTAAAGTTAAGAAGTGATCTGACTGTAGTAGTCTCTCATCAGTGTTAGGTCCTCCTAATCTTGGCTCTACCTAAAGAAATTTGGGAAAAAGAAAGGCAACCTCTACATCGCGGTCTCGCATTCAAGGTAGTATCTTTCTTAACACCATCCTAAAATATTTTATGGTAGCCCAGGTCTGACGGCAGGGTTGTGTGTGCCAGAGTGTAGTGCTAAAAAAGTCAAAGTGCACACAATAATTTAAAAGGAAAACATTGATATTAACATAATTAACATTTACCTCTAAAACACTAACCTATACAACCAAGTTAGGGAAACATTTAAACAAGACAAAAAAGGCCTAAGTCCACAAAAATAATGAGTTCTCAGTGGAGTCGCCAAGCTATCGCGGTCTCCCTTTTGACGCCCTTACACGCGGGCACAGATGAAGGCTAATGGCTCGTTAAGTATTAAGCTTAGCTCGGGCTCTCTCAAGCCCACCAATTCACGAATTTTTTGCTAGCTTAAATTAATTTAAATTTTAATGATGAAAGTTATAAATAGAAGTGCATAGTAGCTGATAAGTCTGGGCAAACAGATATCAATATTTTAGGTCTTATACAAAAGATAACCAGTTTAAGTAGTAATCCAATGAATAAATTATTAAGAACAAATTATTATGATGATTTTAGAATTTGGAAACCTCACTTCTTGTTGCAAACACATACTCTCCAGAGAAGTGATTGCCATTAGAAAATCGGAGGTTTTGACTGTCCATCTCAAATTCTATGAAAGCTTGAGGTACATGACTTTACCCAATGCTGCTAATGTTTATATGATCAAAGGCAGAAGAGAAAATTCTACAAAAGGAAGGCGTTGAAGATGGATCAACGACCATCGGCCGCACATACACGACCACAATGAGAAAGGTCAATCAAAGGGGATGCTGAATCATGATAAGACAAAATAGCCATCACTAGCATTCGAGATATTCTGAGAAGTCATCAAATACAAACTCTGAGGAAGAGTAATTTGGTATTGTTTCCAATATTCTCCCTTCTAACTTCGCTTTTGACATAGTTTTTTTATTTGATAGAAAGCATTAGGATTCGAGGAACAAACTTAATGGGTTAATTTGAGAAAATCGATACAGGCCAAGCAAGCATGTGAGAGTGACCCATATCGAATTCACCTAACTTAGTGTGAAAAGACATGTCGTCTCAGAGTCGGTTCAGTTAAATCAGTTAAATGAAAAAAAAAAAAAAAAGCACCCTATGGACACAACCAGCGCCTTAGCCTGATAGTATGGGGGTAATTTCTTCTTAATAATTTATTCATCAGATTAATAATGTTACTAAATAGTTTCAATATCTCTTAGTATGTTTTCACATGTCACCATAGTTTTGTAAGAATTGAGGCTGGATAGGTTGAGAAATGAATTAGAATCTGCTTAAGTTGAGGCATCTTATGCGTTGGACTGAAATGTGAATGCTTAAATAATCAATGAGGGCTAAAAGGTCATGTTTCCGATCCTTTTATAGTCCCGTGGGAGAAAAACAAGAGTGATCCTACTTGATTAATTGTAATTATCTTATGGCATCTACAATTTTCCTTACTAAAAGTTGTTTATTCGCTATCTATGATTTTGTAATTTTTCTTCACAAGACGCGGTTTCCCATTTATCATTGTAATTTTTATAGATCTTGTGAGTTGTTAAAATTCCATAAGAAATAGCAATTTGCCTAAGTGTATGGTGAGTTTCTTTTTCTATTTGTCAGTAAATTATTTGATGGATCATAATTTTCCATTGACCTATGTAATTGCCATCTCGTAAATTTATTCGGAAAACACAATTTATCTTTAAAGACCATAAATTATTTAGTCCCTTGGTTCGTAATATTCCACCACAATCATAATATATACCTAAGTCATAATATATACCCAAGTCAAGGGCAAACTTCATTTGTGTTATTAATAGTAAAATGTCTAATCGATCGTGACTTGCACGTCATTAAGACGTGCATGAATCCTTCCCCAATCATGACTTTTCTTAGTCGAAACTAAGTGCGATAACAAATGGTGTTTACGAAACAGATCGGACAAACCACTCTTTCCTCCTCTCTTTTCTTTCCAAAAATGACGGTCCATATTGAAAACGAGACTAGTCCTTAGAAACACTCTTAATCTGGCTAAATTCAGCTAGCAGAATATTTAAGGTGTGATGCACAATATAATTTTCAGAAAAATGATAATTTTATGGGCCTTAAGTTTGGACTGAATATGGACCATCTTCACTATAAATTCTTTAACACCCATAGCAGCATTATACCTCATGTTCGTTAACTCACTCAGCAAGTTCCTAACTTCAACCTTATCTGAGACTCTATATCTTTCTCCCACTACTTCAAAGAACTATCTCGCATTTGTATCTTCCAACAAACCACTAATGAGATGTTTAGTAATGGACCTCTTCATAGCAATGAGGCTTTGTCGGTTAGATTTTTCCCATCTAGCATAATGGGCCTTTTGATCTGCAGTACTTTGATCATGGGGCTTTGGAGGTTCATCCTCATGTAGAGCCAAGTCCATATCCACAATGCCTAAAGCAAACTCTATATCTTGCTTCCATCTTTTGAAGTTTGATTCAGTTAACATTTCAACCGTGGCATTATTGTTATTTACAGCAAAAGTAACTGTTTGTTACACATAATGTAATAAGATCAATTATGGCCAATAAGCAATTCAACAAAAATAATTAGTACATTATAAACTCCCATTTGGGCAGAGTGTATAATACACCATCATTTTCCACAACATGAAGTTTATAAAGCAACAATAAGAAGAATTACATAAAATTGTCAAAAATCCATCCCTTTTGGGCAGACAAATCCTTTAAATTATACATCTCCATAACATCAATATAAATGGGAATTACATATAATTTTCAAAACATTTGTCTCCTTTGGGCAGATAAATATTTTTTAATTATATATCCCCATCTTTTAAATTTGGAAATTAATTTTCATGCTATTTTCCAAATTAACATACACAATAACCCCATTTGGGCGAGTTATTGTATATACTAATTTTTATCAATTAAAAAATCCAAAAAATTTATGCCCAAAATTTATCTAACAATATGATTTACTTTACAACATGTGCTTCCCAAGATCATATTGCATTTATCAAGTAACAATTTTTGCCACAAATTTTTTTAATTTTTTTTATTATTTTATTGTTTCGGACCCTCGTAGGCCCTGACTAGCGAGCAACCCAGATCAAACTGCAAGGCCAGACTCGCGAGGCCCAAAATTCTGGCCCAGACCTGCAGGAGCCCATGGCCCTTTTAATTAACTTGGCCCACGAATTTGGGCTATAAGCCCACACGAACAAGACTAAATAAAATGGGCTTATGCCCATTATATATGAGCCCATGATTATGGGATTATGCCCAAAATCATAATCCAATGGCCAAGGCCCAGTTGGAGGTCTTCTTCAACCTCTAGCCGAGTCCCGAAACCCTACAAAATCGAGTCACATGACCCGGTTTTGACCTGGAAAACAAAAAACACCCATTAAGTTGATTTTTCTTAAAATTTATTTATGGGTCTTGCTTCTAACATCATTATAAATTGATTAGAGTGAATTAAACAAAGAACAACAAGTAAATCTTCCACATACAAGCTTCAAAATTTCGGATCTAAGCCTCCCATGGCCGAATTTCGGATTTCTAATGTTTAAACCAAAAAAAAAAACTTATCTTAATGCAACAAAAGGATGCTAAAACACACACACACACACACACACACACACACACACACATATATACCCATGCAATGATTTACGACGAATATCAATCAATTGCAAGTAATTTGAAAATTCTAGAACTTTTTTAATGTATAAACCCTAATTCTCACTTAATTCTCAACGAAATTATACAAATTATTTATGTCTACAATTATATATGACTCGCTCTGATACCACATGTAGAAAATTATTCACATAAATAATTAATTAATCAAGAACAATCGGATCCATATATGACTGTAAAACACCGAGATTAATAAGCACAGCGGAATTAAAACGTACCTATTTAACCCATTGCTTCACTAGAAGAAAAATAGATCAACCTGATAATCAGAGGTTTATTGGAATGCCAGATCTTCCTCTTTATAACCTATTTCAGTATAGTAGCTTTTAATGGGATTAAGTAACTAACAGGTATAACCTACCATTTTATAAGTTAGAGAAGGGACCTAGCAAATCATAATCAGTAGTGTGTCAACTGCGCTCTTCCCATTATGGGCTTTAGTTAAACACAATTGCCTACACTTTACTGCTCAACTAGGTGCATTATTAATAGATGTCAAAACTCAGTTCAATAAGATCACTTAAAGGTTTAACAAATATTGAAATATCCATTAACCCGATTATTTAAGATAGAAAATTAATTAATTAATGTAAGCCTATATTATAGGAAATTTCCAACAGGATCAACTTCTAGGTTGTACATGGATGCAGTGTTCGCTTAGGCCACTGTGGCCTATCTGTCATCTTTGTATAGATTGACGTGACAGCTTAATTCAACAAATACTTCCTACTTTTGCAGGTTAACTTGGACTACCCTCTCAAGTTCTTGACGTCAGTGTCAAGTTATATCAAACATGACTATCCAGTTATTTAATCACTCACGTTCGAAAGCAATATAAGAACGTATGGACCCTTTGGTAAGGAAGAAGGAAGGTTCTTTAGCTGTGAATTGACATGTAGCAAGATAATTGGCTTTCATGGAAGATGTGATGTCTAGTTTGATGCGCTAGGAGTCTACTCTGAACCAATTTCTGATCTTCGTTTCCTGAAATCCGTCAGGCCATTTGGAGGTCAAGGAGGCAGTCCTTGGGTTGATGGAAAAAGCACGGGTGTGGGATAAATTATCGTAAAAGCTGGTTTAGTTATTGATTCCATTACTATTGAGTATGACAATAATGGTTATGTGGTTCAGGGCCCTAAACATGGTGGAAATGGAGGACATAAAACACTCCAGGTATGGCCTTCAAACATTTACGTAATCTTATAAATGTACAACTTCTATGTTGTTGCTAAGGTTCAGTTTTAAGTGGTCAAGGATTGATCCGCCGTGTTATCTATCTAGCTATTACATTGTCTAACAAAATACTTACCCACCCGAGTATTCTGTTTATGCTGATTTTCAAGTTGGGGAGTTGGGATTAAATATGTGTGTTTCTAATTTGCAGATTAAACTCAATCATCCTCGAGAGTACTTGACTTCATTTTCTAGTTGTTTTGGATATTTTTTCTGGTGTACTGTCATTCGCTCCCTTGCATTTTAGAGCAATGAAAGAACTTTTGGGCCAATTGGTGTAGAAAACGGGAAGTACTTTTCTTTTCCATCAACCGGTAGGAAGATTGTCAGGTTGCATGGGAGGTATGGACTCTATCTTGATTCCCTCGAAGCACATTTTGAGCATTGACCTGCTAAGCTCTACCTTTATATGTCCCCTGCAGTCGATGTTTGAGTTTAGATGTTAATGTGTACCATCTCCGACATTCTTAGAATTCCAAGGGTTTGATGTATCCTCAAAGAATAAAGTGTGTAAAAGCATTTATATAGGTAATCACATCTTCATCAACCAGTGTCACCATTATCTTTGCTATATTTGATGTTATAACTTTAGTAAGATCTCATAATTTACATGGTATATAGAACAAGATTAAGTTCATGATTTGTGAACTAATCATGGAGTTTACATGGTACATGGAACAAGATTATGTCCATAAATTTTAAGCTATAACCATAATTTACCAACATTTACTAGCATGGCTTATCGTGTTAAAGTAACCAATATAATGTGAAATTATCGACCTTTGAGTTCATGTTCCAACATTCGTAAGATTGTCTCAAAAGTATTAATTGTTTCGATAAATTTACCATATTTATTTTTGGAACTTACTAATGGGTTAAAATCACCAATTTTTATATGAAATGTCATTAAGCACGTACAAAATTAGGGGTGAGCAATTCTTGTCACGCCCTAAACCTTGAGTACGTGCCTATCCCTCAGTGGTCGATAAAATTTGCGACGTCCCAGGACTCGTCACCGACCCATTCATTTTAATGCGCATGCGGAAGCGAATTACTGATCCCCTGACAATAACAAATGTGGGATAGAAAAGCAAGACAACAAATTTCAAATTAACACATTATTAAAAAACACAATCCGGTTTACAAACAGAGGACAACTCTAGAGTCTAAGTACAAGAAGTCTATCTTCAAAAAGAACTTCTAAGCCATCCATGCTCCTGACCCTTCCGCCTCAAGCTCCAAGTTCTTCACCCTAGGGACCTGAAAATGTTATCCCACAACGAGGTGAGACGACGTCTCACCAAGTTCACCCCCTAAACTCCAACTAGGAAGGAAATATGGCTCAAGGGCTGCCTAAGCACAAGCACAAGTCAGAGGACTTATCTTTACCTCACTTCCTTCCTGCAAGTCAGTACAATTTGCATATTCAACCAATCATTTCAATTCAGATCAACATCAATCAATTGACTCACTCGACTCCATATCATCGAGACCATCTCTCGGTCAACTCATTTAATACTATCTATAAAGTCCGATCATATCAAAGACTGCTCACTCTAAGCTAAAAATAGATAGTATAGCTTGCTCTAAGATGATAAAGTATACTGCTCGCGCTAAGCTAACATATTAAAGCCCTCAGGCTGATATAGTATATTGATAATGTTCACCAGAAGCTGCTAAGGTATACTACTCTCGCTAAGCTGACATATTGAAGCTCTCAAGCTAATATAGTATACCGGTATACCGGTATACTGCTCGCGCTAAGCTGACATATCAAACCCGCAGGCTGATATAGTATACTGTTTCCACCATCTGAGAATGTCACCATCTTTATCATTCCCGATAAAAATAATCGTGTGTGGGTATACGGTTGGCTTTAGCCAAAATATAATATTTTCCCTTTTGAAAATCCCACTAATTCCAATAGTCCATAAACACATTTTTGTTGTTGTAAACCGACGCCCGGTATTTTCTATTTAATTACCGAAATTATTAAATTTTGTGATAAATTCCCAAAATTACAAATCATACTCAATTTGCACAATCCAGCACTCAATTAAATAAATCAATCATACCATTGCGATCAAGATAAAATTCTGGTCACCGACTATCCCGTTTAATTTCCAGAAAATAATAATTAATTAAATAATTACCAAAATTAATTAATAACTACCAATAAATGCAACTTAGGCGGAAAAGCCTAATTAAATACTGAAACGGACCCGGAAAAATTCTGAACCTATTTAAATAAATACTATGACTTATCTTCTTGCTAATTGCACTACTCTAACCACCTAACATGCAATATAGAACGACTAAATTGCTAATCCATTCTAACTAACTACCTAAACCATACTTAGTCTAAACTAATCAACTCTTAAGCATAATTAACTTCCTAAGCAAGGATTAGTGAGTAAACTCACTGGATTTGTGAGTCGGTGAGTCCACGGCGATGGTGGCGCAACGGCAGCCGATAAACTCCAAAGCGGTGACACCAACGGGAGTCCGGATCGGGCCGAAAATCGCCAACAAGCTCGCTGCTTGAGCTGGGAAGACCGGTTTTGAAGCTGCTGATTTCGGTGACTGTAGCACGCGGAGGACTTGGCGGACTGAGCTGAGCTGCGAAATGGATGCTGGAGCTGACCGAATCCGCAGGTGGGGATGTCGCGGATGTGGAGAAGATGTGCAGCTGAGTCGCGGACGTGAAGGCAGCAAGAGAGAAGCAGCTTCGAATGGTTATGGGATGAAATTTCGGTGGAGTTGGGCTGGCGATCTTGTGGACGAAGGAGGATGGAGCGGTGGGGTTTGGACGGGTGGCAGCAGGCAACGAGAGGGAGAAACGGAGGATGCTGTTCGGTTGAAGTGTTGCAAACAGAAGGGACGTGGCAGCTGGAAGAAGAACTCGGTGGAGATGGGGCCGAATTCGCTGGGTTGATTCGGCGGTCAAAGGTGGGAGCCGCGACGTTGACTGGAGTGGGACGGTGGAGACAAAAGATGGTGGAGGGCGTTTGCTACTGGGTGAGGATTCAACGCCAGCGAAGATGGGGGAAAGGAAGTCGGTGGAGGTGTGCGGCTGCGGAATCCAAATGGAGGAGCTGCTTTCGTGAAGGAACAATTGAAAGAAAGCAGAAGACAGCTGGATTCGGTCCAAGGAAAGGGAAGACGGACGCACGAAGGAGGAGGGAGTGTCGGTTGGTGGTGGGGCCTTCACGCGTGAGCTGTGAGAGAAGAGGGAGGGAGAAACGTGCGAAGGGGGAAAAAGCAGCTGGCAGGTGAGAGAGAGAAGCTGCGGATGGGGACCAAAGCCAAACAAACTCATCTCTAAATATCAAGGCTTGGTCCCACAAGCTTTCATACATATCTCTGTTGTCCCCCAAGCCTTTATGCATATAAAATTCCATAAATAACTCAATTTTGGTGCCAAAAGTTGCAGCCCCACACTAGCCTCCGAATTTCCCTCAATTAGACTTCTATTTCCTCACCAATCCCTTCAATTTGATGACCAATTTTGCTGTGGAGGAAGCCTACACAATTTCCACAATTCTCATCACTGGATAGCGTACTTTGGAGGTCAAAAATCCACTCAATTTGGCCCATCTGAATTTCCTTTTGTTTCCAAAGCATGAGTCGATGTTCCTAAAATAAATCGTGATATGACAGAACCTTCAATTTTTGAAATCGGGTTCAAATTCGCAGTTAATTTCAATCTGACGTGATTTTTGCGTAACCTAGTCTATCAGGTAGCTTTTAGGAATTTTTAGTGCAATTGACCCATGATCGATTATTTTCGAACCATAATGTACATCTTCGATACATTGGTGACTCTCAGTTGTCATGAAAAATCTCAATGTTTCAAATACGGACACAGGGTACCCAAAATGACAGAAAATCGGTCTAGTGCCGATCGACGAGAATTTTGCAATCAGGTGGAATCACCCACACTTAATCACACACCTCTATCAAATCGACCTATTTCTAGTCTCTGATCGATTTTTAATTGTGCCGTAATGACCCTTGTAGACTAGCACGATCAAGTAGTCGATTTCTGGTCGAATTCTCAAGTTCATTGCGTTAAAATCCCTTAACGGCTTCACCTGATAGGCTAGTTATCTCGTGAGTGGCCATCTTAGAGAAAAAAACTATAGGCGCATCGATGAAAAGCCCGACTTATCCAATCGAAGACAGAACCCGAAAATTAGGATGTCACAGTTCTAGAATAGGTTCGGGTTTTATCTAAAACTTATCATATAAGGATTGATTTTCAATTTTTAGAACCTAAAACCTACCATGTGTACTCTAGAACTAACAAGGTTGGGTGGACTAGCGAATTTCTTTTTTTTTCTTTTTTTTAATTCTTTTTTTTGCTTCGTTCTTAGTCAAGCAAAATAAAAATTAAAGTAACAACAAAAATGTCCCTATAGATAGATAGAGTTCCATTAACAAGGCGACCTATCCCAAACAAAAACATTTGTAAGTAAAATAATCTGTCAAACCACATGAGAAGTTGTTTTATGTTGTCATGAAAAGTAAATGAATGGGGTTGATTCAAGAGTAAATTAGAAACATTTGTTAAAGATTAATCATTAGTCAATTTAAGGTTTCTAAAGTGCATTAGATATTGGTTTCTCCTGTAATGAGTGTAGTTGCAGGGGGATTTTAATGGGTACATATGTTCCACCTACACCAGAGCAAGTTTAAAACTAACCCTAGCAATGGAAGAACATGTTGAATAACATTTGTAATGAAATGATGTTCCGAATTTTGAGAATTCAATATTTTACTAATATGAAGATTGGTAAAGATCCATAGATACTATTAATTCTAGGGTTATCTCGATTCAATTTGATTCTTCACTTCCCCATCTGATTCTTTGGTTCTACTGTTCCCGTTCTAGCTTTTACTTAGGAACCTAATTGCACAGTATAAGTTCCAAAAATTATGGATCTAAGAATTAGACCGAGGAGTTTAGGAATCGGCAACCGAACCAATTTCTAGGGTTTGTTCAGTCCGATTATTGGTTTTACTCGGGGCCCATACTCGCCCCTAGGAAAAGTTATTATCATCTTCCTTTTCCGTAACGAATATAATTTATTAACATTAAAGTTTCAACTTTCTAAAATATATTGAGACTTGCTCTAAAGTAAACAACAATATTCAAGAGTTACTATCTTCTGATAATTATAGAGTTCCAAACTTTAAGTTTGAACTTATATTTGACAATCATGGATCAATGTAGAGGAAATTCAATTCTATGAAAGAGAAAGTTACTAAATGATGTGGGAAATTTACTCCATTGCAACTTACTAAACTCTATATAATTTAGGTAAATTTCAAATAGAAATCTGAAGTAAGACTTCTTTTTTTTTTTTTTTTTTTTTTATAAAGGTTCAAAGTGGATTTTATCTCGAATAAAGGCTTGTCTCAAATAAGGGCTTAAGCTTCCATATGCATCTCACATTTCACTTTTCAAGCTATGATTGGCGACATTTTCATCCAAGCACCTTCTTTTTTTTTTCCCTTCTTTTCTATCACATCTTCTTCTCGATTCTTTTTAAACTAAGAAAAAAATACACCTTGCGTGAGTTGGGAAAAAATAACTTAGAGCAAAAAAGGTGGTGGCCTGAACCTCATGAAATGTAAGTCTCGGAATCTAAAGACAAAAGTCCAAAACCTTAATACCCAAATCTGGCATATCCTCTGTTGGTCTCCCCAGAAAACATAACAATTGACAAAGAATCATATATACCCTGCGGCAATCCAACGCCCAAAACCGCCAAACATAAGTCATATAATGCTGTTAAACAAAAGGGCAAATCTATTTTGTTTTTGTTAAATTAATGTCTCGAGTTTGAATTCGGATAACGATTTGTTAAATCAAATTTGTTGATAAAGATTTCCCAAGTAGATTTCAAATTGGATGAAGGAAGTTCGTGGGACTGCATGAAGGATTACAAAAGAGGAAATAAAAAAGAAAAGAAAAAGGGAGCAAAGTTTCTTCTTTACTTGCGGAAGGTTGCAGAATCCTTATCTTCGTGGGGCCCAAAGTCAAAGTCTTGACTTTTGGGCACTCATCATATAAAAGCTACGAAAGAAGCCTCTACAGCGTCCCATTTTTCTTACCCATTGAAGAAGGAAACACACAGTGGGGCCCAGAGTCAAAGTTTGACTCTGGGCACATATATACGAATATAATACAAGTTCATTTTTTTTTGTGCGTACGTGGGTGGAGTGGTTAAAAGCCCTACGAGAGTTAAAGAAAAGAAGCCACACGTAAGAGTGCACGAAGCCATGTGAAGCCTTGATTAACAACGCGAAGCCGCACATACGTAGACCAAAGACAAACGCTGGACTTCTTGATTTTGGCGTACATAGAGCGTTTTGTCTTGAGCTTGAACGCGCGGTAATTTTGTGCCGTGAGTTTATGTTCAAGTGAGTTGTTTATTTATAAACACTTTGGGTTTAGGGTTAAATCTAGGTGTGGGAAACACTCGAGCGTGTGAGCGATTGTAAACTCTAATTCTCCGATATAATGAATTATTTGCTACTAGCTATTCCCGTGGACGTAGGTACCGATACTCAGACCGAACCACAAAAATTTATGGTGTCCTTATTATTTCTTGTTTATTTCTCTAGCGATTTCGCGTTGACATAAATTGCAACATCCTATCGTTTTCGCGTATTATATTCCAACAATATTAGAGCTTGGATTGGATTTCTTGATTGTGATTTGGAGCTCTTGTCAGATTATTATCTAGAAATTTAGTTATTGCAATTACGTCTGAGAGAAAATCTGAAATTGAGAAGTTTAATAGAAACAACAACTTTGTGTTATGGAGCATCAAGATGTGGGCATTACTGACAACCCAAGGTTTGGCCAAGGCATTGGATGGTGAAGATGAGTTGCCTATTATAATGAAATCCTCGAAGAGGGTAGAGCTAATGGAAAGAGCAAAGAGTACAATCTTGTTAAATTTGTCAGATGAGGTTTTAATAGAGGTTGCTGAGGAGAAGGATTCCGTAGCATTATGGGCAAAACTTCAAGCACTCTATGTGAAGAAAGGTTTGAACAATCGCTTGTACATGTTGAAAAAGATGTTTCAATTTAGATTTACTGAAGGTATGTCTATCAGAACCCACCTCGATGAATTTAATAAACTCACGATGGATCTGAAGAATGTCGGTAAGATACTTCATGATGAAGAGCACGACATGATGTTGTTAACCTATTTACCAGAGTCATGGGAGCACTTTATTGATTCACTGTTACAGGGGCGTACTAGAATTACCTCAGAAGAGGTAAAGTCCGCCTTATTTTCTAAGGAGTGGCAGAAAAAGTTGCGAGATGACGATTTAGCGCAAGGAGTAGCGCAAGCACTGACGATTCGGGGTAGAGAACAACATCGAGGGCCTAGTAGCAGCAAAGGTAAAAGCATATCAAAATCATGCCATAGAAAGTCCAAGGGACACGTGAAGTGTTTTGAGTGTCACGAGAAGGGACACATCAGAAGAGATTGTCTAAAGCGGAGGAATAAAGCTGATAGGCAGAATGCCACAAGCAGTGTGGCAAACGTTGCCGAGGGGAGCAATAGTGATGCAGAAGCTATTTTATGTGTGACTGCTACTTCGTCAAGAGACGAATGGGTACTAGATTCGGGGTGTTCTTATCATATGATGCCTTATAAGAACTGGTTTACTACTTACCAAACTGCAGATGGTGGTAGGGTTTTTTTGGGGAATAACGCAGTCTGTAAGGCTGTGGGGGTAGGGACAATTCGGATTCGGATGCATGATGGGGTGGTGCGCACATTGACAGATGTGAGGCATGTACCAGAGCTCAAGAAGAATCTTATTTCTCTGGGAACACTCGACGACATCGGGTGTAGGTACACCGCTGAAGATGGAGTACTGAAGATCTCTCGAGGTGCCATCACAGTGATGAAGGGGAAGCAAGTGAATACTCTCTATCATTTACTAGGAGAGACCGTGACTGGAACCGCTGCAGTTTCATCATGTGAGTCATATTCTAACTTGACTCAATTATGGCATAAACATTTAAGGTATATGAGCGAGGCAGGTATGACGATACTGAGTGAAAGGGGGTTGTTGAAGGGTCAAAAGACAGGGAAGCTGGACTTATGTGAGCACTGCACTTTGGGAAGCAGCACCGAGTTAAGTTTACTACAGCTATTCATTCGACCAAACGACCAATTGAATATATTCATTCAGACGTCTGGGGCCCATCTTCGATTCCTTTGAAAGGAGGTGCCCGATATATGCTGACATTTATCGATGACCATTTGAGGAATGTATGGGTATACATTCTAAAGCACAAATATGAAGTGTTTGATTGGTTCAAGCAATTTAAGGCATTGATTGAGAAGCAGTCAAAGAAACAAATCAAGTGCCTGGGAACCGATAATGGCATGGAGTTCTGTGGTAAAAATTTTATCGAGTTTAGCGAGAAATAATGTATTGTGAGACACCGCACAGTACTTGGGACACCACAGCAGAATGGCCTGGCAGAGCGGAAGAACAGAACTTTACTTGAGCGAGCTCGATGCATGCTTTTGCATGCAGGTCTTGGAAAGGAATTTTGGGCCGAAGCGGTAAACATAGCATGTTACCTGGTTAATTGATCTCCATCATTTGCTATCGAGTGGAAGACTCCTAAGGAAGTATGGTCGGGGAAACCTGTTGATTACTCCGGATTACGTATATTCGGATATCTTGCGTATGCTCATGCGAGTGATAGTAAGCTTGAGCCGAGGGCGAAAAAGTGCATATTTCTAGGTTATGCACATAGGGTGAAAGGCTACCGACTGTGGTGCACTGATCCCAAATCACTTGGTTTTCTAATCAGCAGAGATGTGATCTTCGACGAGACTACAATGCCTCAACAGAGGAGTTCTGAGACACAACCGGCAGAGAAGACAGATCATGGTGTCATTAGTGAGGTGGAGCTTCAGGTGGAGACTCCGTAGACCTCAAAGGTAACAGAAGTTGAGACTGCAAATGAGGCCGCAGTTCCTGAAGTCGGTGATAGTGGACAATCAGCACAACCGCAGCACACTATAGCCGTAGATAGATAGAGAATACAAATTAAATCACTAGTACGTTATGGTTATACAAATATTACTTATGCGTCGAATGTAGATGATAAGGTGGAGACAGATGAGCCTTTGTCTTACTCTAAGGCAATGGCTAGTTCGGAGTCATCGCAATGGTTAGGGGCTATGAGTGAAGAGATGGAATCACTTCATCGAAATCAGACATGGGAGCTGATCAAAGTTCCACAAGAGCTAAAACATTGTCAGAAGTAAATGGGTCTTTAAACGAAAAGAGGGCATTCCCGGTGTCGAGGCGGCGAGGATAAGGCGAGACTTGTGGTGAAGGGATATACACAGCATGAGGGCATTAACTACAATGAGATGTTCTCTCCTGTGATAAGACATACTTCAATTCGTGTTTAACTTGTCTTAGTTGCTTCGCAAGATCTCAAGTTAGAGTAGCTAGATGTAAAAACTGTGTTTCTTCACGGTGAGTTGGAGGAGCAAATTTACATGAGGCAACCAGAGGGATTTGCTATTCCGGGTAAGGAAGATCATGTTTGCTTGTTGAAGAAATCTTTGTATGGGCTGAAACAGTCTCCTAGGCAGTGGTATAAACGTTTTGATACTTTCATGGCTAGTCAAGACTACTTGAAAAGTCAAATGGATAGATGTGTCTACTTTAGGAGATTGGAGAATGGTTTTTTGATTTATTTACTCTTATATGTTGATGATATGCTGATAACAGCTAAGAATATGTCCAATATTGATGTGCTAAAGAGGTAGTTAAATGATGAATTTGAGATGAAAGATTTAGGTGCTGCAAAGAAATTTTTAGGTATGGAGATTTTGCATGACAGGACTATAGTAGTTTTACGTCTATATCAAAATAAATACATTGAGAAGATTATGACACGTTTTAATATGCCGTCGGCAAAATCTATAAGTACACTTTTAGCGAAGCAATTTAAACTTTCAGATAAATTATCACCGCAGACTGAAGAGGAGGAGGAGCATATGTCCCGTGTTCCTTATTCTAGTGCCGTGGGTAGTATTATGTATGCTATGGTGTGCACTAGGCCTGATATTTCACAAGCTGTGAGCATGGTTAGTCACTATATGAAGTGTCCTAGTAAAGCTCATTGGGAAGCTGTGAAGTGGATCCTCAGATATTTGAAGGGGACAACAGACGTGGATATAGTGTATCAGAGGAACAGTAATGGCAGTGAGACCACTGGTTTTGTTGATTCGAATCACGCCGGTGACTTAGATGATCGCAGGTCTTTAGCAGGGTACGTGTTTACGTTAGCAGGTGGTGCAGTTACTTGAAAATTGTCCTTACAAGATCACATTGCCTTGTTTTCGATTGAGGCAGAGTACATGGCACTAACCTTTGTAGTGAATGAGGCGATATGGTTACAAATTTTGCTCTTGGACTTTGGGTTAGAACAGAAAAGTGTGGATATAGACTGTGAAAACCAAGGTGCGATATATTTGGCGTATAAACCAGTTTATCACGAGCGAACAAAGCATATCAACATCAGGTACCACTTTATCCGAGATGTCTTAGCTAATAGTAACGTTATTGTTAAAAAGATTGCTACAGCAAATAACCCGACAAACATGATGACTAAGTCTATTCCTTTAGCGAAGCTCAAACTCTGCTTGAGCTCTATTGGCGTCTGTGGAGAGTGAGCACCCGTCGGGGTGTTGGGAGAGTAGCATGGATGATGAGCACTATAACTTGGCTTCAAACATGGAGCCAAGGTGGAGAATTGTTAAATTAATGTCTTGAGTTTGAATTCAGAAAATGATTTGTTAAATCGAATTTGTTGATAAAGATTTCCCAAGTAGATTTCAAATTGGATGAAGGAAGTTCAGGGGACTGCATGAAGGATTACAAAAGAGGAAATAAAAAAATAAAAAAAGGGGGAGCAAAGTTTCTTCTTTACTTGCGGAAGGTTGCAGAATCCTTATCTTCGTGGGGCCCAAAGTCAAAGTCTTGACTTTTGGGCACTCACAATATAAAAGCTACGAAAGAAGCCTCTGCAGCGTCCCATTTTTCTTACCCATTGAAGAAGGAAACAAACGGTGGGGCCCAAAGTCAAAGTTTGACTATGGGCACATATATATGAACAGAATACAAGTTCCTTTTTTTTGTGCGTGCGTGCGTGGAGCGGCTAAAAACCCTACGAGAGTTAAAGAAAAGAAGCCGCACGTAAGAGTACGCAAAGCCATGTGAAGCCTTGATTAACAACGTGAAGCATTACGTGCACAGACCAAAGACGAACGCTGGAGTTCTTGATTTTGGCGTACGTAGAGCGTTTTGTCATGAGCTTGAAAGCTCGGTAATTTTGTGCCGTGAGTTTATGTTCAAGTAAGTTGTTTATTTATAAACACTTTGGGTTTTGGGTTAAATCTAAGTGTGGGAAAACTCGAGCGTGTGAGCGATAGTAAACTCTGATTCTCCGATATAGTGAATTATTTGCTGCTGGCTCTCCCCGTGGACATAGGTACCGATACTTGAACCGAACCACGCAAATTTCTTATGTCCTCATTATTTCTTGTTTAATTTCTCTGGCGATTTCGTGTTGACGTAAATTGCAACATCCTATCGTTTCCACGTATTATATTCCAACAATATCAGAGGTTGGATTTGATTTCTTGATTGTGATTTGGAGCTTTTGCTGGTCTAATTATTATCTAGAAATTATGTTATTGCTATTATGTCTGAAAGGAAATCTGAAATTGAGAAGTTTAACAAGAGCAATAACTTTGTGTTATTGAGCATCAAGATGCGGGCATTACTAACAACCCAAGGTTTTGCCAAGGCATTGGATGGTGAAGATGAGTTGCCAATTATAATGAAAGCCTTGGAGAGGGTAGAGCTAATGGAAAGAGCAAAGAACACAATCTTGTTAAATTTGTCAGATGAGGTTTTAATAGAGGTTGCTGAGGAGAAGGATGCCTCAGCATTATGGGCAAAACTTCAAGCACTCTATGTGAAGAAAGGTTTGAAAATCGCTTGTACATGTTGAAGAAGATGTTTCAAGTTAGATTTACTTAAGGTATGTCTATCAGAACCCACCTAGATGAATTTAATAAACTCATGATGGATCTAAAGAATGTCAGTAAGATACTTCATGATGAAGAGCACAACATGATGTCGTTAGCCTATTTACCAAAGTCATAGGAGCACTTTATTGATTCACTGTTGCAGGGGCGTACTAGATTTACCTCAGAAGAGATAAAGTCCGCTTTATTCTCTAAAAAGTGGTAGAGAAAGTTGCGAGATGACGGTCTAGCGCAAGGAGTAGCGCAAGCACTGGCGATTTAGGGTAGAGAACAACATTGAGGGCTTAGTAGCAGCAGAGGTAAAAGCATATCAAAATCACGCCATAGAAAGTCCAAAGGACGCGTGAAGTGCTTTGAGTGTCACGAGAAGGGGCACATGAGAAGAGATTGTCTAAAGCGAAGGAATAAAGCTGATAGACAGAATGCCACAAGCAGTGTGGCAAACGTTGCCGAGGGGAGTAATAGTGATGCAGAAACTGTTTTATGTGTGACTGCTACTTCATCAAGAAACGAATGGGTACTAGATTTTGTTGATGAAATCTTCCTTCGGTATTTTGAAGCTGACAAAACGTTTTCTAGTCTAAAGACTTCCAAACTCATCTATCAAAGTCTGAAAACTTCCAGACTGAAGATCGCCAGACTCAAGTTTTAAAGTCTGCCCTCGGTGGCAGTTTCTAGATCGTCGAAATAGTCTTATCCAAATACGAGGTTATCTTTAAGAATTTGATTCAATTGGTCAAAGATTATCTCACGGTTGGAGAAGGCATATAAAGATCTATTATTCGTGTGACAAGTAAATCGAGTAATACAAATCTGTGGATTGGCGAAGTATACTTGGAAGGTTCTACTTATGGAAACCTAGATCCCGATTGTATGGACGAACAGGATTGGTGGCCTATCTTCATATTCCTTAAACAACGCGAGATCTCTCTAATTGATTCGGTCCAACGGGTAGATTGGACAAACTCCTTTGGAAGGTGCCAACGATTATGTAGGCATGGGGGAGTATAAAAGAAAAACGCTCTAGTTGTTCAAAAGTGTGCGAGATAGAAAAATTCCAAAGTCTGAAGTTTCTAACTTTTTGCTAATTCATTTGTTGAGCATACATCTATACTCAAAAGAGAAAATTTTGTGAGACCTCAAGGAAGTGTAGTAGAGTCTCTACACTGTGGAATCGAGGACGTGAGATTGTAATATCTCTTTTGATTCATAGTGAAATCTAGCCGGTGGGCTGTTAACGTGGGAGAGTGGACGTAGGCTTGGTCTAAGCCGAACCACTATAATCTTGGTGTTTCAATTCTCTTTCCTTATCTCTTTACTTAATTCGTAGCATTGTCTATTTGTTTATATTATTTCGCATCCTTGTTTTGAATTAAGTTTTTAAAAAAAGAAGAATTTGTTTTTACACCTATCCACCCCCCTCTAGGTGTTTAAACTAGCACTTTCAGATTCGGGGTGTTTACTATAGCTATTTATGTGAGCTTTGCATCTTTAGGAAGCAGCATCGAGTTAAGTTTACTACAGCTATTCATTCGACTAAACGACCAGTTGAATATATTCATTCATATGTCTGGGGCCCATCTTCGATTCCTTCGAAAGGAGGTGCCCGATATATGCTGACATTTATCGGTGACCATTCGAGGAAGGTATGGGTATACTTTCTGAAGCACAAATATGAAGTGTTTGATCGGTTCAAGAAATTTAAGGCATTGATTCAGAAGCAGTCAGATAAACAAATCAAGTGCCTAAGAACCGATAATGGATGGAGTTCTGTGGTAAAGATTTTACTGAGTTCTCCGAGAAAGAATGTATTGTGAGACACCACACAATACTTGGGACACCACAACAGAATGGCGTGGCAGAACGGAAGAACAAAACTTTGCTTGAGAGAGCTCGATGCATGCTTTTGCATGCAGGTCTTGGCAAGGAATTTTGGGCCGAAGCGGTAAACATGGAATGTTACCTGGCTAATTGATCTCCATCATCTGCTATCGAGTGGAAGACTCCTGAGGAAATATGGTCGGAAAAACCTATTGATAACTCTGGATTACGTATATTCAGATGTCCTGCATATGCTCATGCGAGTGATGGTAAGCTTGAGCTGAGGGTGAAGAAGTGCATATTTCTGGGTTATGCACATAAGGTGAAAGGCTACCGACTGTGGTGCACCTATCCCAGATCACCCGGTTTTCTAATTAGCAGAAATGTGATCTTTGACGAGACTGCAATGCTTCAACAGAGGAGTTCTGAGACACAACCGGTAGAGAAGACAGATCATGGTGTCATTAGTGAGGTGGAGCTTCAGGTGGAGACTCCGTAGACCTCGAAGGTAACAGAAGTTGAGACTGCAGATGAGGCCGCAGTTCCTGAAGTCAGTGATAGTGGACAATCAGCACAACTGCAGCACACTATAGCCGTAGATAGATAGAGAATACAAATTAAATCACCGGTACGTTATGGTTATACATATATTGCTTATGCGTCAAATGTAGGTGATGAGGTGGAGACAGATGAGCCTTTGTCTTACTTTGAGGCAATGGCTAGTTCGGAGTCGTCGCAGTGGTTAGGGGCTATGAGTGAAGAGATTGAATCATTTCATCGAAATCAGACATGGGAGCTGGTCAAAGTACCCAGGAGCCAAAAAATTGTCGAAAGTAAATGGGTCTTTAAACGAAAAGAGGGCATTCCCGGTGTCGAGACAGCAAGGTATAAGGCGAGACTTGTGGCGAAGGGATATACATAGCATGAAGGCATTGACTATAATGAGGTGGTCTCTCCTGTGGTAAGACATACTTCAATTCATGTTTTACTTGTCTTAGTTGCTACGTAGGATCTCAAGTTAGAGCAGCTAGATGTAAAAACTGCGTTTTTTCACGATGAGTTGGAATAGCAGATTTACATGAAGCAACCAGAGGGATTTGCTATTCCGGGTAAGGAATATTATGTTTGCTTGTTGAAGAAATCTTTGTATGGGCTGAAATAGTCTCCTAGGCAGTGATATAAACGTTTTGATACTTTCATGGCTAGTCAAGACTACTTGAAAAGTCAGATAGATAGCTGTGTCTACTTTAGGAGATTGGAGAATGGTTTTTTTATTTATTTACTCTTATATATTGATGATATGCTGATAGCAGCTAAGAATATGTCCAATATTGATGTGCTGAAGAAGCAGTTAAATGATGAATTTGAGATGAAAGATTTAGGTGCTACAAAGAAAATTTTGGGTATGGAGATTTTGCATGACAGGACTATAGGAGTTTTATGTCTATATCAAATTAAAAACATTGAGAAGATTGTGACCCGTTTTAATATGCGGTCGGTAAAATCTGTAAGTACACCTTTAGCGAAGCACTTTAAACTTTCAGATAAATTATCACCGTAGACTGAAGAGGAGGAGGAGCATATGTCCCGTATTCCTTATTCTAGTACCGTGGGTAGTATTATGTATGCTATGGTGTGCACTAGGCCTGATATTTTACAAGCTGTGAGCATGGTTAGTCGCTATATGAAGTGTCTTTGTAAAACTCATTGGGAAGCTGTGAAGTAGATCCTCAGATATTTGAAGGGGACAACAGATGTGGGTATAGTGTATCAAAGGAACAGTAATAGCAGTGACACCACTGGTTTTGTGGATTCGAATCACGCCGCTGACTTGGATGATCATAGCCCTTTAGCAAGGTACGTGTTTACGCTAGCGCGTGGTGCCGTTAGTTGGAAATTGTCCTTACAGGATCAGATTGCCTTGTCTTCGATTGAGGCAGAGGACATGGCACTAACCTTTGTAGTGAATGAGGCGATATGGTTATAAATTTTGCGCTTGGACTTTGGGTTAGAACAGAAAAGTGTAAATATACACTGTGACAACTAAGGTGCAATATATTTGGCGTATAATCTAGTTTATCACGAGCGAACGAAGCATATTAACATCAGGTACCACTTCATCCGAGATGTCTTAGCTAATGGTAATGTTATTGTTAAAAAGATTGCTACAGCAGATAATCCGGTAGACATGATGACTAAGTCTGTTCCTCTGGCGAAGCTCAAGCTCTGCTTGAGCTCTATTGGTTTTTGTGGAGAGTGAGCACCCGTCGAGGTTTTGGGAGAGCAGCATGGATGATGAGCACTATAACTTGGCTTCAAACATGGAGCCAAGGTGGAGAATTGTTAAATTAATGTCTTAAGTTTGAATTCGGAAAACGATTTGTTAAATCGAATTTGTTGATAAAGATTTCCCAAGTAGATTTCAAATTGGATGAAGGAAGTTCATGGGACTACATGAAGGATTACGAAAGAGGAAATAAAAAAAAATAAAAAATAAAAAGGGAGCAAAGTTTCTTCTTTACTTGCGGAAGGTTGCAAAATCCTTATCATCGTGCGGCCCAAAGTCAAAGTCTTGATTTTTGGGCACTCACAATATAAAAGCTACAAAAGAAGCCTCTACAGCGTCCCATTTTTCTTACCCATTGAAGAAGGAAACAAACAATGGGGCCCAGAGTCAAAGTTTGACTCTGGGCACATATATATGAACAGAATACAAGTTCCTTTTTTTTGTGCATGCGTGCGTGGAGCGGCTAAAAATCCTACGAGAGTTAAAGAAAAGAAGCCGCACGTAAGAGTACGCGAAGCCATGTGAAGCCTTGATTAACAACGTGAAGCCATACGTACGCAGACCAAAGACGAACGCTGGAGTTCTTGATTTTGGCGTACGTAGAGCGTTTTGTCTTGAGCTTGAACGCGTGGTAATTTTGTATCGTGAGTTTATGTTCAAGTGAGTTGTTTATTTATAAACACTTTGGGTTTGGGGTTAAATCTAAGTGTGGGAAACACTCGAGCGTGTGAGCAATTGTAAACTCTAATTCTTCAATATAGTGAATTATTTGCTACTGGCTCTCCCCGTGGACGTAAGTTCCGATATTCGGACCGAACCACGCAAATTTATGGTGTCCTTATTATTTCTTGGTTATTTCTCTGGCGATTTCGCGTTGACGTAAATTGCAAGATCCTATCTTTTCCGCGGATTATATTACAACAATATCAGAGGTTGGATTGGATTTCTTGATTGTGATTTAGAGCTTTTGCTTGTCTAATTACTATCCGGAAATTCTGTTATTGCAATTATGTCTGAGAGGAAATCTGAAATTAAGAAGTTTAAAAGGAGCAACAACTTTGTGTTATGGATCATCAAGATACGGGCATTACAGACAACCTAGGGTTTGGCCAAGGCATTGAATGGTGAAGATGAGTTGCATATTATAATGAAAGCCTCGGAGAGGGTAAAGCTAATGGAAAGAGCAAAGAGCACAATCTTATTAAATTTGTCGGATGAGGTTTTAATAGAGATTGCTGAGGAGAAAGATGCCGCAGTATTATGGACAAAACTTCAAGCACTCTATATGAAGAAAGGTTTGAACAATCGCTTATACATGTTGAAGAAGATGTTTCAAGTTAGGTTTACTAAAGGTATGTCTATCAAAACCCACCTAGATGAATTTAATAAACTCATGATGGATCTGAAGAATGTCGGTAAGATACTTCATGATGAAGAGCACGACATGATGTTGTTAGCCTCTTTACCAAAGTCATAGGAGCATTTTATTGATTCATTATTGCAGGGGTGTACTACAATTACCTCAGAAAAGTAAAAGTCCACCTTATTCTCTAGGGAGTGGCAGAGAAAGTTGCTAGATGACAGTCTAGTGCAAAGAGTAGCGCAAGCACTGACAATTCGGGGTAGAGAACAACATCGAGGGTCTAGTAGCAGCAGAGGTAAAAGTAGATCAAAATCACACCATAGAAAGTTCAAGGAACGCGTGAAGTGCTTTGAGTGTCACGATGAGGGGCACATGAGAAGAGATTGTCTAAAGCAGATGAATAAAACTGATAGGCATAATATTCCACAAGCAGTGTGGCAAACGTTGCCGAGGGAAGTAATAGTGATGCAGAAGTTGTTTTATGTGTGACTGCTACTTTGTCAGGAGACGAATGGGTACTAGATTTGGGGTGTTTTTATCATATGACGCCTCATAAGAACTGGTTTACTACTTACCAGACTGCAGATAGTGGTAGGGTTTTTTTAGGGAATAACGCAGTCTGTAAGGCTATGGGGATAGGGACAATTCGGATTCGGATGCACGATGGGGTGGTGCGCACATTGACAGATGTGAGGCATGTACCAGAGCTCAAGAAGAATCTTATTTCTCTGGGGACACTCGACGACATCGGGTGTAGGTACACCGCTGAAGGTGGAGTACTGAAGATCTCTCGAGGTGCCATGACAGTGATGAAGGGGAAGAAAGTGAATACTCTCTATCATCTACTGGGAGAGACCGTGACTGGAACCGCTGCAGTTTCATCAAGTGAGTCATATTCTGACTTGACTCAATTATGGCATATGCGTTTAGGGCAAATGAGCGAGGTAGGTATGACCATACTGAGTGAAAGGGGGTTGTTGAAAAAGGGAAGCTGGACTTATGTAAGCACTACATCTTTAGGAAGCAGCATCAAGTTAAGTTTACTACAACTATTCATTCGACCAAACGACTAGTTGAATATATTCATTCAGACGACTAGGGCCCATCTTCGATTCCTTCGAAAGGAGGTGCCCGATATATGCTGACATTTATCGATGACCATTCGAGGAAGGTATGGGTATACTTGCTAAAGCACAAATATGAAGTGTTTGATTGATTCAATAAATTTAAGGCATTGATTGAGAAGCAGTTAGATAAGCAAATCAAGTGCCTGAAAACCGATAATGGCATGAAGTTCTGTGGTAAAGATTTTACCAAGTTCTGCGAGAAAAAATGTATTGTGAGACACCGCACAGTACTTGGGACACCACAGCAGAATGGCGTGGTAGAACGGAAGAACAGAACTTTGCTTGAGCGAGCTCGATGCATGCTTTCGCATGCAGGTCTTGGCAAGGAATTTTGGGCCGAAACGGTAAACATGGCATGTTACCTGGTTAATTGATCTCCATCATCTGCTATCGAGTGGAAGACTCCTAAGGAAGTATGGTCGGGAAAACCTGTTGATTACTTTGGATTACGTATATTCGGATGTCCTACGTATGCTCATGCGAGTGATGGTAAGCTTGAGCCAAGGGTGAAGAAGTGCATATTTCTGGATTATGCACATGGCGTGAAAGGCTACCAACTGTGGTGCACCTATCCCAAATCACCCGGTTTTCTAATCAGCAGAAATGTGATCTTTGATGAGACTGCAATGCTTCAACATAGGAGTTTTAAGACACAACCAACAGAGAAGACAGATCATGGTGTCATTAGTGAGGTGGAACTTCAGGTGGAGACTCCATAGACCTCGAAGGTAATAGAAGTTGAGACTGCAGATGAGGCCGCAGTTCCTGAAGTCGGTGATAGTGGACAATCTGCACAACCGCAGCACACTAGAGCCGCAGATAGACAAAGAATATAAATTAAATCACCGGTACGTTATGGTTATACAGATATTGTTTATGCATTGACTGTAGGTGATAAGGTGGAGATAGATGAGCCTTTGTCTTACTCTGAGGCAATGGCTAGTTCGGAATCGTCGCAGTGGTTAGGGGCTATGAGTGAAGAGATGGAATCACTTCATCGAAATCAGACATGGGAGCTGGTCAAAGTACCCAAGAGCCAAAAGAATGTCGGAAGTAAATGAGTCTTTAAACGGAAAAAGGGCATTCCCAGTGTCGAGGCAGCGAGGTATAATGCGAGACTTGTGGCGAAGGGATATACACAGCGTGAAGGCATTGGCTACAATGAGGTGTTCTCTCCTGTGGTAAGGCATACTTCAATTCGTGTTTTACTTGCCTTAGTTGCTTCGCAGGATTTCAAGTTAGAGCAACTAGATGTAAAAACTACGTTTCTTCACGGTGAGCTGGAGGAGCAGATTTACATTAGGCAACCAGAGGGATTTGCTATTCCGGGTAAGGAAGATCATGTTTGCTTGTTGAAGAAATCTTTGTATGGGCTAAAACAGTCTCCTAGGCAGTGGTATAAACGTTTTGATACTTTCATTGCTAGTCAAGACCACTTGAAAAGTCAGATGGATAGCTATGTCTACTTAAGGAGATTGGAGAATGGTTTTTTGATTTATTTACTCTTATATGTTGATGATATGCTGATAGCAGCTATCAATATGTCCGATATTGATGTGCTGAAGAGGCAATTAAATAATGAATTTGAGATGAAAGATTTAGATGCTGCAAAGAAAATTTTGGGTATGAAGATTTTGCATGACAGGACTATAGGAGTTTTATGTCTATATTAAAATAAATACATTGAGAAGATTATGACTGTTTTAATATGCGGTCAGCAAAATCTGTAAGTACACCTTTAACGAAACACTTTAAACTTTCAGATAAATTATCACCGTAGATTGAAGAGGAGGAGGAGCATATGTCTCGTGTTCCTTATTCTAGTGCCGTGGGTAGTATTATGTATGCTATGATGTGTACTAGGCCTGATATTTTACAAGCTGTGAGCATGGTTAGTCGCTATATGAAGTGTCCTGGTAAAGCTCATTGGAAAGCTATGAAGTAGATCTTCGGATATTTAAAGGGGACAACAGACGTGGGTATAATGTATCAGAGAAACAGTAATGGCAGTGACACCATTAGTTTTGTGGATTCGGATCACGCCGCTGACTTGGATGATCACAGGTCTTTAGCAAGGTACGTGTTTACGCTAGCGGGTGGTGCAGTTAGTTGGAAATCGTCCTTACAGGATCATATTACCTTGTCTTAGATTGAGACAGAGTACATGACACTAACCTTTGTAGTGAATGAGGCGATATGGTTACAAAGTTTGCTCTTGGACTTTGGGTTAAAACAAAAAAGTGTGGATATACACTGTGACAACCAAGGTGCGATATATTTGGCGTATAATCCAGTTTATCACAAGCGAACGAAGCATATCAATATCAGGTACCACTTCATCCGAGATGTCTTAGCTAAGGGTAACGTTATTGTTAAAAAGATTGCTACAACAGATAACCCGGCAGACATGATGACTAGGTCTGTTCCTCTGGCGAAGCTCAAGCTCTATTGGTGTCTGTAGAAAGTGAGCGCCCGTCGGGGTATTGGGAGAGTAACATGGATGATGAGCACTATAATTTGACTTCAAACATCGAGCTAAGATGGAGAGTTGTTAAATTAATGTCTCGAGTTTGAATTCAGAAAACGATTTGTTAAATCGAATTTGTTGATAAAGATTTCCCAAGTAGATTTCAAATTGGATGAAGGAAATTCATGGGACTGCATGAAGGATTACAAAAATTCATGGGACTGCATGAAGGATTACAAAAGAGGAAATAAATAAATAAAAGGGAGCAAAGTTTTTCCTTTACTTGCGGAAGGTTGCAGAATCCTTATCGTCGTGTGGCCCAAAGTCAAAGTCTTGACTTTTGGGCACTCACAATATAAAAGCTACGAAAGAAGCCTCTGCAGCGTCCCATTTTTCTTACCCATTGAAGAAGGAAACAAACAATGGGGCCCAGAGTCAAAGTTTGACTCTGGGCACATATATATGAACAGAATACAAGTTCCTTTTTTTTGTGCGTGCATGCGTGGAGCGGGTAAAAACCCTACGAGAGTTAAAGAAAAGAAGCCACACGTAAGAGTACGCAAAGCCGCGTGAAGCCTTGATTAACAATGCAAAGCCGTACATACGCAAACCAAAGACGAACGCTGGAGTTCTTGATTTTGGCGTACGTAGAGCATTTTGTCTTGAGCTTGAACGCGCGGTAATTTTGTATCGTGAATTTATATTCAAGTGGGTTGTTTATTTATAAACACTTTGAGTTTTGGGTTAAATCTAGGTGTAGGAAACACTCGAGCATGTGAGCGATTGTAAACTCTGATTCTCCGATTACAATGAATTATTTACTGCTGGCTCTCCCCGTGGACGTAGGTACCGATATTCGGATCGAACCACGTAAATTTCTGGTGTACTTATTATTTCTCGTTTATTTCTCTAGCAATTTCGCGTTGACGTAAATTGTAACATCCTGTCGTTTCCGCGTATTATATTCCAATAGTTTTGTTGTTAGGGTTTGGGGATTCCTGAAGCTAGAGAATTGACCAAAGAAGAAGAGCAAAAGCCGAGAGGGGGAGGCCAAAGACAAGGAAGAGACAGTGAAAAGAGCCATCACTTTTCTTGGGTCACGCCCTTTCCCAGACAAATTCACTGATGCCCATGGCCTCGTCCATAATCAGCAGTAGAATGGGAATGCCGCAAGTCTTATTCTTGAGATGAAGAAGATGAACCAAAAAATGAAAAAGAAAGAAAGATGCTCTTGGACGAAAATGCCCCCAAGCATGACTTGAAAAGTGATATGTGAGAAACAAGTGAGTTGGGGCCCTAATTTAATATTAAACTAATCACTTTAAATCATTATTCGGGACAATGTCTATTTTAGGCCTAAAAAAAAAAGTTTCACTTTAAGCCCCTATTTGAAATTTTTCTATAATTTACTCACTAGGTTTAAAAATTTAAAACTAGGTAATGAAATAGCTTTGTTAAGTTTTTTTTTTTTTTTGAAAATGCTTTTTTAAGTTAAAAAGTGACTAAACATGCAGAGGAACTTTTGATATGTATCTTTCTAGAAAGGGGGGAAGAGATCATGAAGAGAGTTTTCGATGAAATGAAAAACTAGTATTTACATGCAGCCATGTGAGATTGGGTGCTCGTTAGCAAATGTGGATTTATTCTTCGTAGAATCTTCTTTCCGCCAATCAACGCGCGTCGTTCTGGAGCTTCAAATCCACGTACGCGATTTCAGACATGTCCCTGTCACGTAGCCATCGGTCCATGCTTTGGTTTTGACGATTCAAGCCCTCTTCGGTTCTTTGAACCCATAAGTAGTCTCCCTCACCAACTGGTCTCGACGCTCCATTAAAGAAGCAGAGCGCGTACCGGTGGCGAAGCATTGAACTTTCGTCCCTTCTTCTCATTCGCCACTTGCGCCTTCTCCCCTCTCTCTCTCTCTCTCTCTCTCTCTCTCTCTCTCATTCGTACGTCTTCGCCTGCGGGGAAAAGTTTCGAGCTTTTTCGCGGTCCCTCGCTGATCCCGGATTGTCCTCATGGAAATCGAAGAAGTCGGGGGACTCGTCCCATCTTCTTCCGCTTCGGTTCCTAGGTGGAAGTACGACGTGTTCGTGAGCTTCAGGGGCGGGGACATAAGGAAGAATTTCGCGGCCCACCTCTTCCGCGCGCTGAAGCAGGCGGGGATCTACTACTTCGGGGACAATGAAAAAGAGGAGACAGGGATTCTCATTGAGGTCAAGCTGCTCGACGCGATTCGCCATTCAAGGGTTTCTCTCGTCGTGTTCACTGCCAACTACGCTGACTCGCGGTGGTGCTTGAACGAGCTGGTGGAGATCCTGGAGTGCAACAGGAGGTTCAGAGATCATCAGGGTCATGTGGTTCTGCCCATTTTCTATGATGTCGAGCCACGCGACGTTCGGAAACAGAGCGGGCAATTCGGGGATGGTTTTGAAAGGTGTTTGGCCACCCACACGGACGATTTGCTGGTGCAGAAGAGGAGGGATTCGCTTAAAGAAGCTGGGAATTTGTCAGGATGGCATTTGAATAATGATGCTAATGGGTAATGCACCATCTTCCCCAAGAAAATTTTGTTTTCGTTAGTTGTATTCCCAGTTGCACTTGATGGATAATTTTTTTTTTCTCAATAACTTGATGGATAAATTCACTCACCGCAAAAGCTCATATTGGTGCTTGATTTGAACTCTACTGTTGATTGAATTTAGTCAATGTGTTTCTTGCTTATATGCTGATGGTCTCTTCAGGCTGTAGTTAGTCATATTTGAATTTGTTCTTCCCATACAACTACAGGGATCAAGCTTATTTCATCGAGCAAATTGTAGGACGTCTCTTAAAGATTATTCCCAGAACAAGCTCCCCCGATGCTATTGGGGTAGATTCCTTTGTAGATGATGTGATATCATTGCTGAAGATTGGGTCAGAGGATGATGTCCGTGTGGTCGGACTATGGGGAATGAAAGGAATTGGTAAGACAATGGTGGCCCAAGCCGTCTACCATCGCGTTTCTAGGGAATTTGACGGGGTTAGCTTTCTTAAAAATGTTGGAGTTGCAAACCAAGATACGCTTTTACTTCTTCAGAAGAGACTTCTCCACGATGTTCTGAAGGTACAAGATTTAGAAATTTATGATCTTGACAGCAACGTCGACGAGATAAAAGCTAAGCTCTGTCGGCAAAGGATCCTTCTAGTTCTTGATAACATCACTGAGAAGCACCAAATTGAGTATTTTGGCGCTGGAGATCGAGAATGGTTCAAATATGGGAGTAGAATCTTGATAACTGCACGAGAAGAATGGCTTCTGAAAGATCTCAAAGTGGATGATAACTACATGCTCCCTGGACTGGGTTCTGAAGAATCGCTCCAACTCATGAGTCTCCACGCCTTTGGCAAAGACCAACCTAAAGAAGGGTTTGAGGAGTTGTTCAAGAGTCTTGTCCACTATGCAGGTGGTCTGCCAGTGTTTCTTAAGAGATTTGGTTCCTTTCTTTCTAGAAGGAAAAATCAGTGGCATGAGATATTGGAGAAGTTGGTAAGGGATCCTCATCTTGATTCAATTGGAATAACTTTAGATCCATTCTCCTCTCTTCATCCCTCTATAGGGCCATTTGGAGGCCATGGTGGAGATTCTTTTGATGATCAAACATACAGTGACATAAGAAAAATAGTGGTGGTCATAGGAGCAGCAATTGAGTCCATTACTATTGAGTATGTTCAGAATGGTTGTTTCGTGCGCTCGCCAAGACATGGTGGATCTTTGGGAGGCCACACACATGATGTGAGTCCATTATGGTTCTCTTTGTTGATTTGCAATATTTATGTCTAGTTATGTTGTTCTCCATCAAAGTGTCAGTTACTGTTCATTTGTGGAATGGGGGTTGAGAAAAAGTGGTGTCACAGAGTCATCAAAGATGGACTTGCTTGAAACATATCAACTGGTACTTCCACGATGCTTGATCCTCTCCCAATATGTCGATGGATTTGTTGCACCTTGCTAAGAATTTTTCTTTTTCTTTTCAGGGTGCTAAAAGGAAAAAATTGCATTAGCGTCATCTACCTACTCTGACGTTACAGTTAATCAGAGATTAGTTCAGTGCTTGTCATTGTCAATACAGAGCATCAAGAATGTCATTTAATTATGGAGCAAAGCATTGGGGATTCTAAATGGAGTTCAATCTTTATGGCACAAGACTAGTGAAAACGGAAAATTGTGCTCCAAAATAAGAGAAGGATTCCAGTCGTCCCAATAATTAGATATCTTTTGTTTTGGGAAAACTTAACCTAAATAATGCATGCATCTAGAGAGCATAGAATTTTCCCTTCTTCAAGTTGATCGATACTCACTTTGCTCTTCTGCAATTGTTGCAGGTATATATAGATTATCCAACTGAATACTTGACTTCGGTGTCAGGCTACATTAGAGAAGATTCTTGTCATGTCATCAACTCTCTTACCTTCTACAGCAATAAGAGGACACATGGGCCAATTGGCGAGGAGAAAGGGAAGTTTTTCAGTTTTCCCCAAGTTAATGGAAAGATCACTGGTTTTCATGGAAGGTGCGACTCTTTTCTGGATTCCATTGGAGCTCATTTTGGCCCTGTCTCTCATCCATATCCCTTCGAAGTGGTAGGGCCATTTGGAAATGGGAAAAACCGCTGGGATGATGGCATGCATGCAGATGTCAGACAAATTGTTGTAGTCTCTGGTTCTGCAATTGAATCTGTTAGTTTTACCTATGAGGAGGGTCCTTCTTTCAGACACGGTACAACTCATGGTGGCAAAAAAAATGCGGTACACTACTTTAGTAGGAACTCGATGTTTGATAAACATTGCCCCTTATTTTCAATGATGCTTATCATGCCATTGCTGAAGATGGTGTCTGGGCGAAAGTGATAAAGTGTTAACTTTGGAACTTAGGTATGACACCATCAACAGGAAGCAAGTTTTTATTGGAAACAGATTTGTCAAAACAATTCGTCATAAAATTGAACACTTCTTTTAAATTTTTGTATTTTAAAACAGTCGATAAGGGAGAGTGAATCAACTATTCTCCATCTGTGGACTTTCTGCAGATAAATTTTTGTTGGTAGGATAACATCTAGTTATTCTCTCTGGGCATAGTTGTTCGAAAGATGAGTTTTTTTTTCCTGACAGAGCACTGAAGAGATAATGTTTGCAACAATGGTGCATTTATTTTGTGGAAAATCAATGAGTTGAAAAATATTTTCCTGAAAATAATTGTTTGTATTGCATAGAAACATTAATTAATAGGTTTTTATCATCAACAACAATCTATTCCTAACATTTTCATTAATGATGAAAATTCGCTTGTTAATTCATCTTCGTAAGCGATACACTCGATCGATTCTAGGAAAGTGTTTTCCAAGTCGTTGATTTTTTGCAAAATAAATGCACCTTGCTTGTTGTTTTCCTTATTACATCTATTATAGTTAACGTGACATTGAAGTAGGCAAGATAATCCACTATTTTCCAGATCATAAATTATCATCTCAATCATCAAGAGCATCACACCCCAATCGTTGTCATCTACCATGCTTTTGCTTCTTAACTTGTTGCATTAACATTTATTTACCCTCTATATGTTTGGTACAGATAAATCTGGACTGGCCAACTGAAGTTCTTATTTCGGTTTCGGGATATATTGTGAATGATTTTGGTTCTACTGTCATCCATTCACTCACATTCCAAAGCAATAAAAGAACATATGGACCATTTGGTACTGAAACCGGAAGGAAGTTTTCATTTCCAGCAACCGGTGGAAAGATTATTGGATTTTATGGGAGTTCCGGTTCCCATCTTGAATCTCTAGGAGCATATTTGGAACCAATCTCTCATCTACACCCGATCAAGTGTGTTGGACCATTGGGGGGCCAAGGTGGCACTCTTGGGATGATGGAAAATTCAATGGAGTAAAGAAAATAAAGATGATGTTAGAAGATGATGTCAACTGCATCTCGTTTGAGTATGATGATAATGGCGAATCTATTTGGTCCCCTGCACATGGCAACAAAAATGGAAGTCTCCATGTGGTTAGTTCATTGAATATTCTCCATTCATACTACCTTTGATCCTCTCTCTCTCGCACACGTGCATACACACACCCATTTCTGTGCATCTACTATTGGTACGTTTGGTTCAGCATTCCCAAGGGGCTTTCAGCCTCTAAAACCCCTTGGGAAATGCTGGATTGTTTGGCATAGCTTTCAAGTGAAAGCCCGGCATTGGGAATGCTAAAAACCCAATGCTAATAAGGACTAGCTTTGAGCTTTCAACATTTGGCCAAATACTGAAACTTATTTTTTTCTTCCAAAACTCTCATCACCCATTTTTCAAATTTCTGATTTTGCCTCATTATTATTTTTTAAATGCCAAAATAATGCTAAAAAATCAAATATATATAAATGCTAAAAAAATTATTTATATATTTGAATTTTTTTCAGCATTATTGTCAAAATTTATATTTAAAAAGTTGCATACATTATATTTTTTTTTCAATTTTAAACAACTAAAAATTAAAAAATTCCGACAAATGGTTTGGTCTTTTAAAAAATATATATATATATATATATATATATATATATATATGTGTGTGTATTTCATTTCTTAGCATTATTTTTAAATTTATATTTAAAAAGTCACATACATTATTTTTTCAAATTTTAAAAATTAAAAATTAAAAAATTTCGACCAAGAATTTGGTCTTTTTTTTATATATATATATATATATATATATATATATATATATATATGTATATATATATATGTATGTATGTATGTATGTATGTATTTGATTTTTTTAGAATTATTGTCAACATTTATATTTAAAAAGTTGCATACATTATTTTTTTCAATTTGAAACAATTAAAAATTTAAAAATTCTGATGAAGGGTTTGGTCTTTTTTTTTTTTTTTAAATTATATACATACATTTGATTTTTTAGCATTATTTTCAAATTTATATTTAAAAAGTTGCATATATTATTTTTTTCTCAATTTTAAGCAAATAAAAATTAAAAAATTTCGACGAAGGATTTGGTCTTTTTTTTTAAAAATTATATATATATATATATATATATATATATATATATCTATCTATTTGATTTTTTTAGCATTATTGTGAAAAATTATATTTAAAAAGTTGCATATATTATTTTTTTCTCAATTTTAAGCAAATAAAAATTAAAAATTCAGATGAAGGGTTTGGTCTTTTTTTTTTTAAAATTTATATATGTATTCGATTTTTTTAGTATTTTTGTCAAAATTTATATTTAAAAAGTTGCATACATTATTTATTTCAATTTTAAACAAATAAAATTAAAAAAAAGTTAATATTAATCACCCAAAGAGCTTTTCAAATGTGTTTTCTATCAAACGGCATTTCTCTCAAAGTTGCTTCTTAAAGCATAATTTACCAAACAGCCTTTGCATTTACCTAAAGTCCCTTAGGCTAAACTGCTTTACATTTTTCTAATGGGCTTTCAAAATGTTGAACCAAACGCATCCTATATCAAGTATTGGTTTTTTAAAATTACTTGAAAAGCTTTGTCAAAGTTATGAGTGATTGTCACCCATATACACCATGTACAATGATAATGTATGGGGTGTAGAAAGCATCGTGAAATCAAAGCTGTTAAATTGTACTGAAAAATTGAAGTTGTCTTTTTGATTATATAAATTTCTTTCTTGCTATATTTTTGGATAAGGGTATCAAAAATCTTAAAACTTATTGCTAAGTGCAATCAAATTCTAAAGTTTTTAAAAATTGCAATAAAGTATAAATCATGTTAAAGTGGCGTAATTTCAATAGTTTCGTCCAATTAGGCTAAGGCAAAATGCTGACCTTTTTTTTTATTACTTTCTTAAGACATGTTACCCACAAAGCACCACATTAGAAAGAAACTTAAAAATTCAAAAAAAAAGATATAAAAAAATCAAAAAAAGAAAAAGAAAAGAGGATCAGAGAGTCCTTCGGAATTATCTTTTTATCAAATTCACAGTCAGCCAAAAGCAATCGCACTTTAAGGACAAAGCTGAAAACTGCCCAATTTACAATCGAAAAACACATAAATAGCCATTGAAATAACCTGAGCATGTAAATGCCTGTTAATAGGAAACGATCCAATGAATTTGTTACCATAGAATACTGAACACTTCCCATAGTTATGATAGAGACATAGGCAAAAGACAACATGATCCCTAGCACAATGCAGAAGATCTGCCAAGTTTCAATAGAAAAACATGCGAAAGATTTCGTAAAACCGAAATTTGGTTTCCAAGCTCAACGAGGTTCAAGCGGCCATGGCCAAGCTCGCATAGCTCAAGTTGTTATGGCTGTGAGCTTGAAGAAGCTCAAGCGGTCATGGCTGAGCTCGTTGAAGCTCAATTAGCCCTGGACATGAGTTTGAAGAAGCCTAGAAGCTGGAGCTACCCCGGCCGAAGTCGATGAAACTTGGGCAGCTTAAACAAGCTCGAGTGGCCAGGGCCAAGCTTGACGAAGGTTGAAAGGCCAGGGTCACAAGCTCAAATTTCAGAATTTGATTGCATTAGCTCAATAAGTTTTAGTATTTGATTATATTTTTCGAAAGCTTTAGGAGTCAATTATATTTTCTTGACAAGATTTAGAACTTCTGATATAGTCATCCCTTTTTATGTTATACATTACACGAAGGTCGATAATATGGTTTATGCGAGATGGACTCCATGAGAGCAACCCAATACCATAAGCTTTTGGCCAATTAATATGCTTTATGCAGGATGGATTCCATGTGAATAACCTAGTATGATAAGTTTTTTTCTTTTATGCTAAATGAAGCGAATCAGCAAAGCGCGCTGGTGAACCCTACTGATCTATCATCTTATTGTTGACCCTAGAAGTTTAATGTAAGAATATTAGTCGTTAGAAATTCTCGGGTCTAGGTTTGCACGTGGATCCAGTGTTTTCTTAGGCCACTATAATCTATCTATCATCTTTGATATGTATCAATCTGACAGTTAAATGCAATAAATACTTGTCAATTCAGCAGGTTAACTTGGATTACCCTCATGAGTTCTTGACCTCGGTATCAGGATATATTAGACATAACTATTCTGTTATTCAATCACTCACGTTCGAAAGCAATATAAGAAGGCTTGGACCCTTTGGTAAGGAAGAAGGGAACTTCTTTCGCTGTGCATTGACATGCAACAAGATAATTGGCTTTCACGGAAGGTCTGGTGTCCAGCTTGATGCGCTAGGAGTCTACTTTGAACCAATTTCTGATCTTCGTCTCTTAAAATCCATTGGGCCATTTGGAGGACGAGGTGGGGCTCCATGGGACGATGGAGATAGCACGGGTGTGAGAAAAATAATTGTAAAAGGTGGATTGGTTATTGACTCCATTACTGTTGAGTATGACAAGAATGGGTTTGTGGTTCAGGGCCCTAGACATGGTGGAGGTGGAGAACATCTAACACTCGAGGTATGGCCCTTTAGACATTTGCTTAATCTTATGAACGTGCAGCTTATGTGTTGTTGCTAAGGTTTTGGTTTTAAGTGTTCCGGAGGTTATGCCCATGAGCAAAGTATTCTAAACAGAGCGTAGAGGTAAAAGTATGATGATGAGAACAGTCTATGGATTTTGAGTTTGACAAGTGATCTTGAATGAGAAAGTCATTGTTGGGGCATGATGTTATATCATTATAGAACAGGGACTTGTCTTTGGTTTTCCAACCTTCCTCGGTTCCATTTACGATGAAAGCACTCAATATATTTATAAAAGTACTGTCTCCGAAAAAGGGGGAAAAAAGAATATCGAAAGCTATTTTTACTTTATGACTTTTAAGTCTGAGAACAATTTTCCTAAATTTTAATAGTTGTTCTCAAAGAGTTGCCAAAGCATTTTTTAAGCAATTGCCTTTTGGTTTTACTAATGAATGATTCGATAATTGTGGCGGACCAAAATAGGTTTACGCTCTAGATGCAGTGGAATTATTTATTTAGCTATTACATTGTTTGTTTAAATAGATACAACTTATCAACCGGAGTGTTCTGTTTATGCTGATTTTCCAGATTCTACGATTGGGGGTTCGGGATTAATTATGCTTTTCTTTCTAATTTTGCAGATTAAACTCAATTATCCTCGAGAGTACTTGACTTCATTTTCTGGTCACTTTGAATCTTTTTGCGGGCTTATTGTTGTTCGCTCCCTCACATTTCAAAGCAATGACAGAACTTATGGGCCAATTGGTCAGGAGATCGGGAACTACTTTTATTTTCCATCAATTGGTAAAAAGATTGTCGGGTTTCACGGATGGTCTGGATTATGGCTTGATTCACTTGGAGCACATTTTGAGCCTTGACATGCTAAGCTCCACCTTTATGTGCATCATACGGTTGATGTTTGAGGTTACTCGTATACATAATGTAGAATTTGGAAATCGAAGCCATTCATATGTACTAAATGATTGAAGTTGTCTTTTTGATTATTTAAATTCCCTTCCCTAATATTTTCTTTTATAAGTGCATTGGTAATCCTAAAACTTGCTGCAAAGTGTAATCGAGTTCTAGAATTTGTAAAAAGTGCAATAAAGTCTAAATTTAACCAAATTAGTATGATCAAGTCTCAAATCATGTGATAGGGAGAAATCTTTCTTTTCTCTCAAGAAAACTTTAAGAGAAAAAAATATTCTAGAAATATTAAATTATAAGTATCATTTATATATGGTAATAAGTTGTAAAAGGAAGCTCCATGGGAATGAGAAAATAATTTGCCTGAGGCTTGTAAACATATGTACAATTGACTTACTAGGCATGACATTTTATGTGGTAGAAAGAAAATAAATACGAATTAGGCATGGCATTTTATGTAATAAAAAATATATTTAAGTTAGAGAAAAATTGATTTTGGGATTGTAATGGAATTTGTAGCAAAACAAAATGGACGCTATGTGAAACGATATATCGAGTATAGGAAAAAGATTTGATTATGGTATAATTGATTATACTATACACATTATGTTATGTGAGAAAATTTAATTATCAGCATGAGTCAATATTATAACACAAAATGTACTTTGGTTCAAGCATATACAAAATGTAGTAAAATACAATGTTAGAGATAATTTTACTTGAGTAAAGAATGATGATTGCTCATAAATGACAACATAGTGGTGTCAAATTAAAAGGAAAAATAGGGCATGATAAATTCATATTAGTAAAATAGGACATATAAGATATTTGATAAGAGTAAAATGAATTTATAAATGAGAAATTTGAACCTACAACATTTGATCGTATTATAAATGATACATTTTGATTTCACATAATATATTTTTCACTTTTTAAAATTTCATGGTTCGTAATTTTCCTCACTAAAAGTTATTTAATCGTTATATATCATTTTATAATGTTTCTTTACGAGACACGAGTTTCCCTTTTATCGTCACAAGTTCTATAAATCCTATGATTTGTTAAATTCCATTAAAAAAATAGTAAATTGCCTAAGTGTATGGTATGTTTCTTTTTCTATTGTTCATATATTATCTGATCAATCATAAGTTTCCATTGGCCTATGTAATTGCCATTTCGTAAACTATTTTGAGAGGCCGTAAGATCTTTACTCCCGCGATTCCTAATATTCCACCAAAATCATAACATATGCCCAAGTCAATAGCAAACTTCATTGTGTTATTATTAGTAAAATATTTAATCGATCGCGACTTGCACTTCGTAAAGACGTGCGTGAATAGTCTTCTTCACCAACCATGACTTTTCTTAATCGAAAACAAGTTTGATATCAAATAGGTTTTACAAAGAAGACCGGACAGACCACTCTTTCCTCTTTCTTTTTTTCTTTTCAACAATGACGATCTAATTTTGTTTCTGCCTCTCATGTCTTCGCTTTCCAGAGAAAAAAAGAACCCGCAAGCAGAAGTTCTCGATGAAATAAAAAATATTAATATTTGAATGCAGCCATGGATAATGATTCCACTTACGTCTCCGCAGATTAACTATTTCGAAGAGTCTTCTTCTACCAACGCATGTGCTATGAAGCTTCAAATCCATGTCTGCGTCTTCAGACATGTCTCTGTCACGTGAAACAAAGCTCTTTTAGCTTGACTTGACGAATTCAAACCAAATTGTCCTCAAGCGAGCGAGTTGCTTCTTTAGTTCTTTGAACCAAACCAACTCCACTCCGCAACTTGTCTGAACATTCACTTGAATAAGCAGTCTCTCCTGATGGCGGAGCTTTCATTCATCCCCTTTTCTCATTCGCAACTTGCGCCTCCTGTTTACATATACACTTTACCTGCAGAAGAGTTGCGATACTTTTTGCAGTCTCTCACTCAATCACGTATTGAGCTGATGGGAACCAAAGAGATCGAGCGACGCATTTCGTCTTCTGCTTCGATCCACCAATGGAAGTACGATGTGTTCGTGAGCTTCGTAGGTAAGTGTTGACACCTAATTTTGGAAAAATAAAATTGCATTTTGAACAAATAAAAAAAAATGAAAATGGGGGAAATTGATTTGATTGAATTATGCAAGGAAATATGGAATTCGATGGATGTCTGGATTTTGTTAAATGCAAAGAACAATTTTTGAAATCAAGTGAAAAATGGGCGAGAGTGGTGATTCACAAATCATACAGATTTGATTTAATGTGACAAGAAATGGTAATTCGGGAAATGCCATGTAAAGATACCGTTTTGAATTACTATAAAAGAGAGGTTCATTTTTCATGACAGTGGGAGGGAATTCGAAAAATTGAGAGCAAATTCAAAAGAAATCGAGAGAAAAAATTGTTTTCCTTTCTTCCGTGGAGCCCATTTTCCTTCGCTTTCTCTTGAAGAGTAAAAAGTTGAAAAAAGAGAAGAAGGAAAAGTCACGTCTACGGAAGGGAAACAGCAGAGAGAGAGAGAGAGAGAGAGAGTACAGAGACAGAGAGGGACGTGCGGCAGAAAGAGAGAGAGAGAGAAGAAAAAAAAAAGAAAAAGAAAAAAAAAGGGGCTGCTTCGTCTTCTCCGTGGAGTGCTCGACCTCCGCTGCTCACCGCACCTCCACCATCACCGCTCCGCTCCGCCCGACGCCAGAAGCCGCCGCTCCTCCGCTTACCTGCCACCACCGCTGCTCCGTCAGCAAACCGCCGGCCACCGCGCCTCTGTCGCCGTCCGCCTCCCGCGACGCCATTGAGCTCGTCGTCGCTGCAACCCGCAAGCACCAGCAGCGGCCCCCCTGCAACCCAACGCCGGTAGCCGAATCGCCGGTCACCGCCGCTCCAAGCCACCCTCAGCCGGTCTCCAAGCACCACTGCCCGCGCCACCTCCGCAGCCACTGCGCCTCTGCCCTCTGCTCGAGCACCCGCAGCAACCCGCCCGCCAGTCATAGTGCCTCTGCCCGCGCCTCCGATCTGCAGACGTCGCTCGCCTCCGCCTGTACCTTCGTCCGAGCCCCACTCAGCCGCCGCGCCGCCTCTGCCGCGCCCGCACCAGCGAAGCCGAATGCCCTCGAACTCCGACGACTGTCCCCCTTGCCCGTGTGACTCCCATCGCGCCTTGTTTTCCTGAGTCCCTTAGGTAGTTTAGTTTATTCTTTTTTTATGTTATTTTTTATTTTATTTGATAGCATCTTTAAGTTTAGTTATCTAAATTGCAATATTTGATGTTAATATTCATGAATTTTGTAGGCATTATCCATATGAATTTTGTCTAGAATTATTATAATTATTAATTTAATCCGAGAGATATCGGATTATTTTTTTAATTATGCTAATTTTTGGGCTTTTTGGTAGAATTTTAATTGTTAAATCATTATAATTATTAATTTGATCCGTAAGACTTCGGATCAGATTTTTAATTATTTTGATCTCTTTGTCGTGATAATTAGGGTTAAGATAATCGTTAATTTGACCTATGAGACAACAGGTTATTTTTTCGATTATTTTAATCATTTATTTTGTTGATAGCTTAGATTTAATATTTATTTAATAATTACTTATCTTTAAAAAAATAAAAATAAAAATCAGAAAAAAAAATAATATCAGAATCCTGCATGAGCATATAGGTTTAGTAAATTAGAATTTTCTTAGGATTACATTTTTAGAATTGCATTTCTTTATAAATAAGTTAGGGTTGAACCTAAATAATTTTTTTTAGAATAGGGTTTTAGATAATGTTCGCACATCTTAAATCTCATTTTTTCTAAAAAATAGTTTTCTAAGATAGAATAGAGTTTAAGTCAAATTAATCCCTAGAATAAATTAGAAAATTATCCCTTTTTAGATAGTTTAATTAGGGTTTTTATTAATTCTGAATTTCAATTAAAAAATACAAAAATACTAGGTGCATGTTAACTAATTCGCATAATAGGATCATTTAATCAAAATTTGTTCATTAGTGAAGTTAGGTCATGAGGTGCATAAAAACTAGTTTGCATAATAGGCCCATTTAATTAGAATTTGCATATTAATAAGGTTAAGTCATTTAGTTAAAAAATGCATTTTTATAAAAGAATTCTAATTTTCAAGAAAACCCAAAAAAAATTGTCTGCTTTGTGTGATGCAATTTATTTTATTGAATGTTTGAGCATTTGTATGATCACCCCATTGCATAATAGTAATTTAGGTTAAAATAAATCCAAGCTGCCTGCAAAAAACATTTTTGAAAATAAAAAGAATGGTCCCGAAAGGGCAGTAGAGAAATCTAGTATAACCAAGTCCCCGTACCCTTAGTCTCTGGTTCGTAGGAGTAAAATAATTCTCCCGTTATTTTACTTAGGTGTCTAATGGACCTACCGTAAACTGATTAGTGGCGACTCCTAGATAATAATCATTTGCATGCTAAATATTTGAACCTTAAGTCGCGAATTTGTATGGGCTTGGGAGAGTCCGAGCTAAGTTTAAAGACTTAGTAATCCATTAGCCTAAACTTTAGGTGGTGCACCGAAAAATCAGGTCGCGACAATAAGGACATAAGGAAAACTTTCGCAGCCCACCTCTTCCATGCGCTGAAGCAGGCGAGGATCCACTATTTCAAGGACAATGACAAAGCAAAGACCGGAATTTTCATTGAGCCCAAGCTGCTCAATACGATTCACCATTCCAGGGTCTCTCTCATCATGTTCACCACCAACTACGCGGACTCGTGGTGGTGCTTGAACGAGCTGGTGAAAATCCTGGAGCGCAACAGGACGTTCAGAGATCATCAGGGTCACGTGGTTGTGCCCATTTTCTATGATGTTGAGCCAAGCGACGTTCGGAAATAGAGCTGGCAATTTGGGGATGGTTTTCGAAGGTGTTTGGCCACCCACATGGACGATTTGCTGGTGCAGAAGTGGAGGGATGTGCTTAAAGAAGCTGGGAATTTATCGGGATGGCGTTTGAATAATGATGCTAATGGGTAATGCAAAACCACATATCGGTGCTCTTGATTGATTTGCTCAATCACCACAAAAGATCATACCGGTGGCTGATTTGAACATGTTAGGGCGTGAATGATAACCATTTTGGCCAGAAATTGATTTCTGGAAGAGAAATAAATTTTTCTATTTCTATTTCTAGATGAGTTTCTAAGCAAAAATACCCGTTTGATAACGACATAAAATTTCTACTCTAAAAATAGAAATTCGTTTGATAACGACACAAAATTTCTTTCTTTCGGACAGCGGCGGCAGTGGTGGCGGCGAGCGGCGAGCGGCGAAGCAGCGCGATGGCCGGCGAGCGGCGCGGCAGCCAGCGACCCGGCGTGACCGCGGCCACGCAGCGGCGGCCGACAGCGGCGGCGATACCGGCGGCGACAGCGGCAGCGGCGGCGACATAACGGACGGCGGTGCCGCGGCGGCAGCCGGTGACTAACGGACGGTGGTCAATGGCGACGGATGGAGGACCGGTTCAACGAACGATGAGAAGAATTTTTATTTTTCATTTCTGTTCTAGAAATAAATAAAGAAGTATAAAATTTTTCCTTCTAATTTCTATTCCAAACCTATTTCTGAAACAAAAATATATTTCAGAAATAGAAAAATAGAATGATTTTATCAAAGCGGATTTCTATTCCGAAGCAGTGCGGAATAGAAAAATTATTTTCTGTAACAGAAATTTGTGGTTGTCATGCACCTCCTTAGAATCTGTTTGATTTTGGTGCAAGTGTTGGGAATAGATTTTGATGTGATAGTTATCTTTGGTTGTGAGAGATATTTGGTTCAATCGTGTCTTTTATTTGCATCCTTCAACCATAGAAAATTTATTAGCCACTAATCTTAACTACCACAGAGTTCTAGGATCTTTTAGGGTGTGCATGACAAAATTTCTGAAACAATCAATTTCTATTTCAGAAATTGGGAAGTTAAAAATTTTAGCTTCTGATTTATTCTTCAAATCTATTTCTGGAATAGATTTAAAAATCAAATTGCGTTACGAAACGGATTTCTATTCCAAACCTGTTCCGGGGAACAAAGAAACAGAGAAATAGAGAAGTAGAAATTTTATCATGCGCGCCCTTAGATGTCCGAGTTTAGAAAAAATATCTTAGAAGCTCTAGGAAATGGATCATCAATTTAACATAACTCCACTGCTGACTGAATTTAGCTCATGCGCTTCTTGTTTATATGCTGATCGCCACCCTATGCTATAGTTAGTCACGTTTGAACTTGTTCTTCCCATGCAACTACATCAAGCGGACTCCATCAAGTAAATTGTAGGACATCTCTTCAAGATTATTCCCAGAGCTAGGTCCCCCTGCGCCATTGGAGTGGATTCCTTTGTAGACGATGTGATATCATCGCTGGAAATCAGGTCAGAGGATGATGTCCGTGTCATTGGAATATGGGAAATGGAATGGCAAGACAACTGTGGCCAAAGTCATTTTTGATCGCCTTCTCAGGGAATTTGAAGATGTTACCTTACTTGAAAATGTTGGAGATACAAACCGAGGTACTCTTTTACTTCTTAGAAGAGACTTCTCCATGATGTTCTGCAGCTACAAGTCTAGAAATGTATGATCTTAATAGCAACATCAATGTGATTAAAAAAAAAACTCCGTCGAAAAAAGATCCTTCTGGTTCTTGATGACATCACTAAGAAGGACCAGATTGAGTATTTTGGTGCTGGAGATCGAGATTGGTTTCAGCATGGGAGTAGAATTTTGACAACTACAAGAGAAGAATTGTAATAATAGCCCATTAAACCCAGCCCATCTCTCTCTTAAGCCCAAGCCCATCTTCTTTCTTCTCTTCTCTAGGTATTTCACATGAGGCAGCAATGGACAAAAATAAGAAATGAAGAGGAGAGGGGGCTCGTCCGTGAGAAGAAGAAAGGGGGAAGAGAGAGATTTTCTTCTTGATTTAGACACATCGACTAGCCGAATCAACTATGGATCGTGACGCCTAGTAAGTATTCAAACCAATAATTTGTCTAATTAGAGTAATTTTGGAAATTAGGGCATAAACTTTTAGCTATGTAGATCCTGAAATATGAGAATTGAATGAGAAGGTTTTGAGCTGTGATTTTTGTGGAAATGATAATCTAAGACATTATGGAGCTTTGGGGTTTGATGAAACCCGATTTCGAAGTATGGTTTGTTCAGAACGAAATTTCGAAATTTTGTATGCGAGTTATGCATAATAGCTAAAGACAAACCCACAACATAAACGAGCTTCTTCATACTCAATCTAGGATATCCTTGTGGGCTGAACCACCGACTAATAATAGGTGGAAACCTTGCTAAGGGGGGAATCTTGATCACCTTGTCATCGGGTATTGTGTCATGACCATAATTAGATATTGAGCAAAAGATTGATCAATGGATGGATTATCGATGTGTGGCATGAGTTTAGTCGATAAAATAGACCATCAACATGTGCTTTTATGAGATTGGCCAATGGGCTGGACCATTGATATTTGTTCTATTATTATCTTGAGTTATCATGTTAAACAATCCACAAATATCAAAATAGATTTCACAAATCAATCACCAAAAACTTTCGCAACTCAATCTCTAGTAATCCATAACCAAATCCAAAAATCATTTCAAATATTGCAATGAGTTTCCCGAACTAATTTAGAATCCATTCATAAACCAATTCACAACTTAGGCATTCAATATATAGATATCAAAGCACCTTTCAAAACCACAATCATAAATCTTAAACTTTTCAAGATTCTTTGATGAAAGGTTTCACAAACCATTTACAGGCAATCATTCAAGTTGAAGTCAAATGATGACTTTCCCTTTCAAACAACAAAACAGCAGTAACAGCTCGATCATATTTTATGCAATAAAATATTCTATTATTAACTCATAGTATGCTTAATCCATAATGTTTTTCAAAACATGATTTTAAAACATAGAGAACAAATAATATCACTCACCTAGGAAAATTTGAAAACAAACTTACAATAGTTCCTCGAGTCGAAGCACTCACATTCCTATCAATTTTTCAAAAAACAACATTAAAAACCGGATACACAACTCTAATGAGCAATTCAACTAAGCCACATTCAACTGTCAACTATTAGGAGCTGGATATTTGAGGTATAGTTAAAGGCTGCGTCCTTGGAGAAAAGACGGCCGTGTCACTCCTTAATCCTTATAGGATTTGGGGTGTGACAAGAACGGCTTCCGAATGATCTCAAGGTAGATGACAAGTACATGCTTCCAGGATTGGGTTCTAAAGAATCACTTCAACTCATGTTTTGCTATGCCTTCTGCAAAAACCAATGTGAAGAAGGGTATGAAGAGTTGTCTAAGAGTCTTGTCCACTATGTAGGCGGTCTACCAGTGGCTCTTAAGAGACTTGGTTCCTTTCTTTATAGGAGGAAAAATCGGTGGCAAGAGATATAGAAGAAGTTGGTAAGAGATACTCATCTTGATTCAATCGGAATACCTTTAGATCCATCCTCCTCTCTTCGTCACTCTGCAGGGCCATTTGGAGGCCATTGTGGAAGTTTTTATGATGATCAAACATACCATGACATAGGAAAATAATAATTGTCACGAGATTAAAGATCGAGTCCATTACCATTGACTATGATCAGAATGGGGGTTTGGTGTGCTCGCTAAGACAAGGTGGATCTTTAGGAGGCGAAACAAAAGAGGTGAGTCCATCATTATAGTTTGTTAAGTTGATTTGCAATATTTACTTCTAGTTATGCCATTCTCCATGAGTATAGCAACTACTATTTGATAATTGAATGGAAATTTAGAATAAGTAGAGTCACAGAGTCATGAAAGATGGACTTGCTTGAAACAAATCAAATGGGTACACTACCAATATGTTGATGGTTTTAATGTACTTTGTCATCTTTCGTCTTTACTCTATAGGGTGCCTATTAACACATATATTTTACCTATTTATTTAGGACTTAATTGCATAAAAATTAGGAATTAATTTCTAACTCCTAAATAAAAAATAATTTTTATTCGCATAGCATAAAGGCATTAAGAGTATTTGCATTGAGTATTTGCATAGAATCCATTAGGATTTTTTTTTAATAAAATATTATTAATTTTAAATTTAAAAAAAATTTATTTTAAAAAACCGCAGCAGAGGCCGGGCTAGGGCCAGCCTTAGGCCGGCCCCCCTTTTTTTTTTTTTCCGTTTTCCTTCTCCCCGTCTGGGCCGGCCCAGCTCATGTCAATTTCTCCTTCCTTGGCCCGGCCCCCCTCCCCCCCGGGGACGTTGGCCGAACGACAGAGAGGAGGAGGACACTCGTACAGCAGAGACAACATGGCAGCAGCGGCGATCGTCGAGTGAGAATTTTGGTCAGGGAAGCGACCAACAGAGAGAACGGGGGCGTCGTCCTTGAAGTGAAGGAATGGCTGGTTGCTTGCTTTTGGAAAAAAGAGAGAGATCGAGAGAGAGGGAGGAGCGGAGAGAGAGAGAGAGAGAGAGAGAGAGGCGCCGAGAGAGAGTGATTGAGAGAGAGCGAGGGAGCCTTGGCCACGCGTGAACCCCGTCGGACGATCTCCGGTCGATGTCCTCAGGCTGAACCAGTAAGCCCTTTTATTTGCTTTGTTCGGACCCTGTCTTGAGCACGCCGGGCCGGAGCTTGCGGCAGTCCGGCCCTGGCGGTTCCCCGTTGAGCTGCTATGTCTTCTGGTTTGCCTTTCGAAAGTTCCGCTCCGGATCTGAGTCTCGGTCGAGCCGGAATCTCTCGTTCCCCTAGCGGATTCCATCTGTTCGATAGAATGCCACAACGAGATCTAGTCTTTGTGCCTTCGTCTTTAGCCGAAATCGAGTCGTCCGTGCGCGTCGCGCTCTATTGTGATGTTCCAGTGGTGTTGGACGACCTTGGGCATCGGCCGTGTAGTCGTTCGCCACGTTCCCATCGTCGCCGTTGTTTTTCCGGTGTTTGACCGAGGAGGGTATGCTCGGCCGACGGCGGGGAGGTTGGCCGACGAGTGGCGGTCGTAGTGAACGACCGACGAAAGGTGGTGGCTCGGCGGCGGGCTTGAGTTTTGGCTGAGGCTTGTCAAAAAAATGTAGGAGCTTCGGGGAAGGACGTCGCTTGGGAAGGGGACGTCGTGAAGAAGACGACGTGGAGAGTTGGGGGGAAAAAATAGAAAATTTATATAAAAAAAAAAAGACAAAATGGGGAGGAGTAAATTAGTACGGGCTTAATTGGTTTAATCAGGTTTGGGCTCGTCATGGGTTTTTAAGTGGGCTATGGCGTGCTTGGGCTCTGGTAGATGTGACCTTAATGTTGGATTGATAGGTTGGGGCTTAGATTGAGAATTTTCAGATATAGGCTTGGTCTGGTTAAAGTCGGATTGGGCTCCAATAACTACGCCCATTGTTTCCTCGGCTTCTCATGTTTTAACTTCCTGGTCCAAGCCCGAGAGTCCAATCTCAGCCCATATTCGGACTGGGCTCAATAGCCCAGCCCGGGCCCCTGTTTTCGGATTAAAATATTTTTTAAATATTTTTTAATTAAAAAATTAAAAAATTCTGAAAGAAAATATTTTTTTAGGAATTAGGAAAAAGGCTTAAAAATTAGTTTTTGAGTAGTTTGCTCTTGAAATGTGCAAAAATACTTGACGAAAAATTGGGCTCAAAATTAAACAAACTCTTAAGGCATTATAATAAGGTTTGAATGCTTCTTTTTTAAAGACGAATGCTCTTAATTGTGCGCTTTCACTATATTAATCATTTTTTTTTCCTTTAGTCTGGCTAGAAATGGTACTTTTCTTAGCGTTAGACCCTTGCTTTGCCTTGCAATTTAGTTAACGTTTTTCTTGATTGTTGATTGTTATTTTAATAATTGTGCACTTGCATGACACATTGCATGTTAGTTGATAGGTTTAAAGTCAATTCAGAACCTAGCAAAAATCATTTCATAATAAACAAGATTAAGTATTGAAATAGCACTAATTGATTAATTAGTATAATCAAGTGCTCGACCTTAGATTATCTGGTTGTGTAGAAAGTGAGGTATATTTTCATGCCTCATAATATATCTAGCAAACCCCAATAAATTAGTGGCGACTCGTCATTAGAAAATTCTTATAGCATAAATTTAATATCCTAGCGTCACATAGGGCTTGGGAAAGACCACATCCAAAATGAGGGCCGTAGGCTTGTCTTTTAGGTAATACCTTAAACCTATGTCTTTTTCCTTTCCAGATGGCAAGGTAGATCATGACAATGCCAAAACAAAAATAACTGCACTAGCGTCATCTACTTACGTTGGTGTTCCATTTCATTAGAGATATAGAGCATCAAGAAAGCCATTTTGGTTTTGGAGCAAAGCATTGGGGGTTCTAGATGGAGTTGTATAATTATGATAAAAAGACTAGTGAAAACCGAAAAGTGTGCTCCATGATAAAAGAAGGAATACAAGCACACGTGACGTATCCTCTAACTAGTACTCTAGTCCTTCCAGGAATTAAGTATCTTATCTTTTGGGAAAACTTAACCTAAATAATGCATCTAGAGAGCATAGAAATTTCTGTTCTTCGAGGTTGATTGATACTCACTTTGCTCTTCTGCAAATGTTGCGGTTAACTTTGGATTATCCAAATGAATACTTGATTTCAGTGTCCGGCTACATTCGAGAATAATCTTATCGTATCATCAACTCTCTTACCTTCCATCGCAATAGGAGGCCTTATGGGCCATTTGGCAATGCGAAAGGGGAGTTTTTCAGGTTTCCACAAGTCGATGGAAAGATCATTGGTTTTCATAGAAAGTGCGGCCTTTCTCTGGATTCAACTGGAGCTCATTTTGGACCTGTCTCTCGTCCATATCCCTTTGAAGTCGTAGGGCCATTTGGAAATGGAGGAAACTGCTGGGATGATGGCAAGCATTCAGGGGTCGGACAAATTGTTGTAGTCTCTGGTTCTGCAGTTGAATCTATCAGTATTACCTATGAGGAGGGTCATTCTTTTAGACACGGTGAAAGCAATGGCGGCAAAATAAATACGGTGCGCTACTCTAGTAGGAACTTTGTGTCAGACAAACATTACCCTTTCCATTTTCAATGGTGCGGCTTATATGCCACTGCTGAAGACAGTGTCCTGATGGAAATGACCGACGGTGTCTACTAATTTTTTATTTTTTATTTATTTTTTCATTTTTCAGTCAGATCATGCATCATCATCTGAATCATCAAGGCAGTTGACCCCACGCTAGTGATTGTCATCTACCATGGTTTTTTTTTTTTGATGACCCGGGAACCCCCGTACAGCCGGCAGCCGGCAGCCGGCGAGGTAAATCCGGGGTGACGCTAGCGGAGGACCTACCACCCCGACGTCACACTTAAGATCCCGTGGGTCCAGCGGGATTCGAACTCCTCTTCTCCTCGCAAAGGATCATGGGAGCCTTATCCAACTGAGCCACCGCAGGCGGTGGTTTCATCTACCATGGTTTTGTTTCTCAACTAGTTGCATTAACTTTCTTTGCCCTCTATATGGTTGTTACAGATAAATCTGGACTGCTTGACTGAATATCTAACTTCGGTTTCGTGGTATATTGCAAGTGATTTTAGCTCTATTATCATCCATTCAATCACATTTCATAGCAATAAAAAGAACATATGGACCATTCGGCATTGAAACCAGAAGGCAATTTTCATTTCCAGCAACTGGTGGAGAGTTCATTGGATTTTATGGGAGTTCTGGTTCCCATCTTAAATCTCTTGGAGCATATTTCGAACCAATCTCTCGTCTCTATCTGATCAAGTGTAGTGGACCATGTGGAGGCCAAGGTGAAAACGGTTGGGACGATGGTTGGGATGATGAAAAATTCAATGGTGCAAAGAAAATAAAATTGATGTTGGAAAACGTTGTCAACTGCGTCTTCTTTGAGTATGACGCTAATGGTGAATCTGTATGGTCCTCTGCACATGGTCAGAGTGGCAACAGAAATATCCATATGGTGAGTTCATTGAGTATTTTCCATTTATGTTATAGTTCTCTCTCTCTCTCTCTCTCTCTCTATTCTATGGCAATTTTTAGGGAAAATTATCAATTTAACCTTAATCCTAGCGTACTGATGCAAATATAGTTATATAATTTTTAATTTTGCTAATGTAATCCTAAACATTTGTGGGAAATTCCAACATACTTATTCTAGCCAATTCATGCAAGGAAATATTGACGTGCCAGTCCACATAGGATGTTAGTTTAAGTAAAGTTGCCCAAGTCAATGAAAAGGTAAAACGACTTGCGATAATTAGACTCCACGCTAACATTGACACCTGTGAAATAGGTTTAGAACTACCTTGGTGATTACCCTGAATTTTTATGAAAGCCTTTCATTTGCTTCTTTTCCATGGAAGTTTTATTTTCTTAAAATGAATCTTAAATTTTTTTTAATCTCTTCTTATGCTCAATTCAAACTTTGGTAAAGAATATCTAAGCTTCGTTCATTTCACAGAAAATAACTTCCATGAAAATATTTTTGAATTTTTCGACGTTCGTTTAATGGAAAATGAATTAGTTAGGGAAACATTTTCCATTAAGAGAAAAAAGTCCTCTAAGATTGGGGAAAATGTTTTCCACTTTTGAGAAAGAGGAAAACATTTTCCATACCTTTTTTCACCTCATTTTCCTTCATCAAATACCTTTTCCTTTTATTTTTTATTTTTAAAAATTTGATTTTTTAATTATATTTTATTCTTCTTTTTTTTTCCGGCCGATCATCGGCCAGTCGAGCTAAAACCTTGCCACAAGCAAGCGAAGCTATGTCCTACTAGATCCGGCCACTAGGTAGGGCTCGAGCCTCACCGAAGGTCGCCAGACATTGGCGAAGCTCTAGCAACTTCTGGTGAGGCTCGAGCCTCGTCCAGGTGCCAGATGTTGGCGAGACTCTGGCGACCTTCGGCGAGGCTTGAGCCTCACCCTAGGTGGTTGGATTTGGCGGACTCGAGCTTGCCTATGGCTAGCGAGCTTGGCCTTGCCTAATCAAGTGATCGCCATAGGTCGATGAGGCTCCAGCTCACCTATGGCTAGTCGCCAACTGTAGCTGTGACTGGCGACTGGCCAATGAAGAAGAAAAGGAAAAAGAAAAAGAAAGCAAAAGAAAAAAAGAAAAAGGAAAAAAGAGAAAAGAATAAAATATAATTAAAAAATCGATTTTTCTTAAAATATAATAAAAATTATTGACAAGGGTGTATGGAGGAAAAGATTTTTCTTACCAAACAATGAAAAATATTTTGTAGTACATTTTTAGGTTTTAGCATAACAATGGAAAATATGATTATTTTCTTGGAAAATGGCTTCTTGGCCAAAAACACCATATTTTCCATGAAATGAATGGATCCTTACTTTGGTTACATTTCATATGTTTAACAAGTTTAGTAACTAGCATAATATCTTTATCGTTTCGATGAATAGAAGAATCTATAATTATCTTTTTAGAAAATTTTCAAATGAACAATTTAAAAGGGTGTATTGAATTTATAGAATTGGCCATAATATATATATATGTCGCGACCAATTTTTCGGGGTGTGAACCACCTAGGGTTTGGCTAATGGATTGTTAAGCCTAGACTTAACTCGGGCTCTCCCAAGCCCATACCAATTCGCGACTTAAGTTTAAATTTCTTAACATGCAAATGATTTTCAATTAGAAGTCGCCACTAATCTATTTTTGGTGGGTCGATTAGAAACCCAAGTAAAATAACGGGAGATTTACTTTACTCCTACAAACCAGAGACTATGGGTACGGGGACTTGGTTACACTAGATTTCTCTAATGCCCTTTCGGTACCTTTTTCTTTTATTTTGAAAAATGTTTTGCAGGCAACTTGAATTAATTTTAAATCTATTTTCCTAACATGTGATGCAATCATGCGAGTGCGCAAACCACCAATTTAACACCCAAGAAAAGCAATGAATAAATTGCAGGACTTACCTCATAGCAACGAAAGCATCTGCAATGTTAAATTAAAATCCACATCAACAACCCTAAATATGGTTTCTAATTAACATGCAATTTCTCTTTTTTTTGTTTTCACTTATTTAATGAAAATTATGCAATATGCAATATGCAATGCAATATTAACTAAATGACCTAATTCTAATGACATGTAATTTCTAATTGGATGGACCTAGCAACAACTACCACATGACATGCATTTCATGAATCTAATTCTATATGACATGCATATGATATTTTTTCTTTTTTCTTAAAAAGAATGCAATTCATCCTATAAAATAAACTAATTTATTCTAAGACATTTTTTTGGTTTTTTTTTTTATGAAATTCGGAATTAAAACAAAATGTGAAAATTATCTAGCTAGATTAAGATCCTATTCAATTTATATTAGGAATTAGGTTAAACTAAATCCTAATTTAAACTAAAATATTGTCTTAACCCAAATAATCCTAGAATGCAATCTATCTAAAAAATCTATCTGAACTTAAAATTAGTTAGAAAATAAAATTAAACATGCAATCTTACCCTAATATGCGATAACATGCAAAGGATACCCTAATTCTAATTTTTTCTTTTTTATTATGAAATTCGAAATTTAAAATTGCCAAATAATTAAATGTGCAATTTAAATTAATGGGAAGAAAATATGGTATCCTAAATTAATGTTTTTGGTCTTTTTATTCGAAATAAATTTCCTATCCTAAACATGCAACATAACCTTAAAAACAGCAATATCCTAACATGCATTTAACCTAACTCAAATATTTTTTGGGTTTTTCCTTTACGGGAGCAATCAAATAAAGGCATCGAGAACAACACGGCAACAAATCAAGCAAGATATCATCCATGTCCATTTAATTTTGGAAATAAATTGACGAATCGTATCTCGCGCATGAGATTGGATTGGCCAATTTTTAAATAAAATCACGAATCGTATCTCGAGCGTGAGATCGGATTAGTGATTTTTCCGTACAATTACGGGTCGTATTTCAAGCGTGAAATCGGACCGTCAATCATATGTACGTTGCGAAATTAGGAAGATTTCCCAATTTAGAACGAAATTATGGATATCATAGTGTATCGGGAATTTCCATCATGTGCATCGACGGATATTTCAAATAAGGAAACGAAATATTCAGAAATCAAACAAAACGAAATTTTTACCTAATCCGAATATTGATTTCCAAATTTGGACTTTGCGCAATTGGACCGGGATCGCAACCAGCTCCTTGACGGTGAAAGGCGATGGATGGTGGCGAGCAGCGGCGGCACGGAAATTCACAATCGAAGCTGGCACAGTTCGATGAGCTTGCAAAAATGAAAACTTCGAAGGTCGACTTGGCTCGTGGCTGCTTGAATCAGGAACGTTGTATGCTGTAATGGTGGTGTTCCTTTGTTAACGAATCTCCCGCCGCCGGTGGAGATCAGGGTTGGACGAAGATGCTCGCGGATGATTTGTAGGCGCGGCAGAACAGGTGGCCTTTTTTCAAGTCAAAGTCAATGGATCTTCTTCATGCAGCAAGTGGAATTGTCTTCATGCAGCAAGTGGAATATTCAACGTGAGTGCTTTCGGCAAAAGAACCACGCCTGGAATTGCTGGAACTTAACGGTGAGCGTAGAGCTCGTGGCGTATCTGGTCAGCGGCTCAGTCGTTGAAGTCGGGGCTCGCGGTGAATTCTACAAAAGAAAAGTCGAGCGCGATGATGGATGATTCACGGTGATATCCGGCTGAGGAGGGACTACTTCGCGGTGGTTGCGGCAGCTCGCTAAATTGGACTGAAATCGTCGCAACGAACTACTCAACAAATCTGGGAAAATCAATGGAGCGGGCTGGACTTGCGCCAAGTGGTGTCTGCGATTAATGGAGATCGTGACTGTATGTGGCAGTGCATTAAACATATAATAACCACGTCAGGAAAGCGAAGCCATGAGAAAATCAGAAAACTCTTCTTCTCTTATTTTTAGGTGTTCACATGGGCATGATATGTGTCCCTTGTACGTGACTATAGAGAAAGAAAAGTGGAATTTTTATTGAGAATTGAAAACTCCCTTGATAGCTTGATGATCCCCTCGGTTTACGCCTGAAGTTGGTCTCAGTGCGGCAGCGGCTTTGTCGATGAGGAATCCGCAGTGATGGTGTCACGTATGGACCGACGGTGGGACTCTCAGTACAGGCTGCTTGGTGAAGCCTGCCGGTTCAATAATTCTCTGCTAGGGAAGGAGCAACTCACTGGGTGGACTTCTCGATGGAGGTGGTGACCACGTACAAACATGGGCTGACGGTGGGGAGGATGCTCAGATGTTCACCGAGATAGTCTCACAGCGAACCTGCAAAATAAAGAACGATTTTGTTGCGGGAAGGCACCAAACTGGTCTCAGCTCGACAACGGCAGCGATGTCATGGCTCACGGCACGGTAGAAAAACTCAGTGCTGCTTATTCGAGAACCTGCAAAACAGAAAGACATTTGCTGTAGTGAAAGGGAAGAGCTTGGCCAAGAGGGGGCCGTCGCGGTGCAGGTACAACGTGGATGTCTAGCAGCAACAATTACGGCTAATGGATCTCGGAGGCGATGATGGAGCGATCTCGGAATTGGGACCCAAAGAGCAGAAAGAACTTCGGTTTCTATTTTCTATTGGATCCTCCACTCTATCTATTCTCTCAACGTGTGGCCGTATGTTCAATGTGTGTGTGGCCCCCTTAAAACCCTATGCGAACAACGTTTTTATAGGCCAAGGATTAGGGTTTCAATTTCCTTTTCAAATCAACATCCGTGAAGATTTCTTTCTTATTCTTGCAACTTTTCTTTCTGCCCACACCGATGGATACGTGAAGACTAAACCCCACTTTCCCTTTTTCGTTGATTTCCATTGTATGAAGCTGATCCTCCTCCTTGCATTACGGTCAATAGAATTGTCTAAGGATTTTGAGAATATTGACTCAATTTCATGGGTGCTCAAGATGGTCTCTCTTGTGGCCAAATCTTTGTCCGCACGCTTTCATCTTTTTTTTTGGAAGATATCATTTTCTGTCCTTACGCAGATTGAATATTCTCCGACCAAATAATTGCCCGCAAATTGGTCGAACATTAGGCTAAAAATTCAAGATTGTAATAGAATCCTCTCAAATTCCGAGTCTTGCAAAGATGAGCTCGCAATCCACCGTGATATCGTTGAATATTGGAATAATAATACAAATCTTTTCCGAAATGCACCCATCTCCCAACTTGTCAAATTAAAGATTATCTGTCACCGATCCATGCAAATGCGATAAAATAAATAAATAAAAACACCCTTAAAACTATATGCTGCGATTTAATATTTTTGTTTAGGGACTAAAGTTCGGTCCCTAATTTTTTAATGAATAAACGGGTCGCCAGAATTTAGGTGTCAACAATATATATATATGTATATATTTTAATTCGTAGCTACATTAGGAGGAATGGTTTTGTGCGTTGCAGTAAGGTTTTGGCAAAGGTCTGAGGCACCTACCAGCTACCACCGCTCAGTGCCACCATTATATCAAGTATTAGTTTTCTAATAAACTTGAATTGTTTTATCAAAGTGAACTTTGAGTGGTAGGAGCCTGTATCCATAAGGATAAATGATAAAGTATGGGTTGTGGGAAGCATCCTAGAGGGAAATCAAAGTCATCCAAATGTATTGACTGATTGAAAATGTCTTTTGATTTATTAAATTTCTTCATTTAGTATTTATTTATACATAAGGTAAAGGTCAATTAGTACGCTTTGCACTAATGGACTCCATGAGAGCAACTTACTAAAATTGAGTTTTTTTTTTTTAAACTAAATGAAGCGAACAAGGAAATTGAGGCATCTTAGAGGTTGTACGTGGATGCGGTGTTTGCCTAGGCCACAGTGGTCTATCTAGCAAAACGAACAAGGTATTGGTGCCATTCGAGTAATGAACTGTTGATCTTGATGTTAGATAAAAGCTACTCTTTTTCTTTCTGATTCATGCAAGCTCATAATGGCATGTGCTGAAGACATAATGCGTAGATAGAAATCATTAGTTGCTAATGTTTGAAACATGGCCAAGTTAAACCACCATAATTATAACTCATCCGGGGAATAAAACAGCGGGATGTATAACATAATAAAACTGAAAAATTATTCGATCACGATTTATTTGTTTTTGAAAATTGGTGATTTATATGCCTGTGAATGTTGCTTTGCATACATGAGTTAAAGTGACTAATTTTTATATGAAATGTCACTAATCACATGCAAAATTAGGGGTCAGCAATTCTAGAGTAGGTTCAGGTTTTATCCGGAACTTATCTTATGAAAATTGATTTTCAATTTTTGGAACCTAAAATCTATCCTATGTACTATACAACTAATAGGGTTGAGTTTATGGTTTTCTCGGGGACTAGCGATTTTTTTTTTTTTTTTCGTTTTTAGTCAAGCAAAATAAAACTAATAGTAACAACATAAATTTCCCTTTAGATAGATAGAGTTCCATTAACAAGACTACCTATCCCAAACAAAACCATTTGTAAGTAAAATAATCTATGAAACCACACAAAAAAGTTGTATTACGTTGTCATGTAAAAGTAAATAAATGGGATTGATACAAGAGTAAATTAGAAAAACGTGTTAAAGATTAGTGATTAGTTAATTTGAGGTTTCTAAAGTGCATGACATACTGGTTTCTCCTATAATGAGTATAGTTGCAGGTGGATTTTAATGGGTACATATCTTCCACCTAGACTAGAGCAAGTTTAAAACTTATACTAGCAATGGAACAACATGTTGAATAACATTGTAATGAAAAGATGTTCGAATTTTGAAAATTCAATATTACTAATATGAAGATTGGTAAAGATCCATAATTACAACTAGTTCTAAGGTTATCTCAATTCGGTTTGATTCTCCGCTTCCCCATCTGATTTCCCGGTTCTACTGTTCCCAATCTAGTTTCTACTTAGGAACCTAATCGCACAGTATACATTCCAAAAATTATGGATCTACGAATCAGATAAAGGAGTCTAGGAATTAGGAACCAGACCAATTTATAGGGTATGTTCGGTCCGATTTCTAGTTCTGCTCAGGGCTCATGCTCGCTCCTAAGAAAAGTCATTATCATCTTCCTTTTCCGTAACGAGTATAATTAATTAACATGAAAGCTTCAACTTTCTAAAATATATTGAAACTTACTCCATTTTTTTCTTTTGCATGAAAAGTTAACAACAATATTTGAGAGTTACTATCTTATGATAATTATAGAGTTCCAAATTTTAAGTTTGAACTTATATTTGAAAATCATGGGTCAATGTAGAGGAAATTCAATTCTATGAAAGAGAAAGTTACTAATCGATGTGGGAAATTTACTCCGTTGCAACTTACTAGTTTTAAATAATTAAGGGAAATTTTCAAATAAAAACCTGAAGTGAGACTCTTCTTTAAAAAAAACAGTTCAAAGTGGATTTTGTCTCGATTAAGGACTTGTCTCAAATAATGGCCTAAGCTTCCATGTGCATCTCACATGTCACCCTTCGCCTATGATTAGGGGCATTTTCATCCAAGTGCATTGTTTTTTCTTTTTCTTTTTATTGCATCTTATACTCGATTGTTTTGAAACTAAGAAAAAAAGTACACCTTGTGCGAGCTTGGAAAAATAAATACCTTGGAGAAAAAAAGATGGTGGCCTCAACCTCATGAAATGTAAGTCTCGGAATCTAAAGACAAAAGTCCAAAACCCTAATACCCAAATGGCAAATCCCTTGTTGGTCTCCCAAGAAAACAGAACAATTGACAAAGAAATGTATACACCCTGCGGCAATCCAACGCGCAGAACCGCCAAACATAAGTCATATAACGACGTTAAACAAAAGGGCAAATCTGTTTTGTTTTGTTTTTGGGGTTTGGGGATTCTTGAAGCTGTGGAATTGACCAAAGAAGAAGGGGGAGCGGAAGTGGAGACGGGGAGGCCCAAGGCAAGGCAGAGACGGAGAAAAGAGCCATCACTATGATTGGGTCACGCCCTTTCCCGTATAAATTCACCGTCGCCCATTGCCTCGTCCATAATCAGCAGTAGAATGGGAATGCCATCATCTTCTTCTTGAGACGAAGAAGATGAACAAAAAATTAAAAAAGAAAAAAAAAGATGCTCTTGAACATAAATGCCTCCAAACATGACTTGAAAAGTGATAGGCGAGAAGCATATGTGAGATGGAGTCCTTATTTGAGATTAAGCTGACCACTATATATTCTTATTTGAAATAAGATTCATTTTAAGTATTTTTTTAGAAAATAATTTTAATTCGAGTACTTAATTGAAATTTTCCTTATAATTTACTCACCACATTTAAAATTATAAAACTAGCTAATGAAATTTTGCTTTTTTAAGTTTTTGTTTTGTTTTTTTTTGGAAAATGCTTTTTCAAGTTTAAGAAGTGACTAAACATGCAGCAGAGGATTTTTTTATAAGTATCTTCCTACAAAGGTGGGAGACGAAATAAAAAAACTAGTATTTACATGCAGCCATGTAAGATTGCGTTTACGTCAGCAAATGTGGACTGATTCTTCGCAGAATCTTCTTCCCACCAATCGACGCGGGTCGTTCCGAAGCTTCGAATCCCCGTGCGCGATTTTTCAGACATGTCTCTGTCGCGCAGACCCAGCTCAAGCTTTTAACCGACATCGGTCCATGGTCTGGTTTGACGATTCAAATCGAGGAAGTTCTCTCTAGTTCTTTGAACCCATGAAGTCGTCTCCCTCGCCAGCTGGTCCCGACCCTCCATGGGAGAAGCGGAGCGCGTAACGGTGGCGAAGCTTTGAACTTTCGTCCCTTCTTCTCATTCGCCACTTGCGCCTTCTTTCTGTCTCTCTCTCATTCGTACGCCTTCGCCTGCGGGGAAGACTTCCGAGCCTTTTCGCGGTCTCTCCCTCGATCACGGATTTGTCCTCATGGGAATCGAAGGAATCGGGGGAGTCGTTCCATCTTCTTCCGCTTCGGTCGAGAGGTGGAAGTACGACGTGCTTGTGAGCTTCACGAAAGATCGTTTATTTTTTTTTTTTTTCCACTCATGCACATTTACCTTGGATCTGAGTATGTCCTAAAACTACTTCGTCTTAACTCTAGATCGTAAAATTCGGGAGTATTCTTAGGGGTGATTTTTTTTTTTTTAGTTGGGATGGGGAGGGGAACAGAGCGTGTGAGCACCATCACATTAAAATAAGAAACGCATTCAGGTTAGACATTAGGATAGTGAACTACAGCTGAAAGCCCCTGTCGAAAGCTTGCTTCCTACTAGTTAGACACGTGCTTCGCACAGTGTCTAGAATCGGCATGTCTAATCAGTATTCCCTGGTTCTAGACACTATGCAAACATGTCGTATATCTCATATAAAAAGCAAATGCTTTGAGTTGCACATGAGATATCATTAGTAATATTATGTAATTTCGAGATTAATTGATCGCTTTGAGTTTCATAAAATAACTCATTACAATAAAGACATCTGAGAAAGACAGTTAATTATTCCAACAAGTCATTATGGAAACAACTCATGTACTCAAAACAGTATTCATGGGCACAGAAATCACCAATTTTCAAAAACAAAAAAATCGCATTCGAATAATTTTTCAATTTTATCATGTTATACATCCTGCTGTTATATTTCAGGGGTGAGTTATAATTATGGTGGTTCAACTTGGCCATGTTTTAAACATCATCGACTAATGATTTCTATCTATGTATTACGTCTTCAGCACGAAAGATCGTCTATTTTATTTTTTTGCGCTCATGCACATTTACCTCCTATCTAGAAGTCGGTGTCACGTGGTAGTTACTATCATGCATAATGTTTTTGTTTTTCAAGTTGTTGCATTAACTATTCCTTTCATTCTAATGATTTTATAGATAAATTTGGACTACTTAAGTGAGTATCTAACTTCAATTTCAGGCTATATTACGAGTAATTTTGGCTTTACTATCATCCATTCACTCATGTTTCGAACATACGGACCATTCGGCACTAAAATGAGAAGGAAGTTTTCATTTCCAGCCACTAGTGGAAGGATCAATGGATTTTATGGGAGTTCCGGTTCCATGGATTTTATGGGAGTTCCGGTTCCATCTTGAACCTCTTGGATCATATTTCGAACCATTCTCTCATCTATATCTGATTGAGCTTATTGGACCATTTGGAGGCCAAGGTGGACTCCATCGGGATGACGGAAAATTTAGTGGTGTATAGAAAATAGAGATGATGTTAGAAGATGTTGTCAGCTGCATCTCCTTTGAGTATGACGATAATGGCAAGTCTATTTGGTCCTCTGCACATGGTCACAGTGGCAACAGAGATACCCATATGGTGGGTTCGTTGCACATTTTCTGTTCATATTATGGTTGATCCTCTCGCTCTTTGCCTCTCTCGTGCGTGCACACTTGCACAAATCTCCTTATCAATTCTACAAGAACTTTTGTGAAAGCCTTTCATTTGCTTCTCTTCGATTGAGAGTCTAATTTTCCAAAATGTTGTCCTAATCCAATGATCGACGCAACCTCTAAGAAAGAAAAAAGATATACCTTAGTTATATTTCGTCTCTTCGATAAGTATAGTAACAAGCAAAACAAATCTATTGTTCCAATTGAAAGAAGAACCCATGATTATCTTTTCAGGAAATTTACAAACAAACAATTTGAGTGAAATTTTTCAACTTCTTATTTACTACATTCACTTTATGTATTCCTCTATTTGTAGAGCACATTAAATGTACTGAAAAGATGTTCGAGCGTGTCACGATTTATTTTTAGGACCTCGTCTCATCTTTCGGAAAATTTCCGTCGAGCCCGGAAATTTGCGGAAAAATCAAATTCGGCAAAAAGAAATAGAGGAAATTCGTATGGGCTGCTGCCATGGGATTTTTGGCCACCAAAAAAGAGTTTGCTTGTGAAGAATTGAGAAGAAAATGCCCATTGGACGGTCTCTTGACTATATGGCTGAAGACTTTTATGGCATTTTGATCATTTCTTTGATATTTTGCTTGGCCTTGGATTGGCTAAAGCCTTGACCTTCATGGCTTCTTCTTCTCTCTCCAATTTCCAGACATTCCCCACGCGTGAGCCCCCTTCCTCAGCCGCCCACCTTTCTTCTTCCTCTTCTTCTATTGCATTTCTTTTCATGCTCATTACCCTCCATTTCCTTGCTACCGCCTGCACCTCACGCATCCTCCAGCACCATCTTCTTTAGCTGCCTCATCATCCACTGCCCACACTAAACCTCACGCCCAGCAACATCACCAACTCCAACCGCCAACCTCCTCCACCTTCACGCCATCACCAGCACCTCACCATCTCCACGCCACCGCCAACAAACTCCCATCAAACAGCCAGTAACCGCCTGTCCCGGCTCAGCCCGTCCAACTGTCCGCCCACTCCTCTGGCCACCAGCAACAACCGCGGCCACCCCCAGCAGTCCCGACTAGTAGCTCACAGAACCGGATTCCCTTTTGGCCAAGAGCCCTTGTAGGGTTGTTTCCTTCACCGTTTGAGCTCCGTTGGAGACGCAGTAGTCTTGAGTCTTCACTGCCTTCACGTCGCCATTGCCGTGAACTCGCCGCCGCCCTAATCTGGTGAGTTAACTCCCTAATCCTTGATTATGTTGTTAATTTCGCTTAGGGGGTTAGATTAATGTTAATTAGCTTGATTAGATTAGTGTTAAGTTAGATTAGTCTTAAGTTGGAATAGCGTTAATCTAGTTTGGTTAGATTAGCCTTAAGATAGATTAGTGTTAATCTAGTTGGTTAGATTAACACTAATGAAGGTGGTTCAGCTTAATCTAGTGAATTTCTTTGTAGATCAGTTTACTGGACCCTTGTTGGTTGCGATTTTCGTAGGTCAAAATATGCTGTGATTTTGAGGTTACTTCATTCTTGGAAAATGTTCTAAACATCTTCAGCTATGACATATATTTTATTGAAGATTTTATAGATTTAAAAGAACAAGATTTAAGTTTTGTTACATGCAAAACAGAATCTCGGTTTGTGTAAAAACCAGTGACCTTTTGGTGTTTAATGGATTTTTATCAACTCTTAGGGTTCAATTTTTGAAATAGTTTCTTCATAAAAGTTGTTCATCACATCTTGTAGTTTAACATAATCAAATTTCAGATCAAACGAACAAACTATGGACCTCGAACTGATTTTGGAAAATGTAATTTCTGGACACAGACACAGTTTTTGTAACGGTTTGGGTGATTTATTGCTCTCATTCTAGAAAGATTTGGGTCAAGGTGTATCATGAAAATTGTTCGTTTAAGTGTCCTTTATAACATATTCAAATTTGAGAATTTTCCGAACTTGTTTGGTTATGTTTTTGGAATTAATCCCTTAGACGCGCAAGTGGACCTGGTTTTTGCCGTTTAAGGCCGGTTGTGGTTTTGTAGTTGTTCTTGGTATTTTACTTGCTGGGAAATAAATATGTTGTGATTTGGTTGATGTTTGACATGCTGAGAACTCATGTGTGATATCATGAGGTTGATTGCTCTATGTTGGTTGTTTATTACTATTGCAAAATGTGACCTTATGGGCTATTAAATAGAAAGTAAATGAGGTGTCGGGTCCGGACACCAAAAATTATTTGTTTGATAAAACAATGAGATTTTAAACTAGGTGTATGCAAAGTTTGACGGATTAATTTTAAGTACGTGAGCACCTACAAATTTATTTTAAAAAGTTTTGAACAAAAAAAAAGGGGTTACTAAAGTTTAGTTCCAAAAAGGGGTGGTTGGAAAAGAAAATAGAAAATAAATAAGGTGTCGGATTTGGATGTCGAAATTGATGTGCTCAATAAAACGAGGATGTTTTATACCAGATGCGTGCAAAGTTTGGCGGGTTAATTTCAAATACGTAACTCCGTATGAATTTATTTCGGAAAGCTTTGAACAAAAAAAAAAAGAGTTGCAAGGTTTATTGTTTTAAAAGGAATTTTGGTGTTTTGGGCTAATTGACGGAAGATAAGAAATGAGTTTGATTGAGGACGTGCATGCATGGTCACTAAAGGCGCGCATGACAACCATTCTGTTCCAGAAATAGTTTCTGGAACAGAAATAGATTTTTCTATTTCTATTTCTAGAAGAGTTTCTAAGCAAAAATAACCGTTTGATAACGATACAAAATTTCTACTCTAAAAATGGAAATTCGTTTGATAACGACACAAAATTTCTTCCTTTCGGACGGTGGCGGATTGGCGGATAGCGGTGACGAACAGCGGCGGCTACGGTGGCGACGGGGGCAGTAGCCATCAACCAGCGGCGGCAGCGACCGGCGATGGTGGCGGTGGCGGCGGCCGGCAACCGGCAACCGGCGGCGGCGGTGGCGGCGGGCGACCGGCGGCGGCAGGCAGCCGGTGACTGACGGACGGTGGTCGACGGCAACAGATGAAGAATCGGTTGACGAATGATGAGAAAATTTTTTATTTCTCATTTCTGTTCCAGAAATAGAGAAGTAGAAAATTTATACTTCTGATTTCTATTCCAAACCTATTTCTAGAATAGAAATCTATTCCAGAAATAGAAAAACGGAATAAGTTTATCAAACGGATTTCTATTCCAGAAACAGGTTTGAAATAGAAAAATTGTTTCTGGAACAGAAATAGGCAGTTATCATGCACCCCCTAAGTGGAACTCGTCACCCGACAGGAGTTTGGGGACGATACCCGATTTTTATCAAATGCCCGGCAGGGGTCCGGAAGCCAAGTCATGGTGGAGGCCGAACTGATGCTCCTTTATGGAATGCCGTCTAAGCGGGGGTTCTAAACGTTGCTATGCTCGACGGAGCGGGACGATGCCCAGTTACGCCGGATGACTGCCGACTTTTGAGTTGGTTGTGGCCATTGGGTCGTAATAACTTGAACACATCTGAGTGGTTGTGATAGCTGCGCTTGATTATGGGAGCACGGTATGTGACGTGTAACAACGGTTTGGCCTTATAATCACGACCCATGTGATTAACATGATGTGTTCCAGTTGTTAAACCGCGCTTGCTACATTGATGATGGTATATATGTTGAGCTAACGTGCAGGTACACGCCGAGGTGGGGTAAGTTCTGTATGATGCGTGTTTAGGACCGCATTCGAGTCGAATTTACGTCCTAATCGGGGCGTAGGGTTTTAACTCGCTAAGATTTTATTTTACCCCGTCGTGGGCTAACCTTTTTCAGGGCCGTAGCATGGAGATTTACTGAGTGCGGATGTGGTGAGCGCGAGATGCGACACCTTTTGGTTGGCCCTGCTGTTAGCGAAGTTTAGGGTGATCCTAGTCCCTGAAGGTTTTTGGGAGGGCCGGTTGGAAGTTGCCAATGTAAGGACTTGTAAATCATTAAATTTCCTAGGGACAACAGTAGTTAAATGAATAAGTTGTTTTTAGCAACTTTTGTTTTGATTGACTATCCTTATTGTTTGTTTGTTAGCTGGGTATTTATTTAATTCGTTTCCACATGTGCTTAATTGAAAGATAAAATGAATGGGTCGACGACACGTCTTGGGATGTCACATAATTTTAATCGACCGCCAGGGCATGTGCGCGTGCCCGGAGTTCGGGACGTAACACTCTTGGACGAAATTGCCCCCGAGCATGACTTGAAAAGTGACATGTGAGAAACACATGTGAGTTGGGACCCTAATTTAATATTAAACTAATCACTTTAGATCCTTATTTGGAACAATGTTTACTTTAGACCTTAAAAAAAAAAAAAAAAGGATTTCACTTTAAACCCCTATTTGACATTTTCTCTATAATTTACTCATTAGGTTTAAAATTTTAAAATTAGCTAATGAAATAGCTTTTTTAAGTTTTATTTTTTTTGGAAAATGCTTTTTTAAGTTAAAAAGTGACTAAACATGCAGATGAATTTTTAATATGTATCTTCCTAGAAAAGGGGGAAGAGATCATGAAGAGAAGTTTTGGATGAAATGAAAAACTGGTATTTGAGTGCAGCCATGTGAGATTGCGTGCTCGTAAGCAAATGTGAATCTCTTCTTCGTAGAATCTTCTTTCCGCCAATCAACGCGCGTCGTTCTGGAGCTTCAAATCCACTTGCGCGATTTCAGACATGTCCCTGTCACGTAGCCATCGGTCCATGCTTTGGTTTTGACGATTCAAGCCTCTTCGGTTCTTTGAACCCATAAGTAGTCTCCCTCACCAGCTGGTCTCGACGCTCCATTAAAGAAGCAGAGCGCGTACCGGTGGCGAAGTGTTGAACTTTCGTTCCTTCTTCTCATTCGCCACTTGCGCCTTCTCTCTCTCTCTCATTCGTACGCCTTCGCCTGCGGGGAAAAGTTTCGAGCTTTTTCGCGGTCTCTCGCTCGATCCCGGATTGTCCTCATGGAAATCGAAGAAATCGGGGGACTCGATCCATATTCTTCCGCTTCGGTTCATAGGTGGAAGTACGACGTGTTCGTGAGCTTCAGGGGCGGGGACATAAGGAAGAATTTCGCGGCCCACCTCTTCCGCGCGCTGAAGCAGGCAAGGATCTACTACTTCAGGGACAATGAAAAAGAGGAGACAGGGATTCTCATTGAGGGCAAGCTGCTCGACGCGATTCGCCATTCGAGGGTTTCTCTCGTCGTGTTCACTGCCAACTACGCAGACTCGCGGTGGTGCTTGAACGAGCTGGTGGAGATCCTGGAGTGCAACAGGAGGTTCAGAGATCATCAGGGTCATGTGGTTCTGCCCATTTTCTATGATGTCGAGCCACGCGACGTTCGGAAACAGAACGGGCAATTCGGGGATGGTTTTGAAAAGTGTTTGGCCACCCACACTGGACGATTTGCTGGTGCAGAAGTGGAGGAATTCGCTTAAAGAAGCTGGGAATTTGTCAGGATCGCATTTGAATAATGATGCTAATGGGTAATGCACTATCTTCCCCAAGAAAATTATGTTTTCGTTAGTTGTATTCCCAGTTGCACTTGATGGATAAATTCACTCACCGCAAAAGCTCATATTGGTGCTTGATTTGAACTCTACTGTTGATTGAATTTAGTTAATGTGTTTCTTGCTTATATGCTGATGGTCTCTTCAGGCTGTAGTTAGTCATATTTGAATTTGTTCTTCCCATACAACTACAGGGATCAAGCGTATTTCATCGAGCAAATTGTAGGACATCTCTTAAAGATTATTCCCAGAACAAGCTCCCCCGATGCTATTGGGGTAGATTCCTTTGTAGATGATGTGATATCGTTGCTGAAGATTAGGTCAGAGGATGATGTCCGTGTGGTCGGACTATGGGGAATGAAAGGAATTGGTAAGACAATGGTGGCCCAAGCCGTCTACCATCGCGTTTCTAGGGAATTTGACGGGGTTAGCTTTCTTGAAAATGTTGGAGTTGCTAACCAAGATACGCTTTTACTTCTTCAGAAGAGACTTCTCCACGATGTTCTGAAGGTACAAGATCTAGAAATTTATGATCTTAACAGCAACATCAACGAGATAAAAGCTAAGCTCTGTCGGCAAAGGATCCTTCTAGTTCTTGATAACATCACTGAGAAGCACCAAATTGAGTATTTTGGCGCTGGAGATCGAGAATGGTTCAAATATGGGAGTAGAATCTTGATAACTACAAGAGAAGAATGGCTTCTGAAAGATCTCCAAGTGGATGATAACTACATGCTCCCTGGACTGGGTTCTGAAGAATCGCTCCAACTCATGAGTCTCCACGCCTTTGGCAAAGACCAACCTAAAGAAGGGTATGAGGAGTTGTTCAAGAGTCTTGTGCACTATGCAGGTGGTCTGCCAGTGTTTCTTAAGAGATTTGGTTCCTTTCTTTCTAGTAGGAAAAATCAGTGGCATGACATATTGGAGAAGTTGGTGAGGGATCCTCATCTTGATTCAATTGGAATAACTTTAGATCCATTCTCCTCTCTTTATCCCTTTGTAGGGCCATTTGGAGGCCATGGTGGAGATTCTTTTGATGATCAAACATACAGTGACATAAGAAAAATAGTGGTGGTCATAGGAGCAGCAATTGAGTCCATTACTATTGAGTATGTTCAGAATGGTTGTTTCGTGCGCTCGCCAAGACATGGTGGATCTTTGGGAGGCCACACACATGATGTGAGTCCATTATGGTTCGCTTTGTTGATTTGCGATTTTTATGTCTAGTTATGTTGTTCTCCATCAAAGTGTCAGTTACTGTTCGTTTGTGGAATGGGGGTTGAGAAAAAGTGGTGTCACAGAGTCATCAAAGATGGACTTGCTTGAAACATATCAACTGGGTACTTCCACGATGCTTGATCGTCTCTCAATATGTTGATGGCTTTGTTGCACCTTGCTAAGAATTTTTCTTTTTCTTTTCAGGGTGCTAAAAGGAAAAAATTGCACTAGCGTCATCTACCTACTCGACGTTACGTTAATCAGAGATTAGTTTAGTGCTTGTCATTGTCAATACAGAGCATCAAGAATGTCATTTAATTATGGAGCAAAGCATTGGGGATTCTAAATGGAGTTCAATCTTTATGGCACAAGACTAGTGAAAAAGGCAAATTGTGCTCCAAAATAAGAGAAGAATTTCAGTCGTCCCAATAATTAGATATCTTTTTTTTTGGGAAAACTTAAACTAAATAATGCATCTAGAGAGCATAGCCTAAATAATGCATCTAGAGAGCATAGAATTTTCCCTTCTTCAAGTTGATCGATACTCACTTTGCTCTTCTGCAATTGTTGTAGGTATATATAGATTATCCAACTGAATACTAGACTTCGGTGTCAGGCTACATTAGAGAAGATTCTTGTCATGTCATCAACTCTCTTACCTTCGACAGTAATAAGAGGAAACATGGGCCAATTGGCGAGGAGAAAGGGAAGTTTTTCAGTTTTCCACAAGTTAACGGAAAGATCATTGGTTTTCATGGAAGGTGTGACTCTTTTCTGGATTCCCTTGGAGCTCATTTTGGCCCTGTCTCTCATCCATATCCCTTTGAAGTGGTAGGGCCATTTGGAAATGGGAAAAACCGCTGGGATGATGGCAAGCATGCAGATGTCAGACAAATTGTTGTGGTCTCTGGTTCTGCAATTGAATCTGTTAGTTTTACCTATGAGGAGGGTCCTTCTTTCAGACACGGTACAACTCATGGTGGCAAAAAAAAGACGGTACACTACTTTAGTAGGAACTCGATGTTTGATAAACATTGCCCCTTATTTTCAATGATGCTTATCATGCCATTGCTGAAGATGGTGTCTGGGTGAAAGTGATAAACTGTTAACTTGGGAACTTAGGTATGACACCATCAACAGGAAGCAAGTTTTTCTTGGAAAAAGATTTGTCAAAACAATTCGTCATAAAATTGAACACTTCTTTTAAATTTTTGTATTTTAAAACAGTCGATAAGGGAGAGTGAATCAACTATTCTCCATCTGTGGACTTTCTGCAGATAAATTTTTGTTGGTAGGATAACATCTAGTTATTCTCTCTGGGCATAGTTGTTCGAAAGATTAGTTTTTTTTTTTCCTGACAAAGAGCACTGAAGAGATAATGTTTGCAACAATGGTGCATTTGTTTCGTGGAAAATCAATGAGTTGAAAAATATTTTCCTGAGAATAATTGTTTGTATTGCATAGAAACATTAATTAATAGGTTTTTATCATCAACAACAATCTATTCCTAACATTTTCGTTAATGATGAAAATTCGCTTGTTAATTCATCTTCGTAAGTGATACACTCAATCGATTCTAGATAAGTGTTTTCCAAGTCGTTGATTTTTTGCAAAATAAATGCACCTTGGTTGTTGTTTTCCTTATCACATCTATTATAGTTAACATGATATTGAAGTAGGCAAGATAATCTACTATTTTCCAGATCATAAATTATCATCAATCATCAAGAGCATCACACCCCAGTCGTTGTCATCTACCATGCTTTTGCTTCTTAACTTGCTGCATTAACATTTCTTTACCCTCTATATGTTTGGTACAGATAAATCTGGACTGGCTAACTGAAGTTCTTATTTCGGTTTCGGGATATACTGTGAATGATTTTGGTTCTACTCTCATCCATTCACTCACATTCCAAAGCAATAAAAGAACATATGGACCATTTGGCACTGAAACCGGAAGGAAGTTTTCATTTCCAGCAACTGGTGGAAAGATTATTGGATTTTATGGGAGTTCTGGTTCCCATCTTGAATCACTAGGAGCATATTTGAAACCAATCTCTCATCTACACCCGATCAAGTGTGTTGGACCATTGGGGGGCCAAGGTGGACACTCTTGGGATGATGGAAAATTCAATGGAGTAAAGAAAATAAAGATGATGTTAGAAGATGATGTCAACTGCGTCTCGTTTGAGTATGATGATAATGGCGAATCTATTTGGTCCTCTGCACATGGCAACGAAAATGGAAGTATCCATGTGGTCAGTTCATTGAATATTCTCCATTCATACTACCTTTGATCCTCTCTCTCTCTCTCTCTTGCACGCGCGCATACACACACCCATTTTTGTGCAACTACTATATCAAGTATTGGTTTTTCAAAAATACTTGAAAAGCTTTGTCAAAGTTATGAGTGATTGTCACCCGTATACACCATGTACAATGATAATGTATGGGGTGTAGAAAGCATCTTAGAGGAAATCAAAGCTGTTAAATTGTACTGAAAATTTGAAGTTGTCTTTTTGATTATATAAATTTCTTTCTTGCTTTATTTTTGGATAAGGGTATCAAAAATCTTAAAACTTATTGTTAAGTGCAATCAAATTCTAAAGTTTTTAAAAAGTGCAATCAAGTATATATCATGTTAAATTGGTGTAATTTCAATAGTTTCGTCCAATTAGGCTAAGGCAAAATGCTGACCTTTTTTTTATTACTTTCTTAAGACATGTTACCCACAAAGCACCACATTAGAAAGATACTTGAAAATTCAAAAAAATAAAATAAAAGATATAAAAAAAAGAAAAAAAGAAAAAGAAAAGAGGATCAGAGAGTCCTTTGGAATTATCTTTTTATCAAATTCATAGTCAGCCAAAAGCAATCGCAGTTTAAGGACAAAGCTGAAAACTGCCCAATTTATAATCAAAAAACACATAAATATCCATTGAAATAACCTAAGCATGTAAATGCCTGTTAATAGGAAATGATCCATTGAATTTGTTGCCATAGAATACTGAACACTGCCCATAGTTATGATAGAGACATAGGCAAAAGACAACATGATCCCTAGCACAATGCAGAAGATCTGCCAAGTTTCAATAGAAAAACATGCAAAAGATTTCGTAAAACCGAAATTTAGTTTCCAAGCTCGATGAGGTTCGAGCAGCCATGGCCAAGCTTGCGTAGCTCAAGTTGTTATGGCTGTGAGCTTGAAGAAGCTCAAGCGGTCATGGCTGAGCTCGTTGAAGCTCAATTAGCCCTGGACATGAGTTTGAAGAAGCCTAGAAGCTGGAGCTACCACGGCCGAAGTCGATGAAACTTGGGCAGCTTAAACAAGCTCGCGTGGCCAGGGCTAAGCTTGACGAAGGTTGAAAGGCCAGGGTCACAAGCTCAAATTTCAGAATTTGATTGTACTAGGCTTTAGGCTTGACAAGATTTAGAACTTCTGATATAATCATCCCTTTTTATGTTATGCATTACACGAAGGTCGATAATATGATTTATGCGAGATGGACTCCATGAGAGCAACCCAATACCATAAGCTTTTGGTCAATTAATATGCTTTATGCAGGATGGATTCCATGTGAATAACCTAGTATGATAAGTTTTTTTTTTCTTTTATGCTAAATGAAGCGAATCAGCGAAGCGCGCCAGTGAACCCTACTGATCTATCATCTTATTGTTGACCCTAGAAGTTTGATGTAAGAATATTAGTCGTTAGAAATTCTCGGGTCTAGGTTGCACGTGGATCCAGTGTTTTCTGAGGCCACTATAATCTATCTATCATCCTAGATATGTATCAATATGACAGTCAAATGAAATAAATTCTTGTCAATTCAGCAGGTTCACTTGGATTACCCTCGTGAGTTCTTGACCTCGGTATCAGGATATATCAGACATAACTGTTCTGTTATTCAATCACTCACGTTCGAAAGCAATATAAGAAGGCTTGGACCCTTTGGTAAGGAAGAAGGGAACTTCTTTCGCTGTGCATTGACATGCAACAAGATAATTGGCTTTCACGGAAGGTCTGGTATCCAGCTTAATGCGCTAGGAGTCTACTTTGAACCAATTTATGATCTTCGTCTCTTAAAATCCATTGGGCTATTTGGAGGACGAGGTGGCGGTCCATGGGACGATGGAGATAGCAAGGGTGTGAGAAAAATAATTGTAAAAGGCGGATTGGTTATTGACTCCATTACCGTTGAGTATGACAAGAATGGGTCTGTGGTTCAGGGCCCTAGACATGGTGAAGGTGGAGGACATCTAACGCTCGAGGTATGGCCCTTTAGACATTTGCTTAATCTTATGAACGTGCAGCTTATGTGTTGTTGCTAAGGTTTTGGTTTTAAGTGGTCCGGAGGTTATGCACATGAGCAAAGTATTCTAAACAGAGCGTAGAGGTAAAAGTATGATGATGAGAACAGTCTATGGATTTTGAGTTTGACAAGTGATCATGAATGAGAAAGTCATTGTTGGGGCATGATGTTATATCATTATAGAACAGGGACTTGTCTTTGGTTTTCCAACCTTCCTCGGTTCCATTTACGATTAAAGCACTCAATATATTCATAAAAGTACTGCCTCCGAAAAAGGGGGAAAAAAGAATATCGAAAGCTATTTTTACTTTATGACTTTTAAGTCTGAACAATTTTCCTAAATTCTAATAGTTGTTCTCAAAGTGTTGCCAAAGCATTTTTTAAGCAATTGCCTTTTGGTTTTACTAATGAATGATTCGATAATTGTGGCGGACCAAAATAGGTTTACGCTCTAGATGTAGTGGAATTATTTATTTAGCTATTACATTGTTTGTTTAAATAGATACAACTTATCAACCGGAGTGTTCTGTTTACGCTGATTTTCCAGATTCTACGGTTGGGGGTTTGGGATTAATTATGCTTGTCTTTCTAATTTTGCAGATTAAACTCGATTATCCTCGAGAGTACTTGACTTCATTTTCTGGTCACTTTGAATCGTTTTGCGGGCTTATTGTTGTTCGCTCCCTCACATTTCAGAGCAATGACAGAACTTATGGGCCAATTGGTCAGGAGATCGGGAACTACTTTTATTGTCCATCAATTGGTAAGAAGATCGTCGGGTTTCACGGGTGGTCTGGATTATGGCTTGATTCACTTGGAGCACATTTTGAGCCTTGACGTGCTAAGCTCCACCTCTATGTGCGTCATACGGTCGATGTTTGAGGTTACTCGTATACATAATGTAGAATTTGGAAATCGAAGCCATTTATATGTACTAAATGATTGAAGTTGTCTTTTTGATTATCTAATTTTCCTTCCCTAATTTTTTCTTTTATAAGTGCATTGGTAATCCTAAAACTTGTTGCAAAGTGTAATTGAGTTCTAGAGTCTGTAAAAAGTGCAATCAAGTCTAAATTTTACCAAATTAGTATGATAATCTCAAATCATGTGATAGGGAGAAATCTCATGATATTTTATATATGTAGTAAAAAATATGAATGTGATAGGGAGAAATCTTTTCTTTTCTCTCAAGAAAACTTTAAGAGAAAAAAATATTTTAGAAATATTAAATTATAAGTATAATTTATATATGGTAATAAGTTGTAAAAGGAAGCTCCATGGGAATGAGAAAATAATTTGCTTGAGCCTTGTAAACATATGTACAATTGACTTACTATGCATGACATTTGATGTGGTAGAAAGAAAATACATATGAATTAGGCACGGCAGTTTATGTAGTAAAAAAATATATTTAAGTTAGAGAAAAATTGATTTTGGGATTGTAATGGAATTTGTAGCAAAACAAAATGGACGCTAATTGAAACGATATATCAAGTATAGGAAAAAGAATTGATTATACTATACACATTATGTTATGTGAGAAAATTTAGTTATCAGCATGAGTCAATATTATAACACAAAATTTACTTTGGTTCAAGCATATATAAAATGTAGTAAAATACAATGTTAGAGATAATTTTACTTGAGTAAAGAATGATGATTGCTCATAAATGACAACATAGTGGTGTCAAATTAAAAAGAAAAATAGGGCATGATAAATTCATGTTAGTAAAATAGGACATATAAGATATTTGATAAGAGTAAAATGAATTTATAAATGAGAAATTCGAACGTCCAACATTTGATCGTATTATAAATGATACATGTTGATTTCACATAATATATTTTTCACTTTTTAAAATTTCATGGTTCGTAATTTTCCTCACTAAAAGTTATGTAATTGTTATATATCATTTCATAATGTTTCTTTACAAGACACAAGTTTCCCTTTTATCGTCATAAGTTCTATAAATCCTATGATTTCTTAAATTCCATAAAAAAAATAGTAAATTGCCTAAGTGTATGGTATGTTTCTTTTTCTATTGTTCATATATTATCTGAACAATCATAAGTTTCCATTGGGCCTATGTAATTGCCATTTCGTAAATTATTTTGAGAGGCCGTAAAATCTTTACTCCCGTGATTCCTAATATTCCACCAAAATCATAACATATGCCCAAGTTAATAGCAAACTTCATTTGTGTTATTATTAGTAAAATATTTAATCGATCGTGACTTGCACTTCGTAAAGACGTGCGTGAGTAGCCTTCTTCACCAATCATGACTTTTCTTAATCGAAAACAAATTTGATATCAAGTAGGTTTTACAAAGAAGACCGGACAGACCACTCTTTCCTCTTTCTTTTTTCTTTGCAACAATGACGATCTAATCTTGTTACTGCCTCTCATGTCTTCGCTTTTCAGAGCAAAAAGAAGAAGAACACGCAAGTAGAAGTTCTCGATGAAATAAAAATATTAATATTTGAATGCAGCCATGGACAATGATTCCATTTACGTCTCCACAGATTAACTGTTTCGAAGCATCTTCTTCTACCAACGCATGTGCTATGAAGCTTCAAATCCATGTCTGCGTCTTCAGACATGTCTCTGTCACGTGAAACAAAGCTCTTTTAGCTTGACTTGACGAATTCAAACCAAATTGTCCTCAAGCGCGCAAGTTGCTTCTTCAGTTCTTGGAACCAAACCAACTCCACTCCGCAACTTGTCTGAACATTCACTTGAATAAGCAGTCTGTCCTGATGGCGGAGCTTTCATTCATCCCCTTTTCTCATTCGCAATTTGCGTCTCCTGTTTACAAATACACCTTACCGGCGGAAGAGTTGCGACCCTTTTTGCAGTCTCTCACTCAATCACGTATTGTGCTGATGGGAAGCGAAGAGATCAAGCGACGCATTTCGTCTTCTGCTTCAATCCACCAATGGAAGTATGATGTGTTCGTGAGCTTCAAAGGCGAGGACATAAGGAAAACCTTCGCAGCCCACCTCTTCCATGCGCTGAAGCAGGTGGGATCCACTGTTTCAAGGACAATGACAAAGCAGAGACCGGAATTTTCATCGAGCCCAAGCTGCTCAATGCGATTCACCATTCCAGGGTCTCTCTTGTCGTGTTCACCACCAACTACGCAGACTCACGGTGGTGCTTGAACGAGCTGGTGAAAATCATGGAGTGCAACAGGACGTTCAGAGATCATCAGGGTCATGTGGTTGTGCCCATTTTCTATGATATTGAGCCAAGCGATTTTCGGAAACAGAGCGGGCGATTTGGGAATGGTTTTTGAAGGTAATTGGCCACCCGTATGGTCGATTTGCTGGTACAGAAGTGGAGGGATGCGCTTAGAGAAGCCGGGAATTATAGGGATGGCATTTGAATAATGATGCTAATGGGTAATGCAAAACCTCATATCGGTGCTCTTGATTGATTTGCTCAATCACCACAAAAGATCATATCGGTGCTTGATTTGAACTTGTTAGAATCTGTTTGATTATGGTGTAAGTGTTTGGAATAGATTTTGATGTGAAAGTTATCTCTGCTTCTGAGAGTTATTTGGTTTAATTGTGTCTTTTATTTGCATCCTTCAACCATGGAAAATTTGTTAGCCACTACCACAAGAGTTCTAGGATCTTTTAGATTGTCCGAGTTTAGAAAAATATCTTAGAAACTCTGGGAAATGGATCATCAATTTAGAACTGCACTGCTGATTTAATTTAGCTCATGCACTTCTTGCTTATATGCTGATCGCCTCCCTATGCTATAGTTAGTCACGTTTGAACTTGTTTTTCCCATGCAACTACATGGATCAAGCGGACTCCATCGAGCAAATTGTAGGACATATCTTCAAGATTATTCCCAGAGCTAGCTCCCCCCGCGCCATTGGAGTGGATTCCTTTGTAGACGATGTGAAATCATCACTGGAGATCGGGTCAGAGGATGATGTCCGTGTCATTGGAATATGGGAAATGGAAGAAATTGGTAAGATAACTGTGGCCAAAGCCGTTTGTGATCGCCTTCTCAGGGAATTTGAAGGTCTTACCTTACTTGAAAATGTTGGAGATACTAACCGAGGTACTCTTTTACTTCTTCAGAAGAGACTTCTCCATGATATTCTGCAGCTACAAAGTCTAGAAATGTATGATCTTAATAGCAACATCAATGTGAAAAAAAAAAAAACTCCGTCGAAAAAAGATCCTTCTGGTTCTTGATGACATCACTAAGAAGGACCGATTGAGTATTTTGGTGCTGGAGATCGAGATTGGTTTCAACAGGGGAGTAGAATTTTGATAACTACAAGAGAAGAACTGTAATAATAGCCCATTAAACCCAGCCCATCTCTCTCTTAGGCCCAAGCCCATCTTCTTTCTTCTCTTCTCTAGGTATTTCACATGAGGCAGCAACGGACAAAAATAAGAAATGAAGAGAAGAGAGGGGGCTCGTCCGTGAGAAGGAGAAAGGGGGAAGAGAGAGATTTTCCACGCGTTCTTGATCCAGACAACTCGACTAGCCGAATCAACTATGGTTCGCGATGCCTGGTAAGCATTCGAGCCGATATTTCGTCTAATTAAAGTAATTTTGGGAATTAGGGCACAAACTTTGAGCTATGTAGATCTTGAAATATGACCATTGAATGAGGAGATTTTGAGCTGCAACTTTGTGGAAATGAAAGTCTAAGACGTTATGGAGTTTTGGGGTTTGATGAAACCCGATTTCAAAGTATGGCTTGTTCATAACGAAATTCTGAAATTTTGCATGCGGGTTATGCGTAATAGCTAAAGACAAACACACACCATAAACGAGCTTCTTCATAATGCTTAGGAGTCATTATGTTGACAGTCGAATGTGGCTTAGTTGAATTGTTCATTAGAGTTGTGTAGTATCTACTTTTTAATAATGTTTTTTGACAAGTTGATAGGAATGTGAGTGCATTGACTCAAGGAACTATTGTAAGTTGGTTTTCGGTTTTTCCTAGGTGAGTGATACTATTTATTATCTGTGTTTTGAACTCATGTTTTGAAAAACATTATGGATTAAGCATACTATGACTTAATAATAGAATATTTTATTGTGTAAAACATGATCGAGCCGTTACTGTTGTTTTGTTGTTTGAAAGAGGAAGTTATTGTTTGACTTCAACTTAAATGATTGCCTATAAATGGTTTGTGAAACCTTTCATAAAAGAATCTTGAAAAGTTTAAGATTTATGAATGTGGTTTTGAAAGGCGCTTTGATATCTATCTATTGAATGCCTAAGTTGTGAATTGGTTTGTGAAATGGATTCTGAATTAGTTTGGGAAACTCATTGGATATTTGAAATGATTTTTGGATTTGGTTGTGGATTATTGGAGATTGAGTTGCGAAAGCTTTCCATGATTGATTTGTGAAATGTACTATGATATTTAAGATTGTTTATGGATTGGAGGATGAGGTTGGATGCTCAATATCACCGTAAGCCTAGAGAGGGGTTTTGTGAGTATACGCATACTAGTCTAAGATATCCTCGTGGGCCGACTTTACTTTCGATATTCCCTTTGCTATATCTCTTCGCTAAATTGATAACACTTATCGTATTTTTCATTCCACTAATAAAAATCTAGCCAATCATAAAAAAACATTAATTTATTTTTGTGAAACATTCCGAGTATCAAGAGGATTGCGAAGACACAATGAAACAAAATTTAAATTTCCATCTTCATTATACAAGTTTTTGTAAATTTAGGAAATTAAAAGTTGGAAAATATTTTTCTAACTCCAAAGGGGGCATTATTATATATGTTTTCGTAAATTTAAGAAACTAAAAATCAAAAAATATTTTCCTAATTCCCAAGAGAGGGACGGGAATAAAATTTTGGTGGCCTCAAAAAATGGAGGAATTCACAAAAATTTCCCTCCAATACAAACGAAAATTATCATTTTCACCCAAAAAGAAAAAAAGAAAAATATCAGACGGAAATAAATAAAAATGGGGAATAGAGTTCCGTTAGGTGACGAACTTCTCTCTCTCTCTCTCTCATACGAAACAGAATTCATTCACATGATGATCAGTAGTAGACTTTCATACAACACAGAAACAATCTTGCACATCATACGAAAGCCATATATATATATATATATATTTTGGTTGGAACATGAAAATTATACGCGAATGTGAAGTTAATTTCATTAGAATTCTAAAAATTATATTTTAAGAACCCCTTGGAGCCGCACTCAGTCGATTTTCCCCTCCCCAAATCCTCCTTCCCGACCGTCGTCCTCCATTCGAATCCTCGTCCTCTCCGAACCAGTCCGACCCTCCAATGGCGCTGAGAATCCACGTCCTTCCCCTGCACGCCCTGCCCCGGCCCCCGAAATCCCGCCTCCGCCCCCTCCGTTTCGACCCCCGCAAGCCGCTCCCCGCCTCCGTGTCGTGCAGGGCCAAGAGGCCCACCGGCGACGCCGAGATCGCGTCCGCCTTGGCGGAGGAGGTCGCGAGGGTGCACGCCCAGAAGAAGCAGAAGGACGAGGCCCTGAGGAAGGGCCGGGCCCTCCTGTTCGCCGAGCTCTGCGGCTACCTCTCCCTGGGGGAGGACGAGCTGAGGAGGAGGTGGGAGAGGATGGAGGGCGGCGAGCGGAGGGATATGGCGGCGGAGTTCGTGTCGAATTGGAGCGCCGATTTCCATCCCCTGTCCGCGAGGTCCGTCGTGGAGATGGTCGAGGAGCACCTGCGGCGAGAAAAGAAGCCGTCTTTCTCGGACGATTCGGCATTTTTTCCTAGTTTGAAGAGATTGATGGGCTTGGGTGAGAACAAGTGAATGTGTGTTGGGGTTATAGTTTTGTTGGTGGTAAGTGCCTATTCGCTTTGCAATTTCTTCCTTCTTTTCTCGGATGGGAAGAGCAGAGAAGCGAGTGGTTACTGTAGTGCACGACGTCCGTTTGATCAATTGATTGTGCATGTTTATGCAGAAATTATCATGGCAACCAGAGTTCGGTTGATTTGTGTTTTCTCTGCATTGCTCTCGCTTTCCCTTTTTTTTTCTCTGACCCTCTTAAAAAAAATGGAGTTCTGTTCGTTGAATTCTGTTGATTGGCAATGGTCATCGGTAAAACGAACCATAATTAGATTCGGCAATAAATTTTGTTTTTTGATCGGGTTCTATGCCAATAGCGTTTGATGGGTATTGAATATGAAGCAGAATGAATCAACTGGAAACGGTTCAAATGTTTAACGATCCCCCTGGCCCCTGGGAGGTTTGATTGAGCGGCTGATAAGTGAAGCATTTGACCTCTGCTTCCTGTCATGTCTTGGATATCGACCCGACAACTCAATCAACTTGAAGAAGACTTGTGGGAACGACTGGAAAGGTGCTCAGAGGAGGAATCCCCAGTTTGGCTGTTGTGAAAGTGAAGCTAACACCGTACTGAAGCAGTAATGGAACCAGGCAAAGAAGATCTCCACCTCCTTGACTGTGTTGTCGTCGGTCGTACTTTCACTCTGTAATTTGCCATTTGGGCCCGTGCAGTCTACATCCATTGCGAATCGACTTCAAAGCAATGTACTTCGGTGGTGACCTCTTGCTTTCTTGGTCAACGTGGATTTCCTGTGTTGCGATGGTAATTTCGATCATCTTCTCCGTCAATTTCTCGAATGACTTCTGCAAGAGAAGAATGGCACAATCCGTTTGTAAAAATGCCAAATTGGATGTGCCACAAGTCAATAGCGACTTGTCTGTCATGCTTGTCCAAGTAAATAGTAATTTCTACATCTCTGCTATACCGGGATATGATTATGAGGTTTGCTTGAGCTTGAGGGGATCGGATACTCACAAGGGGTTCCCTGATTTTCTCTATGATGGCCTTTTAGATGCCGGTGTCCAGGTCTTCAAAGACAATGAGGGAGCTCCGTGAAGGAGAAAGAGATTGCCCCTGATCTTTTAGAAGCCATCAAGAAAGGATCTTTGCACCCATTTTCTCTGAAGAGTAGAGAATATGTTTCTAGTAGAAAGTGCCTCAAGTAGGTGGCGCAAATGGTTGAATGTAGGGAAGAAAGGAAACGAATGATCTTTGCAATCTTCTATTACGCTCCACGATTTCAGCGCTGATCTAGACCTTTTGCAAAAGCCTTCTCACAGCACGAGAAGCACTATGACTGTGAGACCATCCAAGGATGGAGAAATGATCTCGATGTGGTTAGATCATTGAAAGGTGGGCACTGAAGAACATGGTCGATGGGTTATTTGTTAACTCATGAATTTGCGTGACTTATGATGCTGTGGATATCTATCTTCTGGCCTCGTGAATGCTTGTTTGGTTTGCTTGAATGTATTCAGGAAATAGATCCCCGTCATTGTAAATTTGTAATCAAGTAATATGATATAGAATCTCATCCCATTCAACTCTTAAGCAATATAGGAACGTTGATCTGCATTTGACATGTCACTACTATGAAGTATGACTAAGACATTTACGCAGCTCATCATCGGTAGTTTATCACTGCTTTAACCACCACCACTAGCTAGCCAATGTAGCGTGTTGTACTGCCATTGCCTCTGCAACCACCACCAATCAGGTAAGACTAATGTTGCCAAGGTCGTGTTACGACCAATTCTTGAACCATTGGCATACCATATCTTTCTCAGAGACATCTGAGAGCCATCACTGCAACACAAGGGTCTTAGAATATTTGCAGAGTTGACTGGTCTCTAACATCCTAAATGGTGATCATTCTGATTTGCAAGTCTCGATGGGGGGATCAAAGAGCTTGAGCAGAAATTGGAGAATGATAAAGTTTCATTCTTCGTTATGAAAAGCTGAAGGTATCTTGAAAGTTGCAGAAGTCTACGTGAGATTGAAGGGTTTGAAGAGATGGAATCACTGGAGTTGCGGAACATTTCTTGGTGCATAGACATTGAAAAACTTCCAAACTTTTCGAAACTGCAGAGGTTGTGATACCTAGAAATGCGAGCATGTGAGAAAGGGAGATTCAGGGTCTTGAGGTACTTAAGTCTCTGTACTGTTGGACATTACAGGATGTACACTTGTACAGTGCTTGGAAATGCATCTGATCTGCCGAATGTTACAATTAAGCATCAGATGCAGTTATTTAGTAAAGATGGACGTTACTTGATCTACCAAATGTTACAAAAAACCTTTCGCTAGAAGTTTGAGGCAACAGCCATTCCGCACAACTTCCAACAAGTATTTACCTTGATTGCTTGGTTTTGTTCTATTCAATTTCATGTTCTGTCTGCATAATCATTGGAGAAACCTGATGAATTTTTTTCCCAACATCCAAAAACATCACTGTGAAATCAACAACTCTAATAGAAAAAACCCTGACATTTCCTTGCATGTTGAATTAGCAAATAGCTGACATACTAACCACACTAGACAAGTTCTTAAATATATGTCAAGCCTTTAAGAAATGTACTTTACTTGCCTTTTTGTCCTCATGCAGGCTGACAAAACAAATACTCACCCTATTGGGAACATATTTGATGAACGACTGGCTAAAATAATGAAGTCAGATTTTAAGACGTGATATCACTTTTTTAAGGAATTATATATATAACAATGTAATCAAAGCCAAAGGAAGTATAGGCTTGTGGTGGCTCACGATTAGGTAGTCATCAAGATGTCATTTGTGGATCGCAAATCTTCCTCTTCTCTTCCCCATCACAACATGCCTTTTAGATAAAATACATTAAAAAGAGTAGGTCAATGGAGAGAAATTGGATTTTTTTCATTTGCTTCAAATTCTTCTCATTCCCCGATTGGATGTATATTTTTTTAACGTTATATTTATGTTTTGTTTTACAAACAAAGTGAGGGATTGTTGGTAGTTTGTTCGTAAAACAAACTAACAGGTGTCTTATTCCACGTGAAAAGGATGAGAGTGCGTGCGTGGACGATGTTTAACATTAATCAACGATCATTATTTTTATTTATTAAAATTTGAATTAATAATTATAAAATAACCATTGTATCCTATTGAAATAATATGATTGTTCATAATATAGTACAATTACCTTTTAAATATTTAATTTCGAATTTATTTTAGCCTAATGCTTATAAGGCACTCTTACAACCTTTGGAAGGTTCTGTTTGTTTGGAAATAACGTCTTCATCTTTGAAAGGTTTTATCTGTTCAAATATATTTATTCACCATTAGTGTTCAATTTTTGCACAACTTTCGATTTTGCAGTCTTAGGGACTTCTTAGTGCAGGGTGTTTCTGAAGATGAGAAACTTAAGTTAGTGCTCCACATTTTTGGACAGATTGCTAGTGTTCCGAGAGGGAAGAAAGGAGATATCGTCCCATGCTGATAAAGAGAAGTTGCTGACTTCTCAAATGCATTGCTAACTGAATAGCAACTTGTTTTACCCGAATATTGTGTTTGGAAAGTATGACATTTGTTTATACTTAAAAAATTGTGAACTGTTTTAGTAATCTATCAAAAGATATTTGTGGAACTTATAAAGTATTGTACGAAATTATCAACTTTAATTTGATTGATTTGTCAATTTTTCTCCCACAGTGTTTTTATTTTGGGAGAAATGAATGATTTGAAAACCGTTTTCCTTAAAAAGATTGGTTATCACTTAGAATAATTAGTAAATGATTTTTGTTTATTATCAACAATAAATTATACTAAAATATTTTCATGAATGATAAAAATATTTTTCATTCATTTAACTTTGTAATCACTATAAGTGATCATTTTCAAGTTTTTTTGTTTTTTCAAATCATAGATTTAGTGTGGGAAAAAAAAAACATCATAGATTACAACTATTTTGACTTAACAAATATTATTTGAATCGCTTGCCAAGTTTAGTCTAATTATTCTAAAATTACTAAAGGTTGTCATAATTGACCGATATTATTGTTGGAGCTTACCAACTTATCAAAGTTACTATCTTTTAAACAAAATTACCAATTTATAATTTGAGTGTTTTGCCATTATATCTCCGATTAAGTTACTAACTAATTGAAGAAACACGAATTCTTATCTGAGTCACTTAGCAACTTGTATTTAGTTGTTTTGGGAATTATTCCAATCATTTACCATTTTGTACTCACAGAGAATACCAACATGTGTTAAAGTAACCGACTCTCATACAAATTTACTAGCTCTTATTAATTATTTCAATAATCTACCAATATATATTTACGGAGCTTAGTAGTACTAATTCGTGAACTATACTAGATTTTATATAAAAATTACAAATTCTTATATGAACAACTTGTGTGGACAGAACAACTCTTACAATTTTTTGTACATAGTATTGTCAAGTTTACCAATGTGTTAAAATTGCTAATTGTTATATGAAATTTACAAATTTCTTTCAAAATAACCAATTATTCTATTAATTTGTCGACTTTTATATGTGAAACTCGAAAGTTACTAGACTTTACATGAAATTACCTACTCTTATTCTAGCTAGTTCTCTATGTTTACTTGATAGTTTCGGAATTGCTAAATATTCCAATAATCTACCAATATTTATTTGTAAAACTCAATCAAAGTCATCAAATGTTATATGAACTCACTAGCTCTTTTTTAGTCAACTTACTAACTTTTGTTTGATTGTTTCAAAAGTACAAATTGTTCCATAAATTACCAACAATTATTTCATAGCATTCCAACATATTAATGACCAACATCGACATGGAATTACTAACAAAAATCACTGACTATTCCAATAATTTACCAACATTGAAAGCGGAGCTTAAGTTATCATTTTTTTCATATAATTATCATTTCTTATTTGGGTTCCTATAATTTATCAATTGAAAGTAGGGCTTAAGTGATCAATCTTTTATGAAATTACCAACCCTAATTTGGGTAGTTACCACCATTTATGTGATCATGTCCAAATTACCAATTATTCCAATAATTTATATAAAATTGCTTGTGTAGTTTACCAACTTACAAAACTAGTACTCTTATACGAAATGACCAACTCCTATTTGAGTCCACTTGCAAATGTTTATTTCATAGTGTAAAAAGTACCAATTGTTCAAATAATTTTACCTACATTTATTTGAGCTTAACAATGGATTAAAAATTTCCAACTTGTATAAAATTTGTCATCTCTTTTCAAAATTACCAACTATGCCAATATACCAATATCTATTTGTGGAACTTAATTTACCAACTCTTATATGAAACTGCCAGCTATATTTGAGCTGGTTATTGACGTTTATTTTATTTTTTTTAAATTATAAGTTTTTGCAATAATTTACCAATCTTTATTTGCATAGCTTACCAACATGTTAAAGTCACCACATATAATATAGAATTGCCAAAATCTGAGTTTATGTACCAACATTGATTAGATTGTTTCAAAAGTATTGATTGTTTCAGTAGCTTACTAATAATTATTTGTGGAACTTACTAATTGGTTGAAATGACCAAATTTTTTATGAGATGTCACTAATCACATTCAAAAGTTGCTATCCTTCTTTCTTTCTCGAGAAGAAAATTACTAGTCAATGTGAAAAGTTCAACTTTCTAAAACATATCAAAACTTGGTCTTTTCCTTTTGTATGAGAGGTCATCGACTATATTAAGAGGTACTAACCATATTAAGAGGTACTAACTTCTGATAATTTTAAATATCCAAACCCACTACCAATTCGTTAGAAAACACATGGCAAAATCACTATGATATTGAAAATTTACTTTCTTGCAAATTATTAAACTTTACATAAGTTACTAATCACGTTTAAACCTAAAACCCAAGTAATAATTGAGAACGATTTGATAAACTTGCACCTATGTATAATATCATAAAGTCAACATATGTTAGGATACGTGTAGTGGATATTTTATAAAGGTTTTGTGAAGTCACACGCAACCATGAATCTCGCATTACGTCAAGAAACATCAACTAATAATTTGAAGAATCTTCTTCTACCGACTGACGCAAGCGTGTAGGACAATCATCTTATTATCTCACGCTTATTATCCTAAGGACAAAATGTCGACACAAAAGCACACATTAAATGAGCCAATAGCCATGAAGCAACGAGAAAGTCCACAAAGTTAACAAAAGCATACAAATACAATAAATGCACATGAAGGCAAGCGTGGCAATCAATGGAGGGCTCTTCAATGACCTTTGTTAACATTCTCTATCTTCATACTCAGCTCTCTGTCTTTTTTTTTTTTTTTTTTTTTTTTATGTGTCTGCTAATATTTAACGAGGTCTTCGTATAGAGACAGTTCACCATAAATCACGTCCGTTGATTTCTTTTTGTTAGAGGATTTGTCTAACACATCAATCAATTTTATTAATACTTATATACGTTGATCGAATTCAAACCTCAAGCCACCCAATCTTCTTCAGTCCTTTGCACAAATGAAATCCTACTCGTCAGCTTGTCCAAACGGTCCCATGAAGAAGCACAACGTGTCCGATGGCGAAGTTTTTATCCGTGTTTCTTCTCATTCTCCGATTTGCCACTTCCCTCTCTCTCTCTCCCTCTCTCTCTCTCTCTCTCTCATAGATACACTTCACCTGCGAGGAAAAGTTTCGAGCTTTTTTCGCAGTCTTTTAAATTTTGCAGAGTTTATTGGTCTCTAACATCCTAAATGGTGATCATTCTGATATGCAAGTGTCGATGGGGGGATCAAAGAGCTTGAGCAGAAAGTGGAGATGATAAAGTTCTCATTCTTCGTTATGAAAAGCTGAAAGTATCTTGAAAGTTGCAGAAGTCTATGTGAGATTGAAGAAGGGTTTGAAGAGATGGAATCACTGGAGTTGCGGAACATTTCTTGGTGCATAGACATTGAAAAACTTCCAAACCTTTCGAAACTGTAGAGGTTGCAATATCTAGAAATGCGAGCATGTGAGAAAGGGAGATTCATGGTCTTGAGTTACTTAAGTCGCTATACCGTTGGACATTACAGGATGTACACTTGTACGGTGCTCGGAAATGCACCTGATCTGTCGAATGTTACAATTAACCATCATATGCTGTTATTTAGTAAAGATGGAGGTTACTTGGTTTGTCGGATGTTACAGCACACCTTTTGCACGAAGTTCGGTGCGATAGCCATTCCGCGCAACTTCCAACAGGTATTTACCCTGATTGCTTGGTTGTGTTCTATTCAATTTCATGTTTCTCCCTGCATAATCATTGGACAAATTGCTTATTGCTTAATCCCGATTAATTTTTTTCCCAACATCCAAAATCATCATTGTGAAATCAACAACTCTAATAGATAACACCTTGACATTTCCCTGCATGTTGAATTAGCAAATAGTTGTCGTACTAACTACACTATATAAGTTCTTAAATATATGTCAAGCCTTTAAGAAGTGTACTTTCCTTACTTTTTGTCCTCATGCAGGCTGACAAAACAAATACCCACTCTGTTGGGAAAATATTTGAGGAACAATTAAATGGAACAATGAAGTCAAATTTTAAAGCGTAATATTGCTTTTTTGAAGAAATTATGTGTAACAATGGAATCAAAGCCGGAGAAAGTATAGGCCCGTGTTGGCTCATGATCGGCAGTCCTCGAGATGTCGTTCGTGGATTGTGGATCTTCCTCTTCTCTTCCCCATCGTGATGTGCCTTTCAAATAAGATAAAATACGTTAAAGAAGAGTTGGTCAAGGGAGAGAAATTTGATTTCTTCCTTTGATTCAAATTCTTCAAAAATCATTCTTTTTGAAGTTTTGTGATGGATAAAGGTATGTCTTTATCTCGCTTATCGTGAAAAATCTTGAAGATTAAAAACCCTAGCTTTAAATTTCCATATTTAAGAATATGTTATCTGCGCACCTCAGACCAGTGGGAATAAAGGAGCATGCATTACATGTTCCCTTGCCATAGTCAAGGCACATTCGCAGCACGCACCTGTTGCCATCACTCCTTATTTATGTTTCTGCCCTCTCCAATTATTATTTACGATCCTGCACTCCTTGCTGGATAATTACTATTCTGCCTTGGTTGATTATTTATCATTTTTTTCCATTGGATGTTAAATTTATGGTTTTGCCCTATTGAAATTATGATTTTACAAATTTTCCCTTACACCTTAATTTATAGTTTTGCTCTTGCGTGCGATTTGGTGAAGTGGATACTATCTTGGGTATTAAAGTTTAAAAAAAAAAAAAAAAAATAGCAAGGGTTATTCTTTGAGCCAAAGTGACTATATAGAGAAGATGTTAAATAAATTTAAACATCTTGGTTTCAAAGATATGAGTATTCATTTGATTCCTGGTAGAGTCTTTAATGTGAGTGCTATAGGGTCTTCAATGTATGCAATGCATTGTATTAGATCCGATATTGCTTATTCCGTGTGTAAGTGGAGTACATATATTTGTAATCCAAATATAGAATATTGAAAATCTGTCACCAGAATTTTTTGTTATCTTAAGAGAACTAAAAATTTAATATTGTTCTATAATAATTATCCGGATGTATTAGAAGGATACACCTAATTCTAGTTGGATTACAAGTGTAAAAGAGAAACATTCCACTTCTGGATGGGTTTTTACACTAGGTGGATGTGCTGTATCTTAGGCGAGCAAGAAATAAACATGTATAACTCACTCAATGATGGAATTTGAATTCGTTGCTTTAGCAGCAATTAGGAAAGATGCTGAATCTATTAGGAATTTGTTGTTCAATATGAAATTATGGCCTAGCCCTATGTCTCCTATTTCTATCTATTGCTATAGTCAAGCCATTTTAGCAAGAGCTTCTAGTAACGCCTATAATGTTAAGTCTAGACATATTAGTTTAAGACATGAGTATGTATGACAATTGATTAAATATGATACTATAACAATTGTCTACGTGGGGTCAAGCAATAACCTAGTTGATCTCTTGGCAAAAGCATTACCAAGAGACATGGTAAAAATGACCTTATGAGAAATGGGGTTAAAACCTTTTAATTAAAATCACCAATAATGGTAATCCCACATTTTTCCAGAACATTACTAGTTACAAGGTTTAATGGGTAAGAACAAGTTACTGAATGTGATTGCTTGATATTGACGTTAGCTCTAATATGAGAAGTCAGTATTATCTGTTACATTTTGTAGGTTAAATTGAATTCTTAATGAAGTGTAGTCCAAATTTGTAATATGTTAATAGTAACATAAATACATGGTAGATACTCCACCTGTATAAGCTTAGAAGTGATGCTACTTCTTATGAATGTTAGGGTTCCTTTCTAGAGGACTCATGAAACAGGTTAAGCACAAGACCATAATAGTGCAAAGTAATATAGAAATTCTTACTGAAACAAGAGTTTAGTATATGTGCGGCATGTCTGATTCAATTATTTAAAAATACAAATTTAAAGCCAAGCTACTTGTCACTTTGATAGAGTTTTGAGATACTTATACTAAGTAAATATTTAACTCAAAAGAGACCTTTATGTATGTATATTAATCTCATGAAAATTTTTAATGTATGTTTTTTAATGTTTTATTTTTGTTTTGTTTTACAAATAAAGTGAGGGATTGTTGGTAGTTTGTTTTACAAACAAACTAAGTGGTATCTTGTCCCACATCAAAAGGTTATGAGTGTGCAAGTGGACGAGCCTTGGTTCTAATTAAGGATCATTATATTTATTTATTAAAATTCGAATGAATAATTATAAAATAACCATTGTATCCTATTGAAATGGCATGACTATTCATAACATAGTGACGGTTATTTTTTACTTATTTAATTTCAAATTTATTATTCTTGCCTAGCAATTATTAGGCACTCTTACAACCTTTGGAAGGTTGTGCTTGTGCGGAAATAACTTCTTCATCTTTGAAAGGTAGTATCCGTTCAAAATATTTATTCAACATTTGTGTTCAATTCTTTACACAACTTTCAATTCTCTTTCCTAAGATATATAGCCATCTTTTTCAACTGTTTCCCTTAAGAGACCCTAGAGAAATACTAGAATTGCTATCTAGTATACTCAATCGAGACTTTGTTATATCTTGGAGGAAATTTGCCGATGACTATTAGCAACGTTGTAGGGCAAATAATTCTTTAAAGAAAGTGATATCACGACTCAAAATCTGATTTCGTTGTTTATCCGGATTGTTTGTCATATTTCCTCAACGCACTAGAGTTGAATGTGTCATTTCCATGCATCCTCCCATTGGCAAGGAGGATATACCGTCGTTGTCCATTTGCTGTAGGTGACAATCTCCTAAATTTTGGCTTCATACATTGCGTGAATCATATGTCACGCTGAGTGAAGCAATTTTCTCCTTTAGTAGGAACACATGTCGCTTGCTGGCATGATATCAGCAATCTAAGGGACTTCTTAGTGCAGGGTGTTTCTGAAGATGAGAAACTTAAGTTAGTGCTCCATTTTTTTGAACAGATTGTTAGTGTTCCGGGAGAGAAAAAAGGGGGATGTCGTTCCGTGCTGATAAAGAGAAGTAGGTAACTTCTCAAATGCGTTGCTAATTGAATGGCAACTTCTTTTACCCGTATATTGTTTTTGGAAAATATAACATTTGTTTATACTTAAAAAATTAGGAACTGTTTTCGTAATCTATCAAAAGATATTTGTGGAACTTATAAACTATTGTACAAAATTATCAACTTTAATTTGATTGATTTGTCAATTTTTCTCCTCGGTGTTTTTATTTTGGGAGAAATGAATGATTTGAAAATCGTTTGCTTAAAAAGATTGGTTATCACTTGAAAAAAATTAGTAAACGATTTTTGTTTATATATCAACAATAAATTATGCTTAAATATTTTCATGGATGATAAAAATAGTTTTTATTCATATAAGTGACCATTTTCAAGTTTTTTTTTCAAGTCATTAGTGTGAAAAAAAAAAATTATAGGTTACAACTATTTTAACTTAACAAATATTATTTGAATCGCTTGCCAAGTTTAGTCTAATTATTCTAAAATTACTAAAGGTTGTCATAATTGACCAATATTATTGTTGGAGCTTGCCAACATATTAAAGTTACTATCTTTTAAACAAAATTACCAATTTAGAATTCGAGTTTTTTACCAATATATCTCTGATTAAGTTACTAACTAATTGAAGAAACACGAACTCTTATTTGAGTCACTTAGCAACTTGTATTTAGTTGTTTTGGGAATTATTCCAACCATTTACCATTTTGTATTCACGGAGATTACCAACACATGTTAAAGTAACTGACTCTCATACAAATTTACCAGCTCTTATTAATTATTTCAATAATCTACCGATATATATTTCTGGAGCTTAGTAGTACTAATTCATGAACTATACTAGACTTTATATAAAAAAGAAAAAAAATACCAATTCTTCTATTAACAACTTGTTTGGACTGTACATGTCATGACCCCAACTCCATCTCTAGGGTCTTAAGCAGCAATAGTTATTTTCACGACATCCCAGGCTCGTTGCCGCCTCGATTCTTTTTATCTTATTATCATGCACATGCAGAAACGTGAATAAATAACTCCCCAGACAAACAACAGTTGGAAGAATGGGACATACATCACACAGAACACATTACTTTATATTACAACAGTCTTTTTATAAGCTCTTTTTCTCTACGAGCCCTTTTTCTTTTTTACATCACACTATAAGTTTCCACATAAGTTAGGGGAATTCCTATCTCTTCTATTATGAATACAGCTCTCAAAACTGACGTGAGACTTCCATACCTACAAGACTGAAAGATGAAGGGGTGAGTCTTGGGAACTCAGTAAGTAAAATTCCTAATTCTCTACTAGGAGAGCATTTCATCATCAAAGCCTAGTAAATACAACACTCGCAAACAGTATCGATAACAGATCAATAGCAAATTACTTGTCATGCCTTGACTTAATACATGATGTTGGTAAGATACCTTCAACTTAACAATGAACACATCACATATCATGTTTGTGCATAACTGGCACTCATGTGAATTCATTTACCTATCGTGCTAGCTCGACCAGGCCCACTTGGCTCGACCGGGGCTTCCAGCTTCTAGCTAGGCTTCTTGGCTCAACCGGGGCATCTCAGCTCAACCAAGGCTTCTCGGAACTAGCTTTTTGAGGCTTCCAAGTTCAAGACCCAGGCATCCTAGCTCAACTAGGGCATTGTGGCTCAATCGAGACATCTTGTTCAATGAACGAGGTATCGCTGCCAATGCCGTGTGGCGATCGGCGCTTTTCCTCTTTAAGTATGCACATATATGCATCATACAAGCCGATTCTTATTTTTTTTCTCTTAGCTGATACATATATGGCCCAAAGGTGTGCTCATCCATATGTGCGTGCCATGAATTTTTGTACTATACTAATAAACATGTTGGGAATGATCTTTAGTCTGTGACTTGAACCAATCATCTAGCGCTGATCCCCGCACTAGATAAGGCTCGGAAACAGCACACCTCAATGTTAATCCAAAACCTTAAGGCTTGGGTACACCTCACTTTAGTGAAGATCCTAAGCTTAACGGACCTCGGTTTTGACCCGATGTGAACACTTGTGCCGTGAATGACCCTCGGCTTGTGGTTTGATTCAACGATAAGCGCAAAGTGCCCATACCAAATTAAACTATGGAACTGGCACACTTTAATGCCTTACCAAGACCTCATCGATTTGAGTGATTCCCGTACCGATCAAGGCTTAGAATTGACATGCCTCAATGTCGATTAAAGATCTCGTGGCCTTGGGTGATCCCAGCACCAAACGAGACTTAGACTTGGCATCCTATTTATGCTGATCCAAGGCCTTATGGCTTGGGCAACTTTGCCTTGCGACGAACTCTACCCAAGCAAACCTTGGCTTTATTCCGGACGTAAACAACTCAAGCACATGGCCAAGCACAATTGCAAGCATAATCAAATAAAAGATATAACATACTACTCACAGCTTGATAGGTGAGCATTTAGCTAGCCTCAACAATGAGATCTACCTTTCTAGAGGAGAAAGAGGAACCTTACTTACCATGGCAAATCTCACCAATTAGCTTGGATAGCTTGATGGGTTGGTGGTGCGAGGCCAAGAGAAATGAAAAGGAGGACAAGGGTAGGCGTGAATGACAAGAGGGCTTAAAGTGATGGAAATGAATGGGAGGCTCCTCCTATTTATAGGCTTCCCCATCCTCAATTATTGGTGCAAACTCATGATTAGGCCTAAGAGACGAGTTGGCCTATCTAACCTCCTTAGTTGGTGCCTATACTTATTTGTGTTTATTTATGATTGATCCATTTATTTGTTTATCCTCCAAGGCTCACTTTATGCTCATTATTGCCTAAGGTGCCTAGAGGACACATAAGACCCTATAATACCTAATGTCCTCTTTTAATTGGTTGGCTCTTGCCTTGTTCTCTAAGGCTATACTTTAGGCTTATCATAACCTAAGATTCTAAAGGGACATTTAAGCTTTTGAGTCACTGACTTCTTCTCCAAAGCAAATCTCAAACTATCATTACCAAATCTTTCAGTGGAGACCTATGCTTATGAGGTGGAGATCTAATGGTCTAATGTAATCATTTGAAGGCTTGTTTGTCTCCTTTTTATTGGGCCACATGAGTACTTGACTCATTATTAAGGGACAAGTCATCATGAATAAGTGGCACCCTAAAAAGATGAGGTAGCATCAAGGACAGAGGCTAGTCATAATGTGCTCCAAGGTGTCTCATTTTCATTGGGACATTTGACCTAGATTCTTTGCTTAATCCCCGAGGTGAATCTTTGGTAATCATGGCCAAATCTAGAAAAATCTAGGTGCAATAGTGAGTTACCTTCCTTCATGAAGAAGCTAGGGTGTTCTAGAGATTTCTCTTTTGTCCATATCCAAGTAATATGACAACCATGGGAAATAAGTCATTGGAAGTGCAATCGGGACCGGGCAAAGGCTTTTTGTGTATATCCCCTAATGACCATTCCCACACACCCAAGGTTTGTGGCAAAGCCATCCTCGATGTGGTTGTCATAGGCAAAGTTGGCATTCTTGGCTAGATCGGTGGCCTAGGGCATGAGTTCAATGACTTGCCCTTGGATTGACTTTGGCTTAGCGAATTGGATCCTGGATTGGCCCTAGGCTTCATTTAGGCTGACTCCCAGTTGTCATATGATCGTTCGAGATCAGTTAGATCTGTACCTAACACACAGTCATACCAAGTTAAATCATGGTCGTCATGATTGGTACATGATTAAGTAGAATCACCCACAATTGGAACATGACCATTTGGGACTGATTCATGATCGTCGATTGATCCATGGTGGACGTGACCATTCCTTGATCAATCTTTATGGTTGGGCAGTTGTCTATCGATTGAACTACTTGGGTCCATTATCATTAGATTGGTCCGTGACCATTCCCTTAATCGATCCATGATCGATACATGGCTAATTCTTGGAATGATCCACGACCTATCTTTGCCACTGGCACACCAGATTCATAGCCATTTCTCGTAGGTCGAAAATCGGGATGTTACATTACAACTCTTACAATTTTTTGTACATAGTATTGTCAAGCTTACCCATGTGTTAAAATTGCTAATTGTTATATGAAATTTACAAACTTCTTTCAAAATAACCAATTCTTCCATTAATTTGTCGACTTTTATACGTAAAACTTGAGTTACCAAATTTTATATGAAATTACCGCTCTTATTACCGGGTCTCTATGTTTATTTGATGGTTTTGAAATTGCTAACAATTCCAATAATCTACCAATATTTATTTGCACAACTTAACCAAAGTCATCAAAAGTTATATGAAATTACTAGCTCTTTTTTTAGTCCACTTACTAACTTTTGTTTGATTGCTTCAAAAGTACAAACTGTTCAATAATTTACCAACAATTATTTCATAGCATTCCAACATATTAATGACCAACTTCGACATGAAAAAACTAACAAAAATCACTGACTATTTCAATAATTTACCAACATTAAAAGCAGAGCTTAAGTTATCATTTTTTTTTCCAGGCAAAAGATCGCTTCAAGGGCCAAAAGTTGGCATAAAGGGACACTTAAGTGCCAAAAGTTACGAAAGTGACACTTAAGTGCCACATTTTAAGAAAAGTGGGACACCTGAGTGCCACCTCCGCCAAAGCCGGCCGAAAATCATACGTGACAATTAAATATGAATATTTCTCACCGAGGTCACTCGTCGGAGAGCTGACTCAGCTCTAATTCACCAAAAACGACGTTGTTTCTATAGTTGGCCAAAATAGAGCTCTTAAATCAGCCAAAACGACTTCGTCTCCCCAATTGCCCTAAATCTAAAACCCTAAATCGGGCAAAATGCCATTGAAGCGCTAGAGCCCTAATCCCGATCCCTAATTCAATTTGCCCCAAATTCTATAGTCGAATATTGGGAATGGAGAGCAGGACTTTCAGCAGCGGCTCAAATTTCTCTCGCCGAAGCGAAGGAGAAGGTGAGCGTTTTTGTTTTTGTGGGTTACCAAGTCCAAGAAGAACATCGTGGACTCAAATGAATCCCGAGAGAAGATTCTATGGATGTGCTCGATACAGAGAAGGGTTTAAGTGCAAATATTTCGAATGGGTCGATGCGAAATTCTCTCACCGAGCCACAGAGGTGATATTGGACTTACTTGATGGATGTCACCAACCTCCATCTACGCCTGTGGACGACTCGGACGATGTTGACTCAATGCAAGCTCAAACATCTTCTGCTAACCATTTAAAGAATAAAGTTTCAAAGATGAATATTGAACGGAAGTGTTACCAAACGTTTATTGTGTTGCTGTTTTTTTGTCTATCCTACTTTATGATGAAATGTAAAGTACTGGAAGATGAGAAGAAGTTTCTCTAACTGCCATAGTTGTAAATGAATGGAGAAATGTACTTGTTTTGAATGAAATGTAGCTTATTTTTTTGGAAGATAAGAAGAAGTTTTGTGTTGTCTACAAGATCGTTGTGGCTTTTTTTTTTTTTTTGGCTGTCATATGTATTATGTGTTACTTCTTATGCTTGTGGGGGAGGTCAAGGAAAGGGAATGAATGAATGAATGAATGAATAAGATGCTGTTTGTACTATGTTTTTGCTTATTCTCAAATATAAATTGGTGATGATGGAATGCATATTAAGTCGATGTGTTGTGGTGACTTCTTTACTTAAACTGAATGTAAACCAGTAGCAATGAATTGAATGGAGTTGCCATAAGTTGAACTTTTCGTATATATAAACCAGCAGCTTCTCTGGTTTGCTGCAAATCACCATATTCATAGGACAGACACAAGTGATTACTCGAGTGCTATAAGTTGTATTTAGTGATTACTTAAGTGCCAATAGTGATAAGAAAAAAGTCATTTAAGTGTCAAGTTATTATTAAAAGTGATCACTTAAGTGCCATTTGTGATTAAAAGTGAACACTTAAGTGCTAGGTTTTTTAGAATGTGATCAGTTAAGTGCCAATTTTACGTTTCCTCTATAAATTGCACTAGTCATCAGCTATTACCAGCCACCACCACCGCCCACCACTGGCCACCATCGGCGTCCAGCCATCACCACCAGCCACACCAAGCATCTTAGGCATCCACTTGAGCCACCACTATGCTGGTGGTATGCTACTGTAGAAGTTGCTAGTGCCTTACACCAGCTTGCACTAGCATTATCTGGTGCAAGATGTGCATATTGCACACTTACATCTTGCACCAAGTGCAGCACAAACCCCCAACCCAGCCCCTATAATAGATCCACCATCAGTAGGCATCAGCAGTCACCACTAGCCACCACCACTAGCAACACCAGCATCCCAGCTACCACACCAGCACGTAGCCACCACCATAGACTTATTATTAGCAGCCACTGTTGGTGGTGGGTCGTGGGTCTGTTGCAAAAGGGGTTCATGCAAGTTAGGCTATGCACACTGAACTCTTGCACCAGTATTAGCTGCAGCAAGAGGCCCCAACCCAACCCCTATAATGGACCCACCACCACCAAGCTTCACCAGCCACCGCCACCACCAGCCACATGAGCACCCCAGTCACCACCACAGATCCACCACCAGAAGCAGCAAGTAAAAGTAAATAAAAAATAAAAAAAATGAAAAAGGCAAAAATGACGAGCAACAAGATCGTTCCATTGATATTGAAATGAAGTCTCACAAACTCAATGACAAACTATTAAAAAAAAAAAACATCCACAGTAAAACAACTGACTCCTCAGCCCCACAAACCATATCCCATCCCATTTCATCAATCAATATGCACAATGCCTTCTGTTCGTGCTCCTTTTGATGGACCTTTCACTTGATTCATAATCCTTGTACTTTTTCTAACTGGATGTAACTTCTTCTTCAACTGTCTTGGGATGCGTTGATTCTGATGGAGCTGCAATTGTCCTAGGTTGAATTGATTCAGAAGGAGCTGCAACTATTGTAGGCTGAATTGATTCAGATGGACCTACAACTGGGTTCTTCTTACTCTTCTTTCTTGTTGGCGCAGCTAATGTCTTCTTCTTTGTTGGCGCAGCCGTTGATTCTTGAGTTGGACCTTGAAAGATAAGAACCTCTGAACTTCTCCCAAGCTTCAAAAAGAAAACTCAATTATCAACAAAAGTTTGCACCATAAATTAAATTAAATACAGCCTATAAAACTTACATTAAGAATAACTATTCTAGAACGCTCATCTGTATAAAGGCCATAATCATACTGTTTTAGCCTCTTTCTAAGAGCTCCTCTTGTTCGAAGGGGAACGTCAATTTCAGGTACTTGTGATTGGTTAGCCCTTCTTCTCGCATGTGATTTATTGGGCTCTTGTTGTGGTTGTTCAACTACAGCAAGGGCTTTTTCGGCCAATTCTTCAGCTAAGCGTCTTCTAGATGGCCTTTTTGTAGGTGGCTCTTGATTTGGCTTATTTATTTATTTGTTGTTTTTCTATTTAGCCCTTCAGCTTCAATGACACTTTCTGTTGGCTTTTGTGGTGGCCCTTGTGATGACTCTTCTAGTGGCATTTGTGGTGACCTTGGTGATGGATCTTGTGGTGACCCTTCAATTGGGCCCTCTATTGGCAGCTGAGCTCTAACTTGCCTTCTTCAAATTTGAGAAAAAGGCAAAGGACATCATAAATATAACATCAGGCCATATAACAACATAAAGGAAAAATAAACACAAATTATTGAACTTACCGGGTATTTTTTTCTCTGCTGTTGCTGAAGAACAGTCGACTTAACTAGCCCTCCAGTTGCTTCGGCCAATCCTTGAGCTGGCTGTCTTCTACCTTGCCTTGTTTGAATAGGCCCTTGAGTTTCAGGTACAACAGGGGCTTCGACCAATTCTTCACGTGTCATTCTCGTGATCTGACAAAGACAAAAACATTACATACATGTCAATTATATCTATGTACATATTTATTATAAACCATAAAGCAACATAAACACAATTGTCATGACTTATTGGGTTTATTATCGTTGACTGAAGAACAATCGACTCACTTCGCCTTTCTGTTTGTCCTTCTCCAACTGTCCCTTCACTAGGCCCTTTGGCTGGCCTCAACTGTTCATGCTGCTTCCTTGATTGACAACCTTTAGTATTGTGCCCTGCTATGTGGCAAAAAGAGCACTTCATCTTTACACCCGTCCTACTCATCCTACGCTGACATGAGACCTCTCCCTCCATCATTCTTCGTTTTCGCTTTGGTCTTCCTATTCTCTTCTTTAGTGGCAAAGGTTGAGGTGCTTTGCGATCTATTGGCTCCCAAAACTTGCTACTTCTGATTGGCTGCAACATGAATTGATACGAAGCAAGATATTTCGGTTTCTTGTACCAATCATCAATGTAGTCTTCTGTGTTGTGGCAATTCAATTGAATGGCACATATGGCATGTGTACAAGGAATTCCACTTACTTGCTATGCTTTACATGAAAACTTCATTGTACCTACATGGACAACATACTTATCAGAGCCATTCATTATCTCATATCCTTCATCCCCATTCCAAATGGAATGACAATACCTACTTGCAGCCAAGTTCTCATCCAATTTCTTAGCCATCCTAAGACCACATTGCCTAGTCCACTTTGCAGCCTCATTCCTTTGTCTGTGCAGCCGAGTCATGACCATAACCATTATGTATTCAAGCATCGAGATAATTGGTTTGCATCTGGCATCTATTATCCTCCCATTGAATGCTTCGCAGATGTTGTTATCGATTTTATCGCACTTGAATTGCTCGCTGAAGAACGCCCTACACCAATACTTTGGTTTTGTTTGGAATAGTGCATCATAACATTCCTTTGTCAATTGAAGCAGTTCTTCTTTGGCCATCCTAAAGTCAGCCATATTCGTGCTCTTCGCTAGCTGCCAAAATTGCGACTGCAGCTTGTCTCCTTTATAGTTCTTTGCCCAATTTGCGTATATGTGCCGCGCACACATTCGATGTTCGACATGAGGCAACAACTCAGCTATTGCTAGAACTAGTCACTGTAATAATTCAAAATAAGAAATGTAAGCAAATGGCTTGTTGATATCAAAAAGCAAATAATTGACCAAATCTTTCAAAAAGCAAACATTACCTTTTGTTGGTCACTCATGAATGCCCACCCTGCCCCATTTGTTATCTCCAAATTAGCCATCAAATTTTTTAGGAACCAGGACCAATTATCCTTGTTCTTTATCTTCACAACAGCCCAAGCCAGTGGAAACATTTGGTTATTTGCATCTTTTCCAATTGTGGCCAACAATTCTCCCTTGCACAAACCCTTCAAAAAACACCCGTCCAATCCTATAATCCATCTACAACCAGATAAAAATCCTCGTTTGCATGCATCGAAGCAAACATAGAACTTATCGAACTTGGCTCCAATATCAGGAAGTGGTCTCTCCACGACCTCTACATACACTCTACTTGAAGGATTTTGCAGCCTACACTCCCAAGCATAATCCCATAACTGTCCATATTTGCTGTTGTACTGACCAATGAGTATCTTCATCACCTTTTGCTTCAATCTTTTGCATTGATTCCTGGATATATTGATGCCAACCTGCTCCTTCACCAGCATCCGAACTCGCACTATTTATCTGAGGCATCAGCTTAATCAAATCAAAGAAGTGCTTGGACAACCATGCACTCGTTACTCTTTTATTTTCAAAATTAAAGGAACAAGTATGTTCCTCTTGGTAGGCTCTAATCTAGAAGGATCCATTTCTCCTAACAAATGCGCCATAGATCTTCCATGGACAATCTTGCTACGAACACTTAGCTCTTACAAAGGTCTTAGTGTTTCTAATGAAGTCAATATTCCTCCGTGCAGCAATGGAGTTCTTCAGTGGAGCTTCCCTAAATTGTTTCGCATCTTGAAATTTCATACCTACCAACAAAGTAGGAGAGGCAACGTATGGATCATAAGAAGGAAACTTACTTTTCCTTCTCCTTCTATGCATAGTTCCTTCATCTTCTTCAAGCTCATCCTGGGAAGTAACATTCTCGAGGCTTTCTTCATAAACAGTCTCCTCGCCAGCATCACCAGCATCTACAAAGCCTTTGGCCCTGTTTGGAACTTCATCAGCTACCTGCAAAGCTGCAAACTTATCTGTCAAAAAATCCCTTTGCTTTTTTCTTGACTGTACAAGCTCCTCGTCATCGTTATCACTTATGAAATTTGCAATAGGCAACCCTTCATCATCATCATCACTTGATTCAGCTATTTCCCAATCTAATCTAGTGATTGTGACATCACCTATGTCATCATCACTTTGGTGAATTGCATCTGCGCTCCTCTCCTCTCCATCATGTCTATCCTGCCCTCCTTCGACCCTAACGTTAGTACTACGTTGAATACCATCTCCTTCTTGTCCTACTTGGGCACTCTCTCCATCATCATCTTCGTCCTCACTTTCATTGTACTCAACATATATTTTTACCTCTTCACCATGAAGATAATGGTATAGAATATCCCTAAAACCATTATCATCTTCTAAGCTTCTCAAACCATCTCTTAAGCCTTTCCCAAGAATACAATACAGCAACTTCTGAACTTTACAAGGCAAATAAGTTATTATATCCCTAACAAATCCTATATAAGATGCCTTCTTTATCTCGACAAAGATGGTGCCCTCATTTCCACCCTCATACTCCCATTCATCCTTCCCAATTACAAATTCCCCACCGTAGCAAACTATGACAGCGACATAATCTTTGTCATAAGTCATTTCTGCAACAAGAACAAGAAAAAGAATAATTAGTTTTTGGGACCACATCCACAGAGACAAATAGACAATTGCACATGGGAGTCCCCCCACTCTCACGTACTTTACTAAACAGAGGTCCCCACACTGACAATATGCCCCTACATGACAGCTAAAAAAGAGGTCGCCACTTTAATTATTTACCTTTCATTCCCTTAAAATATTAACCAAAAACAGAGGTCCCCACACTTATAATATACCCCTACATGACAGCCAAAAAAGAGGTCACCACTTTAATTATTTGCCTTCCCTTCCCTTCCCTTCCTTTAAAATATTAACCAAAAACAAAGGTCCCCATAGCAAGCACAGCTCAAGCAATTTTGTCTACTATCTTTTGCTGAACTAAACCCGCGATGTGAGAATGTACATCAACTTAATCAAATCTATTTTTCCTATGAAATCACATACAAAAAATTAAGGCAAGCTCGATGTAAAAATATAGGGTGAAAGTTTTGTTTCTCATCCAGCCAGGAGAAATCATACCCTACTCTATGATGTCTGGTTATTAATATATTGTGTCAAGAGATCATTACACAAACCAAGAGAAATTCAGAGGAAAATCCAAGCTCTAAATTTATCCATTGCACAGTAGACTAATATTACATGTCAAAAGAGCTAATAGTTTATAAACTTTAAAAGGAGGTACTTACATATGGTTTCAAATTTGTCTCTTGCAGGTAAACAAACTTATATAAAGTATCAAAACAAATTTTGCACTCCTCAATGTTCCCTGCATATATGTTGACTATTTGATTAGAAACAACAATCAGGAAAGAAGACTAAAAGAACCAAAAGATCATAATCAAGGGAACAAAAGTATATTGATAGCAAAGTTGCATGCTCTTTGCAGAGCACTTGAGGGCCATTATTTCACACCTTCCACCTTAATCTATCTATCATATCTCACTTGATTCAATATTTCGTTTCACTCAAACACACAAGTTCCTAGTTCCACATTAGTCAATATTTCGTTTCACTCAAGTATCGACTGCAGAAATTTGACTGAGGCAAGCATCTCCACACAAGGGAGTAGCCAAATAGAGCGTGCGCATTTCAACAGAATTTCCATCGGAGCCCTAATAAAATAATAGAGTGAGCCCAAATAAAATAATCGAGCCCTAATTTCATCACAAGGGAGGGGGAGAAGGGGCCGAAACTAGAGGAGTGACGATGGTGAGCGGTGACAATGACCGACGATGGTGAGCAGCGACAACAACCAACAATGGCGACCGATGACCACCTCTAGGTGTGAACAGCAACGGAGAGAAGGGCCTGAGATCTACTGTGAAAACGGACGGGGAGGAACGGCGACGGCCAGGTGTGCTTAAGCCAAAATGACCTAAACGACGTCATTTAACACCAAGGAAAAACAACGTCGTTTAGGTTAGCTCACTCAGTGTGGATGGATGACGTCGTTTTGTCATCCACGTGGGCTTTTTTTTAAAAAAAAAAAAAACGTTTGCCACCTCAGTAAAAGAAGTCACCGAAAAATGCCACGTATGCAATTTGGCCGGGTTTTCTCGCTAATGGCACTCAAGTTTTCCATTTTGCTCCGATTTTGGCACTTAAGTGTCACTTTCATAACTTTTGGCACTTAAGTGTCACTTTCAAACTTTTGGCACTTAAGTATCCCTTTGTGCTAACTTATAACACTCTAGGGGTCCGCTCGTCTTTTTTTTTTTTCATATAATTATCAACTCTTAGTTGGGTTCCTATAATTTACCAATTGAAAGCGGAGCCTAAGTGATCAAGTTTTTGTGAAATTACCTACTCTAATTTGGGCAGTTACCAGCATTTATGTGATCATGCCCGAATTACCAATTGTTCCAATAATTTATATAATATTGCTTGTGTAGTTTACCAACTTACAAAACTAGTACTCTTATACGAAATGATCAACTCCTATTTGAGTTCACTTACAAATGTTTATTTCATAGTTTAAAAAGTACCAATTGTTCAAATAATTTTACCTACATTTATATGAGCTTCACAATGGATTAAAATTTTCCAACTTGTATAAAATTTATCATCACTTTTCAAAATTACAACTATTCCAATATACCAATATCTATTTGTGGAACTTATTTACCAATTCTCATATGAAACTACCAACTATATTTGAGCAATTTATTAAATTTTATTTAATTTTTTTAATTACACACTTTTGCAATAATTTACCAGTATCTATTTGCATAGCTTACCAACATGTTAAAGTCACCAAATATAATATGAAATTGCCAAATTTTAAGTTTGTGTACCAACATTGATTAGATTGTTTCAAAAGTACTAATTGTTTCAATAGCTTGCTAATATTTATTTGTGGAACTTACCAATTGGTTGAAATGACCAACTTTTTTACGAAATGTCACTAATCACATTCAAAAGTTGCCATCCTTCTTTCTTTCTTGAGAAGAAAATTACTAGTCAATGTGAAAAGCTCAACCTTTTAAAGCATATCGAAACTTGGTCTTTTCCTTTTGTATGAAAGGTCATCGACTATATTAAGAGTTACTAACTTATGATAATTTTAATTATCCAAACTCACTACCGATTCGTTAGAGAACACATGGCAAAATCGCTATTGATATTGAAAATTTACTTTCTTGCAAATTACTAAACTTTACATAAGTTACTAATCACGTTTAAACCTGAAACCTAAGTAATAATTGAGAACAATTTGATAAACTTGCACCTATATATAATATCATAAAGTCGACAACAGGATACATGTTGTGGATATTTTATAAAGGTTTTGTGAAGTCACATACGGCCATGAATTTCTCATTACATCAAGAAACATCAACTAATTCGAAGAATCATCTTCCACCAACTAACGCAAGCTTGTAGAATCTCCATCTTGTTATCTCACACACTTTTTATCCTAAGGACAAAATGTCGACACAAAAACACACATTAAATGAGCCAATAGCCATGATGCAACGATAAAGTCCACAAAGTTAACAAAAGCACACAAATAAAATAAATGCACATGAAGGCAGGCGTAGCAATCCTTGTCATAGAATTTGTCAACACAACAATCAATTTTATTAATACTTTTAGCACATTGATGGTATTATTCTGATTGAATTCAAACCTTTAGGCACCCAGTCTTCTTCAGTTCTTTACAAAAATGAAATCCCCCTCGACAGCTTGTCCAAACAGTCCAGTGAATAAGCAGAACGTGTCCGATGGCGAAGCTTTTATTTGTGTTTCTTCTCGTTCCCCGACTTGCGCCTTCTCTCTCTCTCTCTCTCTCATATATATATATACACTTCACCTGCGAGGAAAAGTTCTGACCTTTTTCGCAGTCTCTCATTCATTCACGCATCGTCCTTGTGGGAAGCGAAGATTTCGAGGGACGCACTCCATTTTCTTCCTCTTCGGTTCATCGATGGAAGTATGACGTGTTCGTAAGCTTCAGAGGTAAGGACATAAGGAAGACTTTCGCAGCCCACCTACTCCGCGCGCTGAAGCAGGCGGGGATCGACTACTTCCACGACAATGACAAAGCAGAGACCGGAAATGTGATCGAGCGCAAGCTGTGCGATGCGATTCACCATTCCAGGGTCTCCCTCATCATGTTCACCACCAACTACGCAGAATCGCGGTGGTGCTTGTACGAGCTGGTGGAAATCCTGGAGTGCAACAGGACGTTCAGAGATCATCATGGTCACGTGGTTGTGCCCATTTTCTTTGATGTTGAGCCAAGCGACGTTCGGAAACAGAGCGGGCGATTTGGGGATGGTTTTCGAAGGCGTCGGGCCACCCACACGGACGATTTGCTGGTGCAGAAGTGGAGGGATGCACTTAAAGAAGCCGGGAATTTATCAGGATGGCATTTGAATAATGATGCTAACGGGTAATGTACCGTCTTCTGCAAGAAACTTATGTTCATTTTAGGCGTATCAGTTGTGCTTGATTGATTAGTTCGCTCACCACAAAAGCTCATATTGGTGCTCGATTTGAACTCTTCTGCTGATTGAATCTAGTTCATGGGTTTCTTGCTTATGTGTTGATGGCCTCTCCAGGCTATGGTTAGTGATATTCGAACTTGGTCTTCCCATACAACTACAGGGATCAAGCGGATTTCCTCGAGCAAATTGGAGGACGTCTCTTGAAGATTATTCCCAGAACAAGCTCCCCCTATGCTATTGGGGTAGATTCCTTGGTAGATGATGTGATATCGTTGCTGCAGATTGGGTCAGAGGATGATGTCCGTGTGGTTGGGATATGGGGAATGAAAGGAATTGGTAAGACAACGGTGGCCAAAGCCATCTGCCATCGTGTTTCTAGGGAATTTGACGGGGTTAGCTTTCTCGAAAATGTTGGAGTTGCGAACCACGATACTCTTTTACGTCTTCAGAAGAGACTTCTCCATGATGTTCTGAAGGTACAAGGTCTAGAGATGTATGATCTTGACAGCAACATCAACGAGATAAAAACTAAGCTCTGTCGGGAAAGGATCCTTCTAGTTCTTGATAACATTACTGAGAAGCACCAAGTTCAGTATTTTGGCGCTGGAGATCGAGAATGGTTCAAATTTGGGAGTAGAATCTTGATAACTACAAGAGAAGAATGGCTTCTGAAAGATCTCAAAGTGGATGATAGGTACATGCTCCCCGGACTGGGTTCTAAAGAATCGCTCCAACTCATGAGTCTCCATGCCTTTGGCAAAGAACGACCTAAAGAAGGGTATGAGGAGTTGTTCAAGAGTCTTGTCCACTATGTAGGTGGCCTGCCAGCGTTTCTTAAGAAATTTGGTTCCTTTCTTTCTAGTAGGAAAAATCAGTGGCATGACATACTGGAGAAGTTGGTAAGGGATCCTCATCTTGATTCAATTGGATTACCTTTAGATCCATTCTCCTCTCTTCGTCCGTCTGTAGGGCCATTCGGAGGCCATGGTGGAGATTCTTTTGATGATCAAACATACAATGGCATAAGAAATATATCGGTTGTCTTTGGAATGTTGATCGAGTCCATTACTATTGACTATGTTCAGAATGGGTGTTTTGTGCGCTTGCCAAGACATGGTGGATCTTTGGAAGGCCACACATATGATGTGAGTCCATCATTATGGTTCACTTTGTTAATTTGCAATATTTACGTCTAATTATGTTATTCTCTATGAAATTCTCACTTACCGTTCGTTTGTGGAATGGGGGTTGAGAAAAAGTGGTGTCACAAAGTCATAAAAGACGGATTTGCTTGAAAATTTTCAACTGGGTACTTCCACGATGCTTGATCGTCTCTCAATATGTTGATGGCTTTGTTGTACCTTGCTAAGATTATTATTATTATTTTTTAGGGCTCCAAAAAGAAAAAAATTACACTAGCGTCATCTACCTACTCGATGTTACGTTAATCGAGATTACTCCAGTGCTTGTCATTGTCAATATAGAGCATCAAGAATGCCATTTAATTATGGAGCAAAGCATTGGGAATCTAGATGGAGTTCAATCGTTATGGCACAAGTCTAGTGAACAAGGCAAACTGTGCTACAAAATAAGAGAAGGAATCCAGTCGTCCCAATAATTAGATATCTTTTGTTTTGGGAAAAGTTAACCTAAATAATGCATCCGGAGAGCATAAAATTTTCCCCCTTCAAAGGTGATCGATACTCACTTTGCTCTTCTGCAATTGTTACAGGTACATTTAGATTATCCAACTGAATACTTGACTTCGTGTCAGGTTACACTAGAGAAGATTCTTGTCATGTCATCAACTCTCTTACCTTCCACAGCAATAAGAGGGCATGGGTCAATTGGCGAGGAGAAAGGGAAGTTTTTCAGTTTTCCACAAGTTAATGGAAAGATCATCGGTTTTCACGGAAGGTGTGGCTATTTTCTGGATTCTATTGGAGCTCATTTTGGCCCTGTCTTTTATCCATATCCCTTCGAAGTCGTAGGGCCATTTGGAAATGAGAAAACCGATGGGATGATGGCAAGCATGCAGATATCAGACAAATTGTTGTAGTCTCTGGTTCAGCAATTGAATCTGTTAGTTTTACCTATGAGGAGGGTCCTCCTTTCAGACACGGTACAACTCATGGTGGCAAAAGAAATACGGTACACTACTCTAGTAGGAACTCGATGTTTGATAAACATTACCCCTTATTTTCAATGATTCTTATCTTGCCATTGCTGAAGATGGCGTCTGGGTGAAAATGATAAACTGTTAACTTTGGAACATAGGTATGACACCATCAACAGGAAGCAAGTTTTTATTGGAAAAAGATTTGTTAAAACAATTCGTCATAAAATTGAACATTTTTTTTTTTTTTTTTTTTTTGTATTTTAAAACAGTCGGTAAGGGATATCTATGGACCTTCTGCATATAGATTTTGGTTGGTAGGATAACATCTAGCTATCCTCTCTAGGCATGGTTGTTCGAAAGAAGAGTTTTTTTTCCTGACAAAGAGCACTGAAGAGATAATGTTTGCAATAATGGTGTATTTGTTTCATGAAAAATCAATGAATTGAAAAATATTTTTCGAAAATAATTGTTTGTATCACATAGAAACATTAATTAATATGTATCATCAACAACAATTTATTCCTAACATTTTCTTTAATGATGAAAATTCATTTGTTAATTCATTCTTGTAAGTGATACACTCAATTGATTCTAGGAAAGTGTTTTCCAAATCCTTTTTTTTTTTTTTGCAAAATAAATGCATTCTGGTTGTTGTCTTCCTTATTACATCTATTATAGTTAACATGATATTGAAGTAGGCAAGATAATCTACTATTTTCCAGATCATAAATTATCATCTCGATCATCAAGAGCATCACACACTAGTCATTGTCATCTACCATGCTTTTGCTTCTCAACATGTTGCATTGACATTTCTTTACCGTTTATGTGTTTGGTACAGATAAATCTGGACTAGCTAACTGAAGTTCTTATTTCGGTTTCGGGATATATTGTGAATGATTTTGGTTCTACTGTCATCCATTCACTCACATTCCAAAGCAATAAAAGGACATATGGACCATTTGGCACTGAAACCGGATGGAAGTTTTCATTTCCAGCAACTGGTCAGCTTATCGTTTTTTTAAAAGGTATGCTTTTCACCAAGTGTATCTCTATTGATATTCCACTGGACCGGACAAGCAAGTCATTCAATGTCCTTGACAAAATGCATGGACGGTGTGGTTAGCTTATCGTTTTTTAAAAAGGGATTAAATATGTACACGCAGCCGTGTAGATTGCACTTACGTCCACCGTCACGATCGAGTCTCGCTCGGCGGCTGGTGCGAGGATTCAATTGGAGAAGCAGAGCCTGTCCTCTCTGTCTCTCCCTCCCTCCCTCCCTCCCTCCCTCTCTCTCTCTCTCTCCGTGATACATACCTTCACCTGCGAGAAAAGTTTGCAGCCTATTTTCCGTTCTCTCACTCAATCACGCACTGTCCCCATGGGAACGAAGTATGACGTTTTCGTGAGCTTCAGAGGTGAGGACATAAGGAAGAACTTCGCGTCCCACCTCTTCTGTGCGCTGAGGCAGGCGGGTATCTACTATTTCAGGGACAATGACAAAGTGGAGACTGGGATTCTTATCGAGCCCAAGCTGTTTGACGCGATTCGCAATTCTAGGGTTGCCCTCGTCGTGTTCACCACCAAATACGCCGACTCGCGGTGGTGCTTGAACGAGCTGGTGGAGATCCTGGAGTGCAACAGGAGGTACACTCACGTGGTTCTGCCCATTTTCTTTGATGTCGAGCCAGGGGACGTTCGGAAACAAAGCGGGCAATTCGGGGATGGTTTCGAAAATTTGGCCACCCACACTGACGATTTGCTTCTGCAGAAGTGGAGGGATGCGCTTATAGAAGCTGGGAATTTGTCAGGCCTGCGCTTGAATGATGATGCTAACGGGTAAGGTATTTAATAAGTTCACTCTTGGAAAAAGCTCATATTAGTGGTCGATTTGAAATATGCCGTTGATCGAGTCTAGTTCATGGGTTTACCGCTCATCTGCTGATAGCCTTTCTATGCTATAGTTACTCATGTTGGGCTTGTTCTTTCCATGTAACTACAGGGTTCAATCAGACTTCATCGAGCTAATCGTAGGACATCTCCTCACGGTCACTCCTAGAGCAATATCCCCCTATTTGGTCAAAAATGTTATCGGGGTAGATTCCTTTGTAGAGGATGTGATATCGTCGCTGGAAATTCGGTCAGAGGATGATGTCCGTGTGATTGGAATATGGGGAATGAAAGGAATTGGCAAGACAACGGTGGTCAAAGTCGTCTGCGATCGTGTTATTAGGGACTTTGAAGGTGTTAGCTTACTTGAAAATGTCGGAGATGCCAACCAAGATAAGGCTTTACTTCTTCAGAAGAGACTTTTCCACGATGTTCTGAAGGTACAAGGTCTAGAAATGTTTGATCTTCACAGCAACATCAACGAGATAAAAGCTAAGCTCTGCCATAAAAGAATCCTTCTAGTCCTCGATAACATCACAAAGAAGGACCAAATTGAGTATTTCGGAGCTGGAGATCGAGATTGGTTCCAACCTGGGAGCAGAATTTTGATAACTACAAGAGATGAGCGGTTGCTGGAAGATATCCAAGTAGATAACAAGCACATGCTTCCAGGATTGACTCGTAAACAATCGCTCGAACTCTTCAGTCACCATGCCTTCTGCAAAGACCACCCTAAAGAAGGCTATGAAGAGTTGTCAAAGAGGCTTGTCCACTACACGGGTGGACTTCCAATAGCTCTGAAAAGATTTGGTTCCTTCCTTTCTAAGAAGAGAGAAAATGAGTGGCATGAGATATTGGAGAAGTTGGTGAGAGACCCTCATCTTGACTCGGTTGGATTGCCTTTAGAACCATTCTCCTCTGTTCTTCCCTTTCAATCAGTGGGGCCAATTGGAGGTCCCGGTGGGAGTCCTTATGATGATAAAACATACACTGATGTTAGAAAAATAACTGTAGTCGTAATGTCAGGGATTGTGTCCTTTTCTATTGAGTATGATCAGGATGGGTGTTTGGTCCGCTCGCCAAGACATGGTGGACCTACAGAAGGCAGAATATGCACGGTGAGTCCACCGTTATGGTATGCTATGGCATATATTTGTAAATATTTTTGCCAAGACATGGTGGACCTTTGCCTATATATAAATATTTATTTCTACTATTGCTGTGCTCCACATCAAAATATGAGGTACTGTTCGGTCATTAGCAAATAAGAGTCTACATCGAAGGTAAATTGCTTAAAAGGATTCAACGAGGTTGGTCCACAATGCTTCATGATCTCCCAAATTCTCGATGTTTGTAAAAAAAGAAAAAAAAAAGAGTTGTGTTGGTTTTATATACTTGTCTTGATGTTAGATTTATCCAAGATTTTGATTTTGCTTCGATGTTCCCAACATAGAGTGTCATGAACTCCATCTGTTTGTGCAAACATCAGGGCTAAGATGGAGTTGAATGAGTTGAATGAGTTTAGTGAGACTAACAAATTGATTTTCTCAGTGCTCATGCAATATCCTCTTCTTGAAGTATTTTTTAAGTCCTCAAAAGTATCCACTATCCTTAGTTTTGGTAATATCCATTTCTTGAAGGTGATGGATGCAAGATTTGTGCTGCTGCCTGCAGGTACAACTAGATTATCCAAATGAGTTCTTAACTTCAGTATCAGGCTACTTTATGGACGATCCCACATATGTCGCCATTCAATCACTTACCTTCCACAGCAATAGGAGAACATATGGTCCATTTGGCTATCAGATGGGGAAATTTTTCAGTTTCCCACCGGCTGCTGGGAAGATCATCGGATTCTTTGGGATGTGTGGCAGTTGTCTTAATTCCATTGGAGCATATGTTTTACCAATCTCTCGTGCATATCCCTTTGAAATCGTAGGCCCATTTGGAAATAGTAATTATGAAGACCGATGGGATGACGGGAAGCATACAGACGTTAGACAAATTGATGTTGTCTCTGGCTCTGCAATTGAGTCGATAACTATTACTTATGAGCGAGGTCGTTCATTTGCACACGGTACAGGTGGGGGAGGCACAACGAACAAGGTACTGGTTCTACTCGAGTAATGAATTGTTGATCTTGGTGTTAGATGAAAGCTACTCTGTTTTATTTCTCATTCGTGCAGCCCATAGTGACACGTGCTGAAGACGTGATGCAAGGATAGAAATCATTAGTCGCTATTCGCTAATGTTTAAAATTTGGCCAAGTTGAACCGCCATAATTATAACTCAACTGGAAAATATAAAAGCAGGATGTATAACATAATAAAATTGAAAAACTATTCGAACACGATTTATTTGTTTTTGAAAATTGGTGATTTCTATGCCTGTGAATGTTGTTTTGCGTACATGAGTTGTTTCCATAATGATTTATGGAATAATTAACTGTCCCTCTCGTTCTTTATTCTAATGAGTTGTTTTATGAAACTCAAGTGATGAGTTAATCTCAGAATTACACAATATTACCAATGATATCTCATGTGCAATTCAAAGAGTGTCTTCTTTTTATATGAGATATACGACATTACGGTGAATTACGAAAGATCATCTATTTTATATTTTTCGACTCATGCACATTTACCTACTATTTAGAAGTTGGTGTCACGTGCTTGTTACTATCGTGCATAGTGTTTTCGTTTTACAAGTTGCTGCATTCGCTATTCCTTACATTCTAATGATTATTACAGATAAATCTGGACTGGTTAAGTGAGTATCTAACTTCAGTTTCGGGCTATATAACAAGTGATTTTGGCTCTACTATCATCCATTCACTCACGTTTCAAAGCAATAAAAGAAGATATGGGCCATTCGGCACTAAAACCGGAAGGAAATTTTCATTCCCGCCACTGGGGGAAAGATCATTGGGTTTTTTGGGAGTTCCGATTCCCATCTTGAATCTCTTGGAGCATATTTCAAACGAATCTCTCATCTATATCCGATCGAGTTTATTGGACCATTTGGAGGCCAAGGTGGACACCGTTGGGACGATGGAAAATTTAATGGTGTAAAGAAAATAAAGATGATGTTGGAAGATGTTGTCAACTACATCTCCTTTGAGTATGATGATAATGGCGAATCTTTTGGTCCTCTACCCATGGTCATAGTGGTAGCGGAGATATCCATATGGTGAGTTCATTGCATATTTTCTGTTCAAATTACAGTTCCCCTTCTCTCTCACACGCGCACTTGCCCAAACCTCTTTATCGATTCTCGGAGAACTTTTGTGAAAGCCCTTCATTTGCTTTTCTTCAATTGGAAGTTTTATTTTCCTAGAGTGTATCCTAATTTTTGCCTAATCGTTCCTCTGGTGATTGATCCAACCTCTGATGGAAAAAAAGAAAAAGAAAGATATACCTTGATTATATTTTATCTCTTCCATAAGTTTAGTAACAAGCATAACAGCCCTATTGTTTCAATGGAAAGACGAACTTATGATAATCCTTTAAGAAAATTTGCAAACAAATAATTTCAATGAAAATTTTCAATTTCTTATTTACTACGTTCATGTTATGTATTCTCTATAAGCAAATTGAATGTATTGAAATGACTATAATAAAGTTTTTCTTACTGATATTGACAGCTGCTTTAGAAGGAATGTTTTTATGTAGTTCGGTAAGGTACGGAGAAGATCTTAGGCACCTCCCACTGCCCTACACCACCATTAGATCGAGTATTAGTTTTCTAATAAACTTGAGAACCTTTATCAAAGTAAATTGTGAGTGATAGTAACCTGTATACATGATGGACAATGATCAAATATGGGTTGTGGATAGTTTCTTAGAGGGAAATGAAAACCATCCAAATGAACTGAATGATTGAAATCGTCTTTTGATCATTAAAACTTCTTCCGGTAATTTATATTTCGTAAATTAGACAAAGTTCCATTAATATGCTTAATGCGAGATGGACTCCATGAAAGTGACCTTGTGCGATAAGTTTTTTTTAATACTAAAGAAAGCGAATTGGCAAAGCGCGCTAGAGAGCCCAATGGTCTATTATCTTCGATTGCTGACCCTAAAAGTATGACGTAAGAATAGTGGTCCATCCATACATTAGTTTTAAATAATTCTTGGGTCTAAGTCTTAAATTTCTAGGTTGTTCGTGGATGAGATTTTTGCTTAGGCCACTGCAGTCCATCATCTTTGATATAGATCAATATGACAATTTATTGCTAATTCTGCAGGTTAAGTTGGACTACCCTCATGAGTTCTTGACCTCAGTGTCAGGTTATATCAGACATGATAATTCTATTATTCAATCACTCACGTTCGAAAGCAATATAAGAAGGCACGGACCCTTTGGTAAGGAAGAAGGAAGGTTCTTTAGCTGTGCTTTGGCATGTAGCAAGATAATTGGCTTTCACGGAAGGTCTGGCATTCAACTTTATGCGCTAGGAGTCTACTCTAAACCAATTTCTGATCTTCATCTCTTGAAATCCATTGGGCCATTTGGAGGACAAGGTAGCAATCTATGGGACGACAGAGATAGCACAGGTGTGAGAAAAATAATTGTAAAAGGTGGATCAGCTGTTGACTCCATTACTATTGAGTACGACAAGAACGGGTCTGTGGTTCAGGGCCCTAAACATGGTGGAGATGGAGGACATCTAACACTCGAGGTATGGCCTTTAACATTTACTTAATCTTATGAACGTGCAACTTCTATGTCATCGCTAAGGTTTGGTGTTTAAGTGGTTTGGAGGTCACGTTTATGCACGAGTGTGATAGTATCTTATAAATAGAAGTTAAAGGTGGAAGTGAGTTAGAACAGTCCGTAGACTTTTGAGTTTAGATTGGCAAATTATCTAGAATGGGAACTTCTGAGAACGTCACTGTTGGGGCATGATATAATATCAACACCAGAAAAGAAACCTCTCATCGGTTTTCCTGGAAAACTCTTCCAACCTTCCTCGGTTCCATTTACGATGAGATCACTCAATACATACAGAAAAGTACAGCCTCTGAAAAAGGGCAAAAAAACAATAATATTAAAAGGTTTTTTAACTTTATGACTTTTAAGTCTTAAAATAACTTTCCTAAAATATGGGAACTGTTCTCAAAGAGTTGCCAAAGCATTTTTTTTTATAAATAATCAATTGCCTTTCGTTTTATAGATGAATGATTTGATAACTGTGGTGGATCAAAATAGGTCTTATGCTCTAGATGCAGCCGATTATCTATTCAGCTTTTACATTGTTTGTTTAACCAAATATAACTTATCAATTGAAGTGTTCTCTTTATGTTGTTTTTAGGATTATTTAGTTGGGGGGTTGGGATTAAATATGTTTGTCTTTCCAATTTTGTAGATTAAGCTCGATTATCCTCGAGAGTATTTGACCTCATTTTCTGGTCACTTTGGATCTTTTTTCGGGTATACTATTGTTATTTCGCTCACATTTTTAAGCAATGAAAGAACTTATGGGCCAATTGGTGAGGAGGTCGGGGAGCACTTTCATTTTCCATCAATCGGTAAAAAGATCGTCGGGTTTCATGGAAGTTCTGGAGACTGGCTTGATTCACTTGGAGCATATTTTGAACCTTGACATGCTAAGCTCCACCTTTATGTGCACCTTGCAGTTGATGTTTAAGTTTACATTTAAAATATGTATCATCTCGAATGTTGACATCTAAGTTTTTGCTAAATATTTGATGGAAAATTATGGACCAATTTAGCCTTAATTGGATTTTTGCATCAAGTAAGCACTATTGTTATTTGTATCAATTGCGCTTTATTTTTATTTTTAATTTTATTATTGCATTTCGGGTAAATATAAAAAAGTTATTATTCATTGAAAAAATTCTTTTACATGAACCGACACGAAATGGTCTCTCTCTCTTCGATCTTGTTCATATACACGAAAGAAGAGCAAGCGCTTTGCCCATGAAAAAAATAAAATAAAAGAGAAGGGGGGCTTGAGAAAGGACAAAATAATGAAAAAAGGACGAAAGAAGGAGAATAAAAAAGGGGAGAGAGAGGGGGGAGTCATCTTCTTCGGCCCCATCCCTTTTCTCCTCCATCCTCCCTTCCTCCTCTGTAACTCACGCACGCGCGAAGGAGAGGAGCAGTGCCGAGGCTGGCGAGAAACCCGGATGGATGGGATGCGTCTTCATGCCGCGGCTACGGAGCAGGCGCCTTGAGTGCCGCGGAGCTAAGGAGCAAAGCAGAGCAGGTGGGGCGGTTGAGGGACGCTAGTTCGGCCGCACCAAGGCCGGCCGGAGCCTCCGTCGACCGACCTCCTCGGCCTATATATAGGACGTCCGCGAGCCAAGGAAAAACACATGAAGAGAGAGAGAGAGAGATCTGAGGGGAGGCCTTTGGAGAGACATCCGAGAGGCCTCGAGGGAGAGAGACCTGAGAGAGCGAGCCCAACTAAAGGTCGAGGGTCGGTGGGTGCTCTCTGGTGACGAGACACTCAAAGAAACAGCCAGACTCGCCGGCGTCACCTCCCTTCCCGAGCCGACGCTTGGTGGGTGGTGCTCTGTTTTTTAATTTTGTTTTGTTCAAGTTCAGGGTCGGCTCCCCAAGGATCTCGACTCGGAGGTGCGCGAGGCGGACAGACGCAGTTCGACCCTCGAGCTCGTCCGCCGTCCTACACCGCGAGCCATGTAGGGGATCCGCGGCCGACCACCCCCGTCTACGTGCTCTGTTTGCCCTGTTTTGGGCGACGCCGGACCGCGCTCATGGCCGAACTCAAGACAAGGGCCCGGTTGGTAGGCCACAGTCGGTCACCCGGGTCGGGCCGAGCCAGATCGGGCTTGGTAGCCCGACCCGGATCCGTTTATTTTATAATATAATAATTTTAATTTAAAAAAATATTTTCATAATAAAAAATCAAATCGAAAAATTCAAAAATGATTTACGTTTTCCAAAAACCAGAAAAAAGCCTAAAAAGATGGTTTTTATTCTCCACAAATGCATGAAAAATCCTTTAAAATCCAAAAAAGCCTTTAGGTTTAAACATGATTATGTACCGGAGAGACATTAGTCATTAATTAGTTAGTGTAATCAAGTCCTTAATCCTAGTTTCTCTAGTTGCGCAGGAGTGAAACAATTCTCCCAATATAGGTTTTTAATCGATCCATCTTAAATCGATTAGTGGCGACCTTCAAATGAAAATGACTTGTAGGTTAAAAATTCAAATCATAAGTTGTAAATTGGTACGTTTAGGAGAGCTCGGATTAGACTTAATACTTAGCGAGCCATTAGCCTCGGGTGTGTAAGAGCACCAAAAAAGAGGTCACGACATCGGATATCGTCAGAAATCTAGGGACATGAATAGTCTATTTGATGTATCCTCTAAGGATAAAGTGTGTTAAAGTATTTATTCCAATGAATCAAATCTTCATCAACTAACCTTGTAGCTTAGGGATGACCCATCGACGGGAAGCAAGTTTTCATAGAAAAAGGATTTGTTTAAAAAATTTGTCATAAGTCGAACACTTCTTAAGTTTCGCATTTGAAAACGGTGGATAAAGGAGAGTGAATCAACTGTTCTTCTCCATCTATGGACTTTCTGCAGGTGGATTTTGGTCGGTAGGACCAAATCTAGTTATTCTCACTAGGCACAGTTGTTCCAACGATAAGTTTTTCCCTTGACAAAAGAGCGCTAGCAAGGACCCGCCCAAGATATACCGTTAGCAACCTTCAGTGCATTTCTATCGTGGCAAATTAATGATTTGGAAATGTTCAGAAAATAAATTATTTATATCGCTTATAAAAATTAATCGAGGGATTTTTGTTATAATTATTTTTAAATATTTTCATTGACTATAGAAATATTTTGTTTAGTCATCTTTGTAAGTGATACTCATGATCAATTTTAGGAAAATATTATTCGAATCGTCGATTTACCACAAAATAAAAATTCATGGGTTGTCGTTTTTCTTATTTCATCTAATATATGTTGATATGATGCTGAAGTAGGCAAGACAATCTACTGTTTTCCAGATCATGCACTATCATCTCAATCATCAAGAGAGTGGATCATACACTAAGCATCGTCATCTCTCATTTTTGCTTCTCTATTTATTAGCATTTCTTGACACGTATACAAAATGTACAGGGACAATGTATGGGGCGTGGAAAGCATCTTGAGGGAAATCAAAGCCATTCAAATGTACTGAAAGATTGAAGTTGTTTTTTTGATTATTTAGGTTTCCTTCCTTAATTTTTCTTATATAAGTGAACCGGTAATCCTAACACTTGTTGCTGTGAAAAGTATAATCAAGTCCAGATCTTGTCAATTAAGTATAATCAAGTCTCTTTGTTAGGGAAAGATCATCATTTTTCTATGTAGTAAAAAATATGTACTATAATATTGTGATAGGGAAAAATCTTTTCTTTTCTCTCAAGAAACTTCAAGAGAAAACACTTAGAAAAATTAAATCATAAGTATCACTTATATATAGTAATAAGTTGTAAAAGTAAGCTCCATAAGAAAGAGAAAATAATTTTGCTTGTAAACATAAGTAAAATTGACATATTAGGTACGACATTTTATGTGGTAGAAAGAAAACAAATACGAATTAGGCACGGTATTTTATATGATAAAACAATGCAAGTTAGAGAAAAATTGATTTCGGGATGGTAAATGGAATTTGTAGTGAAACAAAACCGATGCTACATAAAAACGATATATCAAGTATAGGAAAAAGAATTGATTATAGTATGATTGATCATACCATACACATTATGTTATGTGAGAAAACATAGATAATTATTAGAATGAATCAATATTAAAACACAAAAATTACTTTGGTTCAAGATTATACAAAATGTAGTAAAATACAGTGTTAGAGTTAATTTTACTTAATTAAAGAATGGTGATTGATTAAAAATGATAAAATAGTGGTGTCAAATTAAAAAGAAAATCAGGGCATGATAAATTCATTTTAGTAAAATAGGACATACAAGATAGTTGATAAGTGTAAAATGAATTTATATATGAGACAGTACAACCTACAACATTTGAGCGTATTATAAATGATACATATTGATTTCGAATAATATAATTTTCAATTTTTAAAATTTGATGGCTACGGTCATTGCTATGGCATTGTAAAGATATTATATATTCATGCAAGTTGAATTTGTTTATGTGGAGAAGGAATTTTGGTAAATTTTCAGCAACCTCTGAAATATAGAACCTTGCAAACCATGTGCAACCACCATTGCTCCTGATGCAGCCACGGCGGAGACGGCCGAGGGTACACCTTAGCGATGCCCTAGCTGCCACGAGCCGAAGCTCGAGCTCCACCTAGCTAGCCATTGTCACTAGCCGAGGCTTGGCTTGGCCATGATAGTAGTGGCTGAAGCGAGGTGGCGCAGCTTGTCCTAGCTTGGTGATTTGTATGTCACGGTGTCGGACGCCTAGACCAACAGCTCAACCCTCGCCTAGCCATCCACCGTCCACGGTCGGCCATTGCGACTCTCACCGCAGCTGCTGAACACTTGAACCCAAGGGAACAAAAAGTAGAGTTAGTTCGGGCATTTTCTCATACAGGTGAAGTGCACCATTGGAATGGGATCTCGTGGCTTGAACAGGATCGAAATCGATGTCAGGACCCTCGTGAAGCGAACCAGGACAGGCGTGGCGACCTTATAAGGATAACCGTTGGCCGGAGCTTGCGGGAGCTGGATGGCCACAAGCTCCGGTCCAATGCGCCCGAAAAGCAAGTGAGAAGATAGAGGAATTGAAGGCTCACGGTTCGGCTCGGGGATGCCGGCTAGAGCTCGCCCGGACAAGGGTCGTCGCAATCACGATGTCGGTTGAGGCTCACTCACTCTATCTAAACTCTCTCTCCCTCTCAAATCTGGCCATGTCTCTCTACCTCCGTAAAATTCCCACCTTCAACCGAGCTCACGGCTATCCTATTTATAGGCCAAGGAGGCCGGTCGATGGCGGCTTCAGCCGCCGATCCTTGGCATGCCAACTAGCCTCCGCCTTGATTACATCGACGTCCAATCAGCTGCCCTATCCATGCAGCTGTTTGGGTTTCTCAACGCATTGAAGGCACATTGAAGCCGTCTGCGCCGTCGTCCCATCAATCCAAGTTTCTCATAGGATTTCACGCTGCTCCATCCAGCAGCATTGATGGCACATCCCCTTTGTTGCGAGAAAATATTAGGTACGTCTCATTTGTCGACGTGGCAAATAAGAAGGGTCTCTAGAACACGACATGTGTCGCGATGGGTCAAATTGCCAAACGAACTCTTCTCTCTCTCTCCTCTCTGCACGCGCTCTCTCTTCTACCTCCTACATGTTCTCTCTCCTCTGTCCCCATTCTCTCTCTCTCTCTCTCTCTCTCTCTCTCTCTCTTGCCTCCTTGCATGCTCTCTCTCTCCTCTCTGTTCTCTCTTCCCAGCACATTTTCTCTTCACCAGACGACCAATCAACCACCTTAACCTCTACGGCGAACACCTCCTCTAACATATCTAGAAAGGTGCACGAGTGTTCAATCTGCCACAAGAGCTTCCCCATCGGCCAAGCTCTCGGCGAGCACAAGCGGTGCCACAACAAGGCCCTCACTCCTGCCTCCTCGGGCGCCGTCGCCGCCACCTCGGCGCCAACGAGATGAGCATCTCGGAGGGCGTGGGGTCCACTCACACGTAGAGCTAGGGGCAAGTTTGATCTAAATCTCTCAACACTCCCAGAGTTCTCCACCTGGTTCGTAGTCTCCGGCAACTACAACCCTCCAAGAAGCCCCGATTCCTAGCGCTGGTGAAGACAAAAGTGGCCTAAAATCAATTGGATTGAAAATGCACAAAAACCCACAAAAAAAGAAAGAAAAAAAAACCAGCTATTGAAATCGAAACGGGGAATCGATTGAGTTTTAGATAGGAATAGAGACAATTGTTTTTGTTCGTCTCTTCTTGTTTGTTGGGTGATGTTGGAGTTCTTTTTGATGGAGAGAGGGAGGTGTATAGGGGAGAGAGGAGAAAAATGAGAGAGAACGTGCATGAGGCAAGAGAGAGAAATGGGACAGAAGAAGAGAGAGAAAAGTGGGGCTAGAGAAGAGAGAGGAGAGAGAACGTGCAGGAGGCAGGAGAGAGAGAGCGCGTGCAACAAGGAGAGAGAGAGAGAGGACAGAAGAGAGCAAAGAGTTTGTCTGACAATTTAGGCCCACCGCAACACGTGTTGTGTTCTTAAAGCTCTTCTTATTTGCCACGCTGGCAAATAAGACGTATCTAATATTTTCTCTTTCGTCGCCGGTCTACCCTACTCTGCCTCGGTAGGGCATCCCTCACGCGTGTTAGTTGTCGAGGGAAGGAGGAGGATGAAGAAAAGAAGGAGGGGGTCAGGCCAAAGGAGAACAAAATGGGAATGGCCTTGGGCCCCCATGGGGAAGAAAGAAGAAAGGGCAGAAAGAGGGGGGCTAAGCGCAAAAGCCCGGCCCGATGGGCTCTTTTTTTTAAATTTCCTTTTTATTTAAATAATTATCCCAAAATAGGGTAAATGGGGGAAAATAAAATAGAAAATAAAAATTAATAGATGCAAACAATATTAATACCTAGGAAATGCAAAAATCATTTTTGTTAGGGCCACATTGGATGCAATTTAATTTTAAATATTTAATCAAAATCTAGGTGTCAACAGCTTTCCCTTTTTGAAAGTGAGCTTGCAAAAGTTACAATCAAAGACGAAATGATACCTAAATTTTGTCCATGCATAAGCGAGTAGATGATATCTTATTTGGGACCAGGTGTCATATGCAAAAAATGGTACTATAGCATAATACATACTAAGATAGATAAGAAAATACTTACGATTACGTATCGAAAAGGAGTCATATGGGATGTGAGCTTGAGTTTTTGGCAAATATCAATGTATCATCTTATATGATGACGTGGGGAATCTGCTTTTCCAGGACCCAAACTTTTCTTTGGTCACCTATTAAAGCAATAAATTGTTTGTTTAGGACCCGAACTTTTCTTCGGGGTTGCCTTGACAGGAAATTGCTTTTGAGAACCTAAATCATTCCCCCATCACTTGTTAGAGCAACAAATTATTTTTGTCTATGACCCGAACCTTGCTTCGATTGCCTTGATAGGAAATTGTTTTTCTAGGACCCAAACCATTCTTTGGTTGCCTATTAGAGCAATAAATTATTTTTGTCTAGGACTTGAACCTTTCTTTGGTCGCCTTGACGGAAAATTGCCTTTCTAAAACTCAAATTATTCTTTGGTTGTCTGTTGTAGCAACAAGTTGTTTGTCTAGGATTCAAACATTTCTTCGGTTGCCTTGATGGGAAATACTTGGACATTCGCAAGCATCGAAAGAGTACTTGGATGCTCACAAGCACTAGCCCTGGAGGATACCTAGATATTCAGGGGCATTGAAAGAGTGCCGGATAATCGTAAATACTAGACTTGGAGGATACTTGGACATTCGCAGGTATCAAAAGAGTACTTGGATGCTCACAAGCACTAAACCTCGAGGATACTTGGACATTCACAGGTATTGAAAAAGTATGTGGATAATCGCAAGTACTAAACTTGGAGGATACCTAGACATTTGTAGGTATCGAAAGAGTACTTGGATGCTCATACGTATTAACCTTGGAGGATACGTGGACATTAACAGGCACTCAAGTAATGGAATACTTGGTAGAAGTATTCGAAGATACAATTGGGGATAACTCAGGCAGGCTGAGTGTCAATATAATAAGAGGGAATGCCTGGGTAATCATAGGCACGCAAAGCGTAGAATACTTGAAATCTACAAGTATCCAAAGGATGCGGTTTAGAGAATGCCTTGAGGACAACTCATACAGGTTGAGTGTTAATGAAATGGAATACCTAGACAGTGGCAAATGCTCATAAATAATGGAATACTTGGACAATCGCACATATTTATACTATGAGAACAACTCAAACGGGTTGAGTGTCGATAAGAGAGAGTATCTAGATAGTGGCAAATACTCAAAGATAATGGGATACTTAGACGATCACAAGTATCCATATCTTGAGGACAACTTGAACAGGTCGAGTGTCAATAAGAGAGAGTACTTGGACTATGGCAAGTACTAAAAAAATAATGGGATACTTGAATAGTTGCAAGTATCCATATCCCGAGGACAACTCAAATAGGTCGAATGTCAATAAGAGAGAGTACCTAGACAATGACAAGTACTCAAAGACAATGGGATACTTGGATAGTCACCAATATCCATATCTTGAGGACAACTCGAATGGGTTGAGTGTCGATAAATCAGAGTACCTAGACGGGGGTAGGTACTCAAAGGAAGTAAAACACATGGTTAGACACAAGTTTCTTTTTTTTTTAGGAAGATGCGGAGAGATATACTTACCTGATGATATCTCTGATATGTGAAAGTATGTCTCCTGTCAATACATGCAATACATACACATGGTGTAAATTCATGAATTCAAATGAGGTTCATGTATGATAATTTTGTCAATTTTGCATCATCAAAGTTCGAATGGGGGAAAATTTAGAAAGACAATGCATATTCAAAATGTGGATGTCTTAAATATGTCAATTGAAAGACTTTCAGTCCAAAAGGACTTTCCACTCACTCTCATTGAAAAAGTTGTTTTATCTGGATCATCAATGCAAGATTTACAAAAACCACACCATCTCACTATCGTCATGTCGACAAGGGTCCAAGTATTCTCGCAAGTGGTATAATTTTACCAATCTGAGAGGTCTTTGTCAGGATCGTAATGTAGACTTGGTCAAAGACTTATCAAAGGGGACTATTCAAGTCAAGGCTATGAAAGAAATCATCCGCAATCATCTCTGAGTTTATAAGTCAAGAACCCCACGAAATGAGATAGAAATAATCTTGCTAGCACTTCTTCGAGCGATGCTTATAAACATATGAATTCCTACGTTAATTTGAGTGCCTTAGTCTAAAGAGATTTTTTCAAAGGGACGCAATGTAGCGTGGCTCATGGGTTGAGAAATGAAGGAATCTACAAGCTCAAAAATGTGTATAAGAGTTGGGGATTATCTTGGCATTGTCACCGGTCTTCCTTCTCACCACAAGAAATTATCTTCGTGGAGGCTCCATTAATTGTACCACGACAATAGTTTTACTAGGGAATACAAATTACTGGAATTTACTTTTTTTGTCTAAGGGCATTGGCCTTATTTTTAATAGGTACACTGCTTTTTTGCGCCCCTAGTTTTTAACCTACTTTTCACATCTATGGGCATTGGCCTTGCTCTTACTAGGTATACTATTTTTTTATGCCTCCAGTTTTCATTTTTGTTTGCTGTTTTGGAACTAGCATGGACAAGTCTAAACAAAACATTGCTATTAGATTCATGAGTCTTCCTCTTCATTTGGAGCTTTGGATCATGTTGCTTTAATAGTAGCAACCTCTAACTTGCCCCAATGTGAGGGGTGATTATCAGTTAGGTTTATACTAAATGAAATAACATACTCATTGGGGCTGTACAACGGATACAAGTGCATAGGGTAGAGAAAGAAATGCTCTTCATCCTTCTAGTTCACTTAAATTATCGTGAGTGTTCGTATAAACTAAAGACACCCAAAGATTGATGCAAGTGCAATCAAAAAAATTTCTATACATTTTCTCACCTTGTGATCCGCTCTCCTCCAACCCCAATGTGAGGTGTTCTTAACAGGGTAATACGAAAGAAACTTCACAAGTGTTTAGGCAAATGGGTTAAACAATGGATAATCTACATTATTTAGGATAGAGAAATGAAATGCCCCCATCACTTTGGTTATCGTACCATTCGTAAGAGAACTCTTTACTTTACAGACATGAAACTACCTACACTCATCTCACAAGTGTATAAATAGGGAATTGTGTATGGGATATAGCTTGCATTTCATCATTCTCACATCTCGTTTAGCATAATCAATCCCACATCATTCATTGAATTGTCTATTTTGATAATTCTAAGTGGAATAAGTGATTTAGATAGATAAAAACGTCATGCAAAAATTCCCTTTGAAAAGACATGGACCATTTTAAGTAGGAAGGAGTTTTCATCAAAAGCATGGGGAAGGAAAACTGTCCTTATAGATGTGTTAAATTTCGAACATAGAGGGGATTATTCAAAAAATGGGTGCCCACGAATTGCCCCGCTTAAGATCCTTGATTCGATAGATGTGTCTACTTTTGCCCCTACATAAGAGAGGATACATCAAGGCCCAAAAGATTCATGTCATCAACTTTGGCAATACCTAGGATGCTATTTCACTTGGGAGAGTTGATCTCACGCTGTCATCGGGTTTAACATGCCTTTCCTTGGTTTTTTATTTGCACTTTTGGTGATCGGGCAATCCCTACACAAGATAGGAGGGGATGTGTTAATGTATGAATTCTTGGTAATTGAACAACTATGAGCAATACAACACTACCGTTTGTCGGTCAAACATTTGAATAGATTTGTAGTCCTAAGGCTTGAAGAGGGTATGAAGCCCCGCACTTTTGGTCTCATTAGGTCAAGCATTCTCTCGTTTTTTTTTTTTTTTTTGGGTAAAATTACTAGTGGAATCCAGCCATTGTAGCATTCTCTCGTTTTGACAAAAGAAAAGACATAAAAATTCTTTATTAGTTTTTTAACATATGACAACCTTGTTGCCGGTTTTGGAGATTAAGCTGATCATTTTTGGACCATTTCATTCCCCATACCACTAGGCCAAGGCGCTAGTAGTACCTATGGGGTGCCTCTTTTTATTTATTTATTTAATCAAACCGGCTCGGGATGATTTGTATTTTCACATCAAGTTAGGTGAATTCAATATGTATCATTCCCATGCACTTGCTTGGCCAATGTTAATTTGCTCAAATTAACCCCATTGAGTTTGTTCCTTGAATCCCGATGCTTTTTGTCAAATAGGGAAACTATGTCAAAAGCGAATTTAGAGGGGAATATGGGAAACGATGCCAAATTACCCTTCCCTAGAGTTTGTGTTCGATGACTTCTTGGAATATCTCAAATGTTGGTGATAGCCACTTTATCTTGTCATGGCTCAGCATTCTCTTTTGATTGACCCTTCTCAATTGTGGTTATGTGTGTGCGGCCGAGTTTGTTGATCCATCCTTGACGCATTCCTTTTGTGGAACCCTTTCTTGCCTCATCTTTGATCACATGAACATCATGCAGCATTGAGCAAAGTCATGTACCTCAGACTTCCATGAAATCTAAGATAGATAGTCAAAACCTCCAATTTACTGCTGGCAATCGCTTTTGGACAAAGTATGCGTCTAGAACAAGAAGTGAGGTTTCCGGATTCCAAATTCATGTCTGGAACAGAAGGCTAGAGATCATATCGACTGTTTAGATTTTCTTCCCGTCAACAGTAGCCAATTTAAAGAGAAAGTGAAGGAGTTCATTTCTCGTGCTTCCTAATTTATTGAAGCCAAATGTCCTATCAACGAAACTGCAATGCCTAGTCTCCCGGGGTATGTCTTGTTTTGGAAGACACTGCTCATGTCACGACCCCAACTCCATTCCCAAGGTCACGAGTAGCAAGGGTTATTTTCGCGACGTCCCAAGCGCGTTGCCGTCCAATTTCTTTTTATTTCATGCAAAAGTGTACATACAACACCCAGATAATAACAAACAGCCAGGAAAACAACCATTTAAAAATATACAATTACATCGGTTACATTTACAAGCCCTTTTTGTCATGAGCCGTTATATTTATAACCATTACATGCTCTATACTAAAAAAGGCCGAGATAAATCTCAGCTCCTCTATCGAGACTACAACTCTTCCATACATATAATTTTGCAAAACAACGGGATGAGTCATGGACTCGGTAAATAAAATCCATAATTCTCTACTAGGAAGATATCTTATCATCAAAATCCAGTAGGTACAACACTCGCAATGCAATATCAATGACAGATCAATAGCAAACTTATTGCTATGCTCGACTACATGTAGATATCCATTACCGCATGCATGCTTACCTTCAACATATCAATAAACACATCAACATATCATGCTTATGCATATACAGCACTCATGCAAATTTATTTACCATTGTCCCGGCTCGACTAGGCCCTTCTTGCTTAACCGAGGCATCCAACTTCAAATTAGGTATCCGGCTCAACCAAGGCATCATGGCTCAAGTGAGGTATCTTGGCGCTAGCTCACCAAGACATCCGGGCTCAACCCAAGCATCCTGGCGCAACCAGGACATCCTAGGGCTAGCTTACTCGAGGCATTTGAGCTCAAACCTAGGCATCCTAGCTCAACCAAGGCATCACGTTCAATGAACGAGGCATTGCTGCCAACGCTATGTGGCGTGAACGCTTTTTCTTCTTTAGGTGCATCGTGCAAGTGCATCACATAAGCCGGTTCTTCATCTTTCATCTTAGTCGATGCATACAAGGTCCGAGAGCGTGCTCATTCAAGTGAGTGTATCATGGGTCTTAACATCATGCTATATAATATGTTGGGCATGATTTTTGGTTCGTGGCTTGAGCCGTATGCCTAGGCTGATGTCTGCACCAAGCAAGACTTGGAATCGGCACACTTCAATATCAATCTAAGGTCTTGCGGCTTAGGCCATCACAGCTTGACATCGATTCCAAGCCGAGTGAACCTTGACGTTGTCGGGAGCGTGAACACACTTAAGCATGCAAACATGAGCAAATCATACGAAAGAATATTACAATATACACACGGCTTACACAGGTGAGCACACCACTAAATTCGACGACGTAAGCTATTGCCCTAACAAAGAGTTAGAGATTCTATTTACCTTCCATAAACCTCGATAAACTATAGGTGATTTTACCAAGAGAGGGTCGTCTTGTGAGGTGGTGGGCAAGCAAGGCCGAGAGAGGGAGAGAACATGCAAGAAAGGAGGAGGAGAAGAAGTGAGCCAAAGGTCGGAGAGAATGGAGAGGGTGGTTCCTATTTATAAGCCAAGCTTCATTTAATGACTCTAACAAATAGTCCAATGAGCTTTCTTGGAGTGGAACGGCTAGTTTGACGGTGTGACACCCTAAGGTTCTAGGAAAATGATTAAGGGCTTTTGTGTCTTCTTCTTATTGGTTCACCTATACCCATGAGTCATCATATAATGATGATTTGGCTTGGCTTTCTCTAAGAAAAATCTTGGTGTAATGATTACTAAATTTATCCTTTCATTTAATGCTCAAAATATGGTCATCATGAGACTTGGATTTTAGGCATATGTTTCATACATTTCCTTGCTCATTAAGCCAAACCCTTACTACATAAGAAATGAGAATGTTCTAGAGACATAAGGCACATTATGTTCTCCTAGAATCCTTCCTACATAAGTTACCTAAGATTTGATCATCAAGAAACTTGGACTTTGGACAACTTTCTCTCCAAGTTAACCACATGAGTGTGTGACTCATTAAGCTCATTAATTAGCTAGCTTTCAAAAGCATTTAATGTATTATTATCTTTAAGCCAATAAGACTCTAGATTGACTTCCTTCTCAAGTTAGGCGTACAGCCCCTTTCCCCTCCAAGTTGGGCATATGATTCTCCCATTTTAAGGCAAAAACAATTTTGAGCAACTTTGAAATCAGTACCATTACCTTCTCAAACGGGCTCGAAAAATTATAAAATTTAATATATCGTAGAGAAGACAATAGAAAACAATTTTTATGAAGGAATCAAGAAAAAATCATTTGATGGGAAGAGAAAACAAATCATTGAACACAACCCAAAAATTTGTCCGTCGAGCAGATTCAACGATCGGAGAGAGAGACTCATTTTGAAATCCAAATCTTCATAAAACTATTTGAAATTTTAATATGTTATAGATATGGATGTTATTTAAAATTATTTAAAATTTTTGTAAAGAAAGTATGTCCACATTTGAAAGGGAAGATTTTATAAAAATTCGAGAAAGCAATTTGGTTACTATTTTCACTATCTTTTGGATAAGTTCTATACGGTAATTAATTGGGCCTTCGTCTCAACCATTTTACCTCATAAAAATCTGAAATCTAAATAAGTTATAGATTAAGATATTTTGAACAACTCTTATGAATGAAGTTTCTCCAAATTCGAAGCATAAAGAGCTCTATAAACTTGTAAAGTAGGAAATGTCCAGCGATTTCGAAAAAACTAGGAAATCAAAACCTATGAAACTCAAGGTGGCGAGTCTATGGGGGAGAGGTGACACCCTACTTGGCTTGCAAGATCACTTGTCATTATTCCCTTAGGCCATGAGTCATCCCCTTTCATTAATTATTTGGGATACATAAGCCTCCACACTCATTATCATCATTTAATGCATTTGACTCTTGTTCTTCAAGAAAATTGGCCTGTCTAGCTTAGCCTCCTTGTTGGGACCAAAATAAGGGTCGGAATCAAGGATGTTATAGCTCGGACTTGAGACAGAGTTGTGCAGGTGTAAGGTGGAGCATGCAAATCTTTAGGGACAGCCTGTCGAGATAACTTGAAAATGGGGGAGGCTGAGTAGCGTGGAGGAAGCTTCCCAGATTGCTTCTCCTTAAGTCATTATGATTCGCATGCTCGAATTTAACCGTGTGCATGTGCCTATTTTGTCCTGTCTTTCATCTCATGTAGATGGAAAAGAGAGCGAGTGTGCCATTCCCAAAATTATGTTCAGGGAACAAGACGCACCTTTTGTTTTTCTAAAACATGGTGATCTTTTTTGTTTGCCCCTGCTTTCTTGAAAGAGTGTTTCTGAATTCGACAAATCCACATGATATGCCAATTTCAAATGCCCCATGTCATTCTAAGTCAAAGATACGAAATAAGTAAAAAAAAGAAAAAAAAAACAAACAAACAAACAGAGTTAAATCTAACACGTGATCTGGGAAAAGTTTTTGATAATAAAATGTCTTTTATTTTCAAAAATATAGTTTTTGGGGAGGAGGAAACATGAGGAAGCCTAAGCCTCATAATTCTCTTTGGATGATATTGTCTTTTCATGGTTGGATATCATCATTGGATCGGTTTGGGGTTCCCTCATGCCCTCAAAATGAAATATCGAAATTATACTTTCATTGGGTGAAACCAAATTACATTACTAGAATGGAAAATGTGACAATAACATACTAAATAGAATAAAAACAAGAAATCATAAAAACAATTGAAATCTGTGAAAAAGCCCTTGCTAAAGGAGTATCAGATAATCGATGGTGTCGAGGCTCTTAAATCAAGCGCCCTTGAGTTTTTTGTTTTGGTAGACTCGAAGTGTTCATACGAGAGGACTACTTCATTAAAACTATGGAAGCACATTCTATGCAACCGGGAACGAAGGTTGCCGAGCAAGGTTTTTATGAACAGCTTTGTCATTTCTTCTTCAGTCAACTGAGGAATAGCTTGCATCATGAAAGCCTCCCACATTCCTACATATGCTCGAAAATCCTCCATTAGCCCTTTTCTAATGTGAACTAAATCCTTGTTAGGCAATATAGTTTCAACCTTGGCTTGGTATTGATGTAGAAATGTGGAAGATAGCTCACTCAATCCTTCACAAGGTAGATCTTTGCCATGAAGAACCATTGCAATGCAGGCCCAATGGAGACTCTCTTGGAAGGCTCGAATTATGAGTAGTGCTCGGTTGGCGTACTAACTCATTTTGGCATGACAAGTATTACAAGTGTATCATGGGGCAAGTCATGCCATTATATTTATGGGGACTAGGTACCTCCATTCCTTCGGTAATCACAAACATGTTGAGGTAAGACGGACCTACCGTGTCTCAATTAGGAAACTAGCCCTCCTCTACTTTACCATTCCCTTTATAGCGATAATGAATTCTACTATTTCAGGAAAGTTGGACTCTTCTAAGACCATTTCATCACTTTCTTTTGGGTCAAAGTTTCCAACCAAAGATGAGGCACCTACTCCTTCATGGTTGAGTGACAAATTTAGTGACTCATTAGGAGACAAGCCCTAAAAGGATAAATGTTCCCCATCTAGCAGGCTTGGACCCTGTGCACGAGTGGGAGGCAATTATTCGATGAATAGCCAACCTCATCTGTATAATATTGGTAGCTCTCCATGGGACTACGGACGATGTTCAAAGCCTTGGCAAGGCTGCTCATAGGCTGCCAAATTTTTCCTACATTTAGTGGCAGGCGTTGGCTTGGATTGCTTAGGTTTTCCTTTCTTGACATGTGGTTTTGACCTCTTGAACATTGCCCCTCGCTTTGCTAATTTAAGGTGGTCAGGAAGACTAGGAGATAGTAGGGTCTCGTTCCCTGGATTGATGGCGGTCAGCACTCTTGGGGTCCTAACTCTTGTGGTAATCCTGGAAAGTTATATTGCCATGCTCCAATTCTGAATAGACTTTTATAGTGCTAACCTCATCCGCAAGCTTCTTGCCTTTCCTAGTGGGAAGCTTCTTAGTAATGGAATACGTTTGGTGGTCCCTTCATCATGCAAGACTGCATTGATATTTTCTCTCATTGATCCTTCTTTTGTTGGTTATGGGTCAAATTGGGTGGTTAGGCTCCTCCCTAACGTGGCATGTTCCGTTAAGAACTCATTATCCTTTATCTCCACGCCGATTCTCCGCAAGGCGGTAATGTCGATGGACGTCAACATTATATTCTTTGCAGAAAGCATCGATCAATTCTTCCCATGTTTTAAGGAGACTAATCTTCCTTACAATGTACCATCATAGGGTGGGACCAATCAAATTCGATTGGTATGATTGAATCATCCTTTGGACTTGGTAGGCCTACAAATAGATCTCCGAGTAAGAAGCATTGGCATATTTCTACGCACTCGGGCACTTTGAGTTCTTGGAATTTTGACAGCGGCATAACTAGATAGATTAATGGGGCCTTGATCATGCAGCTAGCTCAACTTTTCCATGTTCCTCGTAAAGTGTCCATCTTGTCTATCCTGGCCATCTTCCAGTGCACCTATGGGTGTTACAAGAGCATCCTCCCCAACAAAGATTGGATGCGGCTTGTCGTGGGTAAATTGGCGATTTCACCATCAACGGCTAGCTTGGTACTATCTCATCTTGTGATAGAATGGCCATGGAGTTGAGCTTGGTTTGAAAAGACTCCACTTGTTTTGAGAGTTGTTGGAGTGTACTAACAACTCATTTCATCTCGCTTCCATGATCACAAGGTGGCTGGGCATATCTTTATCGGCCATTTTTGCACTTGCTCTCAAGGGGTTCGGATTGGTGATCGATCCATGATTACCTAGTTATGAATAAACAAGCATGTGTAAACAAGAGGCATAAATAAGGAGTCAATCCATGACGGTTGCCTAATCCCACCCCTTTTGTTTATTCATGAAAGGTTTGTTCATGGAGGGGTTTTCTAAGGGACAGACTAGGAAATAAAGACATGTGACATGTTAACATGTATTAAAAATATATCAAATTTGAAATAGAAAAACTTGAAACAACAAAAGTATAATTGAAAACAAACTATCAAAAGTTTTCTTCCCTTTTCTTTACACCATTTTTCCTTTGTGAAAGCACCTGCAAATTCCTTGGGGAAAAAAAAATTAGCATGATTGAGACAACAAAGGCATGAACTGAAAGTAAATTTTTTTGCAGAAGTTTTCCCTCTTTTTTTCAAAAAGACTCCATGACAATTACTTGAAATTGGAATGGCCATGGTATTAAATTCATAACTAACCTAGTCAAATCATGGACCAACCGAGACATAAAGGGAAGTAAGTAAATTGTAAAGTGTAAGGATAAGAAACTTACTTAACCAGATATAATCGATGGCAATCACATAAACATGTGCATGATACGTGTGGTTCGATTTCTAACTAAGAAGGCTTAGTAAAGTTAAGAAGTGATCTGACTATAGCAGTCTCTCGTCAGTGTTAGGTCCTCCTAACCTTGGCTCTACCTAAAGAAATTTGGGAAAAAGAAAGGCAACCTCTACTTCGCGGTCTCGTATTCGAGATAGTATCTTTCTTAACACCATCCTAAAATATTTTTGTGGCAGCCCAGGTCTAACGGTAGGGTTGTGTGTGCCATAGTGTAGTGCTAAAAAAGTCAAAGTGCGCACAATAATTTATAAGGAAAACATTGATATTAACATAATTAACAATTACCTCTAAGCCACTAACCTATACAACCAAGTTAGGGAAACATTTAAACAAGACAAAAAAAGGCCTAGGTCCACAAAAATAATGAGTTCTCAATGGAGTCGCCAAGTTGTTGCGATCTCCCTTTTGACGCCCTTACACACGGGCATAAATGAAGGCTAATGGCTTGTTAAGTATTAGGCTTAGCTCGGGCTCTCTCAAGCCCCACCAATTCACGACTTTTTTGCTAGCTTAAATTAATTTAAGTTTTAATGATAAAAGTTATAAATAGAAGTGCATAGTACCCAATAAGTCCGAGCAAACATATATCGATATTTTAGGTCTTATACAAAAGATAACCAATTTAAGTAGTAATCCAATGAATAAAGTATTAAGAACAAATTATTATGATGATTTTAGAATTTGGAAACCTCACTTTTTGTTCCAAACATATACTCTCCCGAGAAGTGATTGCCATTAGAAAATCGGAGGTTTTAATTGTCCATCTCGGATTCCATGGAAGCTTGAGGTACATGACTTTACCCAATACTGCTAATGTTCATATGATCAAAGGCAGAAGAAAAAAAATTCACAAAAGGAAGGCGTTGAAGATGGATCGACGACCATCAGCTGCACATACACGACCATAATGAGAAAGGTCAATCAAAAGGGATGTTGAATCATGATAAGACAAAATAGCTATCACTAGCATTGAGATATTCCGAGAAGTCATCGAATACAAACTCGAGGAAGAGTAATTTGTTACCTTTTCCAATATTCTCCCTCTAACTTCGCTTTTGACATAGTTTTTATTTGATAGAAAGCATTAGGATTCGAGGAACAAACTTAATGGGTTAATTTGAGAAAATCGATACAGGCCAAGCAAGCATGTGAGAGTGACCCCATATCGAATTCACCTAACTTAGTGTGAAAAGACATGTCGTCTTAGAGCCGGTTTAGTTAAATGAAAAAGAAGCGCCCTATGGACACTACTAGTGCCTTGGCTTGATGGTATGGGGTAATTTCTTCTTAGTAATTTATTCATCAAATTAATAATGTTACTAAATAGTTTCAATATCTCTTAGTATGTTTTCATGTCAGCACAGTTTTGTAAGAATTGACGTTGGATAGGTTGAGAAATGAATTAGAATTTGCTTAAGTTGAGGCATCTTATACATTGGACCGAAATGTGAATGCTTAAATAATCAATGAGGGCTAAAAGGTCATGTTTCCGGGTCCTTTTACAGTCCCGTAGGAGAAAACAGGAGCGATCCTACTTGGTTAATTGTAATTATCCTATGGCATTCGTAATTTTCCTTACTAAAAGTTATTTATTCGCTATCTATCATTTTGTAATTTTTCTTCACAAGACGCAGTTTCCCATTTATCATCGTAAGTTTTATAGATCCTGTGAGTTGTTAAAATTCCATAAGAAATAGTAATTTGCCTAAGTGTATGGTGAGTTTCTTTTTCTATTTGTCAGTAAATTATTTGATGGATCGTAATTTTCCATTGACCTATGTAATTGCCATCTCATAAATTTATTCGGAAAGCGTAGTTTATAAAGGCCATAAATTCTTTAGTCCCTTGGTTTGTAATATTCCACCACAATCATAATATATACCCAGTCAAGGGCAAACTTCATTTGTGTTATTAATAGTAAAATGTCTAATCGATCGTGACTTGCACTTCGTTAAGACGTGCGTGAATAGTCTCCTTCTACAATCATGACTTTTCTTAGTCGAAAACAAGTTGGATAACAAATGGTGTTTACGAAACAGATTGGACAGACCGCTCTTTGCTCCTCTCTTTTCTTTCCAAAATGACGGTCCATATTGAAACGGGACCAGTCCTTAGAAACTTTCTTAATCCGGCTAAATTCAGTTGGCAGAACATTTAAGGTATGATGCGCAATATAAGTTTTAGAAAGGATAATTTCATGGGCCTTAAGTTTGGACTGAATATGGACCATTTTCATTATAAATTTTCTAACACCATAGCAGCATCATACCTCATGTCCGTTAACTCACTCAGCAAATTCCCAACTTCAGCCTTATCTAAGACTCTATGTTTTTCTCTCACTACTTCAAAAGAAGCTGTCTAGCATTCGTATCTTATGGCAAACCACTAATGGAATGTTCAGTAATGGACCTCTTCATAGCAATGAGGCTTAGTCGGTTAGATTTTTCCATCTAGCATAATAGGCCTTTTGATCTACAAAAGACTTTGATCATGGGGCTTGGGAGGTTCATCCTCACGTAGAGCCAAGTCTATATCCACAATGTCTAGAGCAAACTCTATATCTTACTTCCATCTTTTGAAATTTGATCCAGTTAACATTTCAACCATGACATTGTTATTATCTACAGCTAAGGTAACTGTTTGTCACACATAATGTAATAAGATCAATTGTGGGCTATAAACAATTCAACAAAAATAATTAATACATTATAAACTCCCATTTGGGTAGAGTGTACAATGCACCATTATTTTCCACAGCATGAAGTTTATAAAGCAACAATAAAGAGAATTACATATAACTGTCAAGAATCCATCCCCTTTAGGCGAGATAAATCTTTTAAATTATACATCTCCATAATATCAATATAAAAGGGAATTACATATAATTTTCAAAACATATATCCCCTTTGAGTAGATAAATATTTTTCAATTATACATCTCATCTTTTAAGTTTGGGAATTAATTTTCATGCTCTTTTCCAAGTTAACATACACAATAACCCCATTTGGGCGCAGTTATTGTATATACTAATTTTTATCAATTGGGAACTCCAAAAAATTTATGCCCAAAATTCATCTAACAATATGAAGTACTTTACAACATGTGCTTCCCAAGATCATATTGCATTTATCAAGCAATAATTTTTGCCACATTTATTTTATTTTATTTTTTAAATTATTTTATTATTATTTTACTGTTTCGAACCCTCCCGCAGGCCCTAACTCCCGAGCAGCCTAGATCAGACTACAGGGCCAGACTCGCAAGGCCCAAAATTCTGGCCCAAACCCACAGGAGCCCATGGTCCTTTTAATTAACTTAGCCCACAAATTTGGGCTATAGGCCCACACGAACAAGACTAAATAAAATGGACTTATGCCCATTCTATATGAACCCATGATTCTGGGCTTACGCCGAGAATCATAATCCAATGGCGCAAGCCTGGCTGGAGGTCTTCTTCAACCTCCGGCCAGGTCCCGAAACCCTACAAAATCGGGTCACACGACTCGGTTTTGACCTGAACACAAAAAACACCCATTAAGTTGATTTCTCTTGAAATTTATTTATGGGCCTTGCTTCTAACATCATTATAAATTGATTAGAGTGAGTTAAATGAAAAACAACTAGTAAATCTTCCACATACAAGCTTCAAAATTTCGGATCTAACCCTCCCATGGCCGAATTTCGGATTTCTAATGTTTAAGCCAAAAAAACTTAGCTTAATGCAACAAAAGGATGCTAAAACATATATATAACTATACCCATGCAATGATTTATAACGAATATCAATCAATTGCAAGTAATTTGAAAATTCTAGAACTTTTTCAAGGTATAAACCCTAGAATTTCAAATTCAAAATTCTCATTCAATTATCAACGAAATTATACAAATTATATATGGTTGGAAGATCTCGACATGTAGAACAAATACCCTATGGTTTCAAGATCAATCGATTAAAAAATCCACACGAAAAAATAATGCCCATATTCGCTCAAAGAGGAAAATTTCGAATTTTGTTCAAAAAAAAAAAAGAGAGTTCTACTATCATATATGACTCACTACGATACCACATGTAAGAAAATTATTTACATAAATAATTAATTAATCAAGAACAATCAGGATCCATATATGACTATAGAACACTGAGATTAATAAGTATAGCGAATTAAAGCGTCTGTTTGAGCCATTCTTCACTAAAGAAAAATAGATCAACCTAATAATCAGACATCTTTTAGAATGCCAGATCTTCCTCTCTATGATCTATTTCAGTATAGCAGCTTTTAATGAGATTAAGCAATTGATAGGTATAATCTACCATTTTATGCGCTAGAGATGGGACCTATGAACCTTAATTAATAGCGTGTCAATTGGGTTCTTCCCATTATGGGCTTTAGTTAAATACAATTGCCTACATTTTACTACTCAACTAGGTCCGTTATTAATAGATGCCAAAACCCGATTCAATAAAATCACTTAAATGTTTAACAAATATGGAATATCCATTAACCCGATTATTTAAAATAAAAAATTAATTAATTAATATAAACCTATTTTGTGTTCGCTTAGGCCACTGTCGTATCTGTCATCTTTGTATAGATCAGCGTGACAACTTAATTCAAAAATACTTCCTACTTCTCGAAGTTAACTTGGACTACCCTCTCAAGTTCTTGATGGCAGTATCAAGTTATATCAAACATGACTATCCAAGTTGTTATTCAATCACTCACGTTCGAAAGCAATATAAGAACGTATGGACCCTTTAATTAAGGAAGAAGGAAGGTTCTTTAGCTGTGAATTGACATGCAGCAAGATAATTGGCTTTCATGGAAGATCTGATGTCTAGCTTGATGCGCTAGGAGTCTACTTCAACCAATTTACGATATTTGTTTCTGAAATCCATCAGGCCATTTGGAGGTCAAGGAGGCAGTCCTTGGGTTGATGGAGAAAGCATCGGGTGTGGGATAAATTATCGTAAAAGCTGATTTAGTTATTGACTCCATTATGGGTTGAGTACGATTTAGAATGGTTATGTGGTTCGAGGCCCTAAACATGGTGGAAATGGAGGACATAAAACACTCCAAGTATGGCCTTCCAAACATTTACGTAATCTTATAAATGTACAACTTCTATGTTGTTGCTAAGGTTCAGTTTTAAGTGGTCAGGGATTGATCCGTCGTGTTGTCTATCTAGCTATTACATTGTCTAACAAAATACTTACCCACCCGAGTATTTTGTTTATGCTGATTTTCAAGTTGGGGAGTTGGGATTAAATATGTGTGTTTCGAATTTGCATATTAAACTCGATCATCCTCGAGAGTACTTGACTTCATTTTCTGGTTATTTTAGAGATTTTTTCTAGTGTACTTGTTGTTCGGCTCCCTTGCATTTTAGAGCAATGAAAGAACTTTTTGGGCCAATTGGGAGACGCGGGACCCCGGAGTGCCATAACTTCGTTTGTAGCCCAGACACTTAAGTGCCATAACTTATGAAATGTACACTTAAGTGCCAAAACCGAAGAAAAAATGGATCACTTGAGTGCCAATTCGATCAAAATCCGGCCAAATTGCATACGTAACATTTTTCCCTAAACGAGTGCAAACGACGCCGTTTTGCACGCTAACGTGGTCAAATAATGCAAAAACGGCATCGTTTTGGGCTGACGTGATAAAAAAAATAATATAAAAATTAATTTAATTAAATTTAAAATTAAATTTAGTTAAAAAAATTTTAAATTAAAATTTTAAAATTAAAAAATTTTAAATTTAAAAAAAAAAAAAAGAAAAAAAAATGGGGGAGGCGGTTGAGGGCTGAGCCTCAGCCACCTGCAGCCTCCCCGCCGTTGTCAGGAAGGGCTAGCGGACGGGGGCAGGAGGATCGGGGGTCGCGAGCCTGTGGGCCGGCGACCCAGCCGACAGCGGCGAGGGCTCACGAGCCCGCCTCGGGCGGCGGCCCTTGGCCCGGCCGGCGAGGGCCACCGACCCTCGCGGATCCGCGGCCTATCGCCTAGATTGGCGAGGGCTCGCGTCCCCGCCCAGATCCGACCGAGGGGGGGGGGAAGGAGGAGGAGGAAGAAAAAAGGAGGCAAGGAGGAGGAGAGAGATCCCTCCTCCCCGCGTACCGCCGCTTTGGGCCGTCACACTTCCACCCCTTAATAGAATAGTGTCCTCATTTGGGGCCCTGACACGCGGTCGAGAGTCGGTTCTAATACCACTGTAACACCCCGGGTCTCCACTTGTACACATATTGTCCGCTTTGGACACTAAGTCCTCACGGTTTTTTGTTCCTCTCGGGGCAGCCCATACTACCCCAAGAAAAACGTGTATGTACAGTTAAAGACACCCAAGCCTTATAAGGCGTGTCCAGACCACCCTCCCTAGGCGATGTGGGACAAGAGAGGGACTCATTCCTTGCGCACGTCCGAGGACCGAGTGCGGACGCACCGCCATCCCTCCTCCCCGCGCACCGTCGCGTTTGGGCCGTCACACGAGAGTTCCAGCCCTCGCCCGGATCCGGCGAGGGTCGGCGGCCCCGCGACCGGGGGCCAACGCCCGCTGAGAAAAGAATTGATTATGGTATAGTTGATTATACTATACACATTATGTTATGTGAGAAAATTTAGTTATCAGCATGAGTCAATATTATAACACAAAATTTACTTTGGTTCAAGCATATATAAAATGTAGTAAAATACAATGTTAGAGATAATTTTACTTGAGTAAAGAATGATGATTGCTCATAAATGACAACATAGTGGTGTCAAATTAAAAAGAAAAATAGGGCATGATAAATTCATGTTAGTAAAATAGGACATATAAGATATTTGATAAGAGTAAAAAATGAATTTATGAATGAGAAATTGAACCTACAACATTGATCGTATTATAAATGATGCATGTTGATTTCACATAATATATTTTTCATTTCTTAAAATTTCATGGTTCGTAATTTTCCGCACTAAAAGTTATGTAATCATTATATATCATTTCATAATGTTTCTTTACAAGACACAAGTTTCCCTTTTATCGTCATAAGTTCTATAAATCCTATGATTTGTTAAATTCCATTAAAAAAAAATAGTAAATTGCCTAAGTGTATGGTATGTTTCTTTTTCTATTGTTCATATATTATCTGATCAATCATAAGTTTCCATTGGCTTCTATGTAATTGCCATTCCGTAAATTATTTTGAGAGGCCGTAAAATCTTTACTCCGTGATTCCTAATATTCCACTAAAATCATAACATATGCCCAAGTCAATAGCAAACTTCATTTGTGTTATTATTAGTAAAATATTTAATCGATCGTGACTTGCACTTCGTAAAGACGTGCGTGAATAGCCCTTCTTCACCAATCATGACTTTTCTTAATCGGGAAAAACAAATTTGATATCAAGTAGGTTTTACAAAGAAGACCGGACAGACCACTTTTTCCTCTTTCTTCTTTTCTTTTTCAACAATGACGATCTAATCTTGTTACTGCCTCTCATGTCTTCGCTTTCCAGAGCCAAAAGAACACGCAGTAGAAGTTCTCGATGAAATAAAAAATATTAATATTTGAATGCAGCCATGGACAATGATTCCACTTACGTCTCCACAGATTAACTGTTTCGAAGCATCTTCTTCTACCAACGCATGTGCTATGAAGCTTCAACCATGTCTGCGTCTTCAGACATGTCTCTGTCACGTGAAACAAAGCTCTTTTAGCTTGACTCGACGAATTCAAACCAAATTGTCCTCAAGCGCGCAAGTTGCTTCTTCAGTTCTTGGAACCAAACAACTCCACTCCGCAACTTGTCTGAACATTCACTTGAATAAGCAGTCTGTCCTGATGGCGGAGCTTTCATTCATTCCCTTTTCTCATTCGCAATTTGCGTCTCCTGTTTACAAATACACCTTTTACCGGCGGAAGAGTTGCGACCCTTTTTGCAGTCTCTCACTCAATCACGTATTGTGCTGATGGGAAGCGAAGAGATCGCGACGCATTTCGTCTTCTGCTTCGATCCACCAACGGAAGTATGATGTGTTCGTGAGCTAAAGGCGAAAGGACATAAGGAAAACCTTCTGCAGCCCACCTCTTCCATGCGCTGAAGCAGGCAGGATCCACTGTTTCAAGGACAAATGACAAAGCAGAGACCGAAATTTTCATCGAGCCCAAGCTGCTCCAATGCGATTCACCATTCCAGAGTCTCTCTTGTCGTTCACCACCAATCACAGACTCACGGTGGTGCTTGAACGAGCTGGTGAAAATCATGGAGTGCAACAGGACGTTCAGAGATCATCAGGGTCATGTGGTTGTGCCCATTTTCTATGATATTGAGCCAAGCGATATTCGGAAACAGAGCGGCGATTTGGGAATGGTTTTTGGAAGGTAATTGGCCACCCGTATGGTCGATTTGCTGGTACAGAAGTGGAGGGTAGCTACTTCCGTACTATTAATGATAATAGTACGATGGAGGTTATTGTGTCTTTGTCTTTACCTACACAGACAATTGTGGAGACCATAGGTTAAACTTATTGAGGTCCAAGGTACTATTCTTGATATAGTTTATGATGAAATTTCTCAAACCTCTCAAGTGTAGAATGAAGTGGTTGTATTAGGAGATCTGTTAGGAAAAGACGATAAGTTATACCATCGACTATATAATCTATCCGTGAGAGCATGACTGCAATATTTACTACATAGTTGATTTAGCAACTTATATAAATTTTGTTCCTTATCCTCAATCAAGTATGTGATCAGATGCCATAAAAGACAATATG